>OX335784.1:24258733-25458733 GCA_946896805.1 Scutellaria galericulata | reverse complement strand
GGGGGACATTTTCAGTAGGCCCAACCTCGTTTGAGGCCCCACTTGCCTTGTAGCAAAAACCAAAAAGGTGATCTCCTCTTGACAATATATCAACTTGTGTGATTTTATTTTTTATTTTGAACAAAAACGCATGATATGTTTTCCCCTTTTATTCTTTTTCTTTTTTGTTTATTTGGTCCATTTTGCCGTCCACTTGTACCTTTATTCTTCCTCATTTGCGTTTATCTATCAAAATCTTTACATATATGCATATACATAGATGATAGAAGAACCATTTGCCTATTTTATGACTATATATATAGTACTTGTATTAAAGAATAAATAATGAATCCCACCCCACTTCAACATATCTTAATATGATTATCATTGATATATAAAAATTTCATTCCTTTAAATATTTATAATTTAAAATTAATGATTGTTTTAGATTTGTGTCAGATCTATTTTAAGATGTCATTATTGTAAATAATCAATATGTTTGAAGTTGCTAATTATGCAAATATTTGTTAATGCTGAGCTTTAGCCAATTTTTTAGGAAGACAATTAAGATTCGTTAATTTCATGAAATAAAAGCAAGATCTCGAACTTGAATTTAGTGTCCTTTTGTTTTAGTTAATCATAGTATATGTAATTAAAATAAACAAATAAAATCGTTAAGCATATTGAACACGACGTCGTACCTAAAAATTTGAAAACGGAATATATATGGGCATGGTGAAGCGCTTTTTGTCTTTTCGAAGTTTTAGATCTTTAAGATATTCCAATATAAATTAGAGGGACCATCTGCAATTCTACAAAAGATAGGGGACCAAAATGAAAACCGAAAAAACGCATCCACTTTTTTCTGTTACTTTGTCCCCTAGTCTACTAATTTTCCTTTTTTACCTTTACAACCCCTAATATTTCCTACTTGTCATATCTAAGTCCTAAACCCATAATTAAGAAATCACTACTACATGAAAAGCTCAGACTGCAACACAGTATAGTAATTAGCAGCTTCATCTTCAAGTTCCCACAGCCCATTTTCAACAAAAGCAAATGGAAAATTCTCTCCAGAATCCAATCCCTCAACGCTATTTGTGTTTGGAATCCCAAGCTCATCATCTGAAGCTTCTAGAAGATGTCTCATGACAGATTTCACACTCTCATCTTCCTCGCCGCCGCCGCCGCAGACGGCGGAGGAGGTGGTCTGGTGGTCGGAGAGGTCCGCCGCCGTGGAAGGGAAGGACTCGAAGTCGAAGGTGGCGGTGGAGTCGTCGCAGCTGGTGGAGGATGAGAGTTCCTGCTGGAGGGTTGTGAATATGGCTGACAAGTCTTGGCTCAGCTCGTGGCTCGGCTCCTGGCTCGGCTCTTCTTCTTCGAGGAGATTGAGTATGGTGTGGTATGGCTTTTGGCGCTTAGGGTTTGCACTCGAGCCATCAAGCTCGGAGCTTGAGTACTCTTCGTGAGACTCTTCTCTAAGGCGTTTTGATGGAGTTTCTGCCATTTGAGAAGAATGTATATATTAAATGGGTGCAAATTGCAGAGAGAGAGGGATGAGGAGAGAGAAGGGGATGGAAAGGTTTATATAGAGTAAAGGGGAGAAGTGGAGTTCCGGTCAAAATGAGTAAAGAGAGAAAGTGAGAATCATTTAATATATTATTCAATTTTGTTTTCTTGGTTTGGTGTGTGTTTGTGTGCGTGAGAGAGAAACAAGAAAAAAAGTACGTATGTTTATCCTAATAATATAATGAGAGAGAGAGAGAGAGAGAGAGAGAGAGAGAGAGAGAGGATGCTTTGACAAAAAAATAAAGTAAATGGGAAAAGTTAAAGGCTTGGCCTTAGTGTGTGCAAGGCTTTATTTTAAATTATTTATGTACGAACTAGAAGCAATTCAAGTACAAGGGAATCCCTTCAATAATCTATTTTATTAAATCTATTTTACGAGCCTCGCTACATAAGATATCTTAAATTAACTATTAATAATCAAAATTAATATAAAACTTGAAGAAATAGTTCAAGTTTCAGGACACAAAATCTTGTATTTCAAATTATGTTTTAAACTAAAAAGGATAAAACAGGAAGCATAATGACACTTGCATGTTGAGAAGCATTAAATATAATAGTATATAATTCACGAGAGGCACGAGCAAGTTGAGAAGGAATTATAAATGTTAGAAAAAATAGGTGTATTTTGGCTTTACATGATGTATGTGAATGAGGTTCACATGAGATGTTGTTTCTAGTAATTAGTCACCTCATATTAAAGTATATCGTACACCACTTGACCGCATTTTATCGCTATTAATTTCCATACTATTTTTTTTCATTTATTATATTTAATTTATGAGTTGGTTGTGGTGGGAATCCCCACTCTCCATCCTCCCACCTTATTCAAAAATTAAACAATAATATAAATTTAATGTCCGTTGGGAGGTTCCATTCTCAATATCTTCACCTCAAGACTCTTGTTTCTAACCACTTATAAATTATTCACTTCATCCATCCTCACAAAAAAATAGTCCATCTTTTTATATGTTTTTTTGTTAAGTTTAAATTAAATAAAAAAAATATCGAGTGGACCCACTTGTGCCGAGTCGTGATCTAATTCGTGTTTTCTTTTTGGTGAAGACACGTACATGTGATTAGGTTAATGTTTAAGAAGGTGAGATAGTGCTGTCTAGGTGAATTAATTTTGATAGCAGAAATTAATAAATTCAGTTTTTTGTTTTCTCATAATAATAATAATAATAATATAAAGATGCTGAGAAAAGACAGGAAAATATATATATATATATATATATATATATATATATATATAAAGAGAAGAAGTGGGGATAGGATTGGAATAGAGAGGAGTTATACACATGTGGGGAAGGATCTTACCTTCATATATTCATCGCACGTATTTTTAGGAAATTTTATTATTTTTCGCTTCTTCCTAAAAAGACCCACACCAATCAACTTCATGCTACCTCCGTTTCATTAGGAGACAACTTTAATGGATTACCAACAACAATTTACTTTTGCCTTACCATTTTATGGAATACTTTAGTTTGTCTGATTTATATACTAAGTCTTCAGTTGTTGTAATAATTAAAAAAAAAAAAAAAAAAAGGAACATCTATTTAGTAATAAAAATGAGTATTAGTCATTTTATATTTATAATCATAGGTATTGACAAATAAATTGAAATCAAAGAATGTAATATTTTAATACTTCTATTTTTTTCTCTGCGTTAGTTTATACATTACTGTTAACCCATCCAATATGGACACATTATTATAAGTTCACTAGTAATGTGTCAGATATTTAATATGTCTAATAATTTCACATTCTATATTATTCAAACATATTAAGAATTGCGCACTCATCATGACATGCATTTTAACATTTTCGTTCATTCATATACTTTTAATCTTCTTTGAATATGGTTTATATACTTTAATTTGTAAAATTGAGTTATCGGAGTTTCATTTTCATTAATATTTGTTAATGTAAACTGGCTAGCTACTAAGTACATTGAACTATAATACAACACAAATGAAGTTACATGAACTCAAGTCAAATAAAATTGAAATAAACCACCCTGATTTTGAGAGATGAGTGAAAAAACAAATTATGATCTATACAAGAAAAATTAAATTGTGAAAGTTGGTTGAAAATTTATATTTGGTGAGAAGAATTAGGGTAAAATTGAAGGCGTTGGAAGTTGGATCACTGAAAATTGTAGAGGTGTATTGAATGGTATTGTGGGGGATTAATAAATGGATGGTGAAGATTGGTTGATTGGTGGTTGAGTGTGCGGTTGCGATCAACAGTATCATACATAGTAAAACCTTCTTGATTCTTGTGACTTCTTCATTTCGGGAAAAGGGAAAGACCAACTCTTTTTTTTTTTTTTCCAGTTTTTCATTTTTCTTTTTTTGAAAACTACGAAATAAAAGAATCCTATGAGACTACAATATACTAATGGTATAATTTGCTTTCAGATCCCTTCTCTTTTCTCTATTTGCATTTACATACTGCATTTTGTAAATAACTTGGGGGCAATTATGTCAATTCAGAAGAACCTGTGGGGGTGGCCACGAGTCCACGACTCGTTCTTGTGACTCAACCACCATTGATTCAAGTTCAACTATTCCATCTGTTTCAATTTATCTCTCATCAATTTTCACATAGATAGGAAAAAATGTTATGCATGTATGTATATATTTCAGAAAACTAAATATGGAAGTTTCAAAGTGAGTATCTTTGAAGACTTAATATAAAGTGTATGATAGGGAGTAAAGTTGGAAAGAGAAATCAAATAATCTTAATAATCTAAAAATGATAGATAAATTGAAAAAATTATATTTTGTATAAAAATAATTATTTTAAATGTGTGGAGTAGTTTATATTATTTAAAATCATTTTCTATCTATTACACAAAGAGTACTCATAAAAAGCCAAGAGGTGAATCCAGTTTTTCATTTTAACTTTTATTTAATCCAAATTTATAGTCTACTCTTATTTTTCACTGCTTAAAAAAACTGTTTGATACTTTACATAGATTTTACTTCTATCTTATTAATCATTTCAACCAATATTTTATTATATCGGCCTAAATTAAATATCATAAACTGATAGTTGGTGGCCACCTTAGAGAGCCTGAGAATGTTATTGTAAGTTAGTTGTAATTCTCATTGGTCAAACAACTATGTCAATTTCATTTATATAGCAAGTATAAATAATGATCTCTATCCACCGGTGAATTTGTTTTAATATATTCATTATTATTATATAAAGATATTATTTCTTTAAATATTATAATTTGAAATTAATAATTGTGTTAGATTTATGACACATCGATATTAACAAATGAATATGCTCCCAAGACAAATTGGGAAACAGATATGTACCAAGTATATTTCCAATTCACCCAAGGCAATTAAATATTTTTTTAAAATTTCATATATAGAAGTATTTAACATTAGATTACTTTTCAAAATGTCAAAGCTGTTACCTAGAAGTCCCTTTTTTCCACCTCAAGGGAAAATGAATCAATTGTTAGAACTTGTCGCAAAATTTTAGGTCTTGGAAATTCAAATCACGCAAATTAAATTTTTTTCTCTTTTTTTTTTTAGGTCATATTTCCCGGGTTTAATCATAATAATTCCAGTGCTAGGTAAGGTCAGAAAACTATTTTTAAAAATTATTCAGCGATTGTTAATAAGTCATATATGGAGGCCAAAATATAAAATAAAATAAGTTCTTCTATACATCAAGTTTAAAATTAAAACCAATTATGACGATTTGTCAAGTACTGGTGGTTCCTCTTTTAATAATTTTGGTGGCCGTCCGAAAAATGATAGAATATATAATATTTATATTCATATAATCTACAAATCTGAATACAAATATTTTAATTAATTACTTACATAGGACTTTGGAGACATTATCTCTGTTCCCAAAAAGTCTGAAATTTTATATTATTTATGAAGTTAAAAAAATACTTCTCATATAGTAACTGATATATATATATATATATATATATATATATATATATATAATACGAAAGCATAATTTGATAGCATGAGGAGGTCTGATAACTCTCATGTAACAAATAAAAAGACAATAAACAATTTTACGTTAACATTTTTTTTTTTTTTTTCGTTTTTCATTTAACTAACTTATGCACTCAATATTTATTGCGAAGATTTCATTACTCATATCTTTGATATCCTTATTATAGTTTAGGCAAAAACTTATGTACACCAGTTGCACCACACATTTATGTTATAAATATAGTACTTTTATGTTATAAATGTAACACCTTTATGCATGTTCATTTTAAAAGGTACAAATATTTGTATATAAAGGTACTACATTTATAACATAAAGGTCTTCCGTGCAACTCTGTGCACCAGTTGCACGGAAGTGTTACTCTATAGTTTAAATTTTGGAAAAACACAAAAACTTGCATTGGACGGTCTCACGGATAGTTTCTGTGAGACGAATCATTTTTTACCCATAAACTAAATCCATTTTCACTAATTTATATGTAAATTGTGAAGAGTGAATTGTGGGATGAATCATCTCACTTAACATGATCCGTGAAACGATATCATATAAAGACTCACTATTGGAAAAATGGTTTAATTTAGTATTCCTTGTGGAAAGGTCAATTAACATAAGTATAGAGAATAGAATGAAGTTTATTCTCAAAAAAAAAAAAAGTTTATTGCGAAAGAAAAAGACAAAAAAGAAAAGTTAAGAAGTGTACGTTTCACATAATATCTGTGGTAGTCGGAATTATTATAATTTTTTAAAAATAAATATTTATATATAACAAAAGAGTTTCAACAAGTTTTATATTAGCAAAAAACTTTTTTATAACGAAGAATTTTTGCCCAACAATAAATCCAAAAAGGAAAAGTTACACACGCAAAGTCCAGATAATAAAATCAATTAAAGTCTCAAAGAAGTTTGGAACATTAATTTTGAATCGTAAGAATACTGGCATAATTTTTATTTATTATTTATTTTGTCCTTATAAACAACAAAGTATTATTTAATGACATAACAGTAGGCATAACTTAGCAAACTATGTGACCATATGAGTGGTATGAACATTTGTATTAAATGAGTTGTTTCTAGACTTTGAGTTAATTTAATGAGACTTAATTATGGAATTTTCAGTTTAATTTTAAGAAAAAATTTGGTTATAATATTAAATTAGGTTGAGTTAAATGGAAAATAACTAAAAAAAATTTAGCTAAATCAAAGTCCTGCTAACCTATCTATCGTATATATATAAATATGTATCAATTGTTGATATGACGGATAATATATCTTTTAATTTCGTATTTTGTAATTTAAATGGATATCTTCATTACACATCATCGATTAATAAATTAAGAATCATTAACGATAAGCATAATAACACTTTCGAGCTAAATCATTGTATAAACATGTGAATCTCTTATAGAAGTTAGAATTAAGGCATGTGATATGGGTGACACAAATAACGGGCACACGTGGTTAGTGGACCTAATTTTGCAACACAATCTCTTTATTGCTTGTTTTGTGAAACAAAACATGGGAATTTTTGCCTCAAAGATGACAACTAACTTAGTACTATGAAAAAGTACAGCTATATATTACCTACATGTTTAGGTCTATCAACACTAGAGTCTATGATTAGACCCTTAATTCTTTGAAAATTTAAAGTTGATTTAAGACCACAGCCTAAAAGTATGATCAGAAAGAAATTCAGTCATACTTGTAATAAGTTTACCATTATCTATGTGCCTCAACCACTCAACATATACGGTCCATTCTTTAGGTTTTTTTGGGATATTTTAGCCTAGGTTGGTTAGGCCATTACACTATAGAAGGTCCACAAATGAGATCATGTGTTAATTGAAGCATTTGACGAACAATACATCATGATTGTGTGTGATTTTTTAATCAGATATTGTTTTTAGTTGATATATTTTCATTTTAAAGGTACTATTTTTTTTAACACGTCGTTTATCTATGTGATAAAATTTATAATATTTATAGAAAGAGCCCACTCGATATTTTTTTTCTATCATGTCTCATACTAAATGTCAAGTTGCATCTTTTTTTAATTGCATAATAATCTATCAAGAATCAAACACATATTACAAAATCATACTTTACTTATCAAACGATTAAGCAACACAACCCCGAACCTGTAAACCAACTTGTTCAAGCGATGATGATTAAAAGTTGACCTAAATTAGCTTTTTTTTTTCTTTTCCTTTTTAATTGGTGCTTAAATTATAGTCTTGTTGCTTAAATTATAAAGATAATTCAGAATTTATTCTTTATTATATTTTCGGGACACCAAAATGCCAGCATTAACAAACCACAGGTGTAGGGGCCACTAGAAAAGGCATAAATTAAGCTGGGAAGACGTGGAAAAACTTTAATTAATTTATCTTTACAGCCTATCTTTGATTGCACCATTAAGAAAGAAATAAATAAATAAGAGATCAGATGTATCCTAATATTGATTAATATTTAGTAGAGGGATTATGTGGTTCCCAATTTGGGAGGCTCAAATTGAAATGGAAGATGCTTACGGAAAAATGGAACTTATTTTATTTCAACGACTTATCTGTCACCTCCTTAAAAATAATATCGTTAATTTATTATTGTATTCTCAGATCTAGACACTAATTAGGTACAAGGAGACATAAATAAATAAAGATTTAGAGAGATTTTTTTTTCTACTGCAAAGAAATACCCCCCCTACTAAAGATTTCATTTTTTGATTGTCTTAAATATTTAGTCATCTTTCTCAATTTGCAAGGAACATGAATTGGAATCAATTGTAATAAAAAAAAAAATCAGCATTCGACATGAAAATGGTTTTGCTAATAATGTATACTTAAAAGAAACTAATCAATACAACAAATTAGGAAAACAAGAACGAATAATAAATTAGGTCCGTAAAGTTTAAAAATAATCACATAATTATTATTTTGGACGAAATCATCTCATCACATCAAATGTTGCATTATCCTATATATGCACTTAGAACTAGCTATGATGGACAAAATTCTTAACAAGTCTCTATTTAGCTAATTTGCTATAGTGATTTTTTTTTAATAATTATGATTTTTTTTTTTTGCGATGATTATTGACTTTGTTAGTCATTGGTATTTATTTTCTAAACCTTGTAGACAGTAGACTACGAATTAGTAAATTATTAATTTGCATAGCTGTTAAATTTTTAGTGAGCCTATTAATAGCATGAAAAAGGGCAGTTGCACTTGGTGTAAAAAAAACGTTCTTATTATTAATTGTAACGTTTTGTGACATTTCTTTCTTCTTTTTAGGCATAACATTCGTGGTTATCCTTTTCATGGGTCATCATCATTAGTAGCTAGTTGATATTCGTATTATAAAAATATAAAAAGGTGAACTTTTTCTTTCTTTATTTCATATCAAGATTAGGTACAATGTGAACACTCATTTTGTTTTTTAGCTTAATGTCCTCATATTTAAGTTTTATACTATTATTATAGCCATATTTTATGACGTGTTTTTTTAGATTAAATTAATTATTAGTAATAGTCCTTAAAGTTTGTGATTGTTCTTGTCCTTGAAACAATCTGGGCCAAACAAAGCATTTGGGTTGGCCAAATTGTTTGAAATTACAAATTTCCACAATACCTTTTCTTTTCGATATAAGTGTTTTAAGAATTTAAGACTGTCTTTAGTCTTCCAAAACTGCTCATATTTACTCTTCTCAGGTAGGGTATGTTTCCATCTCTACAAAAACTTAATTGCTTTAGCATTTTAAAATAAGTATTAAAAAAATAATAATAAACAAACTTCAACAATAACAAATAAATCATTTAATGAGGCTTCTTACCCTCTGTGAACTCTACAAAACAACACTAAATTTTAAAAGTACACAACTTACATAGATTTAACAGACACCCACAAATACATATGAATTTAATAAAATAAATAGTCCATAAATTCATGAGGTTGAGTATCATTTAGGAAACCCTATACATGATGACCATCTTGCAACATGTCCCAAGTCCTAATCACATTTGTTCCATTTCTTTATGAATCAATAACATCTCTTTTATATCACTTATATACTAAATAACTCATAAACGAGACCAAACAGATTGAATTTACACTATATATTGGGACCAAACATGTGACCACCAAAAATCCAATGAACCTGAAATACACAATTGTATAGAATACTCACACACCCACATATCTCTATGTCCAAATAAATCACAGAATTATGGGTGTCACCAAGAACCTTAAACCATTTGCAAATAAAAACCAGATTAGTTGGGTTTTAGAACAAATGTAAGCAGTTCAAGATTCCTGTTTATACATCAAGACTTAGCATAAAAGCTATGCATTTAATGTAAAGAGAAAAACATTCATATTTTCAGGTAGCTCTTTTGTCAGCATCCAAATAAAGCAACCTGCAAATGTTATCCAACCTAACTGGAAGGTGAAAACCTCAGATAACATTTGTCCATATCGCGCCACAATAACATCGATCACCAAAAATAAAATTCAGTATTTAATATTGAGGGTGCAAGTGCAACACCTGTAATGCATGCAATCAATCACATTTGGAATCAGCAAAACAGGAAAATATGGCCAAAATGAGTTTCGGACGGAGCTATCTATGTTGTCAAGAAAGCATTATGGCAAAGGATGATATATTCATCTAAACAAAAATATCGAATTTAAGCAACAGGTTAACAGGCGAAGCATATGAGCATGCAATATTTAGACAACTAACACAAGTCATATCTCAACAAACTCGGCTAGGTAATTAAAATATCACCAAACTGGTATCTGAATTAAGTATGATTAGGTTTTGCCATGGTATAGATCGAGGCAACATCAAGACAAACTAGATTCACACTTGCATAAGAGTATCCGAAACAGTCAATACGACTATACCTTTTAAGGATGCAATAATTCAAGCCTCACGGTATTAGGGCAAAAGTGTGTCCCGAATGCAACAACAGTTTATGCCTTTTTAAGGATGCAATAATTCAAGTCTAACGATACTATGGCAAACGTGTGTGACGAATCCAACAACAGTCTATACCTTTTTAAGGATGTAGTAATTCAAGCCTCACAATATTACGGCAAAAGCAAGTTTTAAATACAACAAAAAGGAAAGTTTTTTAACATTATCATATTTATAAGTTTTAACTACAAAAGACTCCATGCTTACACGAGTATGGAAATGGAGCATAGATAAACGACCTCGTCTACTCAATATTCGCCAGAAAATTTAAGCAACTGATTATCCAAATAGTGATTTCACAAAGTAAGAAGCACATATAATCACATCTTACAGATGCCTCATAATGGCCATTTATGATAATGAAGCAAAGAACAAAGCTCAAAACTGAGTGTCCGAATGATTTTGAACGATGATAGTCCAGACAGTCACTATTGAGTTATAAAATAAGAATGAGATTTAATGAGAGACAAAGTTGGTATATTGAGACGAAGAGAAGGATGAATTTATAGCTCAAAGATTCCAACAAATACATAAGCCATGTTTCCAATAAACATGTTAGGATTTTATTTCTCCCTTCAAGATGATGCCAAGAAATTAAGGACCATAAAAGAGCCCAATAAAAACCAAATTCTATGTTTTGTTTAAGAAAAGCTTAAGCAAACACTAACAAACACCTAACTCTTCTTCAAGTTAATGAACCTATTTCTTTGCTATGTGACACCAACTTCAAGACACTCCATGCTACTTGAATAGGAGAAGACGATCTAAAGAAAATATGGATTAAGTTCGAAGAAAAAAAAACGGTTTATACTCAAGACCACCTCAAGGAAAACATTTGAATGTAACTTGAGTAAAGTCTGATAATCTTTCCCATCCTTCTTCCACTCAAAAGAAAATAATAAAACTAAAAAGTTCGGAAAAAGTACCCATTAGCAAGATTTCAGTGCATCCGGGAACCAATTGTTAACCAATATGCAGATATTCAGCATCCCATCACAGCACAATTATAAACAAAACTGCCAGATCGCTTTCGCCCAAGCACAACCCACCGAGGAGGTCCTTCACTCGGGACCCACGAATTCACTTCGATAAAACCCTCGCCGGCATTTCGAGGCCCCCCAATCACGATAAGCCGATCACCACATGCCCTAAATGCTAAACCCCAACCGTACATAGAATCGGCTCGTTCAGGCAATCTTCCTACGGTGACCCACACCCTACTATCCTTGTTATATTTCCTCACCTCCATATCAGCATAATCTGCAGCATATAATTCGTTATTTACAACGGCAATCAATGGCGGCGCTTCTGATGTAGCGGGCGGCTCATTTTGTCTAGCTGCACCACTGCGCACCGGGGACATGTTAGGAATTTCCGTCCAAGTCTCATTTTCCAAATCATATTCCTCTCCACAAGTTAGAAGCTTGGAGTCGGCTCCTCCGATTCCTCCAATCACATAAAACTTTCCATCCATGAAAACCCCGGAACACATTTTCCGAGGCTTCTTCATGCTTGGAAGTGTCTTCCATGTTCCAGTTTCGGAATTGTACAACTCTGCGGAATCAAGGATACCACGAGAGTCACAACCTCCAGCCAATATTGCAATCTCCCCAAGGCTGGCCGAGCCAAACAAGCATCTAGGCTCGTTCATAGTCATTCCAGTGGTCCACGTGTTTGTCAACAAACTGTAACGATAAATCACGTGGGACATGGAATCCTTGCCGAAAACAAGAAGCTCGGTCCCCACCGCCATAGATTCTTTATCTGCAAAGACAAAGCAATCATTAGAATACATTCTTGGTAAATGCATCCAACGGCGGCGGTTAGGATCAAAGGCTTCCCATTCGAGCAGCTGGCAAGAAAAGTAAACCCAATGCTCAACCACCCCAATTTTCCGCCTCAATCTATAAAGCTCACCGCTTCTAATAAGTGAGCGGAAACTCCGGTTCAAGCTTGCAATTGAACCATAATCAGCTCTCGAGCAACGGATAAGACAGCTAATAGAATTGTCCGGACCAATGGCAGCAATTAATGAGCTTGAATCAGAATTATCACCAGCATGCTGCTGACTACCTGATTGGTCGATTTGTTCAGGAACCGACAATAGAATCCCACCAATCGATAAGTCCGTATCAATCTGATCGCCTGAATGCTTGGACACCTTTCTTACGACATCATCTTCCTCTCCATTTGTCTCCAATGGTCGCTTCCCTTGCGGAACCTCAACTCTTTCTGACCTGTAATTCATATGCCAGCTGTCTTCCCGTTCGTACTTCCTAGGATAATCCCTTGAAACCAAACAAGGACGATCTTCCAACATGTCGTTTGGTTCCGCACCAGTTTCCCAATTATAAACAACCCAAATCCTTTCTCTTACTCAAAGGCCACAGTCCACTGTAATATAACCATGCATAAACTTGAAATCATGAACTCATATATATACCTGAATTCACAGAAGAACAATAACCACACAAAGAAATCCCATAAGATCAAAACAGATAAGAACAACAATATTAAGATTTATGAACAGTTCATCCCTGCAATTTGTCAAACTGAGTTTTCAAGAAAAAAGTGAGCTTAAAATCCGGATTGCACATGGGGGCAGAAAAAATGAACACTTTATATCGCAGACCGTTGCCAATCCAAATCCAATAGCAATATCAATTCAGAGAAATGGCTAAAAATACAACAAATCGATCCTTGAACGAAAAATAGAGCGAATAAGCGTTTGAAGAAGATAATAATGCCAAATTGACAAGAAACCCAGATTGGAAAACACAATAAAGATCAAAATTTTGAATCAATTAAAGCATGCAGAAAGCCAGAAAAGCTCCAATACTAGTAGATCTCTAAAATTGAGATCAAATAACTTGCAGCTGCAAAAAAATTCACAGACCCACACATCAAAACCAAAGCTCCAATCTTGCACTGGTTTCCAATAGGATTAGATCTACCAATACAATCCTTATTTTGAAGTTTTACCACTGCCAAATATCATAGACAGAAGAACAATAAACTGAGGCATAACAAACCGAAGAATATTCAAACATGGTTAAAAGGAAATAGCAAAAATGTTAAAATATAGAGAAGACTTACATATGAAAATGATAAAAAGAGAGAGAAGGGAGCTCTGATTGATGATATCTGAATGCAAAATCCTTTCTTTCTCCGCCCCCTTTACAGGTATCTATGCATGTAATTTAATGTTTTACTTTTCTTTTTCTCTCTCTCTTTTTTTTCTATTTCCGTTTTTTTTTTTTTTTAAATCTGTGTTTATGGTCGTGAGGTGTGAGTGTATGTGTCTCAGAGAGAGAGAGAGAGAGAGAGAGAGAGAGAGGCTTCAGTTTCAGTTGTTGTTGGTGTTCTTGTGAGAGAAATCCTTTGGATTCTCTCTGTAAATCAAAGCCATGGAATTTGGACTTCGGCTTCGGCTTTGGGGCATAATCTTTAGAAGACCTCTCCCTCTCTCCCTCTCTCCTCTCTCTATGTATTATATGTTATTTTATTTGTGATTAGATTATCATTTTTATTACTTTATTGCCCCTAAAATATTTAGTTTTTTTTTTTTCCAACGATAGTTTGGTGAAATTAATACTTTGGGACATTAATGTTTGTGTATAAAAATTATATTTCCTTCATTATAACTTATAAGATAACGATCACTCTTTAAAAAAAAATATATAACTTATTTATCATATATTTTTTATTACCAAAAATAGTTGATTTTTTCAATTTTATTTATTTCTAATAAGATTTTATCTAGTATTATATAGTAATTATGCATATTAAAAAGTTGAATGAGATAATATTATTTTGAAACGGAATGATTAATGAACTGTTTTCCAGTCAAATATGTCAATAAATATATAATATTGCTCCACATAACCACTTGGCTGAAATGAAAAAGAATAAGTAATGACATCTTTAAAAAGAACTGTAGATGCTTAAAATTTTGTCACTTTTATTGAATTTGTACTTGAGCATGTTCATCCCTAGTAGCTGCACAATTACTATATTAATACTTGTTTTCATAATTGGACTGATTACAGCACATTGACATTTTTGAAACCTTGCAATAATAAATTTGTTTTTATCCTCGTGTTTACCATTTTTTAGTGAGAGTTAAAAGGATATAGCTAACAGACTCAGTCACGTTATCTCGATCTCTATCGTTGTTGTATAATATCTTAAGAAAAATCAAGAAATCTAGTAAAAATAATAAAATGCAAAAAAAAAAAAAAAAAAATACTTCCTTCAAAAAAACAGTCATATTTAAAAAATAAAATCTGTCACCTCTCTCTCTCTCTTAATAAATAAACATATGTAATATAATATTATAATGAATTATTAAAAATGATGTATTATGATCTGATATTATGATCATATATATATATATACTTGTTGTGAAAAAGCATCGAACATCATTGAGAGTCCATGGATAATATATATTTCTGATATTGGATTAAACGATGGAACGTGAACAAATTGATTTATTTTTTCCACGTTTCAAGTCTAAATACTAACGGCACTTTTAAATTTTCTCAACAGGTGAGGATTAAAATGAAAATCGCAAATTACAAAAAAAGCTGGACAATATTTTTCCCCCACTAGTTTGGATATTAAATCGTTTTATAAATTTCTTAACATGCTAGTTTACACCAAGCATTTTGTATACTTTTTTTCAGGGGTGTACCATTAAACCCAGATTTTGTAATATAATATATTAATGTCTCTTGTGTGCGATAGTATCTGCTCATATACACTATGAATTATTTACATCTAACTAAAAAAAGGAAATTATTTTCATGGACAAAAAAAAACTAAGACTTCAGCTCACCACTGTATCTTTCTTTCTTTTTTTTCTTTTTTTTTTTTAATTTTATTTTTTGATGATTCTCATTTAACTATTCATTAGTTTAACCAAACCATTCAATCGACCCCATAATAAAGGATTAGAGTGATAACATAAAAATCTTAATTTAAGCATTGTCAAAAGCAGCACGTAATTTTGACTATTCTTCGTATAAGCGGACAATATTTCTAACTTAGGTCAAATGTCAAAAGTGGCCAACCCTTAATGATGAAAATGTTAAATGTGGGTTCAAATTACTTTGATTCTTTGAAGAATGGAATGGTATTTAAGATTGCAAATTGAATGTCGACTTACTTATTTATTTTCTTTTCTTTTATCAAAGGAAATGTGGGCCGTTATATATAGATTTATCGAGAATTATTTATCTACTAGAATTCTATAATTTTTCATTGTCATCTTAGCAGCTAACTAATATATCTTATTTAATTGATGAACCCTATATTTATGTAGTTTTTGAATTAATTTAATGTGAAATAATACTCATGACCTATTTTATCTATTTAATTTGCTCATGATCAGCATATTGATCGAGTTGATAATATGTAAATATTATACAATTAATATGTTTGCCAAAATGTAACTAAAAAATAACATATGTTCTGGATAAGTGAAAGTAGAATTATAAAATGTTAGAAGAGAAGATTAGCTTTTTGGAAAATTTCCAAGTCAAATTTTGCGTACTTGCAGAAGCGCTTATGAATTGGCAACATTTATCATTTCAATGTCTCATATTCAAACACGCTTTTATATACATATATGTTCGTCATCTTTATAAATTCTAAACATCCCACCACAGAAAGTAATCATCACATTCGCCCAAGTTTTATTCAATTACAAACTCAGATTCAAGTTGAAATGTGAATTTTCTTTTTTTCCATATTAAGAAATATAGTGCTATTTTCGAATTTAACACGGCTGATAAAAACATTATAGTGCACTTTTCTATGATTTATTAATGCTATACATTCTATCATAAATAAGCGCTATTTTGGAGGTTTAATATTATTTCCATTCTACACTACTTCTATACTTTCTGATTCCAAATTAAATGATGTTTTAGCAACAAAAAAAATATATATATATCTAAAATAAGTATCATTATAAAATTTCAAGACATATTAATACTCTTATTTATTTCTACCAAACTAGAGAGAGTTGTTAAGAGGAAAGAGAAAACAAATTACTCCAATAATAAATATACTAAAACAGGGTAGATCAATCAATATATCACATTTCTAAATTTGTGTGAAAAATGATCTAAAATGACATATATTTTGGGATAAATGGAGAATAAAATTAGGGATTAAGTGAAGGAAATCAAGAGAAATATATTTATTATAATATTTATTTCTTAAAATGTAATAAATATATAATACATACCATATATGTGTATAAATGATGCAGACTGCAATCAATGTAAATATAACGGGGTTTGAACATAATAAAGACTTGTTTTGTTGGGAAAATTAAGGTTTTTTAAAGGAATTAAGAGCATTTTAGTTACAAGTAATAATGACATTTGTCTATCCAAAAGAAGAAAGAGTTGCAGAAGCAAGGGCAATTTTGGCCACCTTGGATAATTATGATAAATGACCACTTGATGTGATCACGTTTTTTGGAATATTAGGCGCCATCCCAAACATTAACTTTTTATTATTATTATTATTATTTTTTGAAGGAAAAAAAAAAAGCATCAACCTTTTAATATTAAGCGTGTGGTCGGTACCGTCATTAGAAATAAAATTATATTAAAGTCGTTCTTAATATTTTCAAAATATCGAATACAGGTATTGTTTATGTGGCATTGTGTATTATAATTTTTTTATAAGTAGTGTTTAAATGTTTTGGTGATAGTGACAATTATCCAAAATTAATCTAATATCCAACCTGTAAAGTCGAAGCAAAGATTGAGAAGATCATGTGTATGGTTGTGAATGTAATTCCAAATAATGTGTAATTGTGGTCCTAACAATTGATTTATTCATATAAATTACATGAATAATAATATGATCACACGCTTCATAATTAGTGGACTTTTATACTTTAAATATAAATTTGGATTTTGCTTTCAGGAAATTTCATTATCAAATAAAATGATAAAATTAGTTAACGAGCTTCTGCATGCAATAATAAAATCTCAATTGAAGAACTGGGATTCAATTGGTGTATATGGGAATATACACGTGCCGTATATTTTATTTATTTTAATCAAACTAAAAAATAAACAAAAAAAAGGTATTTTTAGTTGAACTCAAATAAATTGATGTCGGTTTATTTTTAGATACTCATATTCTTTTCTAACCGTAAGTGAAATATATATATAATTAAATGAAAAATGTTGTGGTGCAAATAGTGGTGATAATAGACTAAACTATCTGATAAACTGGAACCTATTACATTATCTATCTTTAGCCTAATTAGGTTTGGCTCGTTTAACAAACAGATCATGTTAAAGATATTTAAAAATCGTATGTATTCAAATATACTAATCTTTGACTTAAAAATGTTTGTTCAAAGTTTGAGACTCTCGTTTTATTTTGTTTTAGTCTATATATTATAATTAATATAATTATTTATATATAACAAAAAACATGTATTTTAAACAAAAGATACACAATAACTAAAATTTGTGAATTAGCCTGGTTGGGGCAGGGGGCCAGGGTTAGGTCCTATCTCGTTCCATATTTTGGTACAGATTAAACTTTCATACTAGTTAATCTGAAACCCATTGTTGGAAATCCAATCAATTGTGGACCATATAGGCATATGCATGATTAACTATCCTTTTCTTTTCTTTTTTGGTCTTATTATCTTTTTTAGCTCAAATACTTGTTTACTGCCCAAGTACCTCCCAATTAATTTGCTCCATTAAAAAATAAATAAAATAGTACATCCCGTTACTGTTAGTTTACTTGTAGGGCTTACTTTTTGGATTGAAAATCAAAACGAACTTTTTTTTACATTGATTTGGTTCATAGTTTGTTTTCTGACCTGTCTCAACTTGATTTGATAAGTATAACAAATAACTAGTACATATTATTTTCAAAAAAATGTGTACATATATAAGATTTATTACTACTTCAGCCCAAGCTCCTCAGTTGGATAAGGAAAAATTATGCAAAAGTTAAATAATCTTTCAAATCCAAAATCAAGTTGGCCAAAGTTGATAACTTTTTTTATGAAAGTTCAAACAAAACCAAACGACACTGTGTTTGGATCGTTTTGATTGTTTATAGAATCCCTTATTATTATTATTGACAGTTAAATTTTTTAGGTTATAATTTCAAAAGGTTAATATTTTATTTTATGTACTCATGTAAAAGTTATGTTTTAATCCTAAAAATTGTTGTTTCATACTACTTTTTAATCTGATTATAAATAAAAGTAACAATCCAATTTTAGGGTAAAAATCTTAATACTAGCTTCTGAAAAATAAAATTCATTAACCCTTTATATGGATAATCTTAATAATCCATGTTTGATTGTTAGCAGTTGGCAATTGCTTGGGTAACTGCCGAACTGGGTTATTGGGTAGACCTCAAAAAAGTTCCTTGGGGTGAATTTCTAATATTTAACTAGTTGCGTGTACGACTTGATACGGCGTCGTGAAGCAAAAGAAAATTAATAACTCGTGCGGCGCACGTGATTGGCGGATTCGGATCCAATCCAATTTCACCGCTGGGTGCACAGACCAAATTGCTGCGCAACCAACGAACAGAAGACACGTCAGCAGTTGCTATCAGCTGCACTCTCATCACAAACAGACCTGATCTTTCCCTTGCATTTCTATTATTATTTCTCTAATATTCAAATACTCAAATAGATTCAAATCTCCTAAGGTAAATATAGAGAATAATTAATTATTAATGGCCGCCTCTGTTAATCCCAATCCCACTTTTTTCCATAATGAAACAAAATAAAATAATTAAGTAGGATTACAAGTGTGAGAATATCCGTATTTGCCGGCTTTAATTCCTAATTGGGTTTTAGTTTTTTTTTAAATAAATTTAAAATGCTATCATATGATGATGGCTGCCCTTTGCCACATTTTTTCTTTAAATATTTATGTCGCTACGTGACATTTGTCGATCATCCATCATCTTAATTAATTCTTCATCAATATTTATTGTTTCACCATTTAACAATATCATAATATATATGATTTCAGAACGAGATACGAGATATGTTGATGAAAATTTATTAATTCGAAGCCTTGGTTTTAAACATAATGAACTGATGCTATAATTCCAAGGTTTAGCCCAATGAACTAAGGGCACAATAAATATTAGAAAATTTGGGTTTGAATGATTGAGTTTATATCCTTCTAAATCATATATTTTTAGAAAATGAGGGATATCATTCGAATTATAAGGTTTATAATTGTATTGTAATTGTAGTCTGTTGCATTATAATTGTAGAGTAAGTCTCTCGTGAAACCGTCTTACGAAATTCTATTGTATTGCGTGAGATGAGTCAACCCACTTACCCACCACCCAAACCCTACAATTCACATGTAGTTTGTGGGTGATGGGGTTCCATCTCGCGAAAACTATCCATAAGACCGTCTCACATGAGTTTTTGTGATAATTGTACGATAAAAAAGGTAAGATTATTTTCTAGTTTGAATTTTTGGAATCAGAAATGTTTTTTCCTTCAATCTGGTAAGCTGATTTATAGTTTAAAAAAAAAAAATGATTTGTATATCTATTTGTGTAATATATATATATATATATATATATATATATATATATATTTACTGTTTATTGATAGAATGTTGATTTAGCAATTTAATGCATTTGTCTTTAGGATCATATCATAGAGCGAAAAACAGACTAAACAGTCATTCTTATACACATCAGTATCGCAATCAAATCGAAAACAGTAGCCCTATGAAGAAATTAAATTTAAACCATATCAAAATTCAAGTTGTACTCCCACTTTGAAAATCTTATTTTCAACTTTTAATCATTTTCTTTTCAAATAAGGTATAGTCTTAAAAAAGAGAGAATATTATTGGAGTTGAACTTTTGAGGGCAAATTTATGACATTATCCTAAACTTATATAAATGTCTTTTACCCTTTAAAAAAACTATATAGCCTTCATCTAAACCGAAACAAAATCTTTACTACAAAATACAAGTTTTATATCCCTAAAAACAATGATTTATTTTTTCAAACTTGTTTGTCCTATGAAGCATAGTTCTATGTTACATGAATATCCTTAAAATAATCTATTTAAAATCGAAATTTACGCTTATGATCCACTAAGAAAATTTAGATCATTTATAATAATAATAATAATTTTAATTTTTCATAGAACGTGACTATTGTAAAACCGTTTTTACCAATTGATGGAAGTTGGAAAACACTTCGAGTGTGGATGAGAGCTCCACTTTTGTCTCGCGACTGATGAAGAACGTGACAACAAAATGAATTTTCTTCTTCCATATCTAATAATTGGAACAATCTCTCCAATAGATTTTTTTTGACTAATTAACAAATTTTCTGTTAAAATCAATACTTGTTCAACATATATTATATGTTTCTTAAGAAGTCAGGAAAAAATGTGTTAAGGAACTATCCCGTAAAACAAATTTATTGACAACCTTAACTTACAATTTTATATTCACTTGTAAAAATATGTTTGAGTTATGTATAATACGATTTGTTTTACAAGATTATACTCATGAAACATTTACTATACATTTATTTTTTCTGTATATTGGTTATGCAATTCGATATTACAAAGGCATATACAACATATAATCAACATGAATTGAAATGTGACAAAGATAACATTACTTTGTCCTAAACAATTCAACAACTCATATTTCAAGAACACAAAAATTCACGTTAAACGGTCTTACGGATAGTTTCTGTGAAACAGTGCTCTGTCACCTACAAATAACATGTGAATTGTAGATTTGGGTAGTGAATAATTGAGTTGTGGATTGATCCGTTTCATGTAATGCATTAAAATTTCGTGAAACGGTCTCATAAGAAACTTACTCCATAGATCATCTTTAAGGTACATAGAATAATTATTAACAAATTGGCTAATAATATCTGTATATAATACAATAAGAAAATCAACAAACTTCAAAAACAAGCAATTCCAATATGAGAGATTCTGGCGTGCACCATCTACATAACAATTAATCTCGAGGCACCACTCATCCAATGCTAACCGTCCACGTGTCCACCACTTGTCCAAACACTTCTTGTCATGGAGTGAAAGTTTAATGAACTAATTACATCATTTTGAACTACTCCCCCCGTCTCGGAAAACTCTGCACACTTTCTTTTTTAATCTGTTTCAAAACATTTTACACACTAAAAAATGGTAAATTTTATCATAATTATTACCCTCCCAATACACACTTATTTACACACAATGTCATTACTTTTTCTCTCTCAACATTTTATTACTATTTGTCTTTTTCTCATATAATTGACCCTTATTCCCTCAATCATAAAACAAATATTTTTTTTTCTTAAAAATTGTGCCCAAATTATTGTGAAGAGTTTTGTAGGATGGAGGGATTACTAAATAATTTTTTAGTTGTGATTTACGAGTTGCGATTAACATGGAAATGAGATGCTTCTGATTATACATTGAAACCATCATTCATTTTATGTGTATATATATTACAGAAAATAACATTAGTACTTCAATTTTGTGATATTAATGTCGTGTGTAAATTAAAAAGACTTCTAAAGAGACTTAGATAGTATTAAAATCGGCATTCCACCCAATAAATACAGGATCGACCATTTATATATATATATATATATATATATTAATATGTATAAAACCCGTATGATACACAGGAATTTTTTAAATAAATATTTTTAAGAAATTAATATAAAAACGTAATACATTTTGAGTAAAAAATAATAATTTGGAGAATATGATTATCAAAAATGACTTTTATCGAATAATATTTTAACATTTTCTTTTAATGATTTTATGATTTTTTTTTTATCAAAATTTGTAATACATATATATATATGTATGTATATATATATATATAACTATATGTTGTAATGTCAATTTATATACATAATTTTCTTATTCAAGATATGAATGAAATATATTTTTTTCAATCTTTAATGATTATATACATAGAATTTTACTGTATGCATTTGAAATAATTAATATTGTATTTTTGCAATTAAGATAAAATCGTGAGTGCAGTTAAAATTAGATCTTTTTAAATTTGATTTGTTTCAAAAATATTTTATTTTTATTATATGTAATAAATGAAACAATATTAATGAATAAAATAATAAATAATATTTTTTTTTTCTATTTCAACATTAAGAAAGTAAGTTAATATTGCTATATATTGATTGACAATTTATAATAATTTAATAGTTAATAATTTATTTAATTTAGCATTAATGATATAAAATAAATTTAAATACAATTTAATTGTGGTTTGAGAGAGTGATATGTGTACTTTAGTGGTTATTACTTTAGTATATATTAAAGATTAAAGATTGATATTGTATTTTTTCAATTAAGATAAAATCGTGAGTGCACTTAAAATTAGATCTTCTCAAATTTGATTTGTTTCAAAAATATTTTAATTTTATAATATGTAATAGATGAAACAATATTGATGAATAAAATAAAAAATAATATTTCTTTTTCTATTTCAATATTAAGAAAGTAAGTTAATATTGTTATATATTGATTGACAATTTATAATAATTTATTTAATTTAGCATTAATGATATAAAATAAATTTAAATACAATTTAATTGTGGGTTGGGAGAGAAATCAAATGAATGAGAGGGTGACATGCATACTTTAGTAGTTATTACTTTAGTATATATTAACGAATTAAAGATTAAAGATATAACATTATGAATTGTGTTGGGATATTTCTAGAGAGGTTTTGATGAGGTAAAATAGTTTGCGTGATAAAACAAAAAACAATTTGCTTAAGGTATCAGCACCTATTTTCCATACTGATTACGTGATCTTCGGTTCTCTTATCCTTAGATAAGATCATGTAATGGTTTTCCAAATTATAAGGAAAACCAACCTTAGAAGAAATATGAAGATATCTTCTAAGAGCAGCAAGATAAAGGAAGCAGCAAGCTGGGGGAAGCAACAAGCTGGTTGTAGCAGCAAAGAGCAAGTCTAGAAGCTGACTGCAGGTTTCGAGAACATGATGTTGTTCTGAAACAGGAAGCAGCAAATTAGAAGAAGCTACAACAACCTGATGTGATATCAGAAAACAGCCAACAGATCTTTTGCATAAAGATAAGTGTTACTCTCATCCACACAGCACAAGGAAGATCATGCAGTACGAGGAAGAACAAAGCTAACTGTTAACAAGTTTAAGTAGCCGTTACATGAACTTCAGTGGTGGACCCATACCGCATTGCCATGTTAGCAAGCGTGTCAGAGAGGTCCAGAAGCCGACGATAGGCGTATTAAATGCTTATGACAAGAGCAACTCAAATGCATTTAATATAGCCACAAAGAAGATCTTTAAAGATCAGAGTTCAAATTCAAAATGAAGAAGTACCTCTTCAACGGATACTTTTCCTAACTTTATAAATAGAAGATATGAATGACTAAGGAGCTTGTGAACCGAGCCAAGTGGAAAATCAGATATTCTCCAAAACTTTGTCAAGTTTACCTCAAGTTCGGTCACTCGACCTTCAAGAAGCAGTCAACCATTGCATTAGAGCTTTCATGTTCAAGACCGACTTCAAGTTTGCACCAGTTGAAGAATATTGTATTTTTTAACCATTGTATTGTGTGTGCTGGGTTGTTTTAGTTGGGTGTCCTTAGCTGGAAGGATTAGATCCTCGCTAAGTGTTTATAGTCTTGTGTAGGCTATTTTCTCTGTGTGAAATATTGTAACCTATATGAGATTTGGCCTATAAATCTTAGATTCTAGTAGGTTTAACTTGTTTGGAAGAGGTTTGTAAAACTGTGTCTTGTAAAGCAAACTGACCATAACGAAGTTCCTCCTCAGTGAAGGAGTAGAGTGGACGTAAAATGATTATACCACATTCGAACCACTATAAGCCATAAGTGTTTACTGCTTATCTTACTTGCTGCATTGCATTGTTGCATACCTATCTTGTTGTATTTGTCATAAGCATACTGGTCAAAAGATTGTGGTTAAATCATATTTGAAAAGAAAACTGGTTTTCATAAAGAAACTCTTAGTTTGTTCCGCTGCATACTGTGATACCGAGTCAAAAACTCGAATCAGCATTTTGTCAGGTTTTTGAATCGAGTCAGGTTACTGCATTATCTGTAGAATTAGGAACCTGTTCATAGAAAAGTTTTAAAAAAAATCGATAAAGGTTCATTCACCCCCTCCTCTGAACCTCTGACCATTTGAGACCAACAAATTGTAACATTTTGTATTTTTAGGTCTAATAACAGAAAAGTTAATTAATTCAAAAGTTTCGTGATTTTTTGATATTTTGGTTAATTCTTTCAAGATATGATGGTAAAAAATAGTTGATTCGTGTATCAATATGGAAAGAAATAAATTACATAGATATACTACTTTAAAAGATCTAATTAATTACATATCATCTACCAACAATCCTATTTAATTAAACATAATTTGTAAACACAAAAATTTATGAGACAATCTTACATATAGTTATCGTGAGACAATGTCTTATAATGTACAAATAAAATTCATTTTCATAAATTCATATATAAATGATGAAGTGTGAATTGTGGGTTGATCCGTCTCACATAACTAAATTCGTTAAACGATATATGAATGATAAAATGTGGATTATGGATTGACCTATCTCATATAAGTAAACCCATGGAATGATTTCCCATAAGATCCACCCTGATGTAATGGTAAAAATAAAAATACATATGATGTTGTCCACGATATTCTTGTCTTCACATGATATTTATGTGGAATATGTTTATTTATTTATCGATAGTGGATAATATATAATACCACTTTCCATAGCATCATTAGAACTTCATATCCCCATATCTTTCACGTCAACAATGCAGACAGCTAATATTTGTCATCTTGGTAAATTAGTTGAAATTGCACCAAATTAACCAAATGATAGCTAAAATTGACGATTCTATTTTTTTTTTCTAGAAAAATGTGCAAGATTTTGGGTTTTTTTTTTTTTTTTTAATAATGAAATTGAGAAGTGCAGGAACTTTCAAACATTCATAGTAAACATTGTGCACTTTTCATAGAACAATAATTGTTATTGTATGTTGGATATTATTTAACCCTTTCATTTCTATTTAACTTTAAGTTTGGCATATTGAAGAAAAGGGAAATAATTGAGGTCTCACTGCCCATGTGGGGGATGTATTGTTGTTTAATTGACATATGTAATATATCTGGCAGGCCCTATCAAGGCCTTAACTTTTCCAAGTCCACAAGGTAGGTACCTTTCCTTTTTTTGTAGATCTAATTTTAAATTTTTTTAACAATAATAGTAATAATCAATTATGTAAATTTTTGGTTTTTCTTTTTGGGCATATAAACATTTTGTAGGTGGGGTTTGGCCGGACCACTACCTATATATATGTAAAATCTAAAGAAAATATTATAATCACCCTGAAAGAAAATAGAGGGTACAATTACACCATTCACATTAGCATGAAAACTATGGTCTTAAAACCTAAAATCATGCAAGCCTAAAAAAAAATAAAAATCCTAAAACTATCATCATATAGATCTTCGAGGCCAATATTAGGGGCCGCTTGGTATGATGGTGAGGAATGAGAAAATGAATGGTAATGATAGTAGTGATGAATAGAATGAATAGTCTCTTTAAATTTGTGTTGTTTGGTTTATCAAAATTCTTTAGGAATGAAATCAACTTAATAATAATAATAATAATAATTTATTATTATTATTATTATTAGTATTAGTATTATTAGTATTATTATTATTATTAGTATTATAATAATAATAATTATTATTATTATTATTAGTATTATTAGTATTAGTATTATTATTATTATTATTAGTATTAGTATTAGTATTATTATTATTATTAGTATTATTATTATTGTTTTAGAAAATAGAGTTGAGGAATGAAAGTCATTGCTTAGGAAAACCTGAGTAATCGTGATTTCTTAGTATTAGGATTTCAAATCACTCTAGCAGCAATCAAAGGTGCGTACCAAACACTCTAAATCCATTCAATTTTCATTACTTAGTTGCAAAGGTGCCTACCAAACGACCCCTTAATCCATTTAACTTTATCCAAATGTGATGATTTTGGGACTGCATATTTTTCATTTTAAAATAAATATTAGTCCAATGTACTTTTCAGTCTAAAATTAGATGATATCTGAAAATAATCTTCCTAAGTTAAAAATATAAATTTTAGTAAATTTTGTCCAATTTCAACAGTTTTTTCACCGAAATTTATTAAATTCTCTGAAAATTGGCATGTGACCCAGAAAATTGAGGATTTTAGACACTTCAGACTTTATTTAATAATTAATAGGACTGAAAAATTTTCTTTACTATTTATAATGGGACTTGGGAAGAAATGAAAGTCTTGAAAGGCTCTTTATAAGTTCGTTGAAGTCAATTATCATGAAAAGCAAAGTGCAAAGGTCAATGTAAGACACGTTTTTTTCCCCTCTATCTCCAAAGTATATTATTTTCTTGAAAAGTATTGTTGGGCAAATGTCACATTCATGTCTCCCTTTCCCTTTAACATTATTTTTATATTTATCTTTGTGTTTTAATCTGCAACTTATTCAAATTCATAAGTATCTTTATCATGTCCACTTCAAAATATAATAAAGAGGGAAACAAGAAATCCGTCAATTTTGTTTTCCCAAACATATATACTAATTTGATTTGATTACGATACAAAATTATTCTGTACCACAATAACATAATAACATAACCGCCATTAATAAACTAAACACTTTGAAAAAGCATAATAACATAACTATTAACCTTACCAGCTGCAAAAGCAACCATTAATCAATATTTTGGAATAATTTAAAATAAAACGGATTCCAAATTAACAATCTAAAATCATCCACATTTCTTAATCACCTGTAATACCCATTATAGGTGGGGAATAAACTTTTAGGTGTGTGATTGAAACAGTTTTGATTCGATTTAATATTTGATTATCATGATTGATTATGGGGTATATATTTGCACCCAAAAAAAAAAAAGGCTGTAACTCGAAATATTGTGAAAAACAAAGAGTTGGTCTTGTGTGTACTTGCTACATATGCAATTCGGGTCGACTCAATTTTGATCCGGATCCGTGTATTTTCAATTTTAACTTTTTTTTTTCTTCAGGTTGTTACCTTTATATTGTATTAGAGTGATCTTTATGTACAAATATCATGACCTTTATATATTGTAATTTAGAAAAAAAATAAAAATTTTCAGCACAATTTGTACTGTATACCTTTATGTGATATCAATGTGACATTTATGTTATAGGGCAATTCTACAATACACCATTGTATTACTTTTTTTTTTTACTGTAGTAATTTCTTTGAAAGGTAACTTTTGTGTTTTGGGCTGCTGGATGCATTGAGTCTCCTTATATTATATTTAATTTTGGGTTGCAATATAAGTGGGCCTTTTAATAATTTTGTATGTTGTTACATGTATTTCATTTCATTATTATTGTTACAAGCATTACATGCATTCCAAATATCTAACTTACAGTAGGTGTTCAGTCATTTAATTAATCATTTAAATTAATTATGTTGCGATGTTAATTAAAATCACTATAAGTAAATTATTAGAAAATTATTGGTTCATAATCTTAATTCGTAAATGACATAAGAACAAACAATTCTAATTTCACTAGGCGAAGTATGCAATTGTAGTAATAGGTGTCATTTACGAACAAACGATTCTAATTTCACTAGCCAAAGTATGCAATTGTAGTAATAGGTGTCATTTACGAACAAACGGTTCTAATTTCACTAGCCAAAGTATGCAATACTAGTAATAGTATGAAAAATATTATATTTTATAATTTAATAATGTGGAATTAATATATTTTAATTAATATTAATATTTTTCGTATTTCGGTATACACTGAAATACCGAAACTTTGAAAATATCATACTGATACCGCACCAATTTTTTTTGTATGGTATCACACTGTACCGAAATTTCGATATTTTTGATATATTTTTGGTATAATAAGCCTGATATTTCAGTAATTCAGTATTTTTCTCCACCCCTAACAATAAACATTAAATAATTTTTGGAGGGTATTAAATAGTAACCACATACTTTATTGATATGCTCGAAATATAGAAATCATTAAATTTTAAAAATTATGTCTGAAATTTTGAAAATAAAGAACTAATAAATTTGAAAATTATTGTAAAATTCTACAAGATAAATTGGGAAAATATTATTAAAATTTGAAATTAATATTAAAAATTACATATATTAAAACATAGTCTAGAAATAGGAAAAAATGTTAAAAGTCAGAAGGTTATTTTAAAAACTAAAAAATACTATTAATGTCTGAATAATAATAATAATAATAATAATAATAATAATAATAATAATAATAATAATAATAATAATAATAAATTTCAAACAGCAAACTGAAGTAGACAAGACATACAGATAAATGGAGTTGTATGTGAGAGAAAAATGTGTGGGTTTTTTCCGATTACCTTAAGCCTGTTTTGATCGGATCTACCAGAGGGAGAGAATTTGAAAGATACAAAATTTTTATCTTAAAATGTAAGTTACAAAATAAAATCTAAAGTTTAATTTATATATTTATATATGTAATATTAAGTTTGAAAAAAATCAACAAATACATATTTAATAATAATATTTAAATGAATTCGAAACAAAAATATTGGGCAATTGTTTTTTTTTTAATTATCTTAAGAAAGTAAAAGGATATATATAATTTTATTTTTAAAAAAAATCTGCAATTTGTTTTCAAAAAATCTGAAATATTTAAAAAAAATCTTGATATTAATGATTTTAAAATTTTAAAAATAATTCAAACATATGGAATATGGATTTTAAATGATTCGTCATCACAAGATGTATAATACGAGTTTTGATTGCGATTTTGTGGTTACAATTGACTGTTAAATACAATGATCGAAGAAGGTAGATATGGACTACATTGTCTATACTTTTAGACTTGTTAAAGGGAATTTTTGGTTTTTACAGTGGTAACTTTTGAAGATAGGTAAAAATGTTAAAATATAAATGAAGGGTCATGATGCAATTATTCAAGATCTAATGACTAAAAACACTGATGTATTAATACAATTATATACTATAGAAGGAGCCTATGTTATATTATGTCACATTTATGCACATATTTTATAAGTTACAGTACATAAATGTAGAGATATTTGTATATAAAGTTCACACATTTATAACATAAAAGTATCAAAATCATAATATAAATGCATACATATTTCCCCAAAAAATGCAAAAAATAGTCTAAGTGTTAGGCGCCCTCTCTCCAATGCATGGGGCACGTGTCAGTGTTGTGAATGGTGGTGCCGGTGCGTGGAGAACCGTATCGAATCAATCCGGATTGCACGGATCTTGTTTCACAAGAGAATTTGTGGAATGGAAAACAAATTATTCCAGATGCATTTTGCTCCCACTATAATTCCATGATTGTGAACAAAAAAATTGATTTACATATATAAACATATCTATTTAGGTTGATCTCACTTATAAAACTTACTAATCAAGTAAGTTCAAATGCAATTTTGTAACCATAAAAATTCATTATATCATTGAAGGAATAATTTATCCTACTCTATTCAATTTGTTGAAATAAAAATGAGAAGGATAATTTTGTATTAAAATTTTAAAATAGTGTAGAGTAGGTCCTTTCTAAGATATTTTTTTAGCCAAATTGATAAAACACATTAGTGCAAATCTAAAGTTTATACCTAATTGGATAATATCCTTGGACTTGTCTCGAAGATGAAATAGTTGCAAGTCATGTCAAATATTATTAGTTGAGTAGGTCTTGTGTGAGACCGTCTCACCATGAGACGGATTAAAAGTATTACATGATACACATAAAAGTATTACCTAATACACGTATCATGTAATACTTATATGTGTATTATGTAATACTTTTGTATATATCATGTAATATTTTTAATTCGTCTCACGGTGAGACGGTCTCACACAAGACTTTGTCTTATTAGGTTTTCGAAGGCTATAAAGGCATTCGTAGCCTTTTTTTTTTTTTTTCCTTCCGTAACTGTAAATAAGTGGATGTTGAGGCTCTTCAAATTCTCCACGTCTGTCTTATGGCAAAATAGATAGTTTTTTTTTTCCCTTTTTCATTTATTGTCAACTACCAAAATAGGGCTAAAGAAATTTATGTTTTAGGATTGAGATTGACCATATACTGATTCAAACTGAAGATAGAAAAAGGCAACGTTAGAAAGTCGAATTTTCAAGTGATTGTTTCCTAACATTTTCCCATGATTAGTTTTACCTATATAAGACTAAAGTTTTTTTTTTTTTTTTAAAGTTATTTAGTGGTTTTGTGAAGAAATTGTGTGGTTCTACAATTTCAAACATGCATCAATTGGAAGAAGCAAAATGTAAGACAAACATCAGTTTCATAAAAGAAAGGGGAAAATATTTAGGGATAATAAATCATACATTATACAGCACGTGCAAAATAATTAAGTTTTTTATTTTTATATTTTTTAAGGTTACTACTAAAATATTATTGTTAGTCCTCGTCACGTTTGTGTCAGATTTTTATAATGGTGTGAATAATTATTTTAATATGAGACTTTTGTCTTGCCTTGCTATGATATTGTATTGGATTTTATTTTGGATCGTACTTGATTTGGAAAGCCATGTGAGTCCTAATGCCTATAAAATAGGTGTAGGTTGGTCTCAAGGTTTGATCAACGAGTTTTGTTCAACATGTTAATTATAAAAAATAAAAAAAAACTTTCAATTTTATGAGGTTGAAGTGTGAAATATGTTGAATAGAATATGATCATTTTATTAATACGAATGTGCTAATGAAGTTTGAATTCATGTGTTTCATTGTATATCTAACGATATGGATCAAGGTGTGTCTCATGTTAAAAAAAGGTAGATCTTTATCCTATTTAATATTTTAAATATTTTTGTATGCAAAAATAACATAGTTTTTTCTCAATTTTGATGAAACAAGAGAAATTGAAAGAAGACATGCACGAGCATAATATCATACTAACCATATTCACCAAAACACTAGAATCTGATTCTTTAAGAATATATATGTGACAGATTCAACAACAAAAGTAAGAATATATATGTAATAGAAACTAATGTCTTGTTTGTACAACAGTATTATTCTTTCTTCTCAGATTATGCAGCTACATTTGGTTGTACCCCCAATTTCCAGCAAAAAGAAGTTGTACATGCAATCTATTGTAATTTATTTTTTTCCCTTTTACCTTGCCTTATATTCCAATAAAAAGGTAGTTGGCATATGTACACATACAACTATGAATGGTTCCAACTCAAGATTCAGTGTTTTTGGGATGATATAAAAGGAGAATAATCTCTTAACCAAGCATCATCATCATCTTCTTCTTCTTCTCTTTTTGCTTCTCATTAATCAGGTATTGATGCTAAGGTACCCATAATGTTGAAACAAACCAAATAATTGAGAGAAAAGTTAGAAAGAAGCCCCCCTAAAATAGCATTTACTTTTGCATGATTCCATGTTGCACTGATTAACGTATATTGGATGATTATTATTTGATGCTCAATTAATTATCTTGTTTCTACATTCCTATTAAAATTGATCTCATATAAATTGGGAGTACATCTTGTTATGTCATCGTCTGTTAAAATCACAAAATATTGAAGCTTCTTATCTATAGATGTGATTTCGGCACATCAATGATTATGTGTTAATGATATAAAATAGTTAAGCACTATCGTCTTTCCAATATATTAGAATCTAAATTAAAATATGCAATTGCACTTGCAAGATTTTTCTAAAGCTACGCCTTAAAAAAAATCTCCATTATTAATGTTTACATCTTTGAAAATAACATTTTCCAAGCTCAATATATATATATATATATATATATATATATATATATATATATATATATATGTGTGTGTGTGTGTGTGGAGAGAGAGAGATTTTAAGGGGAAAAAAGGAAAAAAAGACTAGCTAGCTATGTGATCTTAACTGTAACAAAAATAATGGAACTACATAGGCATATTGTACCTATGTGCTAATGCACTTTATGATCAGTGACAGATAATAGTCAATTTTACACATTTTATCGCACAATTTGTATTGTTGAAATATATCTTAGTTGTATAATCATATCCTCAAAACTGTCTTGATATGACATTTGCCTACATACATTACATACATAAGTCCAAATCGTATCCTACAATAAATTGATTTCAGGTCACCTACTACCACTATTTTAAGTTATTTTTTTTTATTTTTTTATCCACAAGTTCATGCTGTAATAGTTTCTCAAAATTAAAAAGAAAAAAAAAAATCTACATCAAATTAAAAAGTTTGTAGTGAACGAGACAGCGTTACAGGCAATAATTTGATAAGATGGTTATCTACTTCAATATATGTCATTTTCTAAGAGGGAGTGTATTTTCACAGCTTAGAGTTACTTTAAAGTTTGGAATTTTGGATAAGAGTAACATATAAAGTAGATTGAAACATTTCTAGATGAATTTATTTGATATGATGCCACGTTATTAATGGTTGTACAAATATAGGTGTCTACAAATCTATATAATGAGCATTGTCTTATGCAAATGTTATCATTGCTATAAGTACAATTTATCTTTTCTTATTTTATAAGATATTTTAAAATAATCATTATATTATCAAATAATATCATTAATTAACACTACATTATATTGAGATCATGAAATACAAAATGAAATGCCTAATATGTTTTAGCATTAATTCATCCTAGATTGAATAAGAAAAATTCGTTGGTTCAGGTGAGATTATAGTCTTTTAAAGTAGGTTAAATTTTAGGGCAACTTTATAGTACAAACTAATTGACTTCTAGGATTATTGTAGTTGGGGTTGCTTAGTTTATTTGATTGAGTTGGATAAATTAAATCATCAAACTCGGTTTCAGCCACAAGTTTACTTTTAATAATTGATGCTTAATTTTTTTTAATAATAGTAATAATAATGATTATGAACCAAAAGAAAAGTCAAAATACTGATATAACTCTATACGGATCTATGTTTCCTACACATCTATAGTATGTGTTTACATAAAAACCGCATAATTTTGGATAAACAATAATCTTCCTACTTAATTATTGCTAATTACATTCACAATTAATTTCCATTCAAATCAACTTAAATTTGATGTCACACTATAACTCCATTTAAATTGAAGTACAGGATCGTCTTGTCATATCAACTAAAGAGAAATATTTATCCGTTCTTTAGAGTTTTAAATTTTTAAAATTAGATATCAAATAGTGACTAATTACTTCTCATAAGCTACAAAATTACACTTTTATTAATTTATTATTTTATTAAAAAAATATTGCAATGTCCCACAGTTGGTTTTATATTGGAAGTCTTCCACGATATGATGAGATATGTTGAAATGCAAAATAATAATAATAATAAACATATCACAAATATCTCCACTAATGTTCAATCAATGACTAAGGTCAGACATTACTATGAAAATAATAATAATAAAAGTATTAAAGAATTACTATACTTTTGACAAATTGATTAAGGCCCAATATCATTTGCCTTCTAATCTAATCCTTAGTTGTCTGATAACCACATTGATCCAGGCCCAATTCAAGAAAATAAGATGGTCCGATATTTATATCAATTAGGCGGCAGTGGGCCTGATCTTGTTGGGCCTGACCCAATAAGCCAATGCCGTTGACGGTAGTTCGCCATGCTTCACATATTGTACTTTACTGAATCGTAGTAAAATATGAATTGGCGGCAGGGTGGAAAAACAACTGCGAATATTGGGGCGCCAAAGTCAACGAAAATGAGCAGTAGTGAGAGGGTCTCGATCGCTGTTGCAATCTTGTGCATGGGCATCCTGTCCAGTTCTAGGATTGGTGCAATTGCTACAGTTCCTGAAATGGGATCGGCGCGTGTTGTCTTTCAGGTACAATCATGCGTTTCTCGTATTTCTGAGTGTGCACTTCTCGATGATTGGAAAATCTGTGATTGAGAATCTTGAATATTTTTACTCAATTGGTGTGCGAGAAGTAAATATTTGTGCTTTATTTTGATATAACTTTTTAGTGAGTGAATTTTTTATCAGCTCATGGTTTAAATTTTTATGCTTTTGCGTACTTGAACATGATCGGATTTCTTTTGAAGAAAATTCAGGGTTTATTGGTTGGAAAATGGCCTTTTATAAGAGTGTTTCATATGGGTGTTTCATATGGGGTCTTTCATAACTGAGCTAATGAAATGGAGAACTTACGAGGCAAAGCCCCATATGAAGCCAATGGTGGACTTTATTCGATTTTCGGTGTGAATCTGTAAGAATTTGGAATGAGTTGAGGGGGTGAGTGGGTAGGGTAGGGAATGCAATTTTCCTCGGCAAATTATTGGAATTTGAATATTTTGTGTGAGGAGACTGTTATATTCACTGTATGTATGAGGGAATCCTCTTTAATAACACTGTTGAATGGGAGAAAAGTTGGGACTTTAAATTTGCAAGAATGTAGTTTGGATCCTGTGAGAATTTAGGTAAGCAAGCTCAAGAGACTGGTGTTTGAATTAGAAAGGTGATGTGTGTTGGTTCTGGGAATTTAATTGTTTGTTTTATGTGCAGACAAATTATGGGGACATTGAGTTTGGTTTCTACCCCAGCGTCGCACCAAAGACTGTTGAACACATTTTCAAGCTTGTTCGATTGGGATGCTACAACACCAATCATTTCTTCCGGGTTGGTGGAAAACTACAATATGTGAAGCTCTTTATTAAGTATTGTGATAAATGAGAATGTTCTTGAACACCTACTTGTGGATCATGTAGGTAGATAAGGGGTTTGTTGCTCAGGTAGCTGATGTTGCTGGTGGAAGAACTGCTCCAATGAATGAAATGCAGAAGTTGGAAGCTGAAAAAACTATTGTTGGTGAGTTCAGTGATGTAAAACACGTGAGAGGTATTCTTTCTATGGGAAGGTAATGCCATTTTCCGGGAATCATAATGTGTTGTTTGGATTTTTGTACTCTAGCTCTTCAAAAAAAAAAAAAAAAAAAATATATATATATATATGTGTGTGTGTGTGTGTATGTGTGTGTGTGTGTGTACTATCAGGAACTTTCCTTGAAATTTATAGAATGGATTTTGAAATTCATTGTACTATTTTTTGTGTGATTTGATTGAGATTCCACTTTCCAGTCCTCTCTAATTTGGGTGGTTTTAAAATCCCCTCTTTTCATACCCTGGAATTCCAAATCCCTCATTTCAAATGCAACCTAAGTTCTTTACAAGTTCATGTACTAGCGGTATTCATTTTGCATTTCTACCTGTCTTTGGAGAAGATGAAACATCTAGCTGTAGAACTGGCAATGATACTTGCATCTCCTTTTTACAAAAAAAATTCATGTTTCCACACAAAATAACATCGCACGAAACATTTGCTTCACTTGCAATTCTATACATTGGTTAAAATAGGTCATAGTCATTTGTTTATCATATCTGGCTGACTTGGCTGACTTGGCTCACTTGCAATGCTGGCTGACTAATATTTATCATATATGTTTTACACACTCATTTTCTTCAGCAATAAATCATGTATGTTGAAATACAATGCTAGAGTGGGATGTAAATGTGAATCGAGGTCTTTCCTGTATGCTTCATTACAACAATATGTGCATAGAGTAGTTGAAGAAATCAAATTTCTGTTATTCCTATTTGCTTATTATCCTCTTATTACCAATATCCATTATGTTAGTACAATAGGATGCATGTCAATTGTGCCAAGTCTACTCTATTTCTGCAGATACTCTGATCCAGACAGCGCACAGTCTTCATTTTCAATACTCCTTGGAGATGCTCCTCACCTTGATCGTGAGGTATACAGTATGACTTTGCAATATTTATGAATCCTCTTCCCTGCTGGTTTTCTTTGGTAAACGTTTTAACAGGCCATATTCTAAATAGTAACTATCTTTACTGGGATATATTTTCAGTATGCAATATTCGGCAAACTTACCAAGGGTGATGAAACATTGAGAAAACTTGAGGAAGTTCCTACTCAGAAAGAAGGAATCTTTGTCATGGTACTGTTCACTAGGATTTCATCCGTCTCTCTTTCTTGTTCTCTCTCATTCAAGTCCTCATTTAGCATCTTTTTTTTAGTAACTTCTGCCTGATAGATGTTGATTTTCTCTTATATGTTCCATGCATGATAGAAGCATAGAAAAGCAACAGATATCACTAAATGTTTTGGAGGACAGATCTATAGAATTTATGCTTCTCTTTGAGCATCCTTTCAACTGAATAATAGGCTTTTATTGGTACTGTGCGGTCACATACTTGTGTGGCATTAAATATCCATTTATTTAGGCTCTTTTCCCATTGTTCTTGATTCACAAACATGGTTTTGGCTACTATCTAGATTCTCTTTTGGTGTAGCTTAAATCTACATTACTTGTTCTTTACCAACTTTCTGTTCAATCATTTCCCAAAGTGCTGACTGGAGGTTGCAGATATATCTGAAGTGAAAAATCAGTTTTACTGCAAAGGGATATTACTTCTGGTTCAATTTGAGTTTTAATTATTACATTTTCTCAATAGGGATACTTTTTCAATCAACTAATATTTTCTCTTGTTACTGTTTTCCAGCCAATTGAGAGAATCACTATCTTATCTACATACTATTATGGTAAGTTCTATCCACTTTGTATACATGCACATACAACATGGGCACTCATCAGTGTCCTGGCTCTTCCCATCTTCTTCTTACCCAAGTAGTTTGCTTATTTTGTCTGATAGCTCACCTAATTAGTCTTCCCATCTTCTTCTTACCAAAGTAGTATGCTAGTGGATCTTATGTGCCAATTATCACCATGTCACTCTTTGGTCCTTACAATTATACTGCATGGGGTGGTGTTTTTGTTAGGAAAAGGCTATGTATATTTAGAAATGTATTCTTTCAAAAATAGACAATAAAAAATGATAAGATTGAAGAGAAATATCTTAAATCATTGTTAGCTTAGCATTTCTGTCCTTTTCTGCTAAAACTTATTGCTTTCTCCAAAGTCTTTGCAATTATCACTGTGGCATTGTTTTGGTAAGCCTAGCATTGGTGGATCTTTTGTGCCAATTATCACCATGTCATTCTTTGGTCCTTACAAAAGTATATTGCATGGGTGATGTTTTTGTTGGGAAAAGACAATGGATATGCAAAAGTGTATTATTTCCTCTTTGTGGATTTTCTCCAGAGTTTTTGCAATTATCACCATGTCATTGCAGAGTTTTTGGAATTATCACCATGTCATTGGGTGTATTATTTCTGGATTTTCTCCAGAGTTTTTGCAATTATCACCATGTCATTGTTTTAGTAAGCCTAGCAGGCTATGGATATGCAGAAGTGTATTATTTCCCTCTTTGTGGATTTTCTCCAGAGTCTTTGCAATTATCATCATGTCATTGTTTTAGTAAGCCTAGCATTTGGTGGGTCTTGTGTGTCTTTTCTGCTAAAACTGCTTTCTCCAAAGGCTTTGCAATTATCACCATGTCATTCTTGGTCCTTACAACTATATTGCATGGGTATTGTTTTTCCAAAGGCTATGGATATGTGGAAGTGTATTCTTTCCTCTTTTTATGTCTTTTCTACTAAAACTGCTTTCTCCAGAGTCTTTGTATTTATCACCATGCCATTCTTTGGTCCTTACAAGTATAGCATGGGTGTCGTTTTTGTTGGGAAAAGGCTATGGATATGTGGAAGTGTATTTTTAGTCTTTGTGTGCTTATCTGCTAAAACTGCTTTGTCATTCTTTGTATATTGCATGGGTGTTTTTTTTTGGAAAAAGCTATGGATATGTGGAAGTGCATTCTTTCCTCTCTGTGGACGTCATTCTTTGTATATTGCATGGTGTTGTTTTTTTTGGGAAAAAGCTATGGATATGTGGAAGTGTATTCTTTCCTTTTTGTGGATGTGTATTCTTTCCTCTATGTTTGTTTTTTCTTTAAAACTGCTTTCTTCAAAGTCTTTGCAATTATCACCATATTATTCTTAGGTCCTTACAAGTATATTGCCTTACAAGAAGATCAGTAGGATTTGAGGAGAAAGATGTCGATTGTTTTTTGTTGGGAAAAGGCTATGGATATGTGGAAGTGTACTGCTTTCTCAATCATCACCATGTCATTCTTTGTATATTGCATGGGTTTTTTTTTTCGGGAAAAGGCTATGGATATGTGGAAGTGCATTCTTTCATTGTGAACGTGTATTCTTTCCTCTTTGTGTGCCTTTCTCCAGAGTCTTTGCAATTATCACCATGTTATTCTCTGGTCCTTACAAGTATATTGCATAGGTGTTGTTTTCGTTGGGAAAAGGGGCAAGTATATTGTTTGGTATTCTTTCCTCTTTGTGGACGTGTATTCTTTCCTCTTTTTCGATATGCAGGAGTGTATTCTTTCCTCTTTTTCGATATGCAGGAGTGTATTCTTTCCCTCTTTGGATTTAAGAGACACAAACCCAAATCGAAAAATGTAGTGTATTCTTTCTTCTTTGTGGACGTGTATTCTTCCCTCCTTTTCGATATGCAGGAGTGTATTATTTCCCTCTTTGGATTTAAGAGACACATATATTGGAAACCAAAATCGAAAAAACGACCTCGGTTCTTCATTATAGAATATAGAAATATAAGATTAGAATGATCCCGGAAAACCATTCATTATAGAATATAGAATATAGAATATATTTCTTCACCCAACAACCACGGTGACCTCAAATATGCTGAAGTTTTGCGTGAATTTAAGATAGATAACACGGTGACCTTAGTTTCTTCATTTTAGAATTATAGAATATAGACTATAAGATTAGAATGATTCCAAAAGCTATGATATACTGAAGTTTTGCCTATTAGTGAATTTAAGATAGATAATAAAAAATAATAAGACTGAAGTTTTGCCTATTAGTGAATTTAAGATAGATAATAAAAAATAATAAGATTGAAAGAGAACAAAGTCATAGATTTTACGTGGAAACCCAAATCGGGATCTCTTGGATAACTATGGAACTCTTCATATCACCCAAATCGGGATCTCTTTAGAGGATAACTATCAATCTCTCACTGTTATACATTGGAACTCTTCATAACCTATTTGGTGGATATCTCTATCTCCCACCACTTTTTTTCCCTTTGAGAACTCACAATTCTTAGATACTGTCTTCCCACCCTTCTCTATTTATACTAGTTGGTGGGAGATTCTAGAGCAATGTATCGAATGCAATATCTAGAACATTTCAACATTACTTTAGAGAATGTCTCCCTCCATATCTGTAGAGCTCTTCTGAAGAACTCTAGAATGGACACTATATCTGTAGAGCTCTTCCGAAGAACTCTAGAATGGACACTTCTAGAGATTGGGCTATGGGCCATTTTATTATATGGACTTCCTCAATTATGGAGGAATGACCCAACAGTTTTGTCAGGGGTTTTATCTTTTCTTCTCCAGATTCTATTTGCTTGACATATTGATGCATCAGCAATTAGCTTCACTTAGAAACGCATAATATTTGGCCACCTTATGAAGTTCCTCCTCACTCTTCCATATAGAAATGCCTGGATAGTTTTTAACCTTTCTCAGCTGCATGCAACATATGTTTGTGGAATAGTATCAGTTTGGGTTGTGATTATGAAATTGTTATTATTATCATTATTTTGTTTGGTTTAGATACCGAGACGGAAACTTGTGAGGAAGATAGGCTATTATTGAAAAGGAGACTTACTGCATCTGCGGTCGAAATTGAAAAACAGGTAAAAACTTGGAAGTAATTTTATGTCTTTCCCAAGAACAATATGAAATACTTACTCATAAACAACCATGACATTGCAGAGAATGAAATGTTTTCCGTAACTTGCAAAAGCCATTAGGCCAAGATGAGGAGGTTGCTATGCAGTAAGTTTAACCTTTCTCTCTATAATCATGTTGTGTTGCATTAACTTTTGGAAGAAGTATAGCTATACTTATTACCACTTAGTTAGTGTTCAGAAAAACAAAAGATATGTTTTGATATGATTTCGTGACAATGAATGTATAGGAAAGTGTGATGTTTAGAAGGAAATATATTTTATATTTGGTTGTTATATTTTGGGGGAAAACTGTTTGGAAAATTTTAATAAATCATAGCAAAGTAATCACCAATGCTAATACATATTTTAACTTTTCTGAAGTTGACAGTGGAAGTTAGATTAATCACCAGATTCTTGAGTGGCTCACCTTCTGCAATTTCTGACCCTGAATTTCTAGAGTACTCTCCAACACATCTAACTGTTGAAGCATTGACTGACATAACCCATGTGCAGCACATGCTGGGAAGACACACATCAACAGTTTATGAAATACATCTTTCAGTCTTGTATCTGTGTATCATGGAAACATGGCTCCCATTTGGAAATTGTAGAACTTTGTCTTTTTTGTAGTGTAAAGATCATTATATATGGCCTAAATTGTTCCCTAAATTTCTCTGTTGTCACCAAATTTGTGTATACATGTCTCTTGTCCTGCTTGAAACGACATAATCTAACAAAGATCCTATGCATGGTAATGCTACCTTGTTAATGCATAAATCTTTATCTGTCTTACATTTCCGCTTTATCCCTCAATATTAGCAAAGTTATTTGGCATTCTGGACATATTAACCAAGTTACCCCTAAGAGGTAACATATAGTGTGTGAAATAAGATCCAGTATTGAGGTCTTTGTCAAGATTGTGGCAGAGTACCGACATTTACATCGACTTATATGTAAGAATTAGAACAAATTTGTCCTAGCTTGCTGTTCACTTTGCAGCTATAATTTTTATAATGTGCCACTTGGCACATTGATAAAGGCTTTTGTAATTGCTTCCCAACCAACATGTCAAGCAGTCAAAAAATTTGGGGCCACCATTCCTTGACTGAGGTCATAACTGATATCTGCAATTCTTGGTTGAAGCTGAACCAGATTTGTCTTACAACTGTTTCAAGTGACTATTTGTATGCAGTGGATCAAGAATATTTGTGATCCTTTTACATGTTTGGAAGTATTTTGTTCTTAAATTCCTGTTTTGAGTTATGGATCAGATTTAAGAAGCTTGATGATGGTTTGTGCTAGATAGCTTTGGCCTATTTACATTTGCTTCGGTTATTATCATAAGCATGATTAAGCAAGGGCATGTTCTAAGCAAGACAGTGGCATAAATGTTTTCATGTACTTATGGTTTAAGTTTAAGAAATTTGACCTATCTTGTTTCTACATTTGGTGTGGATCACTAGTATGATTAACCAAGGGCATGTGCTGCACAGTGCTGAAGAATGTCTTCATCTGCGAGGCGCTATTATTGTGCAAACCATTTGGTTTCACATACTTTCCAAGTAATTTGTTTGTTATATTGAAACATGTGTAGATGAAATCACAATCTCTTGTTCCCCAAAGAAGCAGCACAACTTGCCTGATTTTACTGATATGTTCAACGTAGACCCGAACCTAAGAGCTGGTACAACTTTAATCCTGTTATGTAAAACTATTGCATAAAAACACAAGGACCTTTCTTGATTGACTGGCCTTGCATAATATTTTCTGTACCTGTTTTATAATTGTGTGCTTGTGCTTAATGCAGAGCTCTGGGGCCATAGAAAATGTGTTTGTGTTTATGTTTATGTTTCCTCCTTTATATTATCACAGTTCATACGTCTTTCTTGTCGGCCTTAACTTAAAGTTTGAGATATTTGAAGTTAAATGTGATTTACTTCTTGTTTTGAATTGCATACCTAGCAATTAATGCAGCTATGGGAAACATAGCACATGGTTGAAGATGATATAACTGACTATGTGGTAAAGATATCGATATGCCTCTGTGTGTTTTTTCGGTGTCTGTTGGCTTGGGAGGGGGGTAGGGGTAGGGTGGTCCATATGTTGGCATTGTTTTATAGTTATGTAAAGCTACATGGGTTGTTGGGTATATTCACTACCGTGGCTGATAACTAACAGTATGGGACACGAAATGGTGATTCAGATCACACTCTACACAGGTATGGCTTCAAACCGTTTCTTGACATATGATCGTTTATATGAGGCGTTGATGTTGTGACATTGTTGTTCTTTAAGCTTGTGTACGTAGTTTATGTTGGACAAGGAATGATGAAGCAGTGGAGGTATTGTTGGAGTGTTAGAATTATGGGAAGGGATATAATGGTAACATCTTGTGGGTAAAACCTCTGTTGGCACATTCTGTGTAGCAATGTCAAGCTCTTTGACGACACTGATTTCCATCCACCAAACATCACGTGACTGGCGGCTGGGCCCGGGCCCGCCCTATGTTTGACATAAAAATCGGTTGGCTTCTGCGACGTATGTGTATTGATGATCGATATTTTGAGATAAGAAGAATCTCGGTTTGTATGTAGAGAGGTGGTACGTGTTTTGTTGTCGATTTTGTAGAGGGATGGAGGGGTGGGATAGGGGACATCTCATGTGGTGAATGAATCACTAATTTGATTTTGAGCTAATTTGTATGCAATCCACGAGATCAATGATTTCTTGATTTTGCCTTTATATAGCCCATCGATTCGATTATGAATATTGAAGATTTTGTATGAATTATTTGAATGATTTAGCAAAAGCTAACTATTATGTAATAGTTCATCCGTTTTAAAAAATTACACGTTTCATAAAATTAGACAAGAATCTTTCTTGAGAAATTAAACTTCCTCCAATAAAAAGGGAGAAGAAAATTATCATTTAATAAAGAGGAAATACTGACTCCCAAGTCCCAAGAGTTAATATTTCTCTCTCTAAAAATAATGTAATTCTAATGGGACCCGTAGCCCATAAATAAAACTTAGAAAATTATTATACTCGAACCAAATAATTCAAAATGGACTTTCGACTACCAACCTCTCAAATATGAGTATTATATTTATATACAGAAGTTAACAAAATATTTCAGTTAAAATACTGAATAAATAATTCGTTCATTTTTTTCATGTTTGTAATGAAGATATTATAAATATATACTGTCAAAGAATTATCATACACACTCGTCTAGTTCAATCCAAATCCAGTCACGTATTTTTAATTTAAGTTTTAGTTTTCAATAAAGGCAACAAAGTGCTAATGCCATTATTAAAATTCATAATTCTGTAAACAGGTAATCTCCCTCGCAAAATAGCTCAATTTCATAATTGATTAATTTTATATTTTTAATAGCAGAAAATTGTTTATCTATGTTGTAGTACAATGCAAGGGTGTTATACACAGGTCATATGGCAATTGACATACATGAAAAATAATTCCTTAGGCACGTTACACGTTGCGATTGAGCCTAGCAACCTAGATCTTCTGTATCTAATTTCACATCTAAAAGATCTAAAATTAATATTAATTAATTATTCATCCCACGTATTCATCTGACCATCTTACTCTTAACTAAATATATTTCTCTCTGCATCTATGTTGGCCTAAGTTACTCTTCAGTTTTAAATCTTGTGTCTATATATCATTCATTCCTTAGAAAAGAAAATGTGTTCCTTTTGCCATCAGTTTATTTAGGGTAGATAATCATGTGAGATAGAAATATCGTACTCCATAATGACGTCAGCATAATTGTAATTTTCATATCATGGAAATCAAAAGGTCTATATAATCACGAGTCAGTTGTGGAAATAAGTGAATGATCATCATATGATATGTAATATGAAACATATTTTATCTACACTAGAGTTGTAAATATTATCTCAGTTTACGTTTCGATAATGAAATTAAAATGCAGGCTAAGTATTGAAAAATAAACGAATTTTAAATTCATTCAAATTAAAATGAATTTTAAATCAATGACATTATTCAATACTAAATTCAAATTGAGAGTGATGAATTCTAAAAAAACCTTTTTTCTTGGGAAGGGAAATCGGAAAGAAATTCATGTGAGAAAATTAAAAAGTCCTTTAAAACATGAATAATTAGTTATGGTTCTAGATTGCTTAGATATGGATTTAGAACATTGTGATTATCAATTCATCAATAATTAAATCAATTATATAACCACTAGAATATTTGCATATAATTCTAGTGACTCCTCTTTAGGAAATATAGTACTTCTTTTCATAATTGTATGGTATAGGTATGATGATGATATTATTTAATATAATGATGTGTAATAATAAAATAAAATATTGGATTAGAAATTTACAATTTAGTATGAACAAGTGCATATCTAAAGTGTACGGCAATAAAAAAAAGTTTAGGACTACACAAATTTAAAATTTTTATAATTTCTACCTATATATCTAATTTTGTGAGATGCATGAACCTAAAATCCAGAATTTATAATTCATATAAAAAATTTGTAAAAATAAATATGATTTAAAGATAATAAGGATCTTACATATATTAATTCATAAAATTCGTCTACCCATTTTTCTATTTTTTATTTATGACGAATTTTGTTTTAACAGAGTTCTCAATATCAATTTGATTTTTGGTCAAACCAAATAATGAGCAGCCTTACAAAATCCCCTGTGCTCAAGTTATGGGCATGTATTTATGAGTACACATTAGATGCTTACACATTGATTTTTTAAGTCTTTCTTGTACATTTGGATTAAATAATTCTTTTAAAAAAGATTTTAATATACACTATAAAACTCGTTTGAATTCCTCTGAAATTAATAATAAAAGTTTTAAAATTTCAAAAAGAAAAAAAGGGAACTTTCCAAATTAAAGTTATGAATATTATTTTAAATTCCCAAGACAGAGGAAACATATATATCACATCTGTTTTGATTTGTATGAATCCATATATATACTCCCAAAATATATAATTTATAGGAATGAGCGACTCTGTATGTATACACATAAATTCGTGGAAATAAAATCTCCTTTTCGGATTTCCCACCGACATCATATTAGATTAAAATACATATATTATGAATTTATAATAAATCAGTTGTACACAGCACGTGACAATTAAGGTTTTTGTTTTTGCTTTTGTTTTTTTGTTTGATGAGAAAGTAGTAAATAATCGTATATGTCACGCGTCGGCGATGCCCATCATCATGACACCATCAAGGTTATAATCCTTTTTTTTTTTTTGACGAAAGATTATTCTTTTCAAATATATAGGAGTTAAACATTAGTTTATCCCATTTTAATTAATTCTATGATATACTACGCTTTTTTCAAGTATTATTTTCACTTTTCTCATTAGAATTTGAGGTCGGTGCACCGCTATACATAATATCACCAATACCCACTACACTCAAATCGATTTGAAATAATTATCACATCATTTTTGTCTAATATTTGGAATTCCAATTTTCAAACACTTGTGATTAAGCAGATCGTAGGAGAAGAGATAGTATGAGTTTTTTATATGTTGATTAATTAATGAACTGAGGTGGACTTGACATATATTTTGAAGGATTTGATTAATCTAATGAAATGAAATACGTCTTACAAGATTCTCATTATATTACCTACACTCTATCATATTATAGTATTATAATATCCTCTCAGAAGAAAATAAGTACTATAATAAGAAAATTATATACATAACATGTACTAATAAAATTAGACTATTAGCCTAAGATTTTAATAAAATGAGAGAATATGCGTGTATGAATAACTTGTAATTGCATTTGAATCAACCTAGAACTAGGGGAAACTAATTAACTCATATGTTTGAAAAAAAAAAATATATATATATATATAGAGATGTATATTATAGAGATAGATAAATACAAGAAATAATAAAGATATTGAAGGTTACAAGAGAGATGGAAAGTCGAGGCGGGCAGAGGCATCTCTGCTGCCCACCAATCTCGCCGGAAACTACTGCTACACATACATCCATCATATGTTTATACCAAAATAGTTTTAATTTTTATTTTTATTATTTACAATTTTAATTCTTCCTTTATGAAATATAATTCCTTTTAATTTATTTGTCAATTTTTTTATTTTCAATTTTGTCTCTGTTTTATATGTTATACTAGACCTACGTTTGTTGAAATACATAAATTATACTTATTAAATATTGAACAATAATTTATTGTATATAATCGTCCCTTTAGAAAATAGATATTGTTTCAATTTATCTGTCTTTTTTTATTACAATAAAGAGTTAATGAGTTTTTTTTTTTTTTTTTCCCAACATTACACTATCTTATTTTTTCTACTGAACCTATTATTTATTTAATATATTAACTAATTATGTCTGTTAAATGTTGAGTATTGTATCGATTAAATATTTTCTCACTCTTTGTAAAGCAACCCATCAAATGCTTTCTTTTGTTTTTGTTTTTGAGAAAGAAATTAAATATTTTTTAATTTTTAAATAGAAAAGCGGAGTACGTAAATAAAAAGAAATAAGTTTCAGCAGTAGGTAGTTCCTATGACATAAATAAATGTAGTACGATTACAGTAAAGTTAATCTTTGAAGATCCTTGATTTTTGTCTTCATCGTTGGGACTAAGTTGTATTAAAGAATGTGAGTGTACAAAAAGGGTTAATCAGTGATTAAGTAGAGGAGGAATAATGCAGTCAATGAAATATTGCAGTGTTTACTAGACACCACGTGTTGTATCTGACGCAAATTTTTTGATTAATGTGCATCTAATCTATTTGTACCTACTATCCCATTTATTTATTTACTTCGATATAGCCTCTTCAAAAACCATGTCACATTTCAAACATGAACTAACCCTTAAATCTTAATTAATTATATAGCCACAAATCAAACAATGATTTAAAGTACTAGTTAAACCCATAATATGTCTAACTAGTTACATGAATAAACGTCTGAAATCAAAATCCAAATCCCATAAATTAACTACCTTTTAATCTGTAGATAATAATTCATCACACTATAAGAAAAACACAGAAAGACAATGTTTTAAAGAACACTTTCGATGAATTTCTGTTGTGTTTTTTATCAGATACCAAAATAGAAGGCTATTTCAAAATTGATACTAACACGCGCGCGCACACACACATATATATATATATATATATAATAATAATTGGAGATAAGTTTTATAGAGTAGATGGTCGAAAAGATGTAAATAGATAATGTAAAATGGTAGTAGTTAAATATATAAGATGGGCTCTGGTGCTTAGAGGGTGGCCCGCCAAAATTTGGCTGCTCTCTCTCTCTCTACCCCTCTTTCTCTCTCCTCAAATTTGCAAGTTCAGTAGTTGAGTATTTAAAAAGAGTCGTAGTGCTTTCTCCCATGCACTTGTCTTCATCATCTTCAACACTCTTTTATACATATATACTTGTTCACAACTCTCTACTCTTAATTAGGGTTTGATACTATCTGAAAGCTGGTATACATATAGAGTTGATCGAAAATGTCTAGCAGAAGATCATCACGGTCGAGCAGGCAATCAGGAGGTTCTCGGATAAGCGATGAACAGATCGGAGATCTTGTTTCCAGATTGCAACAACTCATCCCTGAGATTCGCAACAGTCGTTCCGACAAGGTATATACATCTTCATGCATTAATTGATTTACCTAAATATGGACTAGTTCTGTAGTATAAAGTTAGTCATGAGTTTTCTTGTGTAGTTCAAGTAAATATTATGTGTGGCCTTCGTTTTGGTTACATGAAGGGATAAGCAAAGCAGGGGGTCCTCTCCTCAGACAACATATGCCCACTTCCCTCATTTATTACACATTTTGTTTTGTGGGACTCCATTGTTCCCTTACCTATATATATATATATATATATATATGTTTATTCATATATATGTTTTCTGCCAGCCCATATATATTAATCTGATTAATCAATTCTTATCATTTTATATATATATGAAAGGTTTCAGCTTCCAAAGTGTTGCAAGAGACTTGCAATTACATAAGGAGCTTGCACAGAGAGGTGGATGATCTGAGCGATCGATTATCAGCCTTGTTGGAATCCAGTGACACTGATAGTGCTCAAGCAGCCATTATTAGGAGCTTGTTAATGTGACAAATTAATTAACTATAATGGTTTTTTTTTTTTTTTTGGCTGATCTCATTGTTGTCTAGGGTTTGGTCACTCTATTAGGCCAACTTACAACTTTAATTCTATAGCTATATATATGGCATATCCATATTTACAGTATTAGACTTTACCTTTTGTTATAACTTATAAGTCTTATATATATTATATAAATAAAAAGGGCTTGCACCTACTCCTTTTGAGTTCCAAGCTTATGGATATTGCCATTAATTTTGGAAAAGTTCTATTTCGCATGTGTATTTTAATTTGCCTTCAATCTTTAATATTGTTATCATGATCAGATTATGTATTTATTAGGATTGTCAATGACACTCACTTTTCAGGGTGGCCTGAATCATTATGTGCTAGCTATCATATTAAATTAAGCAGGTAAAATTGTATAATTTACCGAATACCATAAGTTTTTAGTGGAGTGAATAATGCATGAATGATCAATCATAATAAATAGTATTTGAGCAAGATTTGAGGTACTCAGGCTCCTAATGTGATTGTGAGGATTTTCTGCAACAGTCTTATTGACTTGGTCCATTATAACATTCTGTAGCATGACATATATGAATGTTTGCTACCCAGGTTAAAAAAAAACAATTTTTATCTATAATTTGGTGCAGTGATAGTGCCTAATCCTAACCATAATAAATAATATCATTATTATTAAGTATATGCATAATAATATTGAAATCAATATTTCATTTAGTTCATATATATGTACACCAAGTTGATTAAAAGAAATTACTAGAAACGAAAAGATGAGAGATAAGAGTTGGAGGTATTGTAATAAGTCAGCATTGGTGTGCACAAAGTATATTTTAATTAGTAATCTAAACGATGTCATTGAGAGTTTTTTTTTATTTTTTTATTTTATGATAATGTTGAATATTGCACTCTGAACCTACATCTTGCAAACTGGGTTTGCTCTTGTTTTGTCCTTAAAAGCCGAAAAGTAGGACGGAAAAAAAAAAAAAAACCATGCATATTGCGTACTGTACGAACTGTTGAGGAGGCAACAGCAGACATTATATATGATGCAGTTTTTGGAAACCATAATACGAATTAAGAAGCACTGTTCACAATTAATTATGTGAATTCTATATATAATTATAATCAATGCCATATCGATCAAGTGGTATAAATTATCATCTTGATATGCCTTTCACGAGCTTAATAACGATGATACGAAAGTTGTTGTCATACTTGACATTTAATTTTGTAACCTATGCAATAATGTTAAAACCTGTCATATATATTAATAATTGATTCACGATTATGTATATATAGTGACACAAAAATTAATATTAAAATGTGCATGTTACAATAATATACATTGATTTAAAAATTCGTCCAAGTAGTAAAAGTTATAACCTTCTCGTGATTATTTACTAATCTCGTGAGAATTAATAGACTATCGCCAAACAAAACTATTGTATTAATTACATATATGTAATTATTAACGACATTTTATTTATATTTTTTTGAGCTTACAATTAGAGGCAGAGGATTCAAAGTTCAAAACTTTTATTATGTTATTAAATGTATGTATTGACCGGTATCATCCATTGAGATAGCAAAGACCTGCCAAATTTGAAAGATATTGTCTGAATTCTATGTGTAATTAAAGTGTGGGTTTTTGGGCTATTTCTAAAAGTTTATTTATAAGAGTTGGGCCTTTTCTTTTATATTTGGGCCGCCATATAATGTTAAGGGCTGCTGATCTAACAAAGATATGAAATCCCCACACTTAAAAATAAGTTTGAAATGGGATATTGTTATTCTTAGTTGATCGAATCCATCCATTTTATATGTTATTTTATCAGATATATCACTTTAGAGGGTTTTTTTTTTTCCTTTCAGAAAAACATATATTAATAACACAGCTACGTTTGATGATTCTTAATTGTGTTATGATATAGAATCTTAATAATTACTGGCTTGAGATGTTAAAATAAAGGTCTGCTAGAGTGGTTCAAGGAGCAGTCATGGTGGGGTGGTGAAAAGGTTATCAATTTATTGACAGTTTTTAGAGATCATGTAAGTGCTGAATCAAATTATTAGTAATTTGAATTTAACTCATTTCTTATCGAGATCACAAACTTAATTTACCAAATAATTATCATCAATTTGAAACTGAAGTTCATCTTTTGTCAACATGTCCAATCAATATAATTGGATGGAGGAAGTATAATAAATTGAATAAAGTAAATAATTTAAATATAAAATATAACAATTTCATAAAAAATATCTTTTTATTTATATGTCGCCACAGCTTTTAATCTACTTATTATATATAGAATATAATATAATAATAAATTTGTGGCATGACGACTAGTGCAAGCTTTAAAAATTCAACATGCTGATTATATTTTTGGTAAAAATTTTGAGTGTTCATTTTCGTTTTATAAATTAAGATTTGTTAGATATAATAAAATGAATCAAATTAAAATAATTATACCGTGAAATAGAATAATTCAAATTTTCATACCAAAATGTAAAATCAAGTAAATTTGATGAGAAAAATACATTCTACGATATTTTGTATTTCAATTATGCTGCCCCATCGAAATATCCAATTAATACACAAAATTAGGGCATGAACGAACTTGAAGAAGGTCAGTCTCAGTCCCTTTTGTTATCTTATTAGTTATCATCATCATCTTCTTCTTCTTTCTTTGCCTTGTCTTGATAAGGTTCTTATTTTTCTTTTTCAATTATGGCAGCGAGAAGCTAGATTTCCGGCGCGCTATCTAAATCACAACAATTAGGGCAAGGATCGAAGCCAACTGTGCGTAAATTTGAAGGTAAGTCTTGGTGTTTTCGGTTGTTCTTTCTTTCTTTTTTTTTTTTTTTTTCTACTTTCATGGTGTATGTGTTTAACCCATAAAATAGCGCCACCTCCTTTAGTGAAATAGACGAACCTCCTCCGTGAAGGAAGATTGCTTGATTACTTATACCTACAATTTAATTCATGCATAAGGATTAAGGAGGAGGCTATAGAGACTGTGATTAGATGAAAATTTGACTATTTATATTTTATAATTTGTTGAATTTTAATGTAGCATACTGAATATGTTTGTAGAGTGGTGATCAAGACACTCCTTTTTTTGTGCTTTGTGCCTAAAGTGTTGCAGAACTGTTAGTTCCATTGAGCGAGATTCATGCTTTTGACTACCTTGATTAGATTGCACCAACCCTTTTTTATCTAACTTTATTTAATCCTCAAAATTGAAGAAGATAGATGAGAGAGATTTGATTGGAGATATTGAAGACGATGAGTTTCAGTTTGAAGAGGAAGGAATTGAAGCCCCTGCCTCTGAATATTGAGGATTCTGGAAAAGCCACATGCTTTTTAGAAGCTAATAATTGTTTTATGTATGTGAAGAACTGCCATACTTAAGTTCAACTAGAAATGCATACACACTACTTTGCCCCTTAGTTATGGTTGAGAGATTGTTGCTACTTTGTAGTTTGATGCTTATGCTTTGGAATGTTGTAATGAGCCAATTACTTAACTCTTTGTCTTTACAGGACCGCTTATTTTTCAAGAAATGACCCCAACTGCAGAAGTTACGAGTTTGTCTCCTAATGCGACTGAAAAGGATGTCTCTGATTTTTTCAGTTTCTGTGGTGAAATTGAACATGTTGAAATTGTCAGGTAATAAATATCATACACTATACTCGCATTATTCTTTTTAGAATTTCTGGAGTTGCTCGCTTATAATGTTCTAATGTACAAGATCACCATAACTGCGAGTTGAAATAAGGTAGCTCAGAAAAGCTGTCACTTATTTCTTTAAAGAAGATTGCAGGTTCCATAAGATCACAAAACAAGTTATCAAAGTCTTGATAATTTATTACTTACATTGGGTTCTGTTCTAGGAGCCCACAAGAGATACTATAGGGAAGAAAGTAATAGAAAACAATGTAATTAGTATTGAGAGATCTGCAAGTATCAAGCATCTTGAGATTTAATTGTTAACAGATTTTCATGAAAGTAGTTTTCCTGGACTCTAAGATCCATCTATTTGCTTGGCCTGGATGTGAACTAATTCTAAGTATCCATGTATAGTGATTATTAGAAAAACTGGACCTTTTTCTATGCATAGCATAAACATTAGCCCTCTTGCAAGAAATTTCTTAAGAATGTCATTATTTTTGCCCCTGTTGCCTTTACCTTACCAGACATTCTTTTTGTGGTTGAAAAATAAAACAGAGCTGGTGAATATGCATCTACAGCCTATGTGACATTCAAAAATCCTCATGCTCTGGAAACTGCTGTGCTGCTCAGTGTAAGTCTGATTTGTAAATTTTCAATCTTGCTTGAATGGTTGATGAATAAACCTGTGTAGCATCTGGGATTGGGGTATCTAGTGCCTGCAAATGAATCCAAGTGTAGCCTCTTTAACTTCAATTAGCTGAGAAGCCCATATTTGTAAGTGGACATCACTACCTTTGTTAAGGACGAAAAAACACATGCAACAAAATGGAAGTCATTAAAAACTTGAAGAAAGCAAACTGGGCTTGTAAAACTGTCCACGATTTTACTTAACTATTTGAGACACTGTATTTGCATCTGTATCTTTACAATAATTCATTTCCCTTGAGTTTCATTTGTTGAATTGAATGCTTATATTAGGGAGCTACAATTGTGGATCAACCTGTTTGCATAACCCGATGGGGTCATTATGAAGATGACAACGATTTCTGGAGCCGTTCTACATGGAGAATCGAAGATGAGAGCAGTACAAGTGTAATTCCCTTTTGCTGTTAACTCGATAATATTTGCAATAATAAATAGAATCTGGCTTCTTGTGTCTAACCATTTGAATGTATCTCTGTGGTTTACCCAAACAAACAGGATGCTCAAGGCCCCTGGGCAGTTCCTTCTGCTGGGGAAGCTGTGTCCTTGGCACAAGATGTAGTCAAAACCATGGTAGGCAAAGGATATGTACTGGGAAAAGGTGCATTAGGCAAGGCAAAAGCCTTAGATGAATCTCATCAGGTATCAGCAACTGCAGTTGCCAAAGTGGCGGAGTTGAGTGAAAGAATGGGGCTAACAGATAAGATATTCGCTGGGGTTGAAGCGGCTAGATCAGTGGATCAAAGGTACCATATTAGCAATACTGCAAAATCAGCTGCATTTGGAACTGGAAGGACTGCAGTTTCGGCTGCAAATGCAGTTATGAACAGTAGTTACTTCTCGAAAGGAGCTCTTTGGGTATCGGGTGCTCTAAGCAGAGCTTCTCAAGCTGCTGCTGACTTGGGTGGTCGTGATGTGAACAAATGATGATTTTAATCTATATATCATCTAATTATACTGTCTTCTTTGTGTATTTACAATGTAAGTATGTAAAACTTCACTACAGATGGAAAACAATATTGTGAGAAATATTGTTGCTCATGATGCGTGTACAAATGAGTTCTTATCTACCAGTATTTTAGCTGGCAAAATTTCTTGATCTTTAGGAATCTTGGTTGCTCACTCTCTAAAGTATATGCCTTTTTTATTTTATTTTTACAGGGTTATCAACAAATTGTGGATTTACTTGCATTTCCAATTACAATTTCTGGTACTGTAGATTAATCACCGTTGGTTGATGTCACCTTCAGACATTTGCAGGTTGCTTCAATGGTGGTGATATTTGTCTTGTTTTGAGCTCCCATGAGTCTTGGGCAAGTAATATAGTTTTATCAAATTCTAAATTTGTTGAACTATATTAAACCCTTTTGATATGGAAATTGTGAAAAACCAAGTCTTGCACCCAACAAAATTATCTTGCAAATTTGTTCCCTTTTGTTTTCATAATACTATAATGATACCCTCAAGACTATCTTTATTCATACCCAACCATACTCATAACCAACTAATAAACAATTTATTTCTCTCTCCTTCACATATACATTCTACACTACAACTCAATCTCATCCTTTTCATACTTTATCAATAACCACCCACAACCACAACCAACCTTTAATAAATTTTTTTTTTTTAATTTAACAATTATATCTATAATTAATTTTTATTAAATTTTAAATATTTAAGAAATATATACAATTATTTGATATTAAAAAAATCATAATTATAATAAAAAAAATTACCATACAGTTAAAATAAATTACAACATCCAATAACAAAATTAAAATTACAAGAATTGAAATACAAAAGAAAATAAATAAATCGAGCTACAAATACATGCATAAATTACAACAAAACAAAATATGCAAATTACATATTTAAACAAAATATGCAAACAGAATTTTATTTTATGAATTTTGATGTATAATTTTTTTTTTAAGTGGATAAATCGAAATCTGCAACTATCTAAATAAAATACATTCGATGAATTATACGATGACACATGTCATCACAATTGATTAAAGAAAATCTCATGACCATGATCATGAGACAAACTTGATTATAGATATTAATTATATATATATATATATATATATATATATTTTTTTTTTTTTTTTGGTATTTAGCTATGTCCTTGGTTACGCCCAGACCGATAAACATGGTTTAAGGAGTTGGCAATGGCAGCTGCCTATGTTGACTTAATTGGACTATGATGTACTACCTCCGTCCCGGCTCAACTTGCCTACGTTGACCGGGCACGGAGATTAAGAAAATGCAGTTGACTCAAGTGGATATGCACTTTTGGATGACATTTTTGTAATAATATGCACATCAAATCAAGTGGATATGCACTTTTTGATGGCACTGTTGTAATAATGTTGAAATATAGGGATATTAAGGTAATTTTTTTTTTGCCATTTATGGGCTGACAAGTTGAGTTGGGACAAACTAAAATGACAAGTAGGCAAGTTGAGCTGGGACGGAGGGAGTAATTAATTGCACATCTGGGCTAATTACCTATACTACATCAAGATATAAATTGCGTCTGATAAAGTACACATGAATAAATATGTGGTGGTGTAAAAATGTCCTCTTAAACAATGATCTCAATTCTATAATATATGATGGGTTCAATAGTAGCCATAATATAATCAATTTAATTTGGTCATATATATATATATATATAAATATAAATATAAATACACATATGTGTCGTAGGTTTTACCCATACATGTTTCCTATTTGTCGGTGACCTGATGACCTCACCACCCCTTTCACAAATAGCCACCTCTCTCCATGCACATTTTATTCTTTTGAAAATTCAAGTCAAATTTAATTGTATTTTTTTATGAATTATGATCCCATGAACCCCTTCTTCACATACTTTACTTGCAATCATTAGTCATCCATTCAGCAACAGCCACATCACTCCTCTTGCTTTGAAATCAAAACTTGGTACAATTTTCCCTTTTTCCATATACTCACACGTGTATAACACGTAAATCTAACATATTTTACGTAACTAATCTCATCGAAAAATAACTGGCATAATATAGAAATTGTTCAAAACCCTATCCATTTAAGTTACTTCTCACAATTTGTAAGTTAATTTATTTAATATAAGAGTATAATCAAATCAAATTTTCTAATAATAATAATGTAATTATACAAAATTTCCAATCTTTTCAGACATAATTTAAGATATATTTATTAAGAGTGAAATAAAACTATGCTTTGGAGAGTAAGCGCCAAATTTTAACGCAGTTCTTCGTTACTATCCGGTCAATCTTTTATCTGTAATTTTCCCCTTCGTTTCTTTTTCTTCCCATTTATACCCTCATCTTCCTTAAATTATACTACACACAACACAACATTGTCAAAACCCTTTGAATTTATCAGATCATACTCAATTTCACCTCGCTTATGTAAATTAAGAGTAATTTCAGAGAATAATGGATGCAGTTTCAATCAGAGTACCGTACCGGAATCTGAAGCAGGAAGTGGAACTAGTAGGCACCGATGAATGGGAGAATCGGCGCTCTTCGCAGATCCATGACTCATCCTCGCCACCGGGAATATCAGGCGGTGGAGATTCGCCTACGGATTCTGATCTGCATCCTACGCCGCAGAATCACTGCAGCTTATTGACGCTGATCCTCAGTTGTACGGTGGCCGCCGGGGTACAGTTCGGCTGGGCCCTTCAGCTGTCCCTTCTCACTCCTTATATTCAGGTAAATGCCGCTCGGATTTAAGTCAGTTACACGAATTTGATTGTGATGTTGGAAGCCCATAACTGGATGTTATAAGATTTGATTGTTTTGTTGGAATTTAGTTTGTTTTGAGTCAATTATTCGGTTAGGCCCTTAGCCGTCTCTCCTCTGAATTTAGTTTGACCGAGCAAATGCAGAGTGCTATTAGCGCATTGTTAAACCCTGATATTTTTAGTATTAAGAAATAGTAATAGTAATGAGAATGTTGAAAGATTCCTGTGTTATTGGACTGTCTAACATGGGTCAAAGAAAATGAATATGTGCTCCCAATCTTTTTATTCTTTGTTAATATTATTGAAAAAAACATGATCTTTATTGGAAGACATTGGTACTGTCAACTTGGGGGTGGTGGCAGTGGGAAAGACAGAGGAGAATAAAAACGAGTTATGCATTTCCAAGAAAATCAGATATAAAATTTGCCACTTTGTTCTGTTCCTACTGCATGCATAATGTATTTGAAAAGTAAGAATCTTTTTCTGTTAGTTGTTTCATACTTGTTTAGAAGTAAATGGTTCTGATCTGCTCGAGGAGTTTTCAGAGGCAATCTTGTTGTATGCTCATACAAATGACATGTTGACATGTGCATTATGGAAGATTTTTGATAGCATGATAAGTTTATTCTTTTTTTAATTAATACCGGTGTCAAGAGCTAAATGAGATCCAAGATAAATACATCTTGTATATGTTTCAAATTAGTTCCAAGTTCAGCAACCACAAAAGCAACACCTCATGGAAAATTAAAAATGTATTGTGTTTGATGTGGAAACCGAAAAAAAAATCATTTTAAAGGAAAGTGTATGTATTCTATCTTGCCTTCCTTTGTGATATTGTTTATCAACTTGTTGCACATCCCTCATTTTACCTGCAGCAATTATATTTACTTCATTTGTTAAAATGATTACATAGCACTTATGTATGTGAATTCCTTGTGTGATATTTGCAGGTTGTTTATGATCATAATCTTGTTTCTATCCATCTTGACATGTTTTATTTCTTTCATTATCTGTTGCTTAAGAGCATTTACATGGAAGAACGTCTTCTTAAACAAACTGTGCTTGAGCATTTCTTCACTGTGTTCTGAATTATAGAGTTGGTGTTTCCGCTGTATATCTATCAGTTTGTGTGTACAGGAGAGTTCAATTACTTATGTTCAAGTTCTGTTTTCATTGATTTTCCTTTCTGTTTATGTGCAGACGCTGGGCATAGGGCATGAGTTTTCTTCTTTTATATGGCTTTGTGGTCCCATAACAGGCCTCGTGGTATGCATTTCACCATTTTGCTGCAACTTATGAATAAATTTTTTAGTTTATGTCTTAATGTATTCAGCCAAGCTGTTCCATTGATCTTTTGTACATGAGCAAATGTGCTGTTTCAACATTGTATCAAACATCAGACAAGTTGAGAATTTTAATTGCTGAGTTTTTTCGATTTTGCTCGCCCAGCATATTCTCCTCTTTAAAGTTAATTTAGCTTGAATATGCTCATTGATATATTTTATAAATGAATTTGGATTCTGCTAATTGATTGCTTTATAACTACTATGCCGTAATACACATGAAGCATGTGTAAATCATTTTGAAATTAAATTGAGGAATTCGATGAGTCCTGGCATGAGAAATTGCTCCTTATGGTACTGTGGAATGTCAAGAATGCAGAACACTAATTCTGTTTTGGCATCGTTGATCTCGTTCTCTTTGTTATCACCCTTTGTCTATAAAATAGAATTTCATATAACTTTTTTTTTGGAGTCAACCTCTACTATTGATAGTTTTCTTTTGATATAATGCCACCGTCCCTGTATTGATCACCTCAGCATAGCATCTTATATTATCAGTTAATGGATTATTTGAGCTGCAATTTTCTGGACAGGTTCAACCATGTGTTGGTATATGGAGTGATAAATGCTCTTCAAGATTTGGTAGACGGAGGCCATTTATTTTAGTTGGATCTCTGATGATCTCTATTGCTGTACGTAATTCTTGCCCCCCCCCCCCCTCCTGTGTTTTTTGTTGTGGCTTGAGAGTTATTGATTCTTACCAGCTAACTAAGTTGTTTAATATAGGTCATAATAATCGGATATTCTGCAGATATCGGTTATATTTTAGGGGATACAAAAGAGCATTGCAGGTTTTTCAATTCCTCAATCTTACCTTTTCATTTTCTCCTTTTCTAAATGCAAACAATGAGGCTAAACTACTCGTCAAATTGCAGCACTTTTAAAGGTACTCGCACCAGGGCAGCTTTTGTCTTCGTAATTGGGTTTTGGTTGCTGGACCTTGCAAACAACACTGTGCAGGTGAATTTTCTCAAAACTTGTATTTGCACATGTGAGTGAAGTTTATGCTTTTCGTAATAAATCAAAATATAATTGTTTCAATTGTGTATGCAGGGCCCAGCTCGAGCTCTCCTGGCTGATTTAGCAGGTAAATGATTTTTATGTACATGTATCTGATCTGCATAGAAAAGAAGGCTTGGTTGTTTTTTGATGAGAAAATTATATGTTGGAGAAGTTGGATTTTTATGTTTCTCAGGTAACACAATAGCGTTTAAAGTAGGTTTAACTACATTTTTTTTGCCACTTGATGGTAAATTTTTTGCTTGCATATTGTATATTTGAGAAAAAATGACTGGTGACACTTTAATTCTGCTCATCATATTTCTGGAATCCCAATTATTTTGAGCTTTAAAAATTAATCTTTTGTGTTTCCTTGTTCAGTCAGGACCAAATTGTTATCCTGCTTGATGCCTCTTTACATCAATATGTGTTATACTCTTCTGCCCCTCTCATAAAGTCACGCTACATGTTTGGATAAATAACAACTCAATTTCTCAAGTATCAGAAACCTCAATAATCACATTCAGTTAGGAAACTAGAAAATCATATTTTAAAATAACTGACAGATATCAACATTAATACTTCTTTGACCAGCATTCTGTTCATATCACCGTTTTAGTATCCTTTTCCTTTTCTTGTTTATCTCATGCCTTTCCAAGATACTCTGATGTCGATGTTTGTTGAATAACAATGGGGGAAAACAACAGCCTCTTATTTTTGTCAAATTACGGATCCATCATAAACAGTTTCCTGTTAAACATATCATTCAATATTCATCCATCTCTTTTTATTGGACAATTTAAATGCCTTCATCATCACAATGTAGGTCCTGATCAGAGAAATTCGTCGAATGCAATATTTTGCTCTTGGATGGCTGTTGGAAATATTCTAGGATTTTCTTCTGGTGCTAGCGGAAATTGGCACAGGTGATATTTCATGACATGTTTCTTATGCTGTTTGATTCTTTGTCTGGAAGACTCTGGAATTTGCATTGTTAGCACAAAATGATGGGATTAGTGGACATCATATTTTATCTGTTTTTCAAATTCACAGTACAACATTATCCTTTCATCATATAACTATGTTAGTCCTTATTCTGTAAGCTAGTCATTCAGTGATTGGATTCATTCAATTGTGTTTGTGCGCAGATGGTTTCCTTTTTTGACGAGTAGAGCTTGTTGTGAACCATGTGGGAATCTCAAAGCAGCATTTTTAGTTGCAGTGGTGAGTGGGTGGATAGGAGCCTATGCATTTCTGTATAATGTTTCTTGACATCTGATTACATGATGTTGACTTGTTCATATGATGGTGCTTGACTGCTAGCTGTAATTCTTTTCTCTATATTTCCCAGAATCATAGTTATTTGACCTGTGAATGAGATTTAGATAAAAGTGAAAAGGTAAAACTTTTTGCATTTTTACACTTTTGGCCTTAAAATAGAGGCTTAGAGTTGGTGGTGTCACTTTGTATGTAAGGGGAAGCTTTAACAAAAAAAAGTCCATTCAGGAATTGATTCTTGTTTCCATACATTTTGGGGACAGAAGTAAGATTAATTTGATAATATCTGATCGAATTGCTCCTAAATGCTAATGGTTAACTATCATGCCAGATAATCTTTGGCTCACTTTTCTTATTGATGTGAGAATTGTCTGATTTACATCTTGTTTTATGTTTCGGCATGATTAGGCTGTATATTATGTAAAGCAAATCTGCACCATGCTTTTTGTTTTTCAGCTTTTTAGTATGGTACAGAGTCTACAGTCTGCAGAGTATGTGAATGGAATTCAGTTTTTGGAACTTTCTGAGTAGAGTTATTCTTTCAAGCAACTTTGTGCTTAGCACCTTCTATGTAAAAAAGTTCATGAAAGAAATTTGTGTTTGTTCCTTTGAGAGGCTGAACCTTAGTCATCTATTCTTATTCTTAGAATATATGCAACTCTAAATTTGTACTCCTATATAGGTGTTCCTTTTTCTTTGTACGCTTGTGACCCTCTACTTCGCGAAAGAAGTGCCATTAACGCCGATGCAACCTCACCGTCAAGCAGATTCTGCTCCTCTCTTGAATGATCGTCAGATAAATGGATCTGACCCTTCAAAATCAAAAGTTGATTCAGAAAATAAGTCTGGGAGGGATTACACAATGGATAATGGTGAAGAACAAAAACATCGGGAAAACAATCATGACACTTTCAGTGACAGCCCTGGGGCAGTTTTGGTTAATCTGCTGACTAGCTTACGTCATTTACCTCCAGCGATGCATTCAGTGCTGGTGGTTATGGCTTTGACATGGGTATGTATGTTTAGGAATTTTCTCAATCTTGTTTTTGCAGCTGTGTCTAACAAACTGCTTCCATTTGATTGTCACTTTTATGATTTTTCCTGTCTTCTAATTTTCATCATTTTCCTTTTCTGGTTAGTTGTCCTGGTTTCCCTTTTTTCTATTTGACACTGATTGGATGGGAAGAGAAGTTTTTCATGGTGACCCAAAAGGAGAAGCTGATGCAGTTCAAGCTTATAATCAAGGTGTCAGAGAAGGTGCATTTGGTTTGCTATTGAATTCTGTAAGAACTCAAAATCAAGCTCTGTTAGAGCATTAGCTTAATTTTTTAAGATCCTTGTAGCAAGCAATAGAAGGGTTGTTGCAAGAATATGCTTACTATCTAGCAGATTGATGTGTCCTGCAATTGTGTTAGTGTTTAACTTTTTAAGGCTCTTCTTAGTTTTTTTTCCTTTTCTTCTCCTAATTGCAGGTTGTTCTGGGGATCAGCTCCTTCTTTATTGAACCAATGTGTCGGTGGTTTGGAGCTAGACTAGTTTGGGCTGGTAGCAATTTTATGGTGTTTGTATGCATGGCAGGCACTGCTATTATTAGCTTGGTATCTGTGAGACAGTATTCGGATGGAATTCAACATGTCATTGGTGCAAATGAAACCACTAAGTTTGCCTCTTTGTTTGTTTTTGCACTTCTTGGCCTTCCTCTTGCTGTAAGTGTTTTGATTCTATACTTGGAATGTGTCATTCTCTTTGCTATAAAGGGACAGATCATCACAGATGAATATTTAATTGCTCATCTCCATTTGAGAAGAAATGGATATTTCCACCCCCGGTTTTCTTATTGATACTTCGACTTGCATTGCAGGTCACTTACAGTGTGCCCTTTTCTGTCACTGCCGAGTTGACTGCTGATTCAGGAGGCGGACAAGGTACATCCACTGTTTGCTTCTCTCTTTGCTATTCAAAATGCTGTTTCTTCAATCGCAAATGCTGTATTTATTTATTTCTCTACCTCGTACAGGACTGGCGATCGGAGTTCTAAATCTTGCCATTGTGATACCACAGGTAGGATTTCTATGCTTCTCTAGTGCCAACCTTGCCTAACAATAATGCTGAATGGCTCTCTCCTGATAACCCAATTTATATTATTCAAATAAAATTCATGAGGTTCTCTTCTTTTCAGATGATCATCTCTCTTGGTGCTGGTCCATGGGATGCTTTATTTGGCGGTGGTAACATACCAGCATTTGCCTTAGCATCGGTTGCTGCCCTAGCAGCTGGTGTTATTGCAGTTCAAAGGCTTCCAAATCTTTCAAGCTCCTTTAAATCAACTGGGTTCCATTTTGGTTAGTCAGTTCTTCTTGATGATCCGATTTTGCCAATATTTCCAGGATGAGACAATCACACTTGTATACCCAATCGTACAACCTGGACCGGGATATGCACATATTATTTCACTTGGAGAGAGAAGTTCCCACACATTCATTCATTTTTTCACCAACAGGAATTTATTCGTAAGTATTCTGTATTCTAATACTTTAAGAACCATACATCAAACTGATAGGTCTAGTGGTGATAGAAAAAATATAGGTCTAAATACATTACATGTTACTATTAATTCACATACGCGAATCTTTTAACATCATAGGGATGTATTAGTAGAACCGATATTTAATAAAACTTGGTGGTGAAAGATTCATACTATTGCCTATACAGTTTAGTCATCTTCCTTCTATGCATCAACACATAACGAACCACCACTGCGATTGACACTTACAGATGCCTACTATGATTAGTTCAAGAGAGATACTCTTTCTTACGACTTCGATTTCAGGTTGCCAAATAAGTGTTATGATAAGAGACAATTCTATTACAGTTTTAGGTCAATCGTGGTTGTATTATACACACGTTATATAGACATCATTGCCAAATGCTACCTTCGACATCGTACTATTTGAAGCAAAATTATTGAGCATCTTTTCAGTGGTTATTCAACGTCCACTTATGGCTAAATATGTGTGTGTTCTTGAGCGGATATCTGTCAAATCTTGATTTTCTTGCTTACACTCAATGTCTATGGATTTTTTTTTTGTTTTCTGTTTATTTCAATGTTTTGTTTCCTTCCTTGGATGGGAACGATTTCGGTTTTGAATCTTTTCCCATTAATCAGACTGTTTTATTCAATACAGATCTGTCAATCTTAATGGCTTTCGAAAATGGACAACGTAACGGCAAAGATAGATTTTCTTGAAACTTAATTGTTTTTATTTGTGATTTTATCTTGAAATTTGTTTTCTTCGAAAAATAGTGTTATAGTGGGGCAGGCCATGTTGGGAGTCAGAAATTTGGGCAGATGGATCATACGTGACAAGCTGTCACTGATCGACCATGCGCTCTTACACGCACACACAATTTCACCCTTGATAACCGGTCTATTTTATTTTATCAAATGTTCAAATTCATCACAAAAATATACCCCAGGTATATCTAATTGGGCGATTCTTGTGAGATCGGATTTAATTTTATGAGACAAATCTATCTGAAACTACCATTCATATATGCGTTTAATATGAGTTTTATAATGGCTTGATTTGATGATATGCACATGTACACCGTAAGATAACTTGTTAAAATAGTAATCTAAAGAAATAAAAAAGAGCAAAATTCATGAATCACTTCACAACATGGATAAATAAAGTGGAGTTTGCTTCAAATTGTCCAACCATAAATAAAAAAATGCAAACAAAAGGAAAAAAATCAATTTTTTTTTTTTTTTTTTATATAGCTGTGCTATGTGAGAGGACAGTGGTTGACAAATCGTTTTCATGAGAAAGAATGAGAAGAAAGATGTGATGTGAAGCATGGTAGGGCACATGGGATTGAATTTTTTTTTTTCCTTTTCTTTTAAATGTAAGTTAGCAAAATGCAGAATGCACCAAAACTATGAAGGCATGTGGACTAAAAGATCTACATATTTTCGTGTTAATTAAAAATGCAATCTTTTCTGATTATATGCCAAAAGACAACTAATATACTTTAAACATTTTGGTATGATTGGAAAATTAGAGAGAAAGTGGAAGGGGAGGTGGGGCCCATGCCCAATTCCTTCAGGCTTTGGAGCTTCCAACTAATAAAGTCATGTGATACAGTGATCCTAACTTGTCTTGGCCTTCTTTATAGTAAATATGGGTCCCACTCTTCTTGTTATTAATCTTCAATCTCAATTTGTTTAGATTGATATTCCTTTTGATTTATCTGATTTTATAGTTTTGTGTATGATGAGTGTATATATAAATTGGGGGTGGAACTTCCCATATGTTAAAATTAGAAGTATAAATTGGATTTTATTTATTTTGACATCGTAATCCAGATTTAACACAAATTTATATATGACATCTACAACTTATGATATTTTATGAATATTTTACTAATTAATTATTCCATTTTTGTTATTGGCTAAATTAAAAAGATAAAAAGAATAAATCACTGTCAAAACTACAAATGTGAATGCTTGAACTGGTTGTGCGTAGTCATTGCTCTTTTGAACAACATATATATAATTTCCCATTTTTGTTAGCTAAGGTTGTAAAATGAGTGAAAAAGCTAAATGATATTATGTGTTAAAGATTTTAAGGAGCTATAATTAATTAAGCACACTTTAAATATTTTGGAGGCCACTTTAGCTTTCAAATGTGTATAATTGTAGCAATATCATCAAAATATACATCCAGCTTCAGGAGTTTGAATGATTCCATTCGGGGGGGGGGGGGGGAAGAGAGAGAGAGAGAGAGAGAGAGAGAGAGAGAGAGAGAGAGAGAGAGAGAGAGAGAGAGAGAGAGAGAGTTTTAACGTTACATGAATCATTCTCAAAGATTTAATTATTGGATTCAAAATTAAATAAAAAGAAATATGGAGGCATTGATCTGCTCATGCAACATAGGCAACGTAATGAGTAAAAGATGGATCCATGCAAAATCACATATAAAATAATACAGACATGATGAAATTGATCGTCCCCCAATCAATGTTTAACTTGAAATTTGAATTGACAATATCAGAAAAAGTTGATATGTTGGTGGGGTGGGGTCCGTGGGGATGATGAAAGATAGAAAACGAGAGAGAGAGAGAGAGAGAGAGAGAGAGAGAGAGAGAGAGAGAGAGAGAGAAATGGACAGTGCATGAGGACGAATAAGGAACTGTACTGTAGGGTAACTGAAAGGCCTTCTATTGTCCTCTTCCCTTTCTATCTTTTTTATTCTTATAATATTATTTTTTTTCCTTTTAATTATTTCATTAATTTACCAAACTTAATCCCGCCAAAATCTAGTAAATAATTATCTAGTAATATCTTTGATTTATTAAAACTTTGATCTCAATTCGTTTATACACTTTTTGAGCAGGTCATTATCCTACCTTCCTTATTATTAATTTATGAGAAACTTGTGTTGATGAATGATAACAAATTAATTAAGTTATATAATGTTTTTGAAGGTGAGGTGACTAATCCCAAACACAATGAATTAAAGAGATTGAAACAAAAGATATGGAGGGGGATAGAGTAGGGTGATTAGTTTCTTAATTGGGTTAGAAATTAAAAGAAAAAGAAGAGTGTTAATAATAAAAAAGGGATGGGAAAGAAGGGAAAGAGGTGGTGCACGATGGGTGTTGGTGGGTTAGGTAGCAAACCCTGCCCCCTTCTTCCCACCCTATCCCATCTCAGTACTCTTCTTTTTATTACTTCTATACATACATATTATACATATATATAATGTTACATATATGTGTTTTTGATTTCTCTAATATTATCTTCATCATGACAAGCTACTCATCATCTATTAATATCGTCATGTCTAGTGGATTACTTATTTTCTTGTTATAATTGAAGAATTGAAGTTACATGTTCATTTTTATTGGAAAGTTGAAATAGAGAATCTCGTATGCTAAATCTTGCCACTCTTCTATACCATGAAATTCCTCCATATATCTAGGATCTGGGTTATAGATTTAGCAATTAATGACATCTATATGTTGTATACCTTTTCTTTTATTTTTTTATTTTTTAAGTAACCCGCTCATCTTTTTAAATCCCATGAGTGAGAAAATCAAATTCAAACCTATGTAAGAAAAGTGTGTTTGCAATTTCAATGACAACTGTCTATGTAGAAAAATATGCACACCTTATTTCAACCCATAACAATTAACAACTGATCTCTTTTCTTTACTTATTTTTTGAAAAAAAATAGAGGGATCTTGTAATTTTACTACAGTGTGTAAACATTTATGTAACTTGCAATTATAAAATGTGTGTGTGTGTGTGTATATAAATCCACCTCTCCACAATTGAAAATGAGGGATCGCCAACACACAGAAAGGATTGAGAAAAGGGAAACCTTTTCTTGATAAGTATATAAGCTATATATATATATATATATATATATATATATATATATATATATATATATCAATAACAGCAATCAATGCATCTCCTTCTGATGTGAAATATATAGTGAAGAAAACTGTGTTTGATTAGTTTTTTACCCCCCCCCCCCCCTCTCATAAACAGAATGATGAGTGGTGGATCAGCATCACATACACTCAATGAAGAAGTGATGAAAACAGTTTAGTAATAATCTGATGACTACAGAAATGGCCTTCTTCCACTCCAATTTCATGCTCCAAACACCTCATGAAGATGATCACAACCACCCCTCTACTTCTCTACTACCCTCCAATTGCAATCCTCAAGAATTTCATGGTACTTTTTTCACATGGTTTTGAAGGAACTCCAAAAGATTCAATTTTTATTGATCATATTGATGAATCTTGAAAAACCCATTTCTGATTTTAGAATTTTCCTTTTTTCTGATCTACTTTTTTTTTTTTTTACAGGTGTGTCATCATTGCTAGGGAAGAGATCGTCCATGTCATTCTCGACAGGAATGGATGTGTGTGAAGAAATGAACAATAATCATGGTGAAGATGAATTGTCAGATGATGGATCACAAGCTGGGGAGAAGAAGAGGAGGCTGAATATTGAGCAAGTGAAAACACTTGAGAAGAACTTTGAGCTGGGGAACAAGCTTGAGCCCGAAAGGAAAATGCAGCTGGCCCGGGCCCTGGGGCTTCAGCCCAGACAGATTGCCATCTGGTTTCAGAACAGAAGAGCAAGGTGGAAAACTAAGCAATTGGAGAAAGACTATGATCTTCTCAAGAGACAGTTTGATGCTGTTAAAGCTGAAAATGATGCTCTTCAAGCCCAAAACCACAAACTTCATGCTGAGGTCAAGTTTCTATTTCTTCTTTTTTTTTTTTTTAAATAATTGATATAAAGTTGTGTTTGGGTCGAAGTATTTGAGAAAGAATTTGAAAGTTAAAGTAACAAAGATGATGTTTGGATTAATATGTATTTGAAATATACTGTGAATTGATTTTTGAACAATTCAACTTGAATTCACTTGATCCAAACATAACCTAAAATGAATTAAGCATTGATTAGAGTTTTTTTCAGCTGCATGGTTTTCAGTAGAAGTACTGTGTATTACAAACTCTCACTGTTTTTTTATGAAAGAGAGGTTAATTTTCTGACAGAAGCTTTTATCACTGAGGTCACTATTTCTTCTTTATTCTTTAGGAGATGTCACCATTTAACATTGATAGTTATTGAAATTTGTGCACCAACCATGCTTGTGATCACATTGTAGTTAACCAATTAAACATAGATTGCAAGATGGATTCATGATTAGAGGTCCAAAAAATAGAGAATAATTGTTAGTAATATAATAAAATAAAGAAATTGGATTGAATATTTCAGATAATGGCAGTGAAGACAAGGGAGCCAACAGAATCGATAAATCTGAACAAAGAAACAGAAGGATCATGCAGCAATAGAAGTGAAAACAGCTCAGAAATCAAGCTTGATATCTCAACCAATCCAGCCATTGAAAGCCCCTTATCCACCAGGCCCGCTTTTCCCATCTCCAGGCCCGGTGGAGTGGCGCAGCTATTCCAGAATTCCTCTCGGCCCGAAATGCAGGGCCCGAAGATGGACCAAAGTGTTAAGGAAGAAAGCCTGTGCAACATGTTCTGTGGAATGGATGATCAGACAGGGTTTTGGCCATGGCTAGAGCAACAAAATTTCAACTAGATTCATTAATGTCGGAAATATTTCAAATTGGTATTTAATTTCTTGAGTTGATGATTAAATTAAGATTCCTCATTTTGATACTTTAGACAACTTGTGGTGTACAAATTAGTAAGATAAATTAATGTGATCGAAGTTGATGATGTGTTTGAGGAGGCGCTAAATGGTACTCATGAATTGAATTTCTTGGAGGTAATAAAGGATTGCTGCTATCTCTTTCTTGTTATTTTTTTTCCTATGTGTTTTCACTATACTCAACTTCTTCATCTACCTAGAATTGACTTTTTCTTTCATTAAAAAAGAGAAAGAAAGAAAGAATAGACGTAATATTCAAGTTCAGGTTTTTTAATTTAAGAGTATAATCATTTTTTAATCGACTGAAGTACCCTTATTTAACAAAATTCATTTTAAAAGCTAATGTGATTTCTAAGAAAGATATAATTTATTTATTTTTCATTCAAACTACATTGAATATATATACACATATGATTTATAAATTTGTATGAAAATTATAGTTTGTCTACTAATAGTGATGTCACGTGAAATACAATGTTTATCAGAATTAAAATACTAATAAAGGATGGACCAATCAAACAATGAGAAAAAAGATTTAGGAAAATATTTATGTTTAGAGAGAGAGAGAGAGACACAGATCCCAAGGAGAAGAAGGCGACAAAGAGATGTAAGAAAGGAAGAAAACAAAGAAGAGTTGAAAAATGGTGATAGTTGTGAAGGTGAGAATAGAGATTGGGTAAAGCTTGTTTTCTTGCTTGCTCTGATATCAAATCGACAACCAAATATGGCCTCTATGGAATCTACCATTAAATACTTCTTTCTTCTTAACAACCACTCTCTCTCTCTCTTCTTTTCATTCTCCCTTTTTTTCTTCCTATTTTCATGTCACTTTACTCTCACCCACTCCCTATCCTTTTTTCAATTTTTGTATTTTATTTCATTAATTTATGATATAACTATGGTATAAGATTATACATGATAAGGTGCTAAGAAAATGAAATTCGGAATTTAAATACAATCGAGAACAAAAAAAACTTCCAACATTTTAATAATCAGTCTTGTTGGAATTAATCAATTTTTTGATTCATTTTAATATTTATTTTAATACATACAAACCAAATTCATTTTCACATACTCATATATGAATTGTGGGTTTTGAAATCAAAATAAATCGATCAATCTTATAAAAGTAAATCCGTTAAATGATCTCACAAGAATGTGACTAATTTTAATATGTAATGTGTACTATTTTTTTAATACAACTAAAAACATAAAACATTTGAAGTGCTTAAATTAAAGAGTATTCTCTTCTGAGATATCACTTTTTTCTATCACAATTAATATAGTGATTTATTTTTCTACCACACAAGATAAATATAATTTTTTCTATCTCACATAAAATGATAACCTTACCCTCAAATTTAAAACATTTATAGAGATATTTTAAGGCATTTTGTGGGTGTAAAAAAAAAAAAAGAAGTGTTCTTTAAAACATTTTGTGGTGGAAAAATATGAAAAACTATATTATGTAGGAAAAAAAGTTTTGAAAAATATTTAGTAATATTTCAAGGCATTTTGTCATTCTCTTCAACTTACTAACATGTTCATAGATTTTACAGTTTACAGAACCTGCTATTAACATTGGCTTACATCCAATTCTCTACTAAATTAAGAAAATAAATTATTTTATTAGAAAAGGAAAATGGAAGAAACATTGGTAAGTTGAAACTAGAGGATATATTTGCAAATAAAATATGAATAGACAGCAAATAATTAGTAATATAATAGAGAGGATCAGTCTGGGATCATGTGCACAATATATAGAAAATTTTATGGGTGTAAGAGATTGGCGCGTTTGATCACAGATTGAGATGCCATCCCCAATTTAATAGTTTAAATATATTACTGTATATAAATACAGTAATATATATATATAATGTTAAATAGTGGGAAAAACAAGTAGAGGTCTTCAAGTGGCCACATGCATTATGTACTCATGCCAGAATTAAACAATACCCCTTTATCTAAATCATTGATTTTCGAGAAAAATGTTCAGAAAATTTACCCAAGATTCGCATACTATGTAAGAAAATAATATTAAAATATGAGTTTGGTTAAATATTCCACACGGGGTTTTTCCTAGTGAAATTCAGTTAAATTTGTTACTGTTTAAATAATTTATTTCTCTATAGAACAAGAAGTGGAGCATAGTTGTGTCCAAAAAATGTAGATTGAATCATGACTACGTTCAATCGATCTATTAACATATAAAAAAATATATATATATAGATCTTACGTAAGATTGTCTCACGAATCTTGTTATGTGAGATAGATTAATTCATAACTTACACTTAACAATTCATATTAGAATTTCTGAAAATAAATTTAATTTATGGATAATAGGGATCCGTCTCACGAAAACTATCTTAAAACCGTTTCATGTGAGTTTTTTTGGAAAAAATTGCTGCAATCAATGATGACTCACGGGATATTATTTATGACGTAAATAATTAGTATTGAAGCTATTACAAATTACAATTGGTACTTGGTGGCATAAATTATTGCGCTTAAGCTAGGGCTAATTGAACAGCAAAATATGACTTTTGCGAAATTTTAAATTTACTTTTGACTTTTTAATTTTTTTAATTCAATATAATTCTTTGAATTTTTGCGATTCAAAGTACAAAATAATTTTCAGTTATCATTTATTTTATTTTATTATTATTATTTTTTTATGTAGACCATTGGAGTCAGCAACGTTTTCCATAGAGGATGCAGAGTGGGTTGAAAAACTTACCATTTTGGACCAAGGTGTTTTATCCATTTCTAATATTCAATATTTTTCATTGGAACTTAATTAAAATAAAAAACAAAAAACACATATGTTTTGAGAAAAAAAAAAACTGAACTAGTTTAGTTTAATCTAAATCATGTTTCTCCATTATGTGGTTTATTTATCTAAACCAAATTATTTAAAATTTAAAAAGGGGTAAAATACTCGATCAATTTAAATTGGTTTATTTTGTAGTTGATTCATGTGGCATTGTATGTTGTCGAGATTGCAGTTCAATTCAAATGACCATAATATTGACAACAAAAATAATCAAAGAAAATTGTTTCATGCTTTGAATTGTAAAAATTGAAATAGTCATGTTGGAATTACAATTTTTTTTTTCTTTGCAGGTGGAACAACAAAACTTAGAAAGTCATTAATTACAAATTTTGCAGACATATTTTTCTGCAATAAACCCTTAGTACAATATTAACAAATAAATAAAGGCAAACACTCATGTGCAACCGTCGCACTGTGCGACGATTGCACTTATAGCATAAAAATACATATTTATAGCCGTAAAAGATATATTTGAATAACTCATGCTTATACCGTAAAAAAACATACTTATAAAACACATATTTATAAGTGAAAAATATATATTTATACCTATAAAAAACATACTTGAATTTTGTCGCATGTGAGACCGTCTCACAAGAGAACAACTCATAAATAAATGGATGTAATAAGATTTAAGTTGTGAGGAGATTTATGGCATGTGGTAGGCAGACTCTATGTCAACGAATCTAATTAATTATTTGGAGGTTGAATTTCGATGAGAATCTGGGAATTTATTATTTATTATACGGCAACAAATTCTTAGGTTCTTATTGGGCTGCTTATATATGGGCCAGTCTTTGTATCTCCTAATCATATTATATGGGCCCAATATAATGGTTAACTTCAGGCATACCAAAGTGATGACCTTATTTCTAGTATTGGTTTTTTCTTCCATTTTCAAACCTAGTGAGCCATGTATAAGAGGCAACAACTTGAGTATTAGCATTACTTACGAACATGTTTACGATTTTTAACTTTTAAACAATAGTTATGAGGAAAACATAGAATTTTCTTTTTGAAAAAGTTGGAAAAATTTATCTCCAAATCCCTTAGAAGTGATTTATTATGAAACTGTCTTACAAAACAACATTTGTGATATGAAATCCAATTAGTTTGATTTTCTTAATTTTAGTGGTCCAATCAATCCAAACCAAATCCTTTCAATCTCCAACCAATTTTAGATTGTTCAATCAAAAGAAAAGTAGTAATCTAATTGATTATTCTTTTCTTAAATTAAAATAAATCATTTTAGAACTTCTCTAATTAATTTTAGCTATAGCCTTTTTTTTCTTCTCTAAATATTTTTTTTTTGAAGAGTTTCTCTGCAAAAAAATAAAAATAAAATTGAGTCCCTAAAATTTCAACCCAATCACTATCCCCAAAACTGCCACGTCATCAAGTCCTCACAACCACTGAAAATTCGCAAAACCAAATCCGCAAAAATTTCTTCCAATTTACCAACCGTTTCATGTCCAACGGATAATCCATGGCCATGGCCGCCACCTCCACCTCCGCCGCCACCTGCATACCCTTCTCCACCACCCACCACCACCACTCTCCTTCCAGACTCTCTTTCACCAGGTCCATCTTCAATTCTCCTCGCCCACTCACCAAACTCCACGTGTCATCCTCCGATCCCATCACCACCACCACCACCACCAAAACCAAGAAAAACGAAGAAACCATATATTTCGACGGCGGAGCTCACTACGGCGACCTCTTGGCAAACCTTCTTCTGGGCTTCACTCTTCTTTGGCTGCCGTTAACTCTAGCCGCCGTTTTCAGGGCGTTTTACCTGAGGTACCGATTCACTAACCTGCGGGTGACAGTTATATCCGGGCTCACCGGCCAGGACAGAAGTGACTTTTCCTACGACGTTATCAAAGATGTTCAGGTCGTGCCCAGGTTCATTGGTGAGTGGGGTGACGTTATCATCACTCTCAAAGATGGAACTAAGGTGGATTTGAGGAGTGTGCCTAAGTTTAGAGACATTGCCAAGTATTGTCTCTCTATGGCTGATAAACCTGATGTTTTGAAGGAGAGTGGGTCTAAAGGGTTTTGAAGATTGGATTTTGTGTGGTTTTGTTCTTTACAAGGTATGTGAAAACTGTGAATTTCTGTGATGTTAATATACTTTTGTTGAGATAAATGGTATAATCGAATGTTGTTGTTTAAGTGCTCAACATTCTTGATTCATTGTAAGATTTGAGAATTTTAAGGTATTGATTCTATAGTTAATGATGCTAACACTCTATTGAAGCAGTGTGTGAGTGTATCGGTTTATAAGTTTGGACAATATCTTGATTACTTTTGGGAAAGCCCAAAATCAAATGTTTAACAAGACAGGAGACATCTTAATTGGGCCTAGAATGTGTGTAACAATGCAGTTGAGTCCTTGGATTTTCAAGTATGTCTATAAATAAGCAAGAATGAAATCTAGTGGAGTCTTAATGAAAATTAGTGAAGGAATTTCATTTTTCATTTTGATCTGATTAATTCACATGGGAATGGCTCTATTGATGTTACTGGGCTGGTATTATATATCATAGAATATTGTTGAAATTGAAATATGAGTTGGTTCAAGGCTATACTACATTTAAAAAAAAAAAAAATGCTGGTGTTAGTATCTTGATCACTTTTTGTATATATATACTGAAGGCAAATTAAGGGCAGGTTGTTTTTTCTCCAAATTAATTGGACGAAGTGACCATTAATGGACGGAAAAATTATATATAAGTATGTTATATTTAGTCATTCATTATTATTATTTTTGGATAAGATAAAATAATAGCCATGTTAGATTTAAAAATTATTTGTGATATGTAAACAGTTTAGCCCAAGCCCTACAAGACTGGAGATTAAAAAGTCATGTAACATTTATAGATCTTTAATTTCGAATTCAATATTAGGTACCTAATAAATATGAAACAATGGACTTTCTTGTTGTTTATAACTGAAACAAATCTGTTTTCCAATATTGCTTGTTTATGATTATGTTCCTGATAGTGCATCATCCTGGCAATAATGGAAAAGAAATTTCACATAAAAGATAAAAGAGATTTCATTATACGGGTTAGGATGTGCTGACCCGATCCGAACCCATTATTTCTACTGTGGGCTAGGTGGGCTCCAAACACTGAAACAACCAGTATTTCCAGTACAGATTGGCCCATCAAGAATTAGTTTTTCTAACTTAAAACTGTCCAATCTATTTCAACAAAGCTGTTGCATGGGCCACCTAAATAATGGACCACCCATTTAAATTTTTTGCAAGTTGTCTCAAGTGGGGTTGACTGTTGGATTCTTCATGACTTTCTTGATCAATAGACTCAAATTTATTTCTTTTCATACAATTTGTTTAGATTAAACAGTGAAGGCACTTGGAATCTTGGACAATAAATGTTGTGTTAGCTAGTTCTGATATAACTGCATATCTTTATTTTAAAGATTTCCAACAAGTATGTACTTTCTTTGTATAATACATATGACCAGATATATATGTAGTCACACTTAACTGACCAGATGATACATATGATCACCACTCCCATATAATAAATAGTATTGATAGGTCATGGACTCAAAATTGATTCTCAAGGCATAACTCAAATGTCTATATTTACTGAGTTTAATTTGGTACAAAATCTCACAAGGTTCACTTGAAGTACATTGGAGGTCCCCAAGTCTATAAATTAATATATTCATACACTAAATAGTTAATTTCGGTGTTATATGTGATGAGCCCCTATGACATATATATCTCCTAGCAAAAGATCAAATCAGGGATATTACATACTCTTAGTAGAATTAATATTAGAGAGCTAAAAGATCACTCAATACTCTGTAAGGGCCCACTAAAATCTCTATATATAATATGAATCAGTACATAAAGTTTGACAACTATTATTCACTGAACCGTAGTCTGTTTTGTATTGAGTTACTAAACTTATCGAGTGATTCAACATCAAGATTGTAAATAAAGATGAAATCACATCACTTGGCCTTTTAACTTATGAACAAACTATATTATTACTAAAAGTGCATAGAGTATCACCAAATATATATAATCAAAAAGCAGTAATTTTCTTAATTCTAAACTATTACCAAATTTGTCTAGATTAAGAATGAATTTGGCGGGACATGTGAATGAAGTAGTGATTGAAATGCCCCCACACTAATCTCTTATCTATGAGTTAGGCCATGTAAGTTTGACTGGCGCCTCAACACTATATAATTAATTATAAATTATCTGCATTAATTGATTTCCCTATTACCCTTTTTCACTATCTTTAGTCAAGAAACTGCACACCCTTTATATCTCTCCCACTACATATTTTCAAAGTACATTGATCAACAGGATAATCTTTAGTAAATATGAATTAAACTAATAAATTATAAAGTCATCTTGTTTTTCACGAACCTTCTAAACAGTAAAATGAAAATAGTCATAATTAAAAATATATATATAAAAAATCAAAGGAAGTATGAACAGAGGCATAGGATTCTGAAAAGGAGGGTATTTAGGAGAGCGTTGGTTGGGAGAAAAGTGAGTAAGAGAAAGCGATGGAAATGAAGTGAAAATCCATACAGCTTGAAAAGGTGTCACATTATGGTAGGAATCCCAAGCACTTATGCCCTACTTCCATATAAAGCTAAAATTAATATTGCATAAAAACAAACTAACCAACATTTCTTTTTCCCCACGTGGGGTCTTTCTTTCTATCGTTACTTGGGAATTATCAGTATTCATTTTTAAATATGAGTTAGACTCCGATTAGACTTAGACTATATCGTGTGATTTTTAAAATTGAAATTGTTTTGTGAAGTTCGCACCGTTTTAGAAAATTTTATCATGAAACGATTTCATATAAGTCTTCATATTTGAATACTCTTCATAATTAAATAAAAACTTGAAAATAAATGGATTTGTTCATTACTAAATAAGTTGTAATAAGTAAAATTGTACTCATGGAATTTAAGAAGCTATTACAAACACCTCTATTTTGTATTAGTAAGAAATTCCAACACCTAAACTATTCAAAAAAACAAGAATCAGATTTTTATTTTTTATTTATCTGAGGGTTAAATAAAAATATTTTTTATAGGAAAAAAAGTTCGCATTTTGTACTAGTAATAAATTCTTATTTAGAAACAATTAAATATTTTAGTTTGAAATTCATGACCAACATTGTTAAAATAAAAATTCGTATTGAATCTAAAACTTAACCCAAAATTAATGATTTATTTTAGCTAACCCAAGATTTAAAGTTTGAATAACTAACTAAATACTCTTTCACATGCTCTTATAAGTGTATGAATTATGAACATGCAACCTATCTCTTTGACCTATTAGGATGAGTGTTTATCTGAAAAGTGTGACAACGTGGCGTATTATACCTATGAAAAATTATCAGATATATACATGTGTGTGCACGAGTATAATTCACTAAATTAAATTAATTAATGAAACTAGATTGATGGTGATTATAAACAAAAAAAAAAAAAAAAAAAAAAAACAGAAACTGGGATTGGCCTACAAATATATGTATATGATAGTCATAAACTTTATAAATTTGTAGGGCGAATTTCGGCCAACTTTTCTCTCATTTTCATCATTAATTTGCCCAATCTTTCTGCGACCTCCAATTTAATTTAGTGTAAAGAGAAGAGGAGCGTAAATGGGATTTTTTTATTTTTCTTATGGGTCCCTTTTTTGGGATGAAAAGCGTGATAGCACTTTTAGTGATTTGGACAAGGTAATGCACAAACAACAAAGGAGTTAAATCACGCACTTAATTAATTACTAGAGACTTAAGAAACATTAATTATGTTTTGCTTTTCCAAAAGTGGTGTTGTTTAGCTTAATTACGCTCTCCAATTCAGACTAATCCTCGTATCATCTCATGTCCCACTCTTATTCTATACTTAATACTTGTGTTTAGTTTTAATGTGTACAATATTTTAGTTCAAGGCCTGAAAAAGTACAATTTTCATTCAATCCAGTCTTGAAATTAATTAGAGATTCCTCCCCAAAAAAAAAAAGCATCGTCTTTTTGGTTTTTTGTTGTTGTTGTAGGAATTTTAAGCTAGATTAAATTTAAGTGCATGATATATTGAGAGAGAAAAGAAATCCACTACATGAAATAAATCATTTATCTTTGCAAAAAAAAAAATGACGATACAGAGGTGTGGTCAGATGATAAATGAGATGCCTGCATGCAAATCATACAAAAAGGTTAGTTCTGTAATTTTCGATTTACATAATAATATTGTCAAAGGATCAAATTATAACTTTTAAATTAATCAGACATAAGGTTGAAATCGCATTATAATAAAAAATAAATAAAGGGGAATGATACGAAATTTGCAGACCGAGCATACAAGAATTTTGAGCCAGCAGTAATGGCGTCAGTGTCACTATCTATGTATATATCTGTATTTATTAATATCTACATTAATTAGTGTATAGTGGGTACTAAATTAGATAAGATCAGCCCTCAAACATAAAGTCTTTACCTTTTAAATTGAAAATTGGAAACTTCCTTATTTATTTATTTGAATGATCACCCTTAATTCAAAAATCTAAAGGTAAACTTTGTATTAGGGAAACAAATAAAAGTTATAAACATTTCCAAACTATTTATCCTTTCTAGCTTTCGTTTTTTGTCATCTGCTTACTTTCCCTTCATACTTTAAGTTTCTTTTCGTCTCTTTCTTACCTCACTTTTCTCTCTTTGAAATCAGATCACAAAGAATGTGAATGGACTCTACTATAAACATAAGGTTAATTGTATACAAGGTTGTGGTTTTTGAGAATTTGTTATTTGATCATAATCTTCTAATTTTTTTTTCCTTAATTTTAAGCACTATTTTTTTAAAAAAAATTACAATTCAAAATATGTATTAACTGTTCATGCAGACCTTTTAACAAGCGACATCTACCATATATGTGCATATTATAGATCTGAATCATCCGACAACAAAACACACAATTCAGGACCAATTAAACATTTTATCTCATTTTAAATGTAAAACATATGTTTCAATATTTTAACTAATAATTTGAATCAATAGAAAAAATATAGTCACATATTGAAACATACGTTTATGGCTAATTATGTGCTTCGAATTGCAATGTACATTTAAAATGAAGTAAATTAAGGATTATGATTTTTTTTCTTTTTAACAATTGAACAATATAATAAGTAGGTTAATTAGTACATAATTAACAACATAAAACATTGCCTAGAGCCAACATACAAGCATGCACTCCAAGTTCATAATAAGGTTTTATCATAATCTCATCAAATATTTAAGGTAAATATAATGATCAATGCCCCCAAAAGGCCCACGTGTTGTAATTCCAAAACTAGGGACAGATGGCAGATTCCTATTAGTGGAGTGGACGCGCTAATTGGCATAATGATGTATTGAATTTTTAGAAAAAGAAGGATTTATAATAGTAGCATTAAGCCCTCACCCCCACCCCTCTTGGGAACTTGGGCCTCAACACTACCCTTTAATTCTTGCACCATAATCATGCTGCACTTGCACCTTATGCTTATAAAACAGTACCTCTCTACTTGTAAGGGAATGTCATTGCAATGCATATGCCATATTAACTGCCATGTCTATCACGCATGGTAACAATTGATTTATTTGAGGAAATTTTACATTTTTTATTTATTTAACTTAGTTCCCCTCAAGTTTGGAACATTACCTTTACACGTTTCTATAATTGTTCTTTAACTTTCAATTTATTTGAGGAAATTTATCATTTTTAGTTATGTAATTTAGATCCCCTCGATTTTGGAACATTACCTTTACACTATAATTGTTCTCTAACTTTCTAATTTTGTTTAATTTTAATTCGATTTTTTTTTCTTTTTGTAATAGTTGTTGATAGTGTGTAGACAATTCAATTGTGATGCTTACAAATTGAGGATTTTGATTGTATGAAGAGAAAATTCATAATTGACACAAAATTGAGGAAATTTTGATGTTTGCCTCTTTCAAATTGTGGGTTTCAATTTCTAGTACAAGATCAAATCACCAATTTAAAGTATCACATGAGTATTATCGACATTCATGTCAACAATTATAATCAGAAATCAATTTTTTTTATTAAAACGGATTGAGATTGAAAAAAAAAATCTTAAAGGACTATTATAGAAGCTCGTAAACTTAGTGAATACAATGCATCCGAATTTTCCATTCAATGTGTCATCTTCTACAAAACCATATTATCTATGTTTTCATGAAAACACTTATGTATGAATTTCAAAAATTGGATATTAGTGAATGTTTTAGGGTTTCTTAGATCAATCGAGAAAAGTATCATGATGAAAGGAAGTATATATTGGGGAAATGGAGTATGATTACAAAAGAAAATGAACAAGATAAATATTTGATTAAGGTAAGTGGGGAACCTCCATAGGAGCCATCTAGGCCAATACCATTAATATATATTGTGCCCAATATATAGCTAAGTATTGAATCAAAATGATAGCATATCTCTACCACTTTAATACTTTGCCCTACCATATGTGAAGCTGAAATGATTCTAATGCAATCTCTTGCTTTTCTTTTTGTTAGCCAGCAGTTTGAGAGAGGCTCCTCCTAAAAATGATCATCATTCTCATATATCAAATCAATATTCAGTTTCATCATGAATTCACCAAGCTCCTTTGCTATCCTTTTCTTTTCTTAGTCTATCAACAAATTAGGGACCCTATATATAATTAGAAAGGCTATGGAAGTACACCAATCCATCTTTTTTGTTTCTTAAATGTTTTGCACCGTGAAAACAAGAAATCAAAACACAAACAACTGCACTCAGATGGCCATTTGGCTATGCTTTGAACAAGACTTTTTGGGTAACTTGAAAATGTGAACTATATATGACAAAAGTTACCATAAATGAAATGGTGGTTGAGTAATAGTAGTATTAATTTGGAGGACTAATATTATTATCCCACGCACACAATTAGCCAAATCTTTGAAAGTAGCACTTTTTTTTTTTTTTTTTTTCATGTAATGCACATATGCACTTGGGTCAGGTTCGGGTGCGGGTTGACCCGGATCCGCACACTTTTACCCTTTTTTTTTGTCCTAACCTCTATATTATGTTAGTTATACTTTTATATAATATTAGTCATACATTTATATTATATTAGACATATCTTTATGTCCAGATATCATACATTTATTTAATATTTTTAACTCAAAAAACTCTAATTTCGCCACAATTTGTACATGTTTACCTTTATATGATAATATTCATTCATTTATGTGATATTACTTGTACCTTTATATCAGCACAGTCATACATTAATGTAATATTTAAAGGTACAACCAACATAACTAAAAGGTATATCTAACATAGCTAAAATGTATGATTATTATAACTAAAAGGAATGAAAGGTTAATATGTCTGTCTAAAAAAAATGCTAAGGTACAACTAACCTTACAAAATGTATGACTAATATAATTAAAAGGTATGACTAACACTACTAAAAAGTATCTATACTATCTATTAAAACAAGAAAGTTGGCAAAAATTACAAGATTTCCATTTTCCCACCTAAAAGTGGCATGTCAATAAAAAAAACTGTATATCTTACTTGATAAGCTATTCTTTAATAAGAATTTAAAAAAAAAACAATCTTACTCTAGAAGCTATTCTATAATCTATATAAAGTTAAGAGATGAAGAGAGAGATACATTGATTTTTCAAATCTATGTAAAACTAAAAGATGGAGAAAAATATAGTGATTTCTCAGCAAAAGAGAGATGCATGGAGAATGAAAAATAAAAAATAAGATATACAAGGTATGAAGAATAAAAAACAAGAAAAAACTGTAAATATAATTATTTTTCAAATCTATATAAAACTAAAAAAATGAAAGAATACAAGATTTGCTAAACATTCAAAGGTAGAAAAATTCTTCTAAATCTTATTGTTTAAAGAAAAAAAAAAGAATAATAAAAAATCGTAAATATAATGATTTCTCAAATCTATATAAAACTAAAAAAAATGAAAGAATACAAGATTTGCTAAACATTCAAAGGTAAAAGAAGTTCTTTCAAATCTTATTGTCTCATATTTTCATCTAAGGAGATTCCACCAAATTATCTTTGTACACTAAACACAAATTGAACAAATAATTTTGTGAGAGAGAAATGAATAAATAATGTAAGAAAACTATATATGATGATTCAAGTATGAGAGTGGAATATACAAATTATAAAAAGTATAAAAGGAAAGATTAATTATTATGATTGAATGAAATATTATTGTATATAATAATTTTAATTTGACGAAAATATAAATCAACAAATAAAATAAAAATATTTAAAAATAAAATTAACAATTAAAACTATTAAAGTTATATGATAATTCATGCAAGACAGTAATATGAAAAATCATTTATATATGGTACATGTTTTAAATTTAAATAATAAAAGATGTTATAAATAACATGTTAGTCATTATATTATTACAAATTGCAAATATTAATACAATAAATAAATATTAGCAGTACATGCAATCTTAACATAGGACTAATATTACATGATCATTTAAAAAATGGCAAAGTTAACTTAGGACATGATACTTAAGAAAGAAAAGCAACATGTAATAATATACAGTGAGTTTTTAAATGTATATAAAAAAAGAAAAGGGAATTAGTGTGAATGAAAGTAGGGTTTTGAATTGGTAGGAAAGTTGAAAGAAAGAGGGGTAGAAAATAGGAAGCTTTAGCATAGGGTTCCATTGAAGTTGGTCGATATTTACTCAAATTTACAGTCTTTAAATTTGAAGGCTGGCTTTGTGGGACAATCCACCACCGAATTCTCCAATAAACCTTACACACATTCCCCCTTTTAACTTCTTACTGATCAGATTCCTCCCCTCTTTCAAAAGCAATATTTTATACATACATATATATATATATTGGGAATTAAAAGTTGTAAAAGAACTTGCTAAAATTGAAATTAATATATCCATCACAATTTGAATGTGATAAAAGGATTTTGAATAAATATAAATTAAAAAATATATTTTTCTTACAATTGTCTCAAAGTAGATGGTTTATCAATTTTGACTAATTTCGAATGATTTATTAACTAAATTTATATATGTAGTATGTTTTATGACTAAATTAAGGTTTAGTTTTAAAAAAATTATAATTAAAAAACTTCATTTTTGTGAGTTTTTCACATCAGATATTTTTAAGTTGTGCAATTAATTTCAAATAATTAAAATAACATACTATATTATATGGAATTTGTTCAATCTTAAAATAATATTCCTCACCCACCATGGACATGTCTTAATATATTTACTGCTAATGCGTAAATATCACATCTCATTTAATATTATAATTTGAAATTAATGATTGTGTTGGATTTATAACACTTACATATGAATACATGATAAATATAATAGCAGATGTTTTAAATATTAATAGCTACACACATTTAATATAGAAATATGGAATATGGGATGGATAAAATTGATAAATAATAATCATGAAGATCTCTGTTTCTCTAGGGAAAAAAAACAAGGCTTTCATTTTTGGCGGGAATTATCGCTGTGAAGAAAGAGAGAAGGAATGAGAGAGACGTAAATAGAGACATGGAAGATGGGTCCCACCATTTCCAACGGATCGACTAAAAAAGATGGACAAGACAAGAGGAGGCACTGGGAGCAGCCCTTTCCTTTTCACTTCATCTCCATTGCCACCTCATCAATATTTCCCACTCATTGAAATTAATTATTTTGGTTTTTTCATGTATTTCCTACATCAATTATTATATATAAATAATGATGCTAACTACTTTATATTAGGATGATGGTATATATGTTTTGTATATTACTTTGTAATTATTGTCCCACATTGAGTGTTTGATGCTTAGTTGTGTTCTTCTTGTATGGATATCTCCTTCAAATGTGAATAATATCTCTCTTCACATAAACTCTTTACTTTATTTTTTAATTTTTTCAAGAATGCTTCTAACTACTTGTTACCTCATTATTCTTCTCATTTGCTTATTAAGTCTTGATCTATATGTAAATATTTGGTTTTAATAACTTTATTATATAATATTTTTCTATGATCTTAATTATTCGTGCTAATTATAGGACAAATTAAGTAATGATTCCAATAAACAACAAGATAGTTTTCTTTGAAAAAAAAATCAGTATATGTGTTTCCATTCATATCATAAAGTGATAATTCTTATCTCTCAAATTATACATTAAACTTGAATTAATACTCTTTTCACAAAGTTTACTTGCAATATAATTCATTTATTGAATATATATACACACACGCACACACGTTAATATTTTATTTAGTTAGTATATTTAATAAAATATTAATAATTCTTTTAATTGATGAAATCTAAAAAATTCTTGACTGATTAAATATATGTTATTGGTAATTGGATTACAAATGTATAAACTATAAGTAATAAATTATTAATTTATTGATTAATTAAGTAATCAATTTCAAATATTCCAATATTATTATTCTAAGGTTTTATCATATACTTTTATTGTCCCAACACAGGTTTTATCATATACTTGATGAAAGTAAAATTTTCAAAAATTTAATATAAAGTATTTGATCATTTGTCAAAAAGGTAATAGATCCCTTATAGAGTACTGAGTAACAACTTAGCTAGGTTGGTAGGTTCATTATATACTACGACTATATATGTGCTACAATGTCACATTATCGTTCTTAATGGATGATATTATAAATTACTTTAAAATTTTAAGAGTGGATTTTTCAATGAGGTTATTTTCATATATAAAGTGGAGGGCCTGCCTTATTGATGAAATGTCTAATTCCAAGTTATATACAGTTTCATCTTTTATTATTTGTCTTTGAATTTTATACCTTATTGGCCGGCTATGGCGTACCCCACATGCATACTATTTTTATATATAGTTTCAATTTGGATTAAGAATTAATGCATGAATTTGAGCTTTGATAGTGACATATATAGATTGGTTAGGTTTTGTGTCATCTTTTTATCTACAATATTTATTTGTTTCCTATTGTCATTATGTGATCAATCCAATTGCACTATTTTACATACTCATGAAAGCTGAGATTGAAAGCTCTAGGCTCTAGCCTATTGGTGTGTGATTTGAAAAATATGGGCATTGGAATTTTTCATTTTTTAAAATAATTTTTTTTAAATTCATCTATTTGTCAATCTAGGTGTGATATATAAATCAATATATTCTTAATCATTGTACCTTTGTTTCCTACAGGGATTGGAAATATATATATAATCTATTACATTATAATTTACATATATAAAAGTGTGGATGTTTCTTACAAAATATGAATTGCCGAATATATCCTTATCAAAGATTATTGTTTAAGGTTATAACGGTAATTTAGGATTTTCATATTTAAATAATTTTATATTAGACTCCTAATTCAAAATCTTATAGAGTCCTATTATAATTAGATTTATAATGTATAAGGTATTTGTATTATATTTTTCCTTAATTTGAATTTATCTTCATGTGCGTTGCACGTGATCTAAAACTAGTATATATATATATATATATATATATATATATATATATATAGTCAATAATTGATATAATCGTTCCTCAAATTTTTAAGTTATAACTGTAAAGAAAAAAAAGAACAAATAAAGTATAATTGACCATATAAGGTACTCACTACAGATACATATTAATGTGTCTGTTGTTGATGTATAAAAATTTCAATACAATCATTAATTTCAAATCAAAATATTTAAAATGATGAATCTTTATACATCAATGTTAGACATTTTAAGACCTAGACATATTCATGATGGACAAAGAAACATTATTTTTGACTATGTAGAGTTTGAAAGTAAAAATAATGAGGTGTAAGAACACGATGGAATAATAATAGTGAATAAAGTAATTATCTAAACAACAAAAGTACAGTATAAATGTCTTGAATCTTGAAGTGTAACATGTATATTGTTGATAAATTTTTTTTTTTTTTTGTTTTAAAAGGTAACTCATGACATCAATATTAGAATGATGCTCAAGTCCCGGATTATTATTCTTACGCGGAGACAAAAATGTTGACTTCTAACAAAAAGCCAATATTTACTCAAAGTAGTGTTTTATCCTTCCTTCATAGCAAAATGGTATTGTTAGGAACTAATACAAACAAGTTTTGCCCTTTTTTTTTTTTATGGAAATATAATACAAACAAGTTTGATTCATAGTTTAAGTGTCTTTTAGTAGGTTTTTAAGTGTCTTTTAGTAATATTGTTAGGAACAAGGTTATTTTGTCATATTGTAGCTTTGCATTGACTAAAAATACTGAGTCTCTCTGTTTGTTTTCATTTTTTTATTTAAGGAAATAATAAAGTCTTATTTGAATTGGAAATTTGAATCTAATTTAGCTGAAAGCTTTTGATATATTATTAACCTCTCATCAAAATACAAGCATAAATGATCACACGTAGAAACTTAACATTGTCAAAAATTGTGTTAATTTGTGAAAAATTTATATGGGCTGAAGTATTTATATGAATTTTTCTTATATTTTCTCTCATTGTCAACTTCTCATTTGATCTAAATCTGAAAATTTTATATGCTTTAGATATATCTAAAAAGGTTTAGATCTCTTTACTAGTTTAATATAGAGTAGCACTCATGTGCACTTGATTCACACATGCACTCGGGTCGGGTTCGAGCGTGGGTTGATCCGAATCCACGTACTTTTACTTTTTTTTTTTTTTTGCCTTGACCTCTATGTTATGTTAGTTATACATTTATATTATATTAGTCATATTTTTATGTTATATTAGTCATACCATTATATTCAGATATCATACATTTATTTAATATTTTTAACTCTAAAAATACCTAATTTCGCCACAATTTGTACATGTTTACCTTTATGTGATAATACTCATAATTTTTTGTGATATTACTTATACCTTTATATCAACATAGTCATACATTTATGTAATATATAAAAGTACAACTAACATAACTAAAATGTATGACTGTTATAACTAAAAAAAATAAAATGTTAATATGTCCATCTAAAAAAAATGCTAAGGTATAGTTAGCCTTACAAAATGTATGACTAACATAACTAAAATGTATGACTAACACTACTAAAAGATATAATTAACATAACATAAAAGTCTAGCACTTGGGAGCATGTTTGAGCGGATTTTGTTCGCGACCTAGTGGCGCGTGCGGGCCGGGTCGACCCGAGATCCGTGTACCAGGTGCACAAAAGTTTTTGTCTTTAATATATTGATTATTTTATGATTTATTTTGGCTTTAACATATAGCTATTACTACAATAAAAACATTTCCACATAAATTAAGAAATTTGTTCATTATTAATTTCAATGCTCAACAAATTTTTTTTGGCTTATTTTTTTCATATATGGAAAGATCTTCTATTGCACTTCATGTTGCATCTCTTATTTCAAAATAATTATCATGCGTTATGTGTTAAATGACATTATTAATTAACATTAAATGAAGATTCTAACTACTTTATCACGGAGAATGATACAATCTAAGAAGAAGAAAGAAAGAAAATTAAACACCATTTGGAATAGACAATCAAAACGGCTCTTTCACAATCCATTTATCAAGTCCACAATTTATGGAGAAAAAAGCACACAAATATTTGACTCTCGATCCTCATATTTTCAAAAAAGGCAAAATGGGAAACAAAATGAGAAATCCAAAGGAAAGAAAAATTAAAAGAGAAAGAAAAGGAAAAAGAAATAAGGAAATGGCATTTAGTGATATGAGATTGTGAATGGTCAGAACCAGGCTGGCAAAATGACCAAAATATAAGAGATGAATGAGATGATATTATACTAGACTTATCCCACCATTCTTTATATCACGTGCCCTGCACCCTCTTAACACCTCCTCAACCCTACTATTTTCAAATTCCCACCCCACCCCTCTTTTATTCAAATTTTTATTTTTTAATACATATATATACTCCAAAAAATACAATCCTTTATAATTAATATATATATTTTATGTGTTATTGGACATGAGTCACATGACATGATAATTTAGCCAAACATGAAGAAAACAGCAATAGAGTAAGAATTATAGCTGCAAAACAAAAACACACACCATACACACAGTGACGGTGTGAGCGTGGAGTGTGGGGTTAGCCATTGCGCCTTTCATTAATTATAGTCTCATGGATTTCAGCGTTATTTTATTTATTTCTTGTTTTTTTTTTTTTTTCTTTTTTCAAACTCCACCTTCATACCCGCGCTCAAAAGCAAGAATCCGTTGATTATTATTATTTGAAATACAAGAATAAAAATCAACACTACACCACCCCACATTCTCTCCATTTTTTTTTCTAGTGAGAGAAAGCCACAACTTTTGGACAGCAAGAAAGCAACCCTCATCTTTTGAACCCCATAAAAGAAAAACACTACCCCATGTTTTAATTTTTTGATTTATTTGTTGATGTATGTATAATTCTAGGATTACAAATTCTATACCCTTCTTTTTCAAATCTCGAGGCAGGTATTGAGGTGTATTTTACTTTGGTTTTTTCATTACATATATATGTTACCGTGAAATCCTAATTAGGAGGGTCAATGTCTCGATTGTGTTTGATGTTTTGTTTCAGAGAGCAAAGGGGGGAGAAAAAGATAGAATCCTAGGTAAAAACAGTGTGATTTTTTGTTGATGCTCTTGTGTTCCGTTTTGGGAGCTAAACAGTTTCTGTAAAGACTAAAGAGAAAAGGGTTAAAAGATTGATCTTTTTTGAAGGGTATTATTTCGTTTTACTCTTTGTTATATAATACTCTCTTCCAAAAAGAGTCTTGCCATTGAGCATGCAAGAAGGGGAAGAAATTTACCAGTTACAGAGAATATGAAGAAGAAGGTCAATAATGGCATTGATGCAATTAATGGTGAAGTGCCAAAACAGAAGGAAAGACATATTGTTTCTTGGTCTCAGGAGGTGTGAGAGATTGATTTTTATTTTTTATTTTTCAAGATTTCGTTTTTTTTTTTTTGTTGATTATTCATCTTGATTGTTTGGTTTACAGGAGGATGATATTCTGAGGGAGCAAATCCGGGTACATGGAACTGAAAAGTAAAATCTTGATATCTTGGTTTTGTTTGAATTTGTTTGTGTAATTGTGTGATCATTGGATGTGTTTTGAGATTATTTTTTATTATTGGTTGTTGAAACTTATGGAATTGTGGGTTTGGTTTTGTGATAGTTGGGCAATTATTGCTTCAAAATTCAAGGATAAAACGACAAGACAATGTCGAAGAAGGTTGGTGGACATAAATTTGATGCCTATAGGCATCTATCTACCTCTGTTTTCTTTATTAAATTTGAATCTCCTTTTTTTTATCTCTTTCTGCAACTTTCTGATTGTTCATTGTATTTGATTGGAATGTGCTTATACACAGATGGTTCACTTATTTGAATTCTGATTTCAAGAAAGGAGGATGGTCACCTGAGGAAGACATTCTCTTATGTGAGGTATAAAAAATAATCTCCTACTTATTTTTTACACTCTTTGGAGTTGAATAACTTAGTTTTCACCACAAATAATTCTACAAAATATTTTCGTTTCTAAAAATTATTGATCCCTCTCTTTGTGTGTGTGTGTGATCTAAGGTCTTTTTTAGGGTGTTCAGTTGGTATATGTATTGCTGATTATGTCATAAGTGCAGTTATTGATATCTTCACCCTAAATGATAGAAGTAGATACAGTGTAAATCTTTACTATGTGGGAATTCAACAAAAAATTAATCATCATATTGCTATTGAATATGATCTGATCATCAAAGTGGCTTTCAGGCACAGAAGATATTTGGAAACAGATGGACCGAAATTGCAAAGGTAGTCTCTGGCAGGTAATTGTTTGAAATATTAAGTGTGGATCTCCCAGTTAGTTGGGTGCTCGGATTGATGTAAAATAACATTAGTTGATATATCATTTTCTCCCAGAACTGATAATGCTGTGAAGAATCGGTTCACCACCCTTTGCAAGAAGAGAGCAAAGCACGAAGCTCTAGCAAAAGAAAATAGCACTACTGCTTCGTACATCAACTTGAACAACAAAAGGGTTATATTTCCAAATGGGCTCAATACAGGAGGAAGTGCTGCACCTCTCAAAAAGATGAGGTTTATTAACATGTCGACTTCCATTATCTTGGAATTTGTTGTTGGGATAAGTAGTCTTACATGGTGAAACTTTATTTGTGATATAGGACTTACATCTCAAATACAACAGAAAACCAAGAAGAAAAAATAGCTGGTGAATGTGGTGTTGCAGATCATCTACTTAGAAGACCTCCATTTGCAGTACTAGCTCAAAATGACCATAGTTGTGAGTTTAACTCCCCTTCTCCGCTGCATTTTGACCAAATAAAGGATGCATCGATTGTTAGACGTGAGTTCGAGAGACCAAAAACTCTATTAGATTGGTTATTTGTGCCTAAAGTCATATTAGTAGTAGTAAATGGATGAGAAAATAGACTTATTACTTAGAATTGGTGTAACATTTTAATCTGCTCAACTCCAAACAGAAAGATAATACATTTTTTATTTTTGTCACTTTTGCAGCTGAAAATAACAAAACTCAAGGAACTTTTCTTAAGAAGGATGATCCGAAGGTGCTTGCACTGATGCAGCAAGCTGAATTACTCAGTTCACTTGCAATCAAAGTTAACTCGGATAAGACGGACCAGAGTCTTGACAGTGCCTGGATGGTAAGTAAGAAGAGTTTGATCGCTCAATCTTGTCCCATTAGATCATACTGGTGTGGCTCGGATAGCAGTCATGATATACATGATTATTGTATAATCCTCCCACCCATCAATGATTGAAGAAACTTTTCTTGGTTTGATATTCATGATATTGAAAGGATGTCCGATTTCATCAATATTTATGGCTATAACAAATTCGTGGTCCCTTACAATGACCTTCCCTCGCCCTTTCCGCCCCACCCTTGACATTTCCATGATACTGAATGCATTTTTCATGTAAGTCTCTAAGTATGCCAATGAACATGGTCCAGGCTCTTCAAGATTTTCTGAAGCAAAACAAAGACAGTGATCTGCTCACGTTTACAAATCCTGATACCGATTTTCAACTTGAGAGGTTCAAAGAATTGGTCGAAGATTTAAGGAATAGTAATGATGAAAGTAGACCATCTTGGAGGTAACTTTGAAGTCATTGGTTCTGACTTGAGATTATTACCCACCTCTGCATTATCTAACTGATAGTTGTGCAGGGAATCTGATTTATACGAGTCATCTCCAGCCAGCTCCGAGTTCAGCACAGGATCAAATCTGCTGTCAAACATGCCAGGCAATAAAACCGAAGAATGTCAAGCCGATACCTCTTTGCTGCATCAGGAAACTGGACATGAACTGGAGTCAGATCAATTAGATAACGATCAGCATTGTCTTGCTGAGGAAAGTGGAATGTGCCATACTGCAAGCACAAATGAAGGTACAATATATAACATCTTAAGTTGAAGATTCATGAGCTGTTACCTCATGTTTAAGGTGATAGAATGAAGAATCGTTTCTCAAGCTGATAATATATCTTTTTTCATGCAGTGAACTTGTTGACGTGTAATGATGTAAAAGATAATAATGAAGCAGTTTGTGAATATTCTAATACAGAATTTGGTTCTCCTCTTCACGTGACTCCATTGTTCAGAGCATTGGCAGCAACAATTCCCAGCCCAAAATTTTCAGAAAGCGTAAGAGTTCTAAGCTTTTGGTCTATTTGGATTAATACTAAGTGCAATGCATACATAGCATCCTTGGTGGTAATGTCATTGGATTTGTTGCTTCAAATCTTTAATCCATCCTTGAGATGTGAATTTATGAAATCTTCTAGCCAGTTATTCTGGCAATATCATGAATCAGTGCTTCATGTTCTTATGATGTGGCTCTGAAAGTGGTTATTTCTGGATAATGCTGCTTGCTACTTAATACTGATGTTAAGTCTTTTTATCCAAATCACTGATCCAAATATCACCTGTGTAGCTTATGGACCACCGTAGGTACACACTATTTTTCATTTCCATAATCTTTTCTCCTGGTGGTAGCGGTCCTGTTCTTTATGGTTGCATACTTGCCTCTTAGTAGTTAATATTTGATAATTCACTCTTGTTATCCAAATCACCAATCAAAATTTCACCTGCACAGCCTAAAGGATAAACATGTTGAGAATATCTATATAAATAGTAAAGATTCTTTTTTACCTGTTTGGAAACTGGTTATGGACCACCATAAGAACACACTATTTTTTCCCTTGCATAGTCTTGTCTCCTGATTTATAACTCTCTGGCCTAATAATTTGCTATGAGACAGTAATACCTTATATAAAACTGGAAATACTCGTTGCATCAATCATGTTTTCAACATTTATTATCCTATGTAGTTGATTCATAGATAAAAGAGAATGCCTAGTCATTAGAGATCTTTATACAGAGAACAGGCAGAAATTCTTCATACCTAAAGCCTAAGAGTTCATTTTCTTCTCTCACTGACTCGTTCTACCATTGATTATGCAGGAAAAACACTTCTTAATGAAAACACTGGGAATGGACTCTACTTCATCGAGCCAGGGCAACAATCCTTCCTCCCAACCTCCACCCTGCAAGAGGTCCCTCCTCCATTGTCTATAACCAATCTCATGCAGAGTTGGCACTCACCAAAACCAGCGATTGGAAATTTTCGTAAAGTAAAACTTTTTTCTATTCTTTTTGGAGTTGTTTCGTCCTTGGATTGCAGCTCTCTTGACCTGAGTTTTTCCAAGTGGGCCTGCGAGGATCTCCTTTGGAATCTAGGATGCTATGGAGCATCCTACCTTATTCTTCTGAAGATCAACCGCCATGATCTGCATCCTGGAGTATACTTCCTAATACTCACCTTGATTCTCGTGTGCTTTCTTATGGTGTGCCATTTCTTTTCTTGCTTGTCTCATCACGGGACGTAGATCCGGCTATCTACTGTTCCAAAAAGTTTTCGGCTATATAAGCCTTTGTACAGACAGAACCAACAACTAAAAACTCTTTAGTTATTAAGTGTAACTATACAGGGGGCACTTAGACTGCTTCCCTTTAGAGAGATTAGAAACAGATATAGAAATCGAAAAAAAGAAAAAGAAAAAAAAGAGAGCAAAAGCTGATCAGCACGACACATCTTTTGCTGTATTAAAGTGTGCAGAGTACTATGTAATAAGTTTCCATGGCATTGGGAAACTTTTCTTGATTCACATGAATGTAATCCATAATTATTTGAGTGGAGAATGCAATCGAATTTGCCAGTGTGCATACATCTTTCTCTTCTTCTCTTTTAGCAGAAATGCATGCAAGTTATGCAGACAAAACTATAAACTGAACTTTGAAAACATCAACTGGTATACTTACAGTGAGTCGAGTTCCATGTTCGTATCTGCCTCGTCTCAGTGTTTGATCTGATCGAATTGAATCATTTTTCAAGATCTGATGAATTGTCAACCTGGTTTTGGGTTGGCTATTTAAATTGGTCAGCGGTGGGTGGTGGAGACAAGTGTGATCATTACCAAAGCAAAAGGTATTGTCATTAGAATGGAGGGAAGCATGTACAAAATAAAGTGTGCTTTTACTGGCTCACTCTTCTGCATTAAGCTTTTGAATTTACTGAAAAACTTGAACTGGTTTTGAATGTCCAGCTTCAGGTAGTTGCATCCTGGGGGTAAATTAGTAATTGCGCTTTATGGGCCTACCATTATCTCAGACAACTTTAACCAATTGTGTAGGTTATTGTTGCTGGTCCACCTCATCAAAAAATGAGTGTTGCTTCGTTTGCTAAAAAGAAATGTACTCCACGTTTGAGTTTATTTATTGCTAAGCATATAGTGGACTTGAAACCTTTTCATATTGGGCCTGGCTTGTGGTCCATTGATCAGGCCCATTATAGTCTTTTATGAATATATAACATTCCCAATTAAATATAATACTATTATCCGGATAAGTTTTCCTCTGGTATCTAACAGAAATGGTCTCTTTGGCATTAAATTTGAATGGTTGCTCCACTATTGCATTAAATCGGCACTAGTTGAATCAGATATACATAGTTTTTACTTTTCAATGATTAAACGATTAAAAAAAAAAAGTAAACTATGATGTAATTATCAAATTTTACGATATAGGTATATAAATGTGTGTGTTTATATATTTTTGAGTTACGAATCAGTCGAAAGTAAGTCTCAAACTGAAGTAAGAAAAAGGTTAAAAAGCTTTATAATTATGTGAATTGATTTGAGAAATTAATTGAGCAACAATATGGAAGGTGTAGTAGCATTGAAGCCATTGAATTTATATTTTGTGTGATTCGTCCTTGAATATCACGTAGACTTCACCTAAGAAAGTTAATGCTTGCTTGACCTTCATAGTCATCACATCCAGGAAACCCTACTTAGACTGTTGATGTATAGTCTCCTATTTCACTTTCATATTTAAGAAATTTATAAAAATCATGCATGTGTCGTGCACGTATACTTTTGTATCCTATGTGTTGTGTTGTGTTGGTGTAAAAAAATATAAATTTATAAATAGAAATTATCGTAAATTTTTTGATTGGATGATCGATCTATATATATATATATATATTAATACAATCAACTTCTGATATAATATAAACGATACAACAATATCATTAATTGATTTTAAATACACTATAAATCCGTACAAATTAAAAGTCAGTATTATACTTGATATTATTTAAGGAGTATAACATTAGACATTGACCTTAGAACATATATATGTTGTGTAGGGAAGTATAATAAATCACTTCATGTAATGAGTCCACATGGAGTTGACTCGGTTTTAGTCTTTCTTGACGCGTGATCATTTAAAAAAAAGGAATTTTGTGTAGTATTATAATTGGCATTTTTTGGTGCAAGGTTATTGACGTCTTCAAATAATTTTCGTTTATCGGATATATTTTAGAAAAAATGAAAGGTAACCAAAGTGTAAAGCCAGTCGGACTAAAATTTGTCCAAAGACAAAAAAATGGATGTGATCCGAATAGTAAAAATATTTAAACTTCATGATTTTTTTTTTGAATTTGAAAAGTTGTGTGTTAATTGCAATTTTGTTGAAGTTTGTCGTTATTTTATTTTATTTTTATAATTAGGGCTTCATATTAAATGATTTGTATCTTATAAGATTTTTTTATACAATATACATATATAATTTAAAATATAGTTTTTATTAAATCATAAATGTTAGTTGTGCAACGAAAATCACGTTGATTGTATATGAGAAAGGTATTGGTTTATGAATATGAAGAAACCCTTTTTGAAAGAGAGAAACATTATTTGTTATAATTAACTACAGAATTATATCCAAAGCAAACAATGTTACATGCATATTAAAATCAGATTAATTGTCAATAAGACATAGGAGCTTACACTAATGCAATGGTGAGATGAAGACCCTACCTACGACTTGTTCTTTTAGACCTAATTAAGTGTTAAAAGATCTCGAATTTTGATCTCTACCAATCACATATGAATTTAGATATATATATATATATTTTTAATTAAAATCGGGTACATATTGGCCCACCCCAATGCCACCACGACTTGTTCTTTTTGATTCAACACCATTAATTTATGTGATTTAACTTTTCAAAATTTTCAAAATTCACTTCATTGAGTTTAAAAATTAATGATTAAGAGATATTCAACTTAGATTTCTCTATTTCTTTATCTCAGAATAAGTGGAGAAAGAGATTGGTTAAAGATATTGTATCCAATTATAAAATTTGTTAATATATATATGATAAGAAAATAATAAATGAGAGTGTGGAGGTGCGTGAGGAATTGGCAGGAGAAGAGAAGGGAATGGGTCAAGTGTGAATGGGATTCCTCATGCTCTGAAAATTGGCTCTAATACGCGTTTCTCTCTCTACTTGGGAATCTCTCCTTTTGCTATTTTCTTTTCTTGAGGTAACAAACAAGCAAACTAGGTATTAATTATGAATGACTAAAACATCCCTCTAAAAATTACTAATTTTATTTTCAGATTTACGGAATTTTATGATTTTATCCCACCAACACAAAATTGACAAATGACAATGACTCCAATGAACTAACACATGTGGGCTCTGAGCTGTCATATATGGTGTGGTGTAAGAATTTCAATATTCAAGTTGAGGACATTCAACAACATGATCTAGAGATTAGAATGAAAGCATATTTTTTTTCCAATTTCAAATCAAAAATTATTTTTAGGGGTAAAATCTATTTTTAATCCAACATTACCTCTCCTAATTACCACATAATAATTTCTTGTTTAAATTTAAGAGTTCTTTTGTCCGATCTTAATATTTCTTAATTAATGACAACATTTAAAAAAAAAAAGTTATATAAAACCACATGGAGTATGTCTGAACCAACAATGGTTTTAATTGACCTTTAAAAGAAGTTTTAATTGACTTACTAACTATAGGATGAGAAGATATAACATCCTTTGTTTTTTGGACAGGAGAGATAAACAAATAATAATAAATGAATGAATTAAACACCATTAATTCCACATCACAAAATTTTCTTCAAGTCAAACTATACCAAAAAATTCTGACAAAATTAAATTTGTTATAGCTAAACGTTCAGAACATAATGGAATCAGTCTTGTAAGTCCTGGTTTTGACCCCTTTTAAAATAAAATCTCTATCTACTTACTCCTGAGTACCATGAAAACCAATTTCAATTATAAACAAAATGAAGAAGAATATTTAGAATGGCATGGTTGAGAGAACCTAGAATAGATAATAAGGCAAGAAATAAACAAATAAAAAGTAAATAAATATAGAATAGGTGAGTCATGACAGCAGCACACATATGCATGATGTAATCATGGGATGTCAACTAAAAACTTGCCTAGAATTACAATAACATCTATTGGCAGCTATTAAAAATATATTTAATAATGTGCAAGCATACCTGTAAGAATAAGTCAACTTCTTAAATTGTGTAAACTAAAATCATTTAAAGGCAAGAAAAATCAAAGGACCTTGTCCATGGCCCAACGCCCATCTTTTCTGGGTGCCCATCTTTTGCTACAAATTTTTGACAATGAGATGAATAGAAATGTTCATGTTTCTGAGGGTCCCTAATTTGGATTCTCAAGTCAATCATGGTTTGTAGGGTTTCTTTCCCTAGTTTAGAAGCAATTGGAGTGGACTATTATTCCTTTTTATATCATGATTAAGGTAATTAATGCAAAACCATGATACTCTATAACCTTTTCAAATATTTAATAATTGGATGTTTATAATTAAACGATTATGTACTTTCGAATATCCATTATTTAGAAGATTTGTGAATAAAGTTGATGAAAGTTTCATTACATTCTTTAGTTTTTCCTATCACATATAACTATCATATTTGCTAATAACATAATATGACAATAATTCATAAAATGCATCGTTTGTAAAAAAATTAAAAAAATATATCACGAACATTACTTAGTTTTGTAATTCAATTATCATAAATTTATGGGGAAAGATTGGAAACATTATTTATGACTGAAATTACACATTGGATATCATTTTTTTTCTTCTAATTTTGAGAAATGGTATCAAAAGTGTACAAATTAGTCTTGTAAAACTATGTGATATTTATGATTTTTTTTTTTGTTGCTAAATTTGAAACATCGTGTTAATATTAAATTTGTGATATTTTTGGGGTAATTAAGGCATTCATAAAAGGCAAAAACTTTTGTGCACAAGGTGCACGGATCCAAATTTGTGCACAACAATACTGTTATATTATATGAAGTAATACTGTTATATTATATGAGTGATACTGTTAATATGAAGTAATACTGTTATATTATATGAGTGATACTGTTATATTATATGAAGTAATACTGTTATATTATATGAAGTAATACTGTTATATTAAATATAACAGTATCACTTCATATAATATAACAGTATTGTTGCACCTTGTGCACAGGAGTGTTACTCTTCATAAAATTGTAAGAAAACAAGGAGGAAAACATGCAAAAACAGCCTCAATCCTAAACTAGTGAAATAAAAGACATATAAAAGGAGAAAAAACACAAAAGAAGTTAAAAAATAGACAAGTGAAGTGGAGCTACTATCTACCCATTCTCGAGAAAGTAGATTAAGAAAGAAAAATAAGAAGAATGATGGGGTCAAAATAGGATATTAAACATTCTGGGCAGTGGCAAACACGTTAACAATAAGACACAGAGCAAGTTTGTCGTTTACTTTTAGGTGGGACACCAATAACGCATTGCTTAAAAGGTAGATTTGAGGAAATTAATACTGATTTACTGAACCCAACCAAATCCTGTAATTTTGTTAAAAAAAAAAAAATAATAATAAAGGGAAGGTAGCCTCCCATTCATTTCTATGCCTTTTCCATCTTGCTTCCTTTAAAGCCCTCTCTCTCGGTATGTGAGAGAAAGCCGTTTTCTTCTTCTGTTGCCTAAAACATTTCTACTTTTATCTTTGTTGTTATCTTGTTTTCTTACTTCAACTAAATATACCAAAAGGCTTCCCCATTTTTAGATATTTAGAAGAGGGAGTGCACCATTCTTGATTTCACTTTTGACCCTTTTCCTTTTCTTGGCTGATTATTCGATTCTGCATAAAAAGATTATATTTTGGGACTGTTTATAGAGGGTTTTGAGGACCCTTTTGGTGTTGCTCTTTGTTAGAGCAGATAGTTATGGGAAATTGCTTTGGTTCTTCCGCAAGAGTTGATTCCACTCTCAGCACCACATCTGGTATTTTCATCTCTCTCTCTTTGTTTTCAAGAATCTGTGAATTAGAATGGAGATAATGAATTTAGGGTTGGATAAAGATGATTTCTTTTCAAGTTTATATTACAAAACTGTTTGAATCTTGTTTGAACTGGATTTGCCTAGGTTTTTCGCATATAGATAAGTTCAAGATTTTCCACACAATTTGTTGGTTTTAGGCTTAAGTTTGTTCTCATGGTACGAGGGGTTGTGAAAAGTCATAATTCTTGTTCTTTTTTGATTTCTTGGTATTTTTTATTAGTTGAAGTTACAGTCTATTTAATTTATAGAGGTAACCTGTTTGCTGGATAGAGTACTATAACTGGTTTAAGTCCAAAATTTCTTGTTATGTATTTATATAGTTATGTTTTGTTTATAAAGGTTATAAAAAGATAACTTTTTTGTTGATAACTTTCTTTAGTGATCACAATTACTCCAGTATACTATTATCCTATATTTTGGCAGAGCTTAAAGATATGATCTTTTTTCTAGTCCTGTTTTCTGTGTTTTGAGTCAATGCCGGAGTTATCTCGTTGTTTCATTAAATTTCATATTTAATAGGTGAAAATACAATGTTATACTTCAAGATAAGCTGTGATGACTTTTGTGTTGATAGAATCAATAAATAAATAACAACTTTACATAGATTTGAAACCATTGAACTGTAAGTTGTCTCTGTAATATAAGAATTTACTTGGATCAGATTTATCCGAAGACTAAATTCGTATAATTTAATGATTTGCTGAAATGTATCCTTCTTAATAATCGAGAATGGCGTGAACCTATTTAGGTAAATGATTCAATATTTCAATATTTCGTATAATTTACAAGTGCTTTGTGTTTCTGAAAGATTTCTTTCGCTTCAAAAGTTAACGGGGCGTTATGTTTTCTATTTTGCGAGCATTAGAAGCATCACGTGTTCCCAGCAAAACGAGCAACACATCACTTCCTTCCAACATTAGCATTAATTCATACAGTGGCAAAAGCAGTGAAAGCCTTCCTACTCCAAGATCAGAAGCTGAAATTCTATCATCCTCCAATGTTAAGGCCTTTTCATTTAACGAGTTAAAGAATGCAACCAGAAACTTTCGACCCGACAGTCTTCTCGGAGAAGGAGGCTTTGGCTATGTTTTCAAGGGATGGATTGATGAGCATACTCTTACCGCCGCGAAGCCCGGATCCGGATTGGTCATTGCCGTCAAGAAATTAAAGCCCGAGGGGTTTCAAGGCCACAAAGAGTGGTTGGTATGTTTCTTCTTCTTCTTCTCTGTTATAATAGCTTAATTGAATTATGTTCATTTGAAGCATTTTTGAGAGGCTAGCTATGATTTGCAGACAGAGGTTAATTATCTGGGCCAACTTCGTCATCCAAACCTCGTTAAACTTATCGGCTACTGCTCTGATGGTGACAATCGTCTTTTGGTGTACGAGTTCATGCCAAAGGGAAGTCTTGAGAATCATTTGTTCAGAAGTAAGCTTTCTTTGAAATAAAATCTGTCATGGAGCCAATTTATGATTCACTTGTAATTAAATTTATTTTGGGTTTTCCAGGAGGGCCCCAACCACTGTCTTGGGCTACTAGAATCAAGGTTGCAATAGGCGCTGCGAAGGGCCTTTCGTTCTTGCATGAAGCTGAAGAACAAGTTATATACCGAGATTTTAAAGCTTCCAACATTCTTCTCGATGGGGTATGGATGAAACTTCTTAATCACATTTGAATGGCTTTTAACTATAAGCTAACAATTTCATTTTTGATGCAGGAATTCAATGCAAAGCTGTCCGATTTTGGCTTGGCCAAAGCCGGTCCAACTGGTGATAGGACACACGTGTCAACTCAAGTTATGGGCACACAAGGGTATGCTGCCCCAGAGTACGTCGCCACAGGTCAATCAATTAACCCCTTTTCGTTCTATAAATTTATCTTCTTGGTTCAAAGAAGCATATAGCATTTAACATATGGTTTTCTAATTCCATGAAACAGGCCGATTGACAGCCAAAAGCGATGTATACAGTTTCGGGGTTGTTATGCTGGAATTGCTATCAGGGCGTCGAGCTGTCGACAAAACGAAGGTGGGTGAGCAAAACCTAGTTGATTGGGCAAAACCATACTTGAACGACAAGAGAAAATTGTTTCGTATAATGGACATAAAACTCGAGGGCCAATACCCCCAGAAAGCCGCGTTTACTGCTGCCACTATTGCTGTACAATGCTTAAGCCACGAGCCGAAGCTTAGGCCTCGTATGGCGGAGGTCTTGACGAAACTCGAAGAGCTCCAAGCTCCGAAAAGTGCAACTAGAAATACGAAGGAAGTGGAGCCGATATCTAAGTCGCCAATGAAGCATCATTCGCCGATGAACGCGTCTCCATTGCCGGGAAATCGAAGACCGTCTCGTGTAAGATGAAGGGGGTTAGGTATAGGTTGCTTGATTATACACTTTGTTTCACCTGTTGTAAATTTATTACATAGGCTCTCACAATTTGCTGTCTGTATTATTGTTGAATTTTGCCTTTTTGAGGTGTTGTGTGTAAAACTTCTATTGCCATGATCTGGTTATGAAGTTGTACCTTCAATTTACAGAAGTATGAGATGATGAGTAACATTGAGGGGTTGACTTATTCTGTAACATTTTTTGTTCATAACATAGATCATATGGTATCAATATGGAGCAATGGATGAAAAATTGAAATGTTATCGTTTGTATTTAAAGAAGAGTTGATCCAACTAACTGTGTTAATATCACATTTATTATTGTGATCTTGACATATTATGATTGTAATAAAAATCTATTTATATATTTAAGATTCTGATGATGGGTTGGGATCATCAAATCCTATCTCAATTATTACAAGAGCAATTAAGAAATTAGATGACTGCTTTTGTCTCTCTTGACTTCATATGCTGTAAAAAGAGGTCAAACACAGATGACATTTTACAAAGTGAGACAATGAAATATTGTACCTTTTTAAGAAAGAAAAAGAAAAAAGAAAGTCATATTTCGTTAAAGTGCAAGTTTTTTAGTTTTGAAAATACATAACCTTTTTTAAGATATGAAGTCTCCCTTACAAACCTCATTTTTTCATTACGTCAATTATTCAAAATTTGTTAAGTTATAACTAATTAATAGGGTATTTTAGATTTTTAATGAAAAACTAATTTTTGACTTTTGAAGTGTGGCTCTTCTTTTTTTGGGATAAAAATTTAGAAATTTTATAGAAATATTTTCTTTCTCTTGGAGTTAATTTGTTTTTCTTTAAAAAATTAAATATTAATTTGACTAGATTCTAATAGATGTAATATTTAAATATTATATGAAATGACAGGTGCGAACCACCAAAAATAATTGAGTCACAAGGAGTTTTGGGCTAAAAATTATTGCACAAACAAAAATTGGGAACTAGTTTGAGAACTCCGTTTATAGCCCAAACTATTGTTGTACAACCCACGTTATTGTTGCACATAGAAATAAAATAGAAAAAGTACTTAGACATTTGTTTAATTACAGGGTTAATTCCAAAATAATGCAAGAATTTTACCATTTCTTGTACGTAATCTAATCATATCTTTAAAAAATATCACAATTTGATGCACAAACTTTTAAATTTTTGTAACGTTTAAATGAGATTTTGATAACATGATGTTTATACTCGACACTCATTGTCATGGTGAACATCAGATAATTCAAATTTTTGGGATTACTGAAAATTTTCGTATTTCTCATGAGACATTAGATTTTTAATTTTATTTAGAAATCTTTGTTGTACTTAAAGATTTGAGTTGAATTACGTGGTGTCCACCGTAACAACAATAGTCGAGCTTTAAACCATATCATCAAAATCCATTCCAAAAACACAAATGTTCTTGTACATCATGTGCACGGATCTTAAATCCATGCAACTTGGTTGATCCGACCCGGGGTGTATTTCACGTGTCTCATGCGCCCAAACCCTAGTTTCGCAGTTATGTTCGCATAACTTTTTGTACTGTATGATAGACCTATAATACCTTTCAAAACCTTTATGTTGTAATAATATAACCTTTATGCATGATAATTTAACTTTTTCGTTATAATAATGTAACCTTATGTTATTCTTTAAGTATATAAAAATTATGATATTTGTACATAAAAGTTATACTAATATAACATAAAAGTTAAATTATTATAGCATAAAGGTTAAACCATACTATATGAATTTTTAAAGTGAAAAAAGTCTAAGTAATACCATTTAAAGGTTATGATATATGTTTGTAAATGTTATACTAATATAATATAAAAGTTGTACTCGGTTAACATAAATGTTACATTACTTTTAATAATGTTTTTTATACTGAAAAAAGCTTAAGTAATTTTAATTAAATGTTATGATATTTGTATATTTAAGTTATACCTGATAAACATAAATGTTATGTCATAAAAAAAAAAAAAAAAAACCTCGGTTGGACCAGACCCGACCCGTACACCCAAGATCCATGCACTTGGCACAAACAGTGTCAAACACTACTCTTCCAAAAATTATCTGATGCATTAGATTGCAAATCTTTTCAAAAAAATAAAATAAAATAAATCATACATTGGATTGTAATTTAAAGAAGATATGATTACATTAAAAAGAAGTCACAAAGTCCTACTTTGGGATAACGGACCAATATTTGTCGAATCTGATCATTTAGTAATGCATAAGCTAGTTTAAAACAAATATCAAGATAAATAAATTAGACGACTTTATGTAGGATATAATACAGAATGGCTGGATGTGCAAGGGGGCATACCGATCGAGCATATTAATTACTTTTAATTGCTCTATATTCCATTTGCAAATATAATTTAATGATATGATTTATTATAGAAGAAAGAATCTCAAACTAATTATTTAAGTGGGTTTATAATCTATTGCTGTAGCTTGTAAACTAGCACAATTATTGAATTATTCATTCTAACATACAGTTACACGGATGAATATAAATTTATTCGAGAAAAAAAAAAAAAGGTTTAAAAAGCACTCAAAAAATCAAAACAAGTTGTCATGTAATTTATTTATTTTGCATCTTTTATAAATCACGGACAAGAACATATCACGCATGTGATGACGAGCAGCAGCTGGCAAAGCCCAAAGAAACATAAAAATGTAGAGGCAGAAGTTCATACTTACATGAACAATAATTCACAAAATAAAATACAAGGAAATAACATTAAAAAAAAAAGAGATAAAAAAGAAAGCACATCTCCATTATATACATGGTCAATTGAGATTATGATTCTTTTAAAACCGTCTCGAATATAACTCATAAAATAAAATTAAACTGTAAAAATGAATGAATTATGGATAGTGGTCGAAATATCATCTTACAAAATTATATTAGTAAAATGGTTATATATATATATATATATTTATTTATCTATTAATTAATAACATATCCATCTTAATTTCACAGCCAATCGCGAGCTACCAAAACGGCATGCACGAATTGATTTTATTAGAGAAATTAAAAATTAATTGTGATTTGACAAAAACCTTTAGAACAACTTACCACATGATGAATCTCTTGTTGCATATTTATCTCATATTTCATGATAGCAAAAATATGTTAAATATTTTAATTGATATCATTAGTTAAATACATGATATATTTGCTAGACTATAAAATATAACATGAAATAATAATCAGACAGTTGATCTGGATACACAACAAAACAACAGTATGAGTCTAGTCCTTAATCTATGTCAAACAATATATTAAAAACAAATCAAAAGTGTTAATATTATGCTAAAAGATTAAGTTTTCCAAATTTAATTTGCTTCATACCTCCAAATTAATGAAAATCACTGTGTCACAGATTTGGAGATGAAGAACATGAGAAACTTTAATAATACAACTATATCAAATATATTTGAAACGACATCGTATCAAATGAACCGTGGAGTTCCCCCAAACACTTCACTGAAGTCAAATGACATATGAACTCTGCGAAGTGTTTGCAGGGAACTCTAGGGCACATCTGAAATAAATTAAAACTCGACTCATAATATTTTTCATGTTATTTGAGTGGCTTTTTATAGGGTTTTTTCTGGTCCCTTTATGCCTTTTTTCCTCTATTTTGATGTAGAATGAACCTAGACAAGATTATTGGATAGATGAAAGGTAAAGAATCATATTCAGTTCAAGGTGAAGGGGGCCATTTGCCTATCTATTTTCACTGCAGTCCTTTTTTTTTTGTCAATAGAGATAATCTTGTTTACTTTCTCATTGTCCTTAATTTGATCATCAATACATGGTATCTATCATGTGAAATCGCAACTGATAAGATAAAAATTAATGGTTTGGAAATGTTGTTTTCCAGTTAAAGATAGTTTAAACACTTCAAGTTCACTTGCTATATTTTTTTAGTAATATTTCATGGTAATACATGAAAAAGCATGTACTTTCCTACAAAATCAATTATGTATTGGAATTGCAATTTTAGTATACTTAATTTCTGGGGATTCATTATTTTAGGATATTAAATTGTTAGAGCTTTGAAATTTGGATAATAATTTTTTTAACTTAAGAAAATTTAGGACAATTTTACCCGAAATCCATAATTTCAGACGAATTTTGCATGTGATTCTTTTAGCATAAGAAACATATTTTTATTGGATTTTTTTTAATGTTTTAGTGTACTAAAGATATCTTTATGTAATGTATATAACTATATCATACTTTCATCATTCCAAAATAAAGAAATTTTTTTTTTTTATGATGTATGATAATGAATCTTATATATATAAAATAACATTTTTTGAAATAGCATTGAAACACCTTTAAAATTATACAATAATTAAGATTCTTTATTTTGTAAAAACTATATACTAATCTGATAGGGAATCTTCATATTTGTAATTTCATCTGAAGCTTTATCATAGTTTTAATTAATTTTAAATTTCCCAATATCTCTTAAACATGTTATTAAGGAGTTATTTAGAAAAAAATCAGAACTTTAATCATATATTTTTTAAATTTGTAATCTAATGCATGAATTTTTTAAAATTTTGCGATTTGATGCACGAAATATCTTAAAATAAGACTCTAATGATGTGGCTTCCAGATACACAGTCTGCAGCAAAGAGGAAGCGCAACGTCTCTCATCCAAGTGAGGGGAAAAAAAAATGCACAACTAATTAAAAAAAAAAAAAAAAAACTTTCTCAATTGTCCACAAAATTAGAATTTGTGATTAATTGAATTAGATTAAAATACTAAATTTGGTAATGAAGTATCGTACTCCAATGCAATGATCTTTAATAGAGAGTCTTTAACAAAGGGGATCAGTACATCAAAGACTAACAAATAGACTATCAGAAACAAAGCCCTCAAAGTCTCATATATACAAATTTAGGTATATGCTATTAAATTTTTTGTAAACTTTATATGATTTAAATCAAGGTAAATTTTACGTGCTAAGTTAAGTTTGAGAATTAAAAGAAATAAAACGCTGGTAAAATCAATTATCAGACAAACATTTGAGGATGCATTACATTTGCTCTTACTGGAATAAATAGAACAAAATATGCAACCAATAAGAAAAACATTTGTTACTCCCTGGCAAATATTCGCATTTTTAATTTCTTCAAATAATCAAGTCATTTAATTTACTTTGTCAACTTAATTACAAAAAGGAAGCATGTTAGTTATTGATATTTGACATTTGAGAGGGCTAGCAGCCATAATTACTGATCAATGGCATTTATTTATGCAACCTAGCTAGTTTTGTACAATTTTCGTTATCTATTTCATTTATTCTTTCATTTCAGGATCATAAATGATGTGTATATAATGATATCATGAATAATTAATATATATACTGAAGATAATACAGTACTATGAAGTAGAATGGAAATAGGTGAATATATATCCCAATTGAAGTCTCTTTAGGGTTGGGAGAATAAAGACAAGAGAAATCATGACATCTCTTGATGGGCAGCTTCTACTTAATTTAGCAAGTTCTGATTACGATTATGTTTCTTTCAACTTTATTGCATGTTTTCAGGTTGCTTTTCCAGGATTTTAATCTTGAAACTACATCACTTTCTCAATTAAAACAAGAAAGGTAGTTTCATTGCAAGACCATAATTAGTAAGAAAATTATTTCTGTGACGCCATAATATATATATGAGGAAATAGTAACACAAGCAACAAACGCAATCAATTATAAACAAGTTAAGATTAGACTAATCTCCTAAAATTTCAATGTGAGTCGATGTCCTAAATTAAGTTGATTGAAAATATTTTCAGCTATATATTCTTCAAAATAAGTTTCACATATTGATCTCGCAAGTCCGATACACATCATTGAAACATAAAAGCCAAACATGGCAGTATGAGTTATAAAACATTATTTGTATTAATCTCATTGAAAATTCTAAGTCAAATTGAAAATAAAAAATTAGTTTTCTTGATCATAATATCTTAAATAGTTAGGCTAGTTAACTTATTGAGAAGTGTCAGGTTCCATTATAGTGTTTCCTCTTTGCGTAGCTCCGTAGCCCCCCTTCGAGATGGTATATTAATAATGTCAAAATTTACCATATCCAAAATTTTCATTAGTTGTCATAATTACAAATTTGTTATGTTTGGGATTCAAACACAATAAGTTGGAGTGGTTAAATTATTAAGTTAGAATCCTAATTAAATTTGAAAAGATCTAATATCAATTACATTAGAGTCCCAATTAAAATTTAAAACAATAATAACATTATTATCAATTAAATTACACGAGGAGAGTTAAAATATACTTTACAAAAAATGAGTGCAACATAAAATTACTCATCTTTTTATTCTAAAATAATAGATACCAGATATTTTAAAGGGATACTATAATTATTAAAGTAATTATGGCTAATTTCACAAACTCTGCTTTCCTCACGTGCAAGGCAAAAACTTTTATGCACAAGGTGCACGAATCCAAATCTGTGCACAACAATACTGTTATAATATATGAGTGATATTGTTATATTATATGAAGTGATACCGTTATATTATATGAGTGATACTGTTATATAACAGTATTACTTCATATAATATAATAATATCACTCATATAATATAACAGTATTGTTGCACCTTGTGCACATGACTATCACTCCAAGTACAAATAGCCTACCAGTTTTGATTTTGAACATTCAAGTCATTAAATTATGGCTCTTTCTTGCACCATAACTAAAAATGGCATTCTTGTTTTCCTTTTCATACTATTCTGTTTACTTTCACTTGTTGATAACTCATGCGCACAAGTATGATGAATTTTTTACACATCTTTACGAGTTGAAGCAATCAAACATATAACTCTTTTTAATTTTCTGTGCAGTGGTTGACTCATGGCGGAGACATTACCAACAGAAGGAACTCCATTGGAGGCCCCATCAATCAATTCTCGGTGAAATTGGGATTGTTAAAACAGAGATGGAAATTCTTGGCTGGATTCGACATAACTGCAACTCCATCAGTTGCTAATGGAGTTGTCTACTTTCCATCCTGGAATGGAAACCTCTATGCTGTCAATGCTGTAACTGGAGTGCTAATCTGGCAAAAAAATCTAGGACAGTTGACAGGGATACCCCCGACAGGTCTATATGTCAACGTGACTGTGTCACGATCAACTCCGGTGGTGGCTGGTGATCTCCTCCTCGTCGGAATTTATGGACCGGCTTATGTGGTTGCTGTGACACGTGCCAGAGGACAACTGGTCTGGTCCACTCAGGTGGATCCTGGTCCGATGAGCATAGTCACAGCTTCTGGAAATGTTTACGGGGGGTTAGTCACGTTCACGTTCACGTATGATTAATACTAGTTATAAATTATAATTCAATTAGTTAACCTGATTTGAATATCTTGTGTTTGAAGGGGATTCTTTGTCGGGGTTTCATCACTGGAAGAATTATTACCAGCTGGACAATGTTGTACCTTTCGTGGAAGCATGGTTAAGTTGGATATAAGAACAGGGAGAATACTATGGCAGACATACACCCTGCCCGATAACGGTGGCAGGCTAGGAGGCTATTCCGGGGCAGCTATTTGGGGCAGCAGTCCCTCCATTGATCCGAGACGGGGGCTTGTCTATGCAGGAACTGGAAATCTATATATTGCTCCACCAGATGTTCTTGAATGTCAGGCCAGGCAGAACAATCAAACGACCCCACCAAGCAGCCCGGATCAGTGTTTTGGACAGGATATACACTTCAATTCCTTGTTGTCGTTTGATATTAACACTGGAAGGATTGTGTGGGCTAAGCAACTTGGAGGTTACGACGTTTTCTACTTCGCCTGTTTGATTCCAAATAACCCAGATTGTCCACCTGGCCCGAACCTGGATGCTGACTTTGGTGAGGCCCCTATGCTTCTCTCCATTGTTTCGAATGGTAGATTGCGTGATGTGGTGGTGGCAGTGCAAAAAAGTGGGTTTGCATGGGCTTTAGACCGTGGCAATGGTGATATAGTCTGGTTCACTGTAAGTATTCTGAAGCTCTGTGTAGAGTATCATAATTCATAGCTAACAAATCTCATAATGGTGGACAGAAAGCAGGGCCTGGATCCCTGGAAGGAGGAGGAGTATGGGGTGCAGCAAGCGATGGAATACGTGTTTATACCAACATAGTAAACGCCGACAGAGTTCCCTTCACTCTGAAGCCGTCCAATCAGAGCACGACAGCTGGCGGATGGGTGGCAATGGACGTCAACACCGGAAAAATCCTCTGGACCACAGCTGATCCAAGCAACGACACAGCACATGGGCCCGTGACCGTAGTGAATGGAGTTGTGTTTGCAGGGTCAGTGGCGCCTAGTGGGCCTGTCTATGGAATGAATGCTAGAACAGGGGAAGTGATCTGGTCATCCAACACTGGAGCCACCATATACGGAGGAGCATCGGCTGCTAGCTATGGCTGCATCTACATTGGTCATGGATATTCAATCGGACTCGCAAAGTTTCATCCAACTTGGAATAGTGGAAAATATCTCTTTGCTTTCTGCATTCCATAGTGCCTGAAATCAATAACAAAGTTTCTGTATTTTATAATCAATAAGAGTTACATGAAGGAACTTTCTTTAAGAAATAAATCGTGTTATATAAATGTCAAGTAACATCCAAAGTTCCCCCAAACACTTCACTGGAGTGTCCTTAATTAGGCCACACTTATCGAGTGAAGTAGTTTGAGGGAACTTGAGAGGAGACTTGACTCGGTTCTTTGATCCTTCTCATGTTATAATTTGTTTGGCAAAGACAACTGTTTCCTATTTATAGGCAATCTAAAATTCGTACGTATCAGAGAATCGAAATGGAGAATCATGCAGATCACAAACATTAATCTTTTTAGCATCCTAGGAAGACAAAAAAACATGGGAGTCGAACCTGGTCAGAAAATGCAGCTAAATAATGAAGAGGGAAGAATGTTGCAATGAAGTTGGAATATGGATGTGAGTAAGCATATATTCTTAAATTGAGCTGGCTCAAGTGTTTGAGGAACTCCGGTGCTCATCTCATATATAATCCAGACCCCAAAGTTGTGGAGAAACTGGAAACATTCAACAACAAAGCTAGGAATTTTATTATGAATGCAGGAATATTTAGAGATCTTTTCAACAAACAATTATCTGATTTTGGAAGAGTTAGTTGTACAGCTAAAACTAATGTTACAATATACATAGCTATATAATTGATAAGACATGATTTCACTGAACAGTCATGGAATGCTATGTAGTAATAAAAAAATTAGTTCAGACCTATTATCTACAGTATTGAAATGCACCAAGAAATCAAAACATAATATTGAAATATCATTTTTTTCTTCAACCAAGTATTCCACAAGTGGAGTATTATAGTAGTTTTATTTTCTATTTATTTTTTTATGCACATAAGTGCTGTAACCTGTTAATTTTGATAAGGTTTTTTTTTTTTTTTTTTTTTAAATTTTGATCCTACACTTAAGGTTTTTTTTTTTTGGACTATTAACTTTATGGATTTTTATAGTGATTTGTTTTTTTAAAACTTTAGTTTGATTTTAGTTGAAAATCCAATTTATGATGTTAATTGTTGACATGGACGTCAATGATGTTAATGTGGCTCTTCAAATTAAGAATTTTGATAGTATGTTGAAAAAATTGATATATGCAACTCAAATTGAGGTTTTCCTTCAACTTGGCAAGTTAATACCATATAGATCAATTTTCCCTCTGTTGATGATCAAAATCTCCAATTTAAAGTGTCACATCAAAACCAGCCGGGTGCATTTAATAAGAAATTGTTGGTGGTGGAACTTCAACACACATTGTACCTGTACATAGAAATACAAGTAGGTTGTTTAGTTTTTAATGTGTGTTTCAAAGATATTGATAAATTTCAATTCTTAGTTTTTTTTTTTTTTTTTCAAATTTATCTTAAAATAGTCAAATTTGTTCCTTTTATATCCATCCAACAATCACATGTGAGTCTAACCTTTTGAGTTTGTGCATTTTGATATTTAGGTCCCTTTCATGTTAGCACTTAGCACACGAGCAGATCATAAAATTTTTCCTTATTATATAGTCCATATCTTAATACTATTTTACTCTAACAATCAGATGCTTAAAATATAAATTTTAGTTAATATAAGTCCAATAATCTTGTGTTTGGGGGATTCTATATTCTATGTGGGAGTATCGAATTATTACCAGCAGGACAATGTTGCACCTTTCGTGGAAGCATGGTTAAACTGGATGTAAGAACTTGTAAACTATTTATATTTTCAATTCAATAAGATTTATGAGAAGAAGGGAACAATGAAAGAAATTAAGTCATTTAACATGTTTTTCCGATAACAATAATAAGGTTTTCCGAGGAACTCTAGAGAAAACCCTGACTCAGTTTCATATCTTTCTTGTGTTAATTTTTACCATGTTTTGTTTCCTATTTATAAGGGGGTGAAGATATTATTGTGTTGGTCCTAAAAACACAAAAATACATGTGTGACTCCGAACCTGGTCTTGAAAGCAGCTTAAATGAGGAAAAGGGAATAATCTTGTAATGAATTGAGTACGACCTGCATACTCCTTTTCCAGATATTTTTTTTTTTTGACAAGAATTCAAATTACTACGAAACATGTCACTATTTTCCAAAGCAGAAATACTACTCCCCATCCTGAATAAAGGATTTAACAGTGAGAGGGTGGTTAGTTATAGAGGACCACTCCCCATTCAAGAAAGCAGGGTAAAATACATGGGAGAAATGGAACCTGGTTAAGAATATAGGTTATGTAATGAAATGGGAATCCATATCTTCATCTTTTGCCCCATCCCTTTTTGTTCTTCCAGATCATAACACGATCTCACACAATCTCATAAACAACAAGTTGAGAATGCTGAGAATCCATATATTCTGATCCTAATTGTGATACCAATATTTGTTCTTCATTTATCCCATGGTTGCGGCCAGGTGCAATTGCTACACTTTTTTTTTTTTTAACTCAGGAACTTGAGCTCATAACGAAAAAATCAAGAAATTTGTTGAGTATTAGCTCACTATATATAGAGGTGTAACTACAAATCCAAATATCAACAAACTGAAATGAGTCATCAGTTTTCCTCTGGAGTTCCCTTTAACGCTTCATTGACTAGTTTCTTTGAAAACAATACTCACTGAAGTGTTTGGGGGAACTCTTGGAGAGATCTGATATTCAACAAAGTTGTTCAGCATTACCAAAGACCAGAAAAGGGTCAGCTTACAGCAAAACATTCAAGTTTGTAGAATGAGTAATCGAAACAAGTCATCATCAGTTTTCCACCAGAGTCCCCTCAATCGCTTCATTGAGTATTTTCTACAATGAACAAAAATACACACTCCTGTGGCCATCTGATCCAAGACTACCAACATATGTACATTAATTACTGTCTGCATTGCTGTGTAGAATATTGATCAGTGTGTCTCCTTGCAGAATGGTAAATTTTCATGCATCGTCGAGGAGGCCCCCAACCACTGTCTTGGGCTACTACAAACAAGGCTCCAATAGGTGCATGAAGCTGAAGAACATGTTATATATCCAGATTTTAAAGCCAACATTATCATATTTGATGCAGGAATTCAATGCAAAGTTGTTCGATTTTAGTTTGGCCAAAGCTGATCCTACTGGTGATAGCACACAAGGGTATGCTGCCCCTGAGTACAACCATTTTTGTTATATAATTTATCTTCTTGGTTCAAAGAAACATCTAGCATTTCACATTATTTTTCTAATTCCATGAAACAGGCCAATTGACAGAAGTTGTAAACATGTATTGCCATGATCTGGTTATGAAGTCGTACCTTCAATTTATGGGTGACATTGAAGGGCTGAGTTCAATTCTTATTCTCAGAGATTTTGTGTATGGATGAAATATTATTTTATTATAAATAAAAAAAGAAATTAGAATGGATGATCCAGGGGATACACTGGTAATAAAATGTGTTGAGATCACATAAACTACTATGGTCTTCAAGTATTAATAGTGGACATGCGACGATTGTAATAAGAATCTATTTATGTGATGTTGACACACCATCATGATGGGTTGGAATCATCAAATATCCTATTTCTAGTTCTTTTCTATATCCCAGTTATTACAAGAGCAATTAATAAATTAATCAACTGCTTTAATATCTCCTGACTTCATATGCATGAAATATTGTACCATCTCCCTTTCGAAAAAGGAATCATATTTGACCAAATTGTAATATTTTATTTTTATTTTTGAGAATATAGAATATTGTTTCGTAACATATAAAATCCCACTTATACATATCCCTCTATTTATTCATGATGCCTCACTTATTTTGTCGTGCATAAGTTTTAATTATAGTAATTGAATAATACAAGAGTTCCACTAAATTACTGTAATTCAAATTAAAAAAATGTCAATACTTTTTATGTGTTTAACAAAATACTTCCAAAGTAAACTTTAAATTTAGAATAGTGATAAGGTTATCTAAAAATTTTAAATTTCTCTATATCTATTAAGCATATATTATTAAAAAGGGTAATTGAAAAAAAAAATACATTACTTTTATGACTTTTTGCAATTTAATCATTTATTCTTTAAATTTGCAATTTAATGCATGAATTTATCAAAATTTGCAATTTTATACATCAAATAACTTTACTATAAAATTTTGATGATATGACTTGTGGAGCTCGACACTTACTATTATAGTGGGCGTGCAGCACAAATATGAAATTAACGATCTTCACAGCTCCAAGGGAAGATCAAACGTCTACTTATCCAAAGAGGAAATGCTACTCTCATGCAATAGAGACAAAATAAAAATTTATAAAAACTAACAAATTTAGAAGTAATTAAAACCAAAAAAAAAAAAAAAACCACTTTTTAAAGGAAAAATATAGAAGTGAAGGAAAAAATAATCACTTCTCTTATAGAAAAAATAGAAGTGAAGGAAAATAACTTTTTTTTTTTTTTTTTTCTCTTTTCTAAAATCTCAATTGTCTACAGGTTAGAACTTGTGATTAATTGAATTAGATTAAAATACAATGATCTTCTAATAGAGAGCCTCTTTAACAAAGGGGAGTACATCAAAGAGTAACAAATAGACAATCAGAAACAAAGACTTCACAATCTCATAAAACAACAAAGCACGAAAGACAAATTCCAGGTTTGCTATTAATATTGCAATAGTTTAAAAAAGGAAGCCACTCTAAACAACTATACATGATCAGAAGTATTAAAAACAAATTATCATCATCATCAATTTAAATTTGGCAACAAATAATTATGGGTCAATACCATTTTCAAAATTAGTACAATATGCAGTTTTTCACTTTGAAATTCAAATTAAAAAAAAAAAGAATTTTGATCCCAATCTATACTATATGTGTTTTTCAATTTTACAACCTCCAACAACAAATTACAGCAAAAAAAAAGCACACATGCATGTGATTTGCAAATGCGTAGCTGGGAGATATTTTTGTCATTTTCTCCTTTTAAAACATGAGAAACTTTGATGTTGTAGCTAGTTTGTAATGGTTAAGAAACAAACAAATATTTTTGATTTGTGGCTGATTTTAGGAATGACGAATGAATTAGGGTTAATGTCGATTTTGGAGTGAATTAGTAATCATAGAAAAAATGACAAATATCCTCCAGCGCATATGCAAATCATATGTATGCTTTTTGGTCAGAATTTGCTGCTGGAGAATACAAAATTTAAAAAACATAAAATACAAGTTGTAATAAAAAAATTAGTTTATATTCCAAAGTGAGAAAATGTGTAAAACACAGGTTGAAAAATAAAAATAAAAAACCCAAAAATTATCCAAGTTGGCAAGTTTTTATTTTATATTCTCTGAATTTGGGAGATTGAAGCTAGTGACATTAGCCCGGAGAGTATTTTTTGCGCAAACGTAAGCAGAAATTGACATTTCATGTAAAATAGACCAAAATGAAAAAAATGATAGTTGAAAAATCAAAATGGAACATGTAATTGAAACATTTCTCTACTCACGTCTTTTTCAGGAAACTTGAAATATTTGTTGGTGTCGTTGTTTATCTTGAAACTTGAATGATTTGTTTTATTGATTTTAATTTAAGAGTTGGGCTAATTAACTAATTGAGATTTTAGAAATTCAAGTCATCAATGGCTCTTTCTTGTTGCCCCACTACTAAGAATGACATTCTTGTTTTCCTTTTCATTCAATTTTGTTTACTCTCACTTGTTGATAACTCAATCGCACAAGTATGATGAATTTTCATTCGCTTCTTTACCAGTTGAAGAAATCAGACAAATAACTCTTTTTAATTATCTGTTGCAGTGGTTGACTCATGGCAGAGACATTACCAACAGAAGGAACTCCATTGGAGGACCCATCAATCCGAACTCAGTGAAATCAGGTTTGTTAAGACAGAGATGGAAATTCTTGGCTGGATTTGACATAACTGCAACTCCATCAGTTGCTAATGGAGTTGTCTACTTTCCATCCTGGAATGGAAACCTCTATGCTGTTAATGCCAAAACTGGAGTTCTCATCTGGCAAACAAATTTAGGCCAGTTGACAGGGATACCACCCACAGGTCTATATGTCAACGTGACTGTATCACGATCAACGCCGGTGGTGGCTGGTGATCTCCTCCTCGTTGGAATTTATGGACCGGCCTATGTGGTAGCTGTGACACGTGCCAGAGGACAACTTGTCTGGTCCACTCAGATCGATCCTGGTCCGATGAGCCAAGTCACAACTTCTGGAACTGTTTACAAGGGGTTAGACTTGGTTAAATTCACATCTCAATACTAGTTATTCAAATAGTTAACCTGATTTGAATATCTTGTGTTTGAAGGGGATTCTATGTGGGGATTTCCTCCCTGGAAGTGTTATTACCAGCTGGACAATGTTGCACCTTTCGTGGGAGCATGGTTAAGCTGGATGTAAGAACTGGGAAGATCCTATGGCAAACGTACACCCTGCCCGACAACGGTGGCAGACTAGGAGGCTATTCCGGGGCAGGTATTTGGGGCAGCAGTCCACCCATTGACCCGAGACGGGGGCTTGTCTATGCAGGCACTGGAAATCTATATAATGCTCCACCTGATGTTCTCGAATGTCAGGCCAGGCAGAACAATCGAACAACCCCACCAAGCAACCCGGATCAGTGTTTTGGACAGGATATACACTTTGATTCATTGTTGTCGTTTGATATTAACACTGGAAGGATTGTGTGGGTTAAGCAACTTGGAGGTTACGACGTTTTCTACTTCGCTTGTTTGGTTCCAAATAACCCAGATTGTCCACCTGGCCCGAACCTGGATGCTGACTTTGGTGAGGCCCCTATGCTACTCTCCATTGTTTCGAATGGTAGATTGCGTGATGTGGTGGTGGCAGTGCAAAAAAGTGGCTTTGCATGGGCTTTAGACAGTGGCAATGGCGATATAGTCTGGTCCACTGTAAGTGTTATGAAGCTCCGTGTAGATTATCATAATTCATAACTAAGAGATGTTATACATTTTGTTGAAATAATGGTGGACAGAAAGCAGGGCCTGGATCCCTGGAAGGAGGAGGAGTATGGGGTGCAGCAAGCGATGGAATACGTGTTTATACCAACATAGTAAACGCTGACAGAGTTCCCTTCACTCTGAAGCCATCCAATCAGAGCACGACAGCTGGCGGATGGGTGGCAATGGACGTCAACACCGGAAAAATCCTCTGGACCACAGCTGACCCAAGCAACGACACAGCACATGGGCCCGTGACCGTAGTGAATGGAGTTGTGTTTGCAGGGTCAGTGGCTCCTAATGGCCCTGTCTATGCAATGAATGCTAGAACAGGGGAAGTGATCTGGTCATTCAACACTGGAGCCACCGTATATGGAGGAGCATCCACTAGCTATGGCTGCATCTACATCGGCCATGGATATTCAGTCGGAGCTGTGGCAAATATTCATCCATCTTGGAATAGAGGAAAATTTCTCTTTGCTTTCTGTATTCCATAATACATCAGGTGCCTGAAAATCAACATGGGAAGTGATCGTATCAAAATCTCTGTATTTTAATTTCATTAAGAAGGAACTTTCAATAATAAAAATATCGTGTTTTATATATGTCAGGTGACATCCAAAGTTCCCCCAAACACTTCACTGGAGTGTCCTTAATTAGGCCACACACTTATCGAGTGAAGTAGTTTGAGGGAACTTGAGAGGAGACCTGACTCGGTTCTTTGATCTTTTCTCATGTTATAATTTGTTTAGCGAAGACAATTGTTACTTATTTATAGACAATCTAAAATCCGTTGGTATCAGGGAATCGAAATGAGAATCATGCAGATCACAAACATGAATCTTTTTAGCATCCTAGGAAGACAAAAAAACATGGGAGGGCTGATTCTGAACCTGGTCAGAAATGCCGCTAAATAATGAAGAGTGAACAATGTTGCAATAATGTTGAGTAAGTATATATTCTAGTAGTGTGATTCAATATTCTTAAATTTGTTATTCACTTGCCCCATGATTGTGGCTAGGTTCAAGGACTAGCTACCTGGAAAATACTATAAAATCGTAGTATATATGCATTGTGTAATCATCAATGAAACAAGTGATGAGGTTCCCACTAGAGTTCCCTAAAATGCTTCATCAAGTTTCTTCTTCGAAGAATTGAGCTTGTTGAAGTGTTTGGGGGAATCTGGTGCTGATCTGTATATAATCTTGAGCCTAAAGTTGCAGCAGAAGAGACATTAGAAACATTCAGCAAAAAAGCCAGGAAACTGATAATGAATGCTAGAAACTTTAGAAATCTATTCAACAAACAATTATCTGATTTAGGATACAGTATTGAAATGCACCACGAAATCAAACATAATATTGAAATCTCATTTTTTTCAAACCAAGTACTTCACACGTGGAGTATTATAGTAGTTTTAACTTTATGGATTTATCTCCAAATCTGAAGTATCACGTCAGTATGTTTGCGATGAAACTACCCTTATCCGAGCACACATTGTACTTGTGTATGGAAATAAAAGTTAGTTATTTAGTTTGAATGTGTTTTCAAAGATATAGATAAGTTAAAAATTCCTAGTTTTTTGTCAAATTTATATAACAATAGTCAAACAGAAACTTGTTCCTTTAATCCAACAATCAGATGTCAGGCAAACATTTTGATTTTGGGTATTTTGATATTTAGGTTCCTTTGATGTTAGCACACGAGCAGATCATAAGTTTTTCCCTTCTATTTAGTTCATACTTATTCATACACAAGCTGCCCTGATTTTACTCTATCATCAGATGCTTAATATATTCTTTTTAGTTAATATATTTTACATGTGTTTCTGATAACAACTTTGCCACAATTGTTTAGTACTTGAAACCATATTTTTCCAATTCATGATCTATTTATTACTTAAATTGTCAGGTGTCTCCTGGTGTTCCCTCAAACATGATACACATCTTTATTAATTGCCTTTTATTATTATTGTTAGTCTTTAATTTATGTTGAGTCTTTTAATTAGTTTAGATTAAATAAATAGTCCATGGGCCTTATGACTTGGGGCTTAAGTTAGGGTTTAGGTTTGAATCTATTTAAGTATGAGTCTCATTAGAGTTAGGGTTATCTTTGGATCATTATTGTTGGACAACTTTGGTTGTGGCAGAGATTTATTCTCTGTGGCCTCATTTTGAGGATTTTTCTATATATTTCCGTTTACCCCATTGTCTTCACTCTATCAATTTGGTCCGACCTGGCGGATCTCTTTCTCCATGAGTCAGAAAGAGCGAATCGAGTCGATAGAGAAGACATTGGGCGAGTTCCAAGAGGCCCTTACGCTTCAATCGACAGCGATGGCTGCAAGCGATAAGAAACTGGAGCATTTCGAACAGTTATTTTCCACAGTACTAGAGAAACTGGACAACATGTGCATCAAGGCCCCTACGGCTGAGTCCCCAACACCACGATCAGCACCACACGCCGTCGACTCCTTCATGGCCGACACACGGACCTCTGACCCCGTAGGGGGCGATCCAACCACAGTGACATCCAAACCGATCAGTCCTACAACTCCGCCCCTCGGTTATGTGGCAGTTACTGCCCCTCCTCGAATGGACTTGCCCTTGTTCGATGGATCTGACCCAATTGCTTGGCTGACCCAGGCTGAGCAATACTTCCTGGTACACCGCACCCCGGTCGACGAGCGAGTTCAATTGGCCCTGATCGCTATGTCCGGCCGGGCTATGTTTTGGGCACAATGGGTTCTTCGCCGTGTAGCTGATATTCCTTGGAAAAAGTTTACACGGGAACTGATTGAACGTTTTAGTGATTATTCTGCTATTAACGCTTACGAATCAATGCACACCACTCGTCAGACGGGATCTCTAGAGGACTATTTGGCACTTTACGAGGAGCGAGTGGCCCAATTACCACCGCTTCCTTCAGAACAATATTTAGGAATGTTTTTAAGGGGTTTGCAGGCTTCAATTCGGGATCGAATCCTTGACTCCGAGATGACGGATGTATTCGCAGCAATCAGGGCTGCTCGGCGGATTGCGCAGGCCCATAGGCCCCGCCCCACTCCACATTCAGCCAGAGATCTTATTCTCGACCCCCGACATCTCAGTTTAAGGGTGGTTTGTCTCAGGAGTCGAGCCCGTACCCAAACACCTCAAGCCCGGGACACTCAGAATTCTTCGACAGGGTCATCGAGCCCATTGCCTAACCGTAACATCCGCCATCTCACGGCAGAAGAGGCTCGAGATTATCGAGCAAAGGGAAAGTGCTACAGGTGCAGTCAGCCCTATGGGCCCCTGCATAAATGTCCATCTAAGTCCTTGGCAGTAATGTTGGAGTGCGACGGAGAAGAACCCGATAGCACGGGCGGTCAAGAGGATATGTATGATCCATTACTCCAGCCTTGAGGACAAGGCTGTTTGGACAGCGGGAGAATTGATACGCATCTTTATTAATTGTCTTCTATTATTATTGTTAGTCTTTAATTTATGTTGAGTTTTTTAATTAGTTTAGATTAAATAAATAGTCCATGGGTCTTATGACTTGGGGCTTAAGTTAGAATTTAGGTTTGAGTCTATTTAAGTATGAGTCTCGTTAGAGTTAGGGTTATCTTTGGATCATTATTGTTGGGCAACTTTGGTTGTGATAGAGATTTATTCTCTGTGGCCTCGTTTTGAGGATTTTTCTATATATTTCCGTTTACCCCATTGTCTTCACTCTATCAAAACACTTCTGGTTTTTTTCCTATTTATAAGGGGTTGAAGATTTTATAGTGTTGGTCCTAAAAACACAAAATATATGCGTGACTCCGAACCTGGTCCTGAAAGCAGCTTAAATGACGAAAAGGGAATAATCTTGCAATGAATTGAGTACGACCTGCATATTCTTTTTCCAGTTATTGACAAAGCATAGTAAACGTAGAAAAAAAGAATTCAAATTACTACGTAACATTTCACTATTTTCCTAAGCATATATTAGGGAAATATGGCCTTTGGGTTAAGGTAGTAGTTTAACAATCCTGATTCGAGGATTTAACAGTGAGAGGCTGGTTAGTTATAGAGGACCACTCTCCATTCAAGAAAACAAGGTAGAATACATGGGAGAAATGGAACCTGGTTAAGAATAAAGGTTATGTAATGAAAAGGGAATCCATATCTTCATCTTTTGCACCATCCCTCTTTGCTCATAAGACCATCTTACACAATCTCATAAAGAAAAAGTTGAGAATGCTGAGAATCCATATATTCTGATCATTGAGATACCGATCTTTGTTCTTCATTATCCCATGGTTCCGGCCGGGTGCAATTGCTACACTTTTTTAACCAATTCCTTGAGCTCATAACGAAACAAAAAATCAAGAAATGTGTTGAGTATTAGCTCACTATATATAGAGGTGTAACTGCAAATCCAAACATGAACAAACTGAAATGAGTCATCAGTTTTCCCCTGGAGTTCCCTTTAACGCTTCATTGACTAGTTTCTTTGAAAACAATTACTCACTGAAGTGTTTGGGGGAACTCTTGGGGGGGTCTGATGTTGAACAAAGTCGTTGCATTACCAAACAAAACTTTCAAGTTTGTAGAATGAGTAATCGAAACAAGTCAGAGTTCTCCCAATCGCTTCATTGAGAATTTTCTACAATGAAGAATGCACACTCAAGTGTTTGGGGGAACTCCTGTGGCCATCTGATTCAAGACAGATCAACAGTAATCCCTTCATTTTTATTGTCAGAAAGGATTTAATGTCAAAAACTCTGGATTTCTAAGAAAAAAATTCGTTTTAAGGCCAGAAAGAGTGGTTGGTATGTTTCTTCTTTCTCTGTTACATATTGCTTAATTGAATTATGATCTGAAGCATTTTATAGAGCCTAGCTACGATTTGCAGACACAAGTTCGTTATCCAAACCTACTTAAACTTATTGCCTACTGCTCTGATGATGACAATCGGCTTTTGGTATATGAGTTCTGCCCAAAGGAAGTATTGCTATGTAGTTTATCTTCTTGGTTCAAAGATGCGTATACCATTTAACCTAAGTTTTCTAGTTCCAAGAAAAAGAAGCCATATTCGAGAATGTACAATGTTTTCTGTAACATATAAAATCCACTTATACATCCCTCTATTTATTCAAGAAGCCTCACTTATTTTGTTGTGCATTAGTTTTATTTTAGTATAATTGAATGGTACTAGAGTTCCACTAAATTACTGTAATTCAAATAAAAAAAATGTCAATACTTTTTATGTGTTTAACAAAATACTTCAAAAAATATATATAAACTTTAAATTTAGAATAGTGATAAGGTTACCTAAATAATTTAAATTTCTCTATATCTCTTAAGCATATTATTATTAAAAAGGATAATTGGAATTAAAAAAGAAAAAAGAAAAAGCCCCACTGAAATTTTGTGATTAAATTATGTATTCTTGGGTTAATTGCAGAAAAAATCTAAACCTTTATTGGGAGTTTCATTTTAACCAAAATTTTGACTATTGGTCAAGATATTATAATCTTATATATGTAATATATTTTTCTTCACCTCGATCAATTTTGAATTTTTTTTTTTGTACATCCGATTTACAAAAAAAAATTCTAGAATTTTTTTTTGTTGAACTATGTGAAATTGCCGTATTGACAATTGATGTGTCCAAACAGCTGGGCATGTCAGCCAAAAAAATATTTTAGAGCTGATCGAGTTCAAAAAACATACTATATAAATAAAGTTATGTTATTTTGATCAATAATAAAAAATTAGGTTAAAATGACAATTTGAATAATGTTGTAATTTTTCCTACAATTAACCATATATTCTTTAAATTTGCAATTTAATGCATGAATTTCTGAAAATTTGCAATTCAATGCATCAAATAAATTTACGATAAAATTTTGATGGTATGATTTTTTTGAGATCGACACTTACTACTATAGTTGGCGCGCAGCACAGATATGAAATTAACTAATCTTCAGAGCATCAAAGGAAAGATCACACGTCTACTTATTCAAAGAGGAGATGCTACTATCATGCAATAGAGTCAAAAGAAAAAAATAGAAAAAGTAACAAATTTACAAGTAATTAAAACCAAAAATAAAATATCACTTTTTCTAGAAAAAAATAAAAGTGAAGAAAAAAAAAAGACAAAATCTTGTGTGCCCCGCCTGACCCGGTGCGTGGCCGCGGCCACACCATAATTTGTGTACACCGCGTGTGCACCTTATTGTATTTTGCGTATGTATTAAGTTTATACTCTTCAGGTATTATACATTTACTCTTAAAACATTAATACAGAAACAATGTTGTTTTCTTCCTTTTCCTTTTTTTTTTCTCTTCTTCTTTTTAATCTTTTTTCTTATCGATTTGTTATTCTTCTTATTTGTTTTGTACATTCTTCTTCTTCTCTATTTTTTTGTTCTTATTCTTCTTATTTACATATTTACCTTTAAAAAATCACATATTTTTAATAACATTTAGTTGGCATAAGTATTAATGATTATGCTACAAAATATTATATACTTACTATAAAAGTATTACAATTAAGATGATCAGTCAGATAATTAAATATGCAAGTGTTTTTGTTACATGTAATACATGAAGATATTAATTGAATGCACATTTACGATATTAAATAAATACCTTTAAGGTGTTATATACATATTTTTAAGGTATATACATATAATACCTTAATAGTATTACATACATACATATATATATATATATATATATAACTTATACATATTAATTTTTGAGGTGTTAATGATAAGATATTATATATTCACGTTAAAGGTATTACATAAGTCTCTTTCAGGTATTTATCTTTGTGGTATTATATACTTTCAAATATAAATGTATTAAAACTGGTTAAAAAGATAAGTATTAATGATTATGCACCTTTAAGGTATTACATATTTATTTTTAAAGTATTACATAAATACGTTGAAAGTATTTTATACATACGTTTAAGGTATTACATAAATACCTTTAAGGTATCACATATTTATTTTTTTAAATAGTTCAAATTTTTTGCATAACATCTTTTTCATCAAATTTTTTATACATATGTTTAAGGTATTACATTTTTACCTTCAAGGTATTACATAAATACCTTTAAAGTATTACATATTTTCCTTTTTAAATAGTTCAAATTTTCTGCACATTATCCTTTTCCTTAGATTTTCTGCAAATAATCTTAAAGAACTTAATCTTCACCATGCTTTCAAGGTAAAACAAACGAATTTTCATATATATATATTCAACACACAAATTCTTAAAGAACTCAATTTTCATGCGAATTAAATGAAATAAAAAATAAAATCATATTTTAGCTTTTGAATAATGAAAATTCAACTTCTCCTTAACAACATTAGATGATAATCATATTGGACAAAAAATAAAAGAAGAGAAGAAAAACAAAAAATGGAGAAAAAAAAAAATAAAAGAAGAAGAAGCGGACAAGGAAGAAAATAGCATGAAGAAAGAAAAAAAAAAGAGAAGAAGAAGCGGAGAAGGAAGAGCATCGATGGAATAAGAAAACAAAAAAGAAAAAAAGAAGAAGTCGAGAAGAGTTGAGAAGGAGGAGCATCAACTGTGGAGAAAGGGAAAAAAAAAAAAAAAGAGAGAAGCAGGGTGGAGAAGAAAGGCGCGAAGGAGATTAGGACAAAAAACAATAAAAAAAGAAATTTTTTTTTTATATATATGAAACTGGGTCAGGCTGGTCAGGTTGGGGCACGGATCCGTGCCCCTGGGGTACAAGAGAGCTTTTAAAAAACACTTTCTCTATTGTCCAATAATTAGAGTTTGTGATTAATTGAATTAGATTAAAATACTGAATTTGGTAATGAAGTTCCGTACTCCAATGCTATGGTCTTTTAATAGTCTTTAACAAAGGGGATCCGTACATCAAAGAGTCACAAATAGACTATCAGAAACAAAGACTTCGCATTCTCATAGAACAATGTTGCTCGAAAGACAAATTCTACGTCTGATATTAATATTGCAATAGTTAAAAAAGGAAGCCACTCTAAAAAACTATACATGATCAGAAGTATTAAAAACACCAACTTAATTAATTATCCAAGTTGGCAAGTTTTTATTTTTTATTCTCTGAATTTGGGTGATTTAAGCTAGTAACATTAGCACCAGAGAAAATGTTAGAATTTGGGATTTAAAAATTAAATGAATCTTATTTAATAATTTCGACATTTAAGTAGACAGAAATTGACATTTCGAGTAAAATCAAGAAAAAATAATAGTTAAAGGGTCAAAATTAAAATAAGTAAAATTAGATATAAAAAATAGACAAAATCAAAATCAAGACGAAAATTGAAAAGTTCCAATAAACTCACCAAAATAAATAGAGCAAAATATGCAACCAATTAGAAAAACATTTATAGGAACATTTCCCTACTCCCTGGCAATAAATCACATTTTTTTCTTCAAATAATCAAGTCATTTAATTTACTTTGTCAACTTAATTAGAAAATGGAAGCACGTTTAGTGTTGATATTTGACATATGAGAGGGCGTTGCTCCTTATCCCTCTTGGAGTTGTTAATTTATTCAATGGATTAATTGTAGAAACCCCACCAAATAATAGATCAATGATTTTATAAATAAACCATCAAATTTTTTTTTATGGATATATTAAAAAAGAGTAACACTTCTGTGCACCAGCTGCACATAAGTGAATTCGTGCAATCCATACATTTATGTTATAAATGTAATACCTTTATGCATATTCATTTTAAAATGTACAGATATTTGTACATAAATGTACTATATTTATAACATAAAATTATAAATTGCACGAATTTCACTTCTGTGCAATTGGTGCACAGAAGTTTTTGTTATTAAAAAAAGGGTAATATAATATTTAAAAGTAATCCACTTTCATGCATGCTAATATCATCCTTTCTGACGTGTACAAATAGCCCAAACTTTTTGGATTTTGGACATTCTAAGTTATCAATGGCTCTTTCTTGCTCCACTACTAAGAATGGCATTCTTGTTTTCCTTTTCATACCATTTTGTTTACTTTCACTTGCTGATAACTCAACTGCACAAGTATGATGAATTTTCTTACTCAACTTTAAGATTTGAATAAATTGTAGATGTAATACTTTTAATTATCTGTGCAGTGGTTGACTCATGGCAGAGACATTACCAACAGAAGGAACTCCATTGGAGGCCCCATTAATCCAATCAAGGTGAAATTGGGATTGTTAAGACAGAGATGGAAATTCTTAGCTGGATTCGACATAACTGCAACTCCATCAGTGGCTGATGGAGTTGTCTACTTTCCATCCTGGAATGGAAACCTCTATGCTGTCAATGCTATAACTGGACTGCTCATCTGGCAAATAAGTCTAGGCCAGTTGACACTTCCAAATAACCCAGATTGTCCACCTGGCCCGAACCTGGATGCTGACTTTGGTGAGGCTCCTATGCTACTCTCCATAGTTTCTAATGGCAGAGAACGTGACGTGGTGGTGGCAGTGCAAAAAAAGTGGGTTTGCATGGGCTTTAGACCGTGGCAATGGCGATATAGTCTGGTCCACTGTAAGTATTGTGAACCTCTGTATAGAGTATCGTAACTAACTGATCTTATATATTTTGTTTAATTAATGGTCCACAGAAAGCAGGACCTGGAGCCCTGGAAGGAGGTGGAGTATGGGGTGCAGCAAGCGATGGAGTACGTGTTTATACTAACATAGTGAACGGCGACAGGGTTCCCTTTGTTCTGAAGCCATCCAATCAGAACACGACAGCTGGCGGATGGGTGGCAATGGACGTCAACACTGGAAAAATCCTCTGGACCACTGCTGACCCAAGCAACGAAACAGCACATGGGCCGGTGACAGTGGTGAATGTAGTTGTGTTTGCAGGGTCAGTGGCGCCTAGTGGCCCTGTCTATGCAATGGATGCTCGAACAGGGGGGATAATCTGGTCATTTAACACTGGATCCACCATATATGGAGGAGCATCTGCTAGCTACGGCTGCATCTACATCGGCCATGGATATTCTATCGGACTCGCAAGCTTCCATCCAACTTGGAATAGTGGGAAATTCCTCTTTGCTTTCTGCATTCCTTGATACATCAACGTGGGAAACTAATCATAACAAAACTTCTGTATTTTAATTTCAATAAGTGGAACATGAAGGAATTTCCAATAAGAGTGGCATCTAAAGTTCCCCAAACACTTCACTGAATTAGCATTAGGGCAATCTTATCGAGTTAAGTAGTTTAGGGGACTTGAGAGGAAACCTGACTCGATTTGCTGCATTTTTCTCATGTTGTAATTTGTTTGGCAAAGACAATTGTTACTTATTTACGGACAAGCTATAATCCATACTTCAGGGAATCGAAATGAGAATCATGCAGATCGCAAACACGTATCTTTTGCATCCTATGAAGATTAAAAAACATGGGAGAGCCTGATTCTGATATATAATCCTGAGCCCAAAGTTTTAGAGGAACTAGAAATATTCAACAAGAAAGCTAGAAATTTTATTATGAATGCTAGAAATTTAGAGATCTTTTAACAAACAATTATCTGATTTTGGAAGTGTTAATTGTACAACTAAAACTAATGTTACAATATGCATAGCTATATAATTGATAAGACATGATTTCACTGAACATTCATGGAATGCTATGTAGTAACAAGAAAATCAGTGCAGTCCTCTATTATCTACAGTATTGAAATGCAACAAGAAATCAAAATGATACGAGGAAAATATGTGCAATTTTGTGGTGATTAATATGAGATTTTAATATCGTTTATTTGATTGGATGCACTATTTTCCTACATATGTGTGAATTATGTCTTCAAGTACTTCATATATTATTTTCTTGATTTTTCTAGGGATTTATGAAGTAATTTGAAGTTAAAGAAAATATTCGAGGATCAAAGGAAGGAGACGAGAAGAGTGTGGGCTTTTGAAGAACTAAAGAAAGAGAACTTGAGCCTTAAAGAAAAGAATGGAAATGAAGAAGATTGGGCTAATAAATGAAAGGTAAGAATAAAAGGCCCAGACCCAATTTCGAATGAAAAGAGGGCATAATTACGCCGCCTGCAAAGCTTATATAGAGGCGCATTTTCCCCCCAAGAAAAGACTTCATCTCTGCATATTTGACTTTACTATTCACGTGGTCTTGAAGGCAATAGCTTAGAGAGAGTTTAGACATTGGTTTTAGAATGAGAAAGTTAGAAAGAGAAACATATTTTAATTGCCGCACCCCACGCATTACTAAACACACCCCAATTGTAATTGGGGTGTGTTTAGTATTTGTGGGGTCCGCATCTATTTTAATTTCCTAGATTAATTTGATGGAGTTCACAATTGTTTGGATGGATTCAATTTCGAGAATGCTCGACTAATTTTTCAATTTCGGTTAGTAGAGATATTTGAATCCGTATATCTATTTATTTTCTAATTAATCTTATATTTTCCTCTCGATGTTTGATTGTAATTGATTATGTTATCTGTGCATAATGTCTTCAATTATTATTGCTTGATTTAGATTGACCACCTAGATTAAGCTAGAATCTTAAATCATGAATCCTAATTGTTGTGGTTTAATTTTCATAAGTGGTAAACTAGAGGTCGTGCATCTTTAGAGTAACATAATCCTAGATTATCGAATCACGCGTGTTGATTTAAGGTCTAGTTTATCCTATCGTCTTGGTGATTAATGCATTTGATGAATTAAATCTAGCGAGCGTATTCTAGGTTGTTCAATTAAATAGGGTTAATTAGCGAGTGTATCCTAATTTAACTAATTTTAAGAGATGATTCGGTTTAATGACCCGTAATGTTAAGCTAGGGATGATAATTCAATGATAATTTGAGAGAGGGATAATACATTGGTTAGAGAATAATTGATATCGGAGGATAATTGAACTGTTAACTGAAATATTTTGCATCTATTGATCCTTGTTTAATTTGCTTTCTAAATTATTAGTATTTTAGTGATAGATAATCAATCTCAAAACCCCCATAATCTGTTATTTATTTGAATTGAACATAGGTGACACAGTTAATCATCACTCCTCGTGGGATAGACTCTTACTTGCCCTAGCTACTAGTTGGTTAAGTTAGAAAATAAATTAATAATTTTATCGCGTTGCGACGCGCGATCACAAAACATAAAATTGAATGTAGTGTTTATTACTTAAATTGTCAGGTGAAACCAGGAGTTCCCCCAAACACTTCAGTGGAATCGATTATGAGATTTTGATTCTAATGAAGTGTTTCCAGGGAATTCTAGAGGAGACTTGACTCAGTTTCATCTCTTTCTTATATTTATTTGGCCTTGTCTTGTTTCTACTTAGAGGGTGAAAATTTTATGGGTGAGTCTAAAAGCACTCCAGTCTTTTCTAAGAGCACCCCATTTAAAAAAAAAAAATTAAATTTTTTTTTTTCGATTTTACCCTTAAGATTAGATACTCTAGTTCCATACGGTCGAGACGGCCGAACGGCCTTCAACATGTTCGGTCAAGACGACCGAACGACCTTTAATATGTTCGGCCAACACGGCCGAACGACTCTGCTCGGCCAAAACGGCCAACACAGCGGATTTTCATACGTTTTTTATTGGGAAAAATCAAATATTTCGGAATGCGTTGAAATTCGCACACGACTTGCGAAATGGTGCGAGAAATCAAACACACCACTGGTGCTGATGAACAATGGATTTTGGTCATCCGGGTTGTTTGATGGGCAAAAAAGTCAATTTATCGTTTTTCAAATTTTAAACGTCTTTTTTCGGATTTTTCTAATTTTTGTTTTAAGTCGTTTATGTCATACATAATGCCAACATAATGATGAATATTCTATGGATTTTTAAAATGTGCGAAAATCGTATGAAAATCGTAGGAAAATTGTAGGAAAAAACGTAAAAAAACAATTGAATCCAAGTTGTTCCGTTCGGCCGTGTTCGATCGAACACATAGAAGCCCGTTCGGCCAACACGACCGAATAGAAGCCCGTTCGGTCGTGTTGGCCGAACGGGCTTCTATGTGTTCGGCCAACATGACCGAACGAAACTAGTTATTCTACTCCTAAGGATAAATTCGAAATTTTGTTTTTTTTTTAAAAAGATGGGGTGCTCTTAGTCCATCCCAAATTTTATTGTGTTGGTCCTAAAAACATAAAATTTATATATGACTCCGAACCTGGTCCTGAAAGTAGCTTAAGTGATGAAAAGGGAATAATCTTGCATAGATTTCAGTATGACATGCATATCTCTTTTCGTTTTTTTTTTTTTTTTTTTTTTTGTTTGTTTTTGTTTAGGGATGTAGTATGTTGGAAATCAAGAATTCAAAATACTACATAACAGTTGACTATTTTTCTAAGCAGAAATACTACTCCCCATCCTGAATAAAGGATTTAACAGTGAGAGGGTGGTTAGTTATAGAGGACCACTCCCCATTCAAGAAAGCAGGGTAAAATACATGGGAGAAATGGAACCTGGTTAAGAATATAGGTTATGTAATGAAATGGGAATCCATATCTTCATCTTTTGCCCCATCCCTTTTTGTTCTTCCAGATCATAACACGATCTCACACAATCTCATAAACAACAAGTTGAGAATGCTGAGAATCCATATATTCTGATCCTAATTGTGATACCAATATTTGTTCTTCATTTATCCCATGGTTGCGGCCAGGTGCAATTGCTACAATTTTTTTACTCAGGAACCTGAGCTCATAATGAAAAAATCAAGAAATGTGTGAGTATTAGCTCACTATATATAGAGGTGCAACTTCTAGTCCAAACATGAACAAACTGAAATGAGTCATCAGTTTTCCCCTGGAGTTCCCTTTAACGCTTCATTGACTAGTTTCTTTGAAAAAAATTACTCACTGAAGTGTTTGGGGGAACTCTTGGTGGGATCTGGTATTGAACAAAGTTGTTGCATAACCAAAGACCTGAAAAGGGTCAGCTTACAACAAACAAACCTTTCAAGTTTGTAGAATAATTTCAGCTTCAAATAATCGAAACAAGTCATCAGTTTTCCACCAGAGTCCCCTCAATCGCTTCATTGAATATTTTCTTCAATGAAGAATACTCACTGAAGTGTTTGGGGGAACTCCTGTGGCCATCTGATTCAAGATAGATCAACAGAAATCAGGTGTTCTACAAACATATGTACATTAATTACTGTCTGCATTGCTGTGTAGAATGTTGATCAGCGTGTCTCTTTGCAGAATGTAAAATTTTCATGCATTTTAGCCACTGTCTTGGGCTACTAGAATCAAGGTTGCAATAGGTGCTGCGAAGGGCCTTTCCTTCTTGTATGAAGCTGAAGAACAAGTTATGTACCAAGATCTTAAAACCTTCCAACATTCTTCTCCATTGGGTATAGATGAAACTGCTTAATCACATTTGAATAGGTTTTAACCATAAGCCAACAATATCATATTTGATGCAGGAATTCAATGCAAAGTTGTCCAATTTTGCTTAGGCCTAACATAAGTTTTCTGATTCTATGAAACAGGTTGATTGACAGAAGTTGGAAACATCTATTGCCATGATCTCTTTATGAAGTTGTACCTTCAATTTACAGAAGTATGATGATGAGCAACATTGAGGGCCTGAATTCAATGCTTATGCTCTGAGATTTTTTTATTCTCAGATATTTAATTTCTGTGTATGGATGAAATATTATTTTATTATAAAAAAAAGAAAAGAAAAGAAATCAGAATGGATGATGCAACTAAAATATAGGGGATGCCCTGGTAATAAAATGTGTTGAGAATATCACATATATTATTATGGTCTTGAAGTATTATAAATTGTGGACATGTTACTATTGTAATAAGAATCTATCTATCAAATCCTATTTCTAGTTCTTTTCTATATCTCAGTTATTACAAGAGCAATTAACAAATCAATCAACTACTTTTATATCTCCTGACTTCATATGCTTGAAGTATTGTATTATCCCCCTTTCCAAAAAGGAGTCATATTCGATCAAAGTGTAATATTTTATTTTTTGAGAATGTAAAATGTTTTGTAACATATTAAATCCCACTTATTCATCCCTTTATTTATTCATGAAGTCTCACTTATTTTGTTGTGCATAAGTTTTAGTTTCAGTAATTGAATTATACAAGAGTTCCACTAAATTACTGTGATTAAAAAAAAAATTGCAATTTAATGTATGAATTCCTCAAAATTTGCAATTCGATGCATTGGATAACTTTAGGATAAAATTTGATGATAAAATTCGACACTTTCTACTATAGTGGGCAACACAAATATAAAACTAACCTTCAGAGTACCAAAGGGAAGCAGATCAATCGGCTACTTATTCAAAGAGGAAACTCTACTCTATGCAATGGAGATATATAAATTAAAAGAAAATTTTAGAAAAAGCATATAACAAATTTACAAGTAATTATAACCAAAAAAATATCATTTTTTTTTAGAAAAAATAGTAGTGATGACAAAAAAAACACTCTCAAGTGTCCACAAATTAGAATTTGTGATTAATTGAATTAGATAAAACTACTAAACTTGGTGAATAAAGTCTCATACTCCAATGCAATGATCTATTAATAGGGAGTCTCTAACAAAAGGAAGTATTTCAAAGAGTAACTAAGTAAAGAAATTATTCTTGAAGAGCTATTCACTGAGTTATGATCTCTGCATTATCATGGTGTCTTAATTATCATGTTTCAGTGATTGGATTAGTAACCCACGTAAGGTTCTTGGGTGTTATCTATGATTTTGATTTGTCTGATGTCTAGGAGAGTTGGTTGTTTTGCAGTATGACTTGAATCTTTGAATGTTGTATCCTTTGGGTAATTCTCATACGAGTCATACCCATTTCTTTGGCAATAAAAAATTTCCTCTACTGAGCAAAAAAAGAAAAAATTACTTTGTTTGGCACAACTAGCAACAAATCCATTATCTCTAACAAGAACAAAAATAAAGTTTGGTTGTTCAACTCAACAATAAGGATTTTGTAAAATTAAAAAATACCCTAGAAAACGAATGTGCAAAGGGTTTATAAAATTGCAAGATGTCCCAACAAACAAATGTGCAGACAAAAACTAAAACAACATGAAACATTATATAAGAGACAAAGTGTTGGGTGAGACTATCTCACGGATCAGTCTATATAATATAGAATGCATCTCTTTCCCAACAAAATAGATCCTAATTTCCAAATTAAATATTAAATATCATACAATCGTACTCCACCTGAACCTCCATTACAGATCCAACCCCCCTCCTTCCGCACCACCACCACCACCGCTCCCTAGACGACACAATCGAACACTTCATCAGCGACTTTGGTCGGACACAACTAGGGGTGATCATGGTGCAATTTTACGGTTATATTCAATGTTTTTAAACCAAATTGTTATATGCGGGTTTTTCTTTAAAAAAAATTGAATTGCGGTTTGATTAAACAAAACCATAAGTGCGGTTTGAAGCGGTTTGGTGCGATTGCAATGTGGGTTTGCAGTTTTTATTTTTTAATCAAACAATTATATATGTGGGTTTTTCTTTAAAAAAATTGAATTGCGGTTTGATTAAACAAAACCACAAGTGCGGTTTGGTGCGGTTGCAATGTGAGTTTGCGGTTTTTATTTTTTAATCAAACAATTATATATATATATATATATATATATATATATATTAAGTTACAAAAAATTCAATTCAATTCAATTATCAGCAACAAAATAGAACCACCAAGATGCTAAAAGAACTGACCATTGGTTTTCCTATAGCAACTAAACCAACGTCTTCATAATTCTTATCATTGCAAGAATAATAACCATTCTTGAATCTGGCAAAAGAAATCAACAATAAAAAACCACAAATTCATAACATATAAGTAGTCAATATAAATGAAGCAAAAAAAATTGTTACGAAACACACAAAAAAAAACTACAAATCATTCTTATTTTAAAATAATTCATGATGCAAGTAAATGATGTTAACTAAAAATTAGCAAATAAATTACTCATGGTGACTTGACTAACAGTCTAGATTGTAATGGAAGATTGTTAATATTTGACTTTGTAAACATTTAAGAGATTCAAATTAATATAAAGAGATTATCAATTACAGAATTGAGACTTACTGATTCATTATTGGTGTTGTCCATCTCCATATAATTATAAGTTATTTTATACCTACAATATTGAATAAATGCACTACAATTAATTCAAAACATTCTAACAAAATTGTAAGTGAATCAATGAAGAATGTAAAGAAAGAAAACAGTTTTATTGTTATGATTATGTACATACCTTATTTCATTTTCATTGTATTTGTTGTCATGAACTCATGGAATAATGAAAATTGGTAGAAAATTGAAGAATTAAAATAAAGATCAAGTAGAAAAAAGAAAAGTTTGAAGCTAGAATTTTCTGAAAGAGTTGGTTGAAAGAGAAAAGAAGAATCTATACATGGAAGAATATAAACATGATTTAGTTTCTTTACCAAATTTTATGAATACCATTTTGAATATTCTATATATGATCAAATCTCAATTGATATATTTAAAGACTAAAATATAATTAACTTTGTTAATATTATATATATATATATATATATATATATATATATATATTAAGAATATATACTATGCGGTGGCGGTTCGGTTATAAAGGAATTGAAATAATCACCGCATTGTAATAGCGGTATGATTTTCTTTTACAATTTTAAATTGTGGTTTTCTAATAAATTGAGATATACGGTGTGGTGTGGTACGGTGTGGGCGGTTGGGGCGGTTTTTTAATTTTTTTGATCAGCCCTAGACACAACTACTCCATCCACTGTTTCATCCTTTGCATGGTTCTTCGACGCCCAACAAACCTTCATTGTTTGTCTTCACCGATGCTGTACCTAAACAACGGATCAACTGCAAAGATCCTAATCATCACCAGCAACCCTATGTGCTCATTCAAACGCTGACAACAAGATCTGTGATAGAAGACATAACAAAGTGAAAATAACACAGCAAACCCAATAATAATTTTCCTGGGAACAAAAAAACAAAAAAACAAAAAAAAAAAGAATCAACTGAACGGCTTAGTGTTTCAATTATATCAGTTACAATTTTAGTTACATTTTCCAAAGATAATACTCTGATATTTAAAGCTGCACAAGATATCTAAATTTATGAGGAACTTACCTTTCTAATGCAGAATTTGAGTCGACAAAAAAACGAGTTATCCCTTGTCAAAGACAAATCTAGCACAACTAGATAATAAATAAAACACAAACAAACCAACCAACCTAGAAGATTTCACACTATACAGTAACTAATATAAATAGCAAACACAGAACACCAAGAATCAACAAAACACAAACAAGAAATAACAAAAATAAATAAAACGCCAAGAAAGCCCATCATCAAAATATAGCATACACAAAACACCATAAATCATTGAAACTCAAACAAAAAATAACAAATCAACAAGAAGAAAGTCCAAACAGCAAACAATACCAAGAAATAACAAATAAACACTGGTCACAAAATAGCAAACACAGAACACCGTGAATCAACGAAACTCAAACAAGAAATAACAAAATCAACAACATGAAAGTCCATATAGCAAAACCAGAACAACACAAAGAATCAATAAAATTTTAGCAAGAAGCAATAAAAATACACCAAGAAACTCCTTCAATGACCAACAATCCACATCTTTTGAGACCCAATCACATTCCTCGACTGTGTGCCCAAAAAAAATGCACCATATAAGTGGATAGAACATAAAGTTTTACTGAACTTTGCCAGAAAACATTGTAATTAAGGGGATAAACTTACTTGTTAAATGAGTGTCATCTCTAATTTCACCATATAAGTGGATAGAACATAAAGTTTTACCGAACTTTGCCAGAAAACATTGTAATCAAGGGGATAAACTTACTTGTTAAATGAGTGTCATCTCTAATTTCATCAGTTGCAGGCAAGGCATCATCAACAATCAAAGTCCAAAATTCTTCCAATTTTTTAAGCTGTTAAAAAAAAAAATTCTTTTAATCTCAATGTCCAGTTGGCATGCTGAACTTGAAGTTAGTATTTTCAGAATTTTCACCTTCTTAAGTTTTGCCCTAAATTCTTTCCACTTGCTCCTCTTGGAATCATCAAGACTATTACTAAGAGTAAACCCATGTACTCTCACAAGACCTGCATAATTGAAGTTGAAGGATAAACTTTGAGATACGAAAAGAGTCGATGCATAGTATATACATATGAACAGATGTCATGCAAAATCTCAAATAATGTTAAATATTGCACCAAGAAACTCACTAGGTATTTTGTGTGAAAAAACTATCGATTATTTCACTGTAGCTTGAGTTTGTAAACCTCCTCCATGCAAACCCCATCCCAATCAAAATCACATGATTTGGGAAAGGAGTAGGCTAATATTATAACAAAGTAGTTTGCTGAAGAGGAGATATCAAGTACTTTCACCAATCCTGGATATCAAGCCTTCAATAGTCATAACAAGTCCACCTAATGTGCCATTAGCCAATTCCAACTCAAGTTCCGGTATTTTCACAGAAGCCGTATCAGACAACAATGATAAGACGGTCATAATGAGAAATAGAAAAGAAAAAAAGAAGATCAAAAAAAAGAAAGACCATGAAATAATGCTGCTAAGCTTACGATGATAAAAACCAATGCTAACTCAGGAGCAAAACTTTGGAGAACCTATATAGGCAATCTGGCTCATGGTGCATGTGAATTGTTATAACTTAGATAATATCTCTTCCTCAAGAGAAAACAAAACCAACATTTGATACTCTGATAATTTAAAGCATTGACTTCACTAATCTGGGGCATTTCAATATAAAAGGAGCTCCTCTCACAATGAAAGCAGATAAAAGTAAGATTTTCCAGAATCAAGAAATAGCAACTAATAAGGTACATACAAAGAAAATTAGAAGGAGACATCAATGCAAAGGTATGCAGATACAGGTCAAATGCTCCCTACTAAACAAATATGCATGACAAGTGAAAATCTTTCTCAGCGTGTAATTTTACTAACAAAATGTGATAAAACTAACCAAGTTTTTTCAGTCATGGGCATTCATCTAACATCAACCAACATATATAACACTGAGAGAGAGAGAGAGAGAGAGAGAGAGAGAGAGAGAGAGAGATCAATTCCCAGGATCTGTTAAGACAGGCTCTCCAATTCTTCCATTTGCACTCTTCAAAATCTACTGAAGAGAGGGAGGATGGAGAGTCGTCTGAATCAGAGATGATCTCATCGATCCCTGATGTATCTGAACCAGAGCCTCTTATCAGAAGCTTGTTTATTGCCCCCCTTTTGCCGTTTCCACAAACCATTCATCCTCAGGGAGGGAACTGTGATAAGTTAGAATGGTTGGTAGAGGAAATAAACAATCGGACAAGGTTAAATGAAACAACACTTACCTTTGTGCATCAATTCTACTAGCAGAGAAACCTTCACTGCACGAGCAATTATGTCGGATGAAATCTTATGCAGATGTCTGGATGGATAGCCAACAAACCATGCTATTTCAATGGTGAAGTGCATATCAAGCATTAACTGCAATAGAAATTGTTGTAAATGAGAGAATTACAGGAAAAGAAATGACTCACAACCAAGAAGCATTAGTATGAAATCCTCATATTAATATGGTGATCACATATTGCAAATATATTAGGCATTCTCTCATATTAATATGGTGATCACATATTGCAAATATATTAGGCATTCTCCACAAGTTTTTGCTGTCCAGAATAAACATAATGATGGCAAGAACATATGTATTGTGAAAATAATATCAGGTTATAAGAACCTTGTTAGGAATATAAGCAAGGGAGCCCTAACTTAACCCAAAACCATGGTCAAAGGTAAAGGTTTGACTCCCACTTCTATACCCTTCCACATTTTCATGTGGAACCGATGTGGGATATCGTAACAATCCATCCCCCTTCAAACCGGACGTCCACGGACGGCACACTCCGGGTGGCAACCCACATAACAAGGCCCACTTCCCGGGTGGCAACCCCCCTTGGGCCCACATCCGGGTTGACAACCCCTGGGCCCACCATCGGGTAGCCCCTTTCCGCAGCCCGCCCGAATCCGGCAGGTCGGACCAAATTGTTAGGAATATAAGCAAGGGAGCCCTAACTTAACCCAAAACCATGGTCAAAGGTAAAGGTTTGACTCCCACTTATATACCCTTCCACACTTTCATGTGGAACCGATGTGGGATATCGTAACAAACCTGCTGTAAACCAAGTGGCCAAAGAGGGGCTGAATCGTGTTCTAGAATACCCCAAAATTCCTCCTAATCAGACAACCACATCACCACTGTTTTCTGTTAGTCTAGACCGTAAAACTTTTTTTGTATTTTATCTCTTCCTTAAAGAACATCTCCAGCCACAGTTGCTGCAGCTTCCCAAATATTGCCTGCACAAAATGATTGGATTCCAAACAAGTTACAACATGATTAAAAAAGTAAATGCAAACACATGCTCAATCAGCATCAAGCAGAAGCTTTGAAAAGCTAAAGGACTCATAAACCATAAATTACTTCCTGAGGAGGAATAACAAAACATTTATCTACATGCAGACAATGTTAACAATGTTGAACAATAATTTTTTACCTCTATATCAAGTCATTAACATCACCACTAATAATAAGCTCTCCAATGGTGATACCATCTTTTAGCCATGACCATCTTTGGGTATTCTGAGAGCGGTTTCCTCCTTCACCACCAGCACCATTCCAATCTCCATTCTTCCAGCCTACAAAACTTTCACAGAATAAACTTATTTTAGTTTTTAAGAAAACAAGAGTGAAAGAGAAAGGAGAAAAGATGACCATATTAAATTAGGGGCAATAACTAGAAAATAGAACCTACCATAATGAGTATAACCTCTTGAAGCCATTTGTAAACAGCAGGAACAGCCCAAGAGTCACTCAGAGACCTATTTTCAGTGACAAATATTAGAATGCTGCAGAGAAAACATTACAATTTCAAAGAAATCGCTTGAGGAATTGCCTACTTAACATAAATAATTGAGGTTTACCCAGAGTAATGGATGAACCAGAATGATTCTCTTCCAAAGAAAGGCCACTTTCGCTCTAAAACCTTGGATTCTACAGAAGGATCACCAATATTCAGAATATAAATGAGAAATTAAAAGAAATAATTAAACCTTCTGACAAGAGAGAATCTGTTTGATGAACTACACTGGAAGGAAGACCAATGAGAGTATCTTCAAACTCGATGTTTATCCATCCACTAACCATGTCTCTTAGTATTAAGATGCCAATAATCAATACCAAAGCCTATTAAATAATACTCACACCTGTGTGATATAATAAGAGGCATCAGTGGTCAGAGCAACAACAAGGAGAGATAACAAGTTAAGGTCAGTTACAAAATATGCTTGTTAATTTTTCAAATGTAAATAATTCAAGACCAATCTGTATTCCTATGATTCATTCACAAACAAGAAAAGAACTGACTTGAATTCAATTCGCTCAAGATGAGTAGATTATGGGCATAATATAGAAAATATAATTTGCTTTTGAGGCACTGCGAAAATTATGAAGAAACATACCTTCACATGTGAGCAAGGTGAAAACACACTAGAGTGATCTGAGTTAAGTGAAATAGCAATTCAGCATAGATACCCCCATCAACTGCCACTATCAGAAGACAAACCATAATGAATTTTAAAAAAGAAAAAAAAAGGTACATAATTCTTGAAACTTTGCTTAATGACTTATTAACGATCACAAAAGGAATGGTGGTTCAGTTGAAACCTCACTCTTAAAAACAAATTTATTTCAGCAATAGCCCTAGAGTTTATTGGGTTGGGCAACACCATTACGTACATAAGAGTCCAGCATATAGGGCCACCACCAATAAAGTCACAAGGGGTAAACAAGCCCAACTAATTGGATACACATCCCAACCAAAAGGTCACAACATCAACTGGGCAATTAAAATTTGAACAATAATTAGTGGCACACAGGAGCAACATATGCTGGCCATACACAAACTCCAAAGGATTAAGGTACTGGGACAGCACTTATTAAACTCCAAGCCAACCAATCGCGCCCATTAAAATCAGCCCAATCTTTAGTTGCATTAGACCAGAAAAGTTGGGATCAGATTTGGGCATGAGGTCCAACAAAAATTTTGTTGGGCCCAAAAGCAATAGTGCCCCGGAGGGTTATTGGGGTTGGGCCACAAAATTTGAGACATTAGAATCCAACGGATACATACTGCCACCACAAAGCCACAATGGGTAATCGGATTAGCCCATAGATTAGGGTTAAGGAAACTAACTCAAGTGGGCACTTTTGAGAGTCCCAACTCAACCTAACCCAGCGCATTCAGATTACCTTGGGATCAGATTTGGGCATGAGGTCCAACAAAAATTTTGGTGGGCCCAAAAGCAATAGTGTCCCCCGGAGGGTTATTGGGGTTGGGCCACAAAATTTGGGACATTAGAATCCGTACGGGCTGGACATCAGATTAGCCAATTCATCATTTTTGGTGTTTAGCCCAATTCATCATTTTGGTGTTTAGCCATACAGGCTGGACATCATTACTGCACCATTCTTCAATATTGTAATTAAAGCCAGAGATTTTTAAATTAATGAGATAGAAGGGAAAGATCATATATCAATAAGTAACAAAGCTGTGAAGATTAAAAAATTTGGCAGTCAAACCACCTATTTCTGTTGATTCGCTTTGGTAAAACCCTTGTTTGCCAAGTAAAGTAATTATATGTTTTTTTTATAAGGAAAACATGAATTAAAATGTAAAGTAATTAGGGTAATCAAAACTGACAATTGAAAAAAATAGGACGATGAGAATAAAACCGTACAGTCTGAGGGCAGAGACTTGTGTCTTTGTAAGGAGGAAGTAAAGAAGAAAATAAGATACCTGGATGGGGAACATGTGTACAACTAACATATGAGAAACACAAAGTGAAGCTCCAATAAACCTCTGGTATGGAAGAATTATGGCCGTGACAACATGAAATTGGGAGGATCATTAATGATGAAGCTGTTGGCAGAACAAGCAATTTAGTTGTGGGTAAACTGCTTACAACCTTCACGTGTTAACCACACCCCTTTAGTTCAAGTGAAATCATTAGTGATGCAATAACATGGAGCAAGTTCAACTTTGGGCATATGCCCATATTCAACGACCTGAGACCAACCTGCAATGGATTTGTGTAACAAGCAAATTCCAATGAAGTGAGTTAAATAAATCTGCAACTACATAACAAAAAAAGCATTACATGGCAACAGAAAATGAGAATAACGATTCACATGTACTCCGAATTCCAACCAAAGTAGGTGTCTTTTCTTGTTTGAAGTTTGAACTAAAACACAAACTGACTTAACTCTACGCCAACATTAAAACCTTGATTTTATGAATAATAAAGGTCCTGATAATTTATGAAAAAAATATAAATCCATAATTCTTTAACATACTGAATTATTGCTGATCACAGTCAAGGTTTTATCAATTGAAGATTGTTCATACGAGATAGAAAAAGTATTCCAGAAGTAAGCAAAGACAATCACAACGACAAACCTCACAATTGTCAAGAACTAATGATCTCATTACAGGACAGCCACTTAGAAGATCAAGCAGCATAGTTCCAAAGCTGTAAACTACACTCTCAGGAGTTACTCTTCCTGCACAATATTATCACGAATCATAATCTATGCTTACAAGCTGGAAAAAGCAACCTTTTAAGCACTCTAAACTGATTAAGTTTAAGGATATAAACCAGTTCTCAAGTACTCTGGAGGCATAAAAGCTAAGTTGGTGCTATAACTTTTGCCATCTCGACTATTCTTCATCAGCCCAAAACAACAGAGCCTCGGATTTCCATCCTACCAACAAGTAATTAGCCAATGTAAGATCACACAACACTTGAACTCTTGTATAGAAAAGATAGAACAAAAGAGTACAGAACGATTTTTACCTGATCGAACAAGACTCTTTAAGCATTTAGATCGTGATACAATGATCGATCTTTACTGCTACAATAGTCTAGAGCTGGCTCTCAACCTCATTGCCCATTTCATTGGTTGATCCTCCCCTATTTTGATTCAATAACTAGTTATACATCAGAGACTAATCCACAAATGTCATAACAATTTACAAGGTTAAGCTTTAAAGATTTTGAGTTCGCAATGAAATAGTACACAAAACTCACAATGAAATAAATGCTTGGCCAGAGTCTCATTGGGCACAAACTCAGCCACTAGCAATCTCTCATCTCCCTTGAAGCTTAATGTTCTTCAGGCGTCACAGATCCAGAGATACTAATGTTAATAAACTGAAATTATCAAGCTCCAAAACCTAAAATAGATGCATAGGCAATATCAGCAACCTATGATCATATCTAATTAATCAGACCATCAAATCATCACAATCAGAAGTCAAAAGAGTTACAGAGGAGGGTGCATTCAAACCTCAAGCATAGGACTAGAAGCTATATCAACCATTGAAGTCGATGTTATACCCTCACAGCTATGAAGCTTAAGAACTGTCAGCAATTAAAGTCTCACAGACTTCAAAAGATAAGTACTCGTTAGATGGCATGTATTCATGTGTATACAGGTACTCGATATAAACATATGTATACACAGAGAGAGAAAGAGAAAGAGAGAGAAAGAGTGTGTGTGTTTACTTCAAGAGAGATGTTTGGACAGTATGATGCGTCTAGGACATGGAGATTTCCACAAGCCTGGGCTATACTTTGTAATGTCTCGTCAGTTAACACATGAACAGTTGGACACATCCAAAATTCCTAGAGTGGGCATGATGTCGCTGCTGAACAGATTGCAGCATCTGAAAGCTTGCGACAGGAAGCTATATCAAGCTCACGCAAAAGGGGGCAATTAAGATCTGCCTGAGGCATACTATTGCATTTAAGGGACAATGTTTCAAGCAGTGGACACCTGAAAAGAAAAGGAAAAAATAATTGATAAATAACAAAGGAGTGAATAAAAGCTGGAAGACAAATTGAGATTATTTAGCACCTGATAGACACACGGAGCACACGGCATTTCACTATCTAAATCGCGCAATCTGTCATGATATATGGGAATCTCCTGAATGCCATTACTCAAAGTAGCATCATTGACAGTTAAACTCTTCAACATCTGGCATTCTGTGAATGCTTGGAAAAAAACGTCTCGCCTAACTGGCCTTTTCCCAGGGTTAACACCACCTTAACATTTCTGATGCAAATCCAATGAATCATAAGAACCTAAAGTTACCAAGTTACAAAATTATCACATAAAATTAAATCTAGCATACCTCAATGAAGAAACTGTCTTCATCACAAGGTGATGGATAGCAGGAGTAACATAGATAATAACTGCAGTAGTATTTGGATATCGCTGACACGTGTACTCAACTAAAGTGGCAAAAAAATTAACTTTAGTTACTCCATACAACCAAAAACTGAAGCATGAGGATACAAATTAAGCAGATGATAGGCAGAAGAAGAAAAACACTCCTCAACCTTCAAAAGAAAATCAGCTCCAGCTATCAAATGATTGCAAAACATTATGTATACAACTTACTATTAAAGAAGGTGTTAAAAGAACATCACATTTTTTAGACAATTTTACTGATGAGGTAATTAAATTTATAAAAATTTCCATGATAACTTGAGCAGAGCAATTGAATTAGGATACCAACTAGAAAGGGATATTAGTTGTCAAACAAGTCAAAAGAAATTTTGGCTTTCAGAGTTGTCACATAAATTTTTTACAAGTCCCTCAGAAAACAGGTTTAAGCAATCTCTGAAGCATGGAAGAACGTGAATCCTCTTTTTTTTTTTTTCTGTAAATCATAGAGAACTTCTAGGTAAAATGGTTATTAAAAAACATTCCATATTCATTCAGAGTGCTATGAGGCAATATCTATATCTTTATGCTATTGAATGTTAGCAATGACAAAACAGGTCGAATAAAACTCTAAACAAACAAGGGATGGACTGTCACGATACTCACATTGCTGCACTGATATGTAGCGATTCTCAAATTTCAGGTAGCGCCAGAAATCTTCATGAGAACTTGCATCTCTCCACTGCTTGCAAACCCTTGCTGCTCGGCAAAGATCAAAGTGGTCCAAGAATGTGAAAACCTACAACAGATGACAATATAGAAAATGCATCATCATCTAAAATAACTATAAAGAAATCACTTTTACAAGATACCTACCATGTGCAGCAAGTCATCAGTAAGATCCATCCGAACTTCCGAATCATCCATTTTATTAGTACCCTCATTGTTTATAGCCTCTTCTTCACCGACAGAAGTGTCTGCCACTTCATCGTACATGGGATGAAGGTATTGAAATTCCTTTTAAAACTTAGTGCCCCAATCCCTGCATTGAAGAACGAGATTAAGGCAGAGTTCGTGGTTTTCTTGCAGAAATAGAAAGACAAAATTATAACAATACAGAGACCAGCATTACTAGAAATGGAAGGACGTCCAACTATCAGCTTTGTAAAAAGGTTATAAGGAAAGAAGTTTGATGCACAACAAACATAAGATGTTAAGCATTTTTTTGGATCTTGTTATGTGTCAATCAAATCTCATCCTAGCTATATCATTGAGAAACTAGATGCCAACAATGTCGAACGATAGTTTTTTACCTCTATATCAAGTTATTAACATCACCACTAATAAGCTCACCAATGGTGATACCATTTTTTTGTCATGACCATCTTCGAGTATTCTGAGAGCGGTTTCCTACTTCACCACCAGCACCATTTCAATCTCCATTCTTCCAGCCTACAAAACTTTCACAGAATAAACTTAATGAATTAAATTCTGAATTTCATTTTAGTTTTTTAAGAAAAAAAGAGTGAAAGAGGAAAGGAGAAAGGATGACCATATTAAATTAGGGGCAAAAACTAGAAAATAGAACCTACAATAATGAGTATAACCTCTTGAAGACATTAATAAACAGCAGGAACATCCCAAGAGTTCAGAGACCTATTTCCAGTGACAAATATTAGAATGCTGCAGAGAAAACATTACAATTTTGAAGAAAGATACCTTCACATATGAGCAAGGTGAAAACACACTACCATATATCTGAGTTAATAGCAATTCAGCAAAAATACCCCCCATCAACTGCCACTATCATGTAAAACCAATAGCTACTGCAAATCTTTAGAAGACAAACCAAAGTGAATTTTTTTTTTTAAAAGGACAGAATTCTTGAAACTTTGTTTAGTGACTTATTATTGATCACATAAGGAATGGTTCAGTTAAAACCTCACTCTTAAAAACAAATTTATTACAGCAATAGCCCTAGAGTTTATTGGGTTGGGCAACACCATTAGGTACATTAGAGTCCAGCAAGTACGGCCACCACCAGTAAAGTCACAAGGGGTAAACAAGTCCAACTAATTGGATACACATCCCAACCAAAAGGTCACAACATCAACTGGGCAATTAAAATTTGAACAATAATTAGTGGCACACAGGAGCAACATATGCTGGCCATACAAAAAATCCAAAGGATTAAGGTATTGGGACAGCACTTATTAAACTCCAAGCCAACCAATCGCGCCCATTAAAATCAGCCCAATCTTTAGTTGCATTAGACCAGAAAAGTTGGGATCAGATTTGGGCATGAGGTCCAACAAAAATTTTGTTGGGCCCAAAAGCAATAGTGCCCCGGAGGGTTATTGGGGTTGGGCCACAAAATTTGAGACATTAGAATCCAACGGATACATACTGCCACCACAAAGCCACAATGGGTAATCGGATTAGCCCATAGATTAGGGTTAAGGAAACTAACTCAAGTGGGCACTTTTGAGAGTCCCAACTCAACCTAACCCAGCGCATTCAGATTACCTTGGGATCAGATTTGGGCATGAGGTCCAACAAAAATTTTGGTGGGCCCAAAAGCAATAGTGTCCCGGAGGGTTATTGGGGTTGGGCCACAAAATTTGGGACATTAGAATCCGTACGGGCTGGACATCAGATTAGCCAATTCATCATTTTTGGTGTTTAGCCCAATTCATCATTTTGGTGTTTAGCCATACAGGCTGGACATCATTACTGCACCATTCTTCAATATTGTAATTAAAGCCAGAGATTTTTAAATTAATGAGATAGAAGGGAAAGATCATATATCAATAAGTAACAAAGCTGTGAAGATTAAAAAATTTGGCAGTCAAACCACCTATTTCTGTTGATTCGCTTTGGTAAAACCCTTGTTTGCCAAGTAAAGTAATTATATGTTTTTTTTATAAGGAAAACATGAATTAAAATGTAAAGTAATTAGGGTAATCAAAACTGACAATTGAAAAAAATAGGACGATGAGAATAAAACCGTACAGTCTTTGAGGTACACTAAGGGCAGAGACTTGTGTCTTTGTAAGGAGGAAGTAAAGAAGAAAATTAGATACCTGGACGGGGAACATGTGTACAACTAACATAAGAGAACCATGAAGTGAAGCTGCAATGAACCTCTGGTATGGAAGAATTATGGCCGTGACAACATGAAATTGGGAGGATCATTAATGATGAAGCTGTTGGCAGAACAAGCAATTTAGTTGTGTGGGTAAACTGCTTACAACCTTCACGTGTTAACCACACCCCTTTAGTTCAAGTGAAATCATTATTGATGCTATAACATGGAGCACATTCAACTTTGGGCATATGCCCTTATTCAACAACCTGAGACCAACCTGCAATGGATTTGTGAAATATATGAAAGCACGATAAGCATATTCCAATGAAGTGGGTTAAATAAATCTGCAACTAAATGATAGAAAAGCATTACATGGCAACAGAAAATGAGAATACCGATTCACAAGTTCTTTTTTCGAGGAAAATTGAGATTGAAAATTTTAAGGCAGCTATCAAATAAAAAGTGGACTTAAATCCCAAAATAGGGTGAAAAGCAATCAATAAGATGATGACTTACAGGTGAAAATGATGCTCTCTCAAGATGATCACAACCATCTAACTACCAAACCATCAAGTGAAAGACTAACTAAAGACATACTGTGGAAACTCACAGTTGTCAAACCCTGACACAGAGTAGATACAGTTAGAAATAATAGCAGTGACTATAAAAAAAATCCGATGCATGCAGAACTTGTATAATAGGTGGATGAATGATAATATGAGATCTCCAAGATATCTAACTACATTATGAAATTAAAATTTCTAAGAGCAGTATGATTCCCTATGTATATGCACTATGTATCTTCTCTTGTTTGAAGATTGAACTAAAACACAAACTGACTTAACAACTCTACCCAACATTAAAACCTTGATTCAATGAATTATAAAGGTCGCAAGAATTATATAAATCCTCATAATTCTTTAACATACTGAATTATTGACGATCACAATTAAGGTTTCATCAATTGAAGGAAAGAACGGGTATTCCAGAACTAAGCAAAGAAAATCACATGGACAAACCTCACAATTGTCAAGAACAAAAGAAAATATGTAATGTGATCAAGAAATTACAAGAAGCACGTTCTTCCTAGAAATTTTGATTCAAGAAAGAAAGAAGAAAATAGAAAGAATTACCGACGCGGTCGTCGATGGAGAGCGGTGGAGCAGCGGTGGAAATAACTTCCTCTTTTACTTTACCTATTTTATATAATAATTATGTAATTTCCCTTTGATTATGTTTCTTTTATCGATAATAAATAGGGTTAATGAAAGCGTGTGCCCCGGTTAATCGTTGCTACCAAGATTTTTTATAGCCGTTAAAATATAGACACGTTTTTAATATGAAATATGGGATTTCAAGATATTTTTTCCTTTTTAGTATTTTTTTCTCCTATTAATTATGTTTCTTTTATAGATAATAATAATTTGGTTAAGTTTTTTTTTTTTTTTTTTTAAGTATGGTAAGTTTGAGCATTACCAAGATTTGACTATAAATTATCATAGCCGTTAGAATTTAGAAAACTTTCGAATAATGTTTTGAGGGTTTCAAGGGATTTTTTTCTTTTAGGCATTTTGTTTTTTCTTTAAAATAATCAAGATCCTTAAAAAAATCAAATAATTTTTTAAGATTAAGTTCTTCTAAATATTTATTGGTTTAACAATTAATAGTTAATAATTTACTTAATTTAGCATTAATTTAGTAAACCAGATCAATGAGAGAATAACACATGTTTTTTAATGATTATTATATTAATATATATGAAACATATACATAAAACATCTTTATCTTTATCTTTATATATATAAAAGTACCACCACATGTGACACATGTCAAACTCACAATTTTTTTATAATAATAATTTTTTACAATAAAATATTTAATAAATGAAATTTTAAATACTATTGTCTTTAATATGGCTAATCAATGACTTCAAATTAATGTTTATAAGAATCATTACTAAATAATATAATATTTTAGTTAGATTTGTTAAAATAGTAAATGTTATACTTCAAATATAGAAATTATTTATAAGTTTGAAATTTGTTTAATTTAAAAAAATTTGATAAAAATATAAATAAATAAAAGAAAACCATATATAAAATTAGCTAAGTTAGGTGATAAATATAAATTTATTTTTCCTATATAAATAATATTTTAAAATTTCTAATTTAATTTAATTTAATTTTTTTAAAATCCCGTATATTACATGGGATTTATATTAGTGTGTGTATATATATGTATCTAAGTATATTAATTTTAATGTTAAGTTCTTCGAAATATATGTTCATTTATTTAATATTATACATGAAACATATATATGAGCTTTAGCAATGGACTTAATTTTCCTTAAGATGTATAAATTCAAATAATTTATAAATAATAGATATATACTTACATAATTTAAATCGCATATTACTTCAAAGCTACTATTTCTATATATTAATAAATAACGAATGTTTAAGAAAACATTAATAAATAATAAAAGATTAATAATGAACAGTGGAACTCAATTATTTTCCAATAGAATTTGATAATATGAAACCTACAAAATCACCTTTTTTTTTTTTTTACTCTCCGAACCAACTTAGCTCGTCCCGATCCAATCCAAGACTCATTATATAAATAATGATTTCCTTCTCTCTTTTTTTCAAATTCAAGAACCAGCAATCACACATGATCTTAGAGCAAATCCAAAATGCTCAAATCCTGAAACCATCTTTCAACATGAAGTACTGCATCCAAGTTGTAAGCACTATCGATGGAAATGGAAAGAGAGACCTTCGAACCATTCTTATGGATAACTTGTTAATCACGATATTATAATCAAGACAGATTTGAAATGAGTCTTGGAGGAGTGGTCACTCTATTAAGATATCTCTAAAGCAAAACTATGTATAGTCTATTTTCTTCCAAAACATGAACACTCTTTCTTTCTTCCCCTTTACAGAAAATCAAGAATCAAGTAACTGCAAGCAGAGCACAAAGCTAGTTTCAACGTCGTTGTAGTGTTACCTTCCATACACAGAAAGGGATAAATTCATTTTTGGTCATGCCCTATAGACGTTGCCCGATTTTGATCCTATTACTTTCTAATCATCAATTTTAGTCTTGTAAATGAAAATTTTATCCAATTTCAGTACTTTTTCGTCGGAATTTGAATTTTTCCGGTCAATTTTTGGCGAGTGACATACACTCGCCCCCAATTCCATGATTTTCGTTCATTTGCGCTTATGTGTCAATTTTTTCACACGTGGCAATTCATTTTACATTATTTTGCAAGTAAAATGCCACATAATCATGCCACATCATTTAATGAATAAAAAACAAAAAAATATCAAATCCCCAAATCAATGCATGAACTCTAATCTCTAAATTCTCCAATCAATTACCAATTAATGTTGTGTTGGAGCCATGGAAAAGGAGGATAAGGAAATCAATCGCCAAGATTTAGTGATGGAGAAGGAAAATAATGTAAAATGAAATGCCACATGTGAAAAAAAATTGCCACATAAGCGTAAATGAACAAAAATTATGAAATTGGGGGCAAGTCTATGTCCTGCGCTGAAAATTAACCGGAAAAATGCAAATTCCGATGAAAAAGGACTAAAATCGGACAAAATTTTCATTTTCAGGAATAAAATTGATGATCGAAAATTAATAGAACAAAAATCGAACAAGTCTTTAGGGTATGACCAAAAATGAATTTATCCCAAGTAACAAATAGACAATCAGAAACAAAGACTTCACCGACTCATAGATCAACAATTGCACGAAAGAAAATTATCGCTAATTAATATTGCAATAGTTAAAAAAAGGAAGCTACTCTAAACAACTATATATGATCAAAAGTATTAAAAAGAAACTGTTACACAACTTACACTAGCAACAAATAATTAACTTATCATCATGTAGAACAAACACCAACAAAATTAAAACAAGTAAAGACTAGACTAATATCCTAAAATTTTAATTTGAGTTGAAGTCCAAAAGTGGATTGAAAATATTGTAAACAATTCTTCAAAATAAATTTCACATTAATTATATATTGACCTCGCAAGTCTGTCTAATTAATGAGTACATTATTGAAACATAAAAACCAAACATGTCAGAATGAGGATGGAGTATATTATAAGACATTATTTTTAATAATTCCATAGAAAATTCTAAGTCAAACTAAAAATGAAATATTGGTTTTCTTGGTCATAATTTAAGAGTTGGCTAATTAACAAATTTTAATTCCGGGTTCATTGAGGTGATATATTATTCAATTGTCCTATATTCGAAATGTCAAAATCTATCTAATTTTATCCTTAATTGATTATTAATTCCAAATTTTATATGTTTGAGTTTGAAATACGATAGGATGGATTTGGGTGGTTAGATTAATAAATTAGAGTATAATTAACTTTGGCAAGATTAACATAGTATTTAAAGTAATCCTCTTTCATCCATGCTAATTTCATCAACTCTTCTGTCCTGACGTGTACAATAGCCTAAGATTTTTGGATTTTGGACATTCAAGTCATCAATGGCTCTTTCTTGCCCCACTACTAAGAATGGCATTCTTGTTTTAACTTTTACTTGTTGATAACTCAACCGCACAAGTATGATGAATTTTCTTACTCAACTTTAACATATGAATAAATTGAAGATGTAATACTTTTAATCATCTGTGCAGTGGTTTACTCATTACCAACAGAAGGAACTCCATTGGAGGCCCCATCAATCAATTCAGTGTTTGGAAATGACGTACACTTTGATTCATTGTTGTCGTTTGATATTAACACTGGAAAGATCGTGTGGGCTAAGCCATGGTTCGATCTATCTTGGAACAGTGGGAAATTTCTCTTTGCTTTCTGCATTTCGTGATACATCAGGTTCCTGAAATCAATGTCAGAAAGTAAACAGATAATAAACTTGTGTATTTTAATTCAATAAGAATCACATGAACGAATGATGTATTCTTGAAGTTGGTAACTCAGGAAAAGATAAATCGTGTTATATAAATGTCAAGTAACATCCAAAGTTCCCCCAAACACTTCACTGGAGTGTCCTTAATTAGGCCACACTTATCGAGTGAAGTAATTTGAGGGAACTTGGGAGGAAACCTGACTCGGTTCGTTGATCATTTCTCATGTTATAATCTGTTTGGCAAAGACAATTGTTACTTATTTATAGACAATCTAAGATCCGTACATATCAGGGAATCGAAATGAGAATCATGCAGATCACAAACATGAATCTTTTTAGCATCCTAGCCCTAGGAATACAAAAAAACATGGGAGTGAGTGACTGAACCTGGTCAGAAATGCAGCTAAATAATGAGAGGGAAAAATGTTGCAATAAAAGTTGGATGTGAGTAAGTATATATTCTAGCAGTGTGATTCCATGTCTTATAAAATTGCCATTCACTTGCCCCATAGTTGAGACTAGGTTCAGTGTTCTCTACCTGAAAAATACTACAAAAACGTGGTATGTGTGCATTGCGTAATCATCAATGAAGTGATGAGGTTCCCATTAGAGTTCCCTGGATTGCTTCATCAAGTTTCTTAATCCTCAATGAATTGAGCTTGCTCAAGTGTTTGAGAAACTCTGGTGCTGATCTGATAAATAATTCTGAACCCAAAGTTGCAGCATAAGAGACTCTAGAAACATCCAACAAGAAGGCTAGAAAATTAGTTATGAATGCAAGAAACTTAGAGATCATTTCAACAAACAATGATCTGATTTTAGAAGACTTAATTGTACAACTAAACTAATATTGCTATACAATTAGTAGGAAAGAATAAGATATGATTTCACTGAACAGTTATGGAATGAGTTTTTTTTTTTGGTAAGTTAACTTTTAAAAATTTAACAATTGGGAGTCCGAACTTTTTTTATGCACCTACTTATTGATCATATACTTTTTTTTTTTTTTTTGGATTATTAACTCTATGGATTTTCATAATGTTTTTTTTTTTTTTTTCAAGTTTAGTCCAATTCTAGTTGAAAATTCAATTTGTGATGGTAATTGTTGACATGAATGATGTTAATGTGCCGCTTCAAATTAAGAATTTGATTGCATGGAAGAAAAATTGATATATGCAACCAAAATTGGGGACTTTTCTTACCACATAAATCAATTTTCTTTTCATCAATTAAAATTCTCGATTTGAAGTGTCGCATCAATATCACTATTGTCCATTAATAAAACAATGTTGGCGATGGAACTACGATTATAGAAACACACATTGTACCTGTATATATGGAAATAAAAATTAGTTGTTTAGTCTTAAGTACGTTATCAAAGATACTAATGAATTACAATTTCCTAGTTTTTTGTAAAATATATCTTACAATAGTCAAATTTGTTGTATAGCTAGACAGAAACCAACTCCTTCTATATCGAACAATCACACGTGAGTCTAACCTATTGATTTTATGCATTTTGATATTTAGGTCCCTTTCATGTTAGGACACGACCAGCTCATCAGATTTTCCTTACTATTTAGTTTACATCTTAATACTTAGTTTTTCTCTAAAATCAGATGCTTACGATATTATTTTAATTTAATATAAATCCAATTATCTTATGTTTGGGGGTATCATCCCTGGAAGAATTATTACCAGCAGGACGATGCTGGTAAAACTGGATGTAAGAACTTGAACTATACATATTTTTAATTCAATAAGATTTATGAGAAGAAGGGAACAATGAAAGAAATTAAGTTATTTTACATATCCTTCTGATAACAATAATAAGGGTTTTTTTCCAAGGAACTCTAGAGAAAATCTGACTCAGTTTCATCTCTTTCTTGTGTTAATTTTTCCCCTGTTTTGTTCCTATTTATAGAGGGTGAAGATTTATTGTGTTGATCCTAAAAATACAAAATATATGTGTAACTCCGAACCTGGTCATGAAAGCAGCTTAAATGATGAAAAGGGAATCATCTCGCAAGAATTGAGTACGACCTGCATATCCCTTTCCGGATTTTTTTGTTTTTATTTTTTATTTTTTTATGGACGTAGTTTGATAGATAACAATAATTCAAATTACCAAGAAAATAGTTCACTATTTTCCCAAGCAGAAATACTTCAAGACCATATATATACTTGGAGAGCATAAATTAGGGAAATATCTCCATTCAAGAAAACAAGGTAAAATACATGGGAGAAATGGAACCTGGTTAAGAATATAGGTTATGTAATGAAATGGGAATCCATATCTTCATCTTTTGCCCCATCCCCTTTTGTTTTTCCATATCATAACACCATCTCACACAATCTCATAATGAACAAGTTGAGAATGCTGAGAATCCATATATTCTGATACTTGTGATACCAATATTTGTTTCTTCATTTATCCCATGTTTGTGGCCAGGTGCAATTGCTAAACATTTTTTTACTCAGAACTTATGAACTTGAGCTCATAACGAAACAAAAAATCAAGAAATGTGTTGAGTATTAGCTCACTATATATAGAGGTGTAACTGCAAATCCAAACATGAACAAACTGAAATGAGTCATCAGTTTTCCCCTGGAGTTCCCTTTAACGCTTCATTGACTAGTTTCTTTGAAAACAATTACTCACTGAAGTGTTTGGGGGAACTCTTGGGGGGATCTGATACAGAACAAAGTTGTTCAGCATTACCAAAGATCTGCTCAAGAATACTAGTGCTAGAATGATTTCAGCTTCAAATAATCGAAACATATCATCATTAGTTTTCCACCAGAGTCCCCCCAATCGCTTCATTGAGTATTTTTTACAATGAAGAATACACACTGAAGTGTTTGGGGGAACTCCTGTGGTCATCTGATTCAAAACAGAGCCCAGGAATTGCAGCAGATCAACAGAAATCAGGTGTTCTACCAACATATGTACATTAATTACTGTCTGCATTGCTGTTTAGAATATTGATCAGTGTGTTTCTTTGCAGAATGTAAAATTTTCAGGTCATGGTACAACTAGGTCTAGCATGCACCAATGCTCGATAAGCTTGAAAACTGAAAACAGAAAGGGAACCATGCATGGCATGTAAGTTGTAACCAAAGCTACTCAAACTATTGGAAACTAGGGAAAGCCCGGTGTATTCCACATCTTGTGGCGAGTCACTACTGCGTTTTCTTTTTCTACAAACTCAGTTACAATCAAACAAGTACCTGGTCCAAGTGGATGATCAAATATATCATCAAAACCAACAGACTTATTGCAATTAGGAAGCTCAGGAACCATAGTTAGTGAAGTTCAGTCACGCCCATCCTGCTGATAAGCCCACTTTCCAGAAAAGTTACCGCTTCCAGTCTACATGAATCGCTTTATCTAAAAAACAAGAAAATGATTAGAAACTAGCAAATATGAAAGGTGGATCATGTTGAAAGTTGGTCACACATAGAGCACGCCAAAGAAGAATAGAAAGATACACAACACACACATGGGGGAGTCAACATGCTATATTCATCACCAACATGACTTCATTAAGATATGAAGAAGCAAGCAGCTCAATATGACAGACAGGTTATAGCTCGTATATACAAAGAAATATTGCAAAGAGAAATTTTCGATAAATCAAATAAATAAACCTGCACTATGAGGGCAAGGAGGCAACACTTGGTACAGATTGTTCTTTATTGTCAGAAAGGATTTAATGTCAACGACTCTTGGATTTCTTAAAAAAGTTCATTTCTTGATAAAATTCCCAGTTTCTTAAAGAAAAAAGGATGGGTCGGGTACAAGGCAAAGGGGTAACCAACACACAGTTAAACACAGGTTAGTGATGCATAATTTGGGTGATAGAAAGTACTGGTAATATAAAATAAAAATAAAGATAAAGGTGTAAGGACAACGTAAATAGTTATTGTTTTTTTTTAACAAAAGCAGTAAATGGTTCTGAAGATGGTCTGAAAGTGCTGGAAGGGAAAGTGCTTTGTATAGCATGTTAAGTTAAATCCTCAAATAGAGCTAAAACAAACAACGGGTGTGAAATAGAACACAAAATTAATTCCAGCAAAAACGCATGCTCTCACCAGTAACATCTCTTGAGGAGGATAGAGATCTGTCAATTTTGATTCCTCCTCCACCATTAGCTTGAACCAGCCCATGGACTCTTGGTGATGAGATCAACTTTCCATTAATGGAAGGTGGCAAAGAATGACGCCTGGTTAAACCATTATTATCAACTGCATCCTGCCCAAACCTCGGGGAGACATGCACTTTCACCTTGGCCTTTGAAGAAGCAGTTGTTGTCATATAACTAGGTACCCTTGCCATGCTCTCAGGAGTTGCTTGTTGATCATCATGTTTTGTTTGTAAGGATGTTTTCTGGCTCGATTTGCAGTTTTTGCTGCTGATCTGGTCATCCTTGGAGTCCTCAGCTAAAGCAAGAATATCTTGGCTTTTCTCAGAGACAAGCATAGAATCTTCTACAAGAGCAACATGACTAGTTAACCGATTGGCTGGGCTACTAGCATTTTGAAGTTCTAAACTTGATTCCACACCATTTTGTTCAGCAGCTTCAGGAAAATCGGCCATGGGATTATCTACTGGAGTATTAGATGTTTGCTCAGAAAATTTAGGGGCTGGAGATTTTGATAGCTTCTTTTGATATCTTCTTGGTTTGTCAACACCAACTTCAGCTTCATTAGATATTTCGCCACTGGGTTTCTGAATCTTCTTTAAGCCACGCTTGACTTTTTCGTTGCCAATTTGTGGATGCTCATTAGCAGATTTGACCAATTGACTACAGGATTTTCTCCCTTTGTGCTCAAGTTTTTCTATCTCATCATTGGCATGGTTAGGCTTATCTCTTACAGTTGCAGAGAGCGATCTCCTGCCTTTGCGTTTTGGCTTACTTTGTTCTGTTTCAACTGTTTGGAGCTTCAAGACACCAATTTCCTTCTGTTTGGAAGATGGGGCCCAGACTTGTGATATTGACCACCTAATCAGCCAGCTCCATGCAGAATTTGGTTCTTCTGTACTATACTGAATGCGTAGTGGCATTGCTATTGGCGATGAAGAAAGTAGCTGAAATGGATGTAATTACAATTAGATGGAATTATTTATTATTGCATTAGCAGTCAAACAAAGTCTGGGAAAAGAAATAATACAAAATGAAGGGGAAAAAAGTCCAGTTCTCAACTAAATTACTTCTCTTTATTGATGTTGGCCATGTCTTTATGTTATGCTGCCTGTGCAATTCATGTTAATCTACATGCTTGGTGCATGTAAATCAATCATGGTCACGTAACTCGAAGAAGTAAAGTTCAGAACTATGGTCATTTTAAATTTTCCATGATTTAGTGGGATCAACATGGTCAGGCAATAATTTGTCATGCAATAAAGAATCTTGAATACAATTCTGCTGTCTCTTTCATCACCAAGTTAACCAACTGTAGCAATGTTGAAAGGAAGAAAAGAAACAAACTTTAGAGGAAAATAAAGGGACCTACCGCATAAATGAAAGCATTCTTCAACAGGGCATCAGTTGGTCGATTTTTGGTTTCACAAGAATCCTGATTTCCAGTGTCCTAGTACAAAGAAAATGTCATTTATTGTCACAATATATTGGATTAATATCAATTAAATGATAAGCTATGGAGATACTGGTACAATCTAATCATGGCATGAGAAAATAACTAAAAAAAATCCATTCAAACTATTACCTTTGCAACAAGACATTGTTTTCTGCTTTGTCCATTTCCAATTCTAGACTGCCTAACAATGTAACCTCTGGCAATTGCTTGAAACTTGACAATACCTTGCACACAAAATAATGTAGCAACAGCCTGTCTTCGAACCAAACAACCACGGATGGTGGCTTGCAGCCTTACGATGCCCTTAAGGGTTTGAAACTCACAACGAGCCTTGAAACCACCAATAGGCAGACTTATAAGTAAATCTCTAACCACAAGCAAAATTATTCTGAATTTCATAAATGAAAAGGAAGTCATTTAACACGGCTTCTATGCTGAACCAATTACCTGATAACTCCTAAAAGAGGCTTGCATAACTGTAGCAGCTTCCCAAAGCTTAATCTTCACTGTGTCATTTGGTTGACCAGGATCTAATGGCTTATCCTCATTTTCATTTGACGAAGAGGATACTTGCCCAACACTTTCCAATATTGCAGTCTCACCCTTGTCAAACCTTGAGTTATCTATTCTATCAACGATTGTATCAGGGACAGGATCAGAAATTAATGGTGTGTCATCTATTGACATGGATACGGGTTCCTTGGAGGAAACTCGAGATGGTTTCTCGCTTGCAGATCTCTGCATGTATAATTGACAACAAATTATTACAAAATGACATCCAGAAATTACAAATCACAAAATTACACAATGAAAAATTCAGACAAAGTAGTTAATGGCTTATTACTTTTCTACATAAATCAGTCCATTCCAAAATATCAGAAATAAAACACATTAGTTTAAAACCCAGAAATAGATTCATATACTTCATAATGTGAACCTTCAATAGATAACTCAAACAGTCTGACATGGCAGCGCAAGTTGTACCATTCATTCAACTACCAAGTATACAAAGACATGGTTTCTGGATGCACCACATAGCTTGCATGTTTGTGATTAGAAAGTGCTCCAAGGTTAGTAAGAATTTTACAAGATGCAGAAATTGTTAGTTGGGGTCAATTAACAGATCATGTAGATTTTCTAAAATGTTTTCTCAAACATCTGCCATGGTTCAGTTTACAGAATGTCATTTTTACAGGACTGTAAGAGAAGGTTCAAATAGAAGAGGGTCAGCCAAAGAAGAAAAAACAAAACTATTACACAGACGATAGCTAGTTTAAGATTCCAAAAGGACAGGAATAAAAGGCTGAAGCACATTGCTACAAGCATCACGATGAAGAGAGAGATTCGAGAAAGTTTTATGAAATACAATGAGTACATCTAAGAACATCAAATCCCTGTACATGTATGTCTCAAGAGTCATAGATATGGTCAGGAAGAGCGAACCATAAAAAATCTGAGATGGAAGAGAATTAATGGAAACTTACAGAAAGTTCTCTTCCTTTCGACACATTAGACTTGGATGTTTTTTTGCCAAAAAGGATTCCCTTGATCCATTTTCCTGGAGACTTTCCCATCTTGGCAAGGCAGATATCTTACAAACTTGGATTAGAAAACCTGAATATTCCAAACAATTCAAAATCTATTAATGATAATAAAAACCAAGATGCGAGATCAAACTAAAATAAATGTAATTCCTCGATTAAGTGAAACATAGCAACCCATGCAGATTACCCCACATAATGTTAGATTGAAGATTTTGTGCACAACAAAGTAAAATAGGAAGCATAATAAATAGCATTCTGATGACCTCCACACAATCATGAAGAATGACAAAACCAAAAATTACTACAAAGACAGCATCAGATAATATGAAGAACATTTTGTTTATAGGCAAAAAAAAATCCATACGGATAGAATGACAGTTGACAGAGATCCCAACAATTTATAACATCCAAATTGCAATTTTGATGGCAAATGCATTGGCAATTAAAGTTTAAGCTTCATATTTTTAAGCCATTGGTGTTAACTATATATAATTACTAAAACCTATGCAAAGATTTAGCTAAAAACTTCAGATTAAATATCAAAGCCCATAAAAAATCTGCGCAAAACAGTATAGAAAACAGTTGCAAATCACGATAAGTAGATCTTGGACTCACCTCAAGCAAAACCCGAACTACTTCAAACGCCATAAATCACATTCACCTGTTGAAGAAACAAGAAACAATAATAAAGATCTAGTCTTTTAGAGATCCTAACAATGGGTTCGCGATTATTTGCTCAGAATGTAAATGCAATTGTGCATTTGAGCATCGCGAAAGTGTGTTGAAAACGCAGTAAAATTTTTTTTAATGCAAATTGAAGTGTAATTAGTTGATAATATTATATTATACCATGTAGAAGTTTAGCATTTCCATATCAACACACAACAGTTACACTGCAACTGCAAGAAGAAGACACCTCCGAAAATTAGTAATTAATATTGCATTTAAAATTCCTTCACCCAAAAAAAAAATTCGCCCACCTTCTCCTTGTTTATTTTTCTTGCTTTTTATTAATGCAGGCTGGCTGGCGCGGCAGGGCGTTGATTCGGTGATGCGTAGCGGTGTTTAAATATTAAAACCCCCACTTGAAATTCAAAATTAAATTGAGGTTATTATCGAGTTTGGAGTTATCGAATCTGCAAAATTTAATGTTAAGTATGATCATAAGAGCATCTTACTATGCCGAATTTCTATTATTTTAAAACTTTTTTACCATATATTCCTAATATTTAAAAGATATATATTTCAAAAATATGTAAATGATTATATCAAACTATCTTTGAATGAAACTGAGGTCATCGATTATGTTAGATATTTTTCTTTTCATTTCATTTTATTTATTCATTTTTTATTATAATAATAAAAAAATTTAGAATATCTATAATATTTTTTTTCAATAAAAAATAGTGTAGACGATTGAAAATGAGTAACAGTTATTATATAAAATAATGTAAAAATTACAGTTTTTTTTTTTACACTGATGGAGATAAAGACTTAATAAACAAAGATTATGAAAGAATTAGTGGTTTGGCTATAGGTTTAAGTGTTTTTTTTTTTAGAAAGTATAGGAATAAAATGAGGGTTTTATTACAAACTCCTGTAAAAAATGGGTGTAAAATATTTTAGCTTGCATTTTAAAAGCAATCTAAGAAAAATGGGCAATTGGGTGTAAATGAGCAGAGAACAGCCAGCCCACTTATATATGATCCATAGGGATTTTCAAGATCCAAACCCAGCCCATGTTCCCAAACAGCCCAATATCATTATCCAACAATTCATATATTGATAATATCATCTTACATATGAGATAATAATTATAAAATCAATAGGGGACAAATAAATTCTACCCTATAAATATATGTTGGCTTTATGCCTCCCAAGAAAGGCCTACATTTTTTTCTCGTTAACATAATTAAGTTTAGCATTGAATTATGGATAAAGATACATAGTTAGCATGCAATAAATACGATTATGACTTTGCAACTAATCCTGCATAGAGGACAGGTGGCTCTTTCATAACATTAAAAAGGGAGTTGGTAATTAATTACAAAATAATCGAGAGCCATAGGCTGAGATTATTTGTCAATTGACTAGAGTCTACTGCTATTTAATTAATCTAATAAATCTCTCATAAAATATAAGTTAACTCAAAGACAAGAAAAAGAGGACTTGAATTTAGCTAAAATGAGAATCTCAATACATGACTAATTGGTTTGGTCAATAATATTTTATAAGTAATAAATTGACAAAATAAAAACTTTTGATGGCTGTAAAAGTTTGTTTTAATGTTGGGAAGAAGAGAATATTTTTAGTAGCTACAGCAAAAAAAGGACAAAAAAATTGAGTGATATTCAATTGCAGAGAATGAAGGGAATTAAGTGATGACTAACACATCAAATCAATTATGATGAGATGATAATATGAATCCCCCCACCGACACTTCTCTAAAGTACACACACACCACATGGCAATTACTGTGCACTGCCCATTTTATTCTCTTTCTTCATTCTTCCATCTTATTAATACTACCTTATTGTAAAAAATATTAATACTTTTTAACATAGCTGAAGATATATATGGCAGTTGATGTGGAAACATTCAACGTGTGAGAGCCTAAAATTGATTTTATCACGATTGCAATATTTGGAATTAATGATGATTATTCTCCTAATTTATTATCTTTCACTTCAATGATTTCAACATTCAAAATGTTGTGTCGAAATCTCATTTGATGTATTCTTGTACACGTTTTTTTAATTACTTGTGAGAAAATCCTATTTTACATGATTAAACTCAACACGTGTCAGATAATATTCATTTATGATTTGATTTTTGATTTTCCAAATACGTGAATTTCTGAATTGTTATTAATGAATGAGAGTCAGAAAATGCATTTACATCCGAATATTCAATATGTCCATCACATAAATTTTTTAATAATTTATGCTTCACATTTTGACAATCATCCTTTTCTAAAAATATCATTAAATTCCAACAATTACTTTTAATACAATTTTGTAACAAACAAATAAATTTGAGTGAAGTTTGTTTGTTTCACATTGTGGCTCTTCCTATATATGTGCCAATTACCCATCCAACTACACAATCCAATAGATAAGAACACAGCTTATTAATGCAACAAATGAATAGTTGGAATTTATGAACTGTGTCATTGATTTCCTGAATTCCGCATTAACTCAAAATCTTTATTCCTAGGCTACACCATCCAACATTATTAAATGTATCTGATAATGCTGTCAATCACTAAAATATGCACTTTTCCACCTACCCTTAAAAATTGTACCCTCCATTTGGGTTCAATTATTCACAATTATTACCTGTTTCAAGAGGGCTATATTCCAAATATAAATGTTAAAACATATGTATACTATCATGTCATTTACTCTTTACCAACGCTGTATTAGGATATTTAAAAGCTGTTATTATTATTATTATTATTATTATTATTATTATTATTATTATTGGCATATACTCCTTTCATTTCATAATAAGTGTTGTTTTGGACAAAAACTCCAAAATGAAACAAATATACTCTTAACTAATCAATAAATTTATGATTCAAAATTGGAAGAGAATCAAATTACTTCCATAAAATATATCATATTAAATCACTAAATTTTAGTTAAGGAATATAATACGGATAATTTGAAAATAAAATTGTATAAAAGTCTAAAATGATACTTAATATAAAAAAAAATTTAAAATAAAGAACGACTCTTATTATAAAATGGAAGGAATGTTATTTTTCTAGCTAATTTCAGAACAAAATTATTTGATTTCAAATCTAACTCAAATTCTAGATAATGAGTCAAATTTAAACATGGTTGAACGCAAAACAAAAATATATTGATGCTAGATTGTGTCGTTTGTCTCAATCAATTTAATTTAATATTCATCTTTTAATATAGTAAATAAATAATTTACTTATGATTAATATTAAAATTTTATATTCTAAAGAAATATTAAAGTTTCATTTTCAGTAATCTTATGTATTGAGATCATTCTCTTTACAAAGTTTTTATTTAGAATTGAAAAAAAAAATCATAAAATAAAATTTTAGATAGATTGGGTTTGTGAAGCAGGGTGGAATGGGTGGGGGGTCTGGTTTCAAATTTTCAATTTAATCAGATTCACTCTAAACAATTACCTCACTATTGTACCATTTAAAAAGATAAGATTTAAAATGATTATAACATTATAGTATTTTTTTGTATCCTATGATATTTTGCATGACACTGAAATGACCTTGTCGGTCCTAAAACTGGAGAACGACCACAAATTAATTATGACAAATAAATCTAAGATGGAACTAAAATGGGATGTGACAATCTAATTGAAATTGAAATGACAATTTGATATTAATTATTATGTTCTCCAACTAATGATTCCATAAAAAAAGGTTAATCATTTCACGAGAAACCCCACATGCCCCATTGCCCGGTGAACACTCTTCCCCTACATGCAAGTCCACCAAATGAAGCCTTTAAATTCAAAGTCAACGAATGAACATATTAACATATTCAAATCTATGTTGACTTTCTCATCAGAGCATGCTGAATCTACGGCTTCAACGCCGAGTGCATTTTAATACTGTAGTCCGCGCAGCGCAGGATCAGGAAATATAAAATAGGTTTAATTTTCTCTTATTTTGTGCAACAGCACTAGAAGACAAAATAATGCTAGAAAACAATCCAATGGACTCAAACTTACATGGAAACTTCTTTTTTTTTTTTCTTCAGATCTCTGAATCAAACCCTCTTCAGTCATACATTCAATCCTGTTCAACCTCTACCTGTTTTCTGACACCAAAATTTTCCACTTTTCTTGAATTTGTTATTGCTAATTCTTGCAAATTTCCAAGAATCTTTCTATTGTACAGCTTGGGAAAAGTTAAGCAACTTTACTACAAAGTTGCAGCACATTGGTCTTAAACAATCCATGATCACACATTCTAGCTTTATGGGATCACCCTTTTGCAATACTCATTGTTGAAGTTGTTGAATCCATTTTCTGTTGTTGATTTTTCATGAGAATGGAAAATCCATGGATTTCATTCAGTTTCTTGGTTTCTGCTATATCTTTCTTTCTATCTTCTCCATTTTGCAATGCTCAGTTAGCTCCAACTGAGAGCAGAATACTGTTGCAAGTTCAGGAGCTTCTAGAATATCCACCAGTTCTTCAATCATGGAACAACTGGACCAACTTCTGTTTTCTACCTCCAACCCCATCTCTTACGATCGTCTGTTCTGGTAATCGCCTTACTGAGTTAACCATAGTCGGAAACAGAAGCTCCCCTGTTCAGATTCCTAAGCTCTCTCCTTCAAGCTTTGCTGTTTCTAAGCAGACTCTTTCTGGTGCTTTCTCAATTGATTCATTCTTCACTGTTTTAACTAAGCTTTCGAGTTTGGAGAAGTTGTCTCTAGTTTCTTTAGGATTATGGGGCGCTTTGCCTGCGAAAGTGAACCGCTTTCGATCACTGCAAGTGTTGAATATTAGTGCCAACTTCCTGTTTGGTGAAATTCCTCAATCAGTTTCTACTTACAAGAGTTTAAAGAGCCTTGTTTTGAGCAGTAATTTGTTCAATGGAAGTGCACCAGATCTAAGTAGCTTATCATTGCTTGAAGAAGTGGACTTGAGTCGTAATTATTTGGGGCCTAAGTTTCCATCTTTAGGCAACAATCTTGTGCGTATCTCTCTTGCCAACAATTCTTTAAGATCTGAAATCCCACAATATTTGAAGAAGTTGAATAGCCTCCAAGTTCTTGATGCATCGTTCAATAAACTCATTGGACCGATTCCTTCGTTTTTGTTCTCAATGCCATCAATTCAGTACATTAGCCTTTCCAAGAATCAATTGAGTGGTGCATTTCCTCCTAAAGTTTCGTGCAACCAAAATCTCACCTTTGTTGATGTATCGAGTAATCTTTTGATTGGGAAGTTGCCTTCTTGCCTTTCACCAAATGCCGGAAATAAGACAGTTATTATAATGTGGAACTGTCTTTCCAACACAACCTCAAAATATCAAAGAGCTTATTCTTTCTGCCAGAAAGATGCACTAGCTGTCAAGCCTCCTGCAAAGAAACAGAAGGAGGAATCCACTCTGAAACTTGGGATTGTACTTGGGATTATTGGGGGGATTGTGATAATATTAGGTATTTTGGGGTTGTTCATTCTGGTTCTCTACAGAAGGACACATAGGAAAAGAGGCAGTCAGTACAGACTTGATAGTTTCGTGATTGAGAAAAACCCAATTCGAGGCTCTCCACTTGGAAGTGAGTCCTTAGTTATTACAAGTCAATTTCTTGTATATATGAAGTTCAAGATTCTGATATAAAGTTGTTGTTTTGTTTCACCAGGACACGTCCCACAGCCGATGAGGTTGACGTCCCTCGGACTTCCTCCTTATCACATGTTCACGCTCGAAGAAATAGAAGATGCAACTAACAACTTTGATCCATCCAATCTTGTGGGAGAAGGATCACAGGGTCAGGTAAAGAGTCTAGTAATTTCATATGTTTGATCATACCAAGTGAGCATTTTGATTTGACTTATGTTTTAATGATTTACAGATGTACAAAGGATGGATTAGAGATGGCTCAGTGGTCCTGGTGAAATGTCTGAAACTAAAACAGAAGCATTCAGCTCAAGCTCTTCAGCAACACATGGAAGTAATATCAAAGCTAAGGCATCGACATTTGGTCAGCGTTTTGGGCCACTGCATCGTCTCGTACCAGGACCATCCAAGCACAGCTAGCACAGCCTTTATTGTGCTTGAAAATGTCTCCAATGGCTCATTAAGAGACCATCTTATAGGTACACTGCTAACCCTCCAAAACCAGTAATGTTTTCAGAGAGTAAATGCTGACCTAATTTGTTGTCCATCTGGCAGATTGGAGAAAGAGGGAAATGCTGAAATGGCCACAGAGAATGGCGATCACCATGGCCATCGCCAGAGGTACTCAATACTTGCACACAGGAGGAATCCTTGGAAACGACCTGAAAATCGACAACATTCTGTTGGATGAGAGCCTCACTGCAAAAATTAGCAGCTACAACATATATTTACCATCTAAGGTGAATTTCATTCACATGCAAGAGAAATGTATGCCAATATTAACGCGTAAAACAACGTACATTCTTAACATTTTTCGTTTCTTTTTTCCACAGGTTGGGGCAGAAAGTCCACTGAATGGACAAGATACCTCAAACCACCCAAACAGGTATGTTATAGTACATTTTTCACCTTCATATTTGATTGATATAAACCTAATTTTTCTCATTGAAAACTCTGTTTTTTATGCAGTGAAAATCCAGAAAAGGAAGACATATATAGGCTGGGAGTAATTCTTGTTGAGGTTATAACTGGTAGACCTATAAACTCTCAGAGTGAATTAGAAGACTTGAAATTTCAGCTAGAGAGGAGCTTAGCAGAATCACCATCAAAACTACGAGACATGATTGATCCGTCTATGCGTGGGACATTTGCTTATGAATCACTGAAAACAGTGGTGCAGATCACTGTAAACTGCTTGTGCAAAGATCCGATGGGTCGACCAACGGTGGAGGATGTGCTATGGCATATGCAGTACTCAGTTCAAGTTCAAGAAGGATGGACCAGCAGTGGAAACCTCAGTGGGAATCTTAGTGGAAACCTTAGTAACAAGATGTAATATTGTAGCATCTCTATATTTTTCTTGCATCATAGTTCAGCTCAGTCTTGTTATGATATGATTGCAGTAAACAAGATTTGTATCTACCAAATTTTGAGGATAAATCTTGTAAAAATATTTTTTCTGTACTAATTGTGAAATCTGCCTACCCTCAGCCCCAATGCACCACTTTCACCTCTGGTAAATACTTATGTACTAATATACTGTCCAATAGTTGACTATTAGTTGTGACTGGTGTATAATTTACTAATATTATGATAATAATTGCTATACTATAATTAGAAAAGATTGGAAATGACGATTCACTTGTTTTAAAAATAGAATTATGAAAAATGGTATAAAAATGGTAATTATATTCAGATTTAGAGGAATAAAGAAACATTGTATAGTTCTACATATAAAAATTATTTCTTACATTTCTAAAAACATTTCCTCGCAATCATTGACTTTTGACTATTATTTTCAAAAAAAAAATAATTAAAACAAAAGGTAGTATAAATTGGATTTCTCGTTAAAATAACATAAATTGGATTTCACCTTCAGGAAGAGCGGTAGTTTTTCCCGGCGATGCAGTTCGGCGCCGGCGTCAGCCCATGAGGCACAGTATATCAAAACTAGTAAGAGACAGACTCTACAAAGAAGCCATTGCTCTCTACACCCACAACCACTCTGCCTCTATTCCTCCAACAAATTTCACTTTTCCTTACATCCTCAAAGCCTGCGCTGAGCTCAAGGCTGCATCCCATGGCCAAATGCTCCACGCCCAAATCTTCAAAGAAGGGTTTATCAGTAAGCACACGACCACGGACCTCACTAACATGTACATGAAACTGGGCTTAGTCGATAATGCCGCCAAACTGTTCGACGAAATTCGTCACCCAAGTGTATCTATTCTCAATGTTGTCATTTCCGGGTTTTCAAAAAATGGATTTCACGGAGAAGCTTTTAGAGTCTTTGGACAGGTTTGCGTCGTTAATTTTAGGCTTGATTCGGTTACAGTAGCCAGCGTGTTGTCTGCCTGTGAAAATGTCGTGAATGGCATGCAGGTGCATTGTTTGGCGGTTAAGATTGGTGTGGAGAGGGATGCTTATGCAGCGACATCACTTATGACGATGTATTTGAATAGTGGGGAGTTGGGTTTTGCTGAAAATTTGTTTGGATTGATTGAGAACAAAGATGTAGTCTTTTACAATGCTTATCTGTCAGGGCTTGCACAGAATGGGGTTGTTGAAGTGGTGTTTCGCATGCTTAAGGAAATGATGGGATTGTTGCATGAGCAACCTAATGCAGTGACGATGATTTCTGTGCTCTCTGCTTGTGGTAATGGTAGGTGTATGAGATTTGGTAGGCAGCTTCATGGGCTTATTGTGAAGGTTGAGCTAGAATTTGAAACTACTGTCGGGACAGCCCTTATGGATATGTATTCGAAATGTGGTTCTTGGCAATGTGCCTATAGTTTATTCAGAGAAATGGGAAGTAACAGAAATTTGATAACATGGAATTCAATGATAGCTGGAATGATGTTAAACGATCAAAGTGAAAATGCTGTTAGTCTTTTTATTGAGTTAGACAGTAAAGCAGAGCTGAAACCAGACCTCGCAACATGGAATTCCATGATCAGTGGTTTCTCTCAGCAAGGGAAAACAGATGAAGCTATTCTCTTCTTCAGAAAGATGCTATCTTGTGATGTAGAACCCAGTGTGCGATGTATAACTAGCTTGTTAGCAGCTTGTTCGTCTCTACCACTGCAAAACTATGGAAAGGAGATTCATGCTTATGCTGCAAGAATGAAGATGACTGATGATGAATTCTTGGCTACTGCAATCATTGATATGTATATGAAGTGTGGACGACCATCTTGGGCATGCAATGTTTTCAATCAGTTTCATATAAAACCTAATGATCCCGCATTTTGGAATGCCATGATCTCTGGGTTTGGAATGCATGGGCAGAGTGGAGCTGCTTTTGATATTTTCAATCAAATGGTTGAGCAAAATGTTATGCCAAATTTAGTGACTCTCAGTTGCCTTTTGGCTGTGTGTAGCCACTCTGGCCAAGTTGACAAGGGATTCGAGATTTTCAGATTGCTCACTGTTGGATATGGTTTGAATCCAACTTCAAAGCATATGGGCATCCTGATTCATCTTCTTAGTTGTTCAGGCAGGCTAGATGAAGCCTTTAAACTCCTTCAAGCAACAGATGAAACTTCTGCTGCTCATCTTGCTTCTCTTCTTGGTGCTTCTCAGCAGTATTTAGATTCCAAGTTAGGAGAAGAAATGGCTCAGAGACTTTTAGAATTAGAACCTGAAAACCCGATTCCTTTTGTGGTTTTGTCTAACATATATGCTGGACAGGAGAAGTGGAAAGATGTGCATAGGGTCAGAAAGTTAATGGACAAGAAGGGACTGAAGAAATTCCCTGGCCTCAGTTCAGTAGAAGTGGCATAAGAAGGATTTTCAGACACATTTCTACTCTGAGAACTCAACCTAAACTCGTTCATCTCAAATCTAAGGTGGTTACTCTGCATGCATCTTGTGATTTTTCAAATCCAAAGTAATCATTGAAGAAGTTTGGTGTTGCAACGTAAAATAAGAGATCATATATCCCTCAGCACAATTAGGCCAACTTCATTCTCTTTGCCTGGAGCCATATAGATTCCAAGAACTGTTTTGAAGCTAGCCTGTCTATCACCCTGCAAAGAGCTGAACTGGGCTTTCATGGTTATCGTTGTTCACAGTGTCATTGATCACTTGGTCAATATTAGTTCTCATGAAGCCCTGAACAGTGAGTTCCCTGCAATTAACCTGGAGACGGACCATGTTTCTTATTTGAGAGTTCAGAAACAAGGTTATTTATGTTTTAAGTATGTAGTTAGCTGAGAGCTTTCCAAGAGGGGCTTAATTTGGCCAATTTTGAATTTCTGGAAGATGCTCTCTGTCTTCATCAACACATGAATACTAATTCAGAAACCAGCTTCAGATTTTACACTACTATTGTGTGTAATTTATATACCAGGAGAGCCTTGAGTTTCTTGTTGTTTTGCCATTACTGCAAACTTCTACTATATTACATCAAAGACAGAATTTTACTACATTGAGAAAGAAGTCATTAATGTCATCAATTACATTTGTCCAAAACAATTCATTTTACTATATTACATCAACAATAATTGACTTTTTCTTTTTTCTTTTTTAAGCCACCACCATCGTTTCCAATTCAAAACTATTTGAACCTCTCAATTCTTCAAAACATTGAACCCTTTATGATTTTTGAATGGCTTATTCAATTACTTGACAATATATTTACAAGGACTAGTAAGGTGCGCGTGCATATTCTTGTTCTTGAATGTTTGAACGGAAATACGTACATCAATTTACTTATTTACAGTATGATCAATTCTCTCCATTCTAAAATACAAATCCTTATAGTAATTTGATCTCTTCACCCTCTTCAGCCGAAGATATAGGCTGGGACTTGGATGCAGACAATGGAGCAAAATGTGTCAAGATATTCTGTTGTGAATTCACAGATTGAGGAAATTTGTTCAAGAACAAGCTTGTGGATGGTTGAGAAAATTTGAGATGAGAATTCAGTCCTGAATTTCTTCCATGGACACTATTACTCCCAACAAATGATGTGATTGCATCTGCCAACGCTGATTGAAAACTGGGATCACTCGTGATCGCCTTTGTTGCTGCCGCGATTTTCTGATCATTTGCAGCTTGTTTCTGAGCAGTATACAATGAAGGTTGAAGATAAGGTGATGATACATTGTTTATTCCAGGAAATTTGAGATCATAACAAGAGTTGGATGAAGAGAAGTTGAGAGATGAATGTGTGGGAGTTGATGAGAATTTGTGGTTGTGATTTGGTGCAGTAAGGTCTAGGATAACAGTGGGGTGTGATTGTGATGAGGAGAAGGTGATCAGGTTGTTTGGTGAACCGTAGTTATATCCGAAATGATTTGGGCTGGCGGCGGCGGAGGCTGAGCCACCTTGGTATGGCGGCGATGCGGAGGAGCCGCAGTTGAGCATGGCAGCGGCGGCGGAGGTGGTGGAAGCCATGTTGGTGGCAGAAGCTGGAAGAGGGTGGTTGTGAGTTCCTTCATAGGTAGTGATGAGAATTCTCATGTCTTCCATACATCTTTGAACCTGTAAGTAAATGGGATCAGATCAAAATTTATTCTTTTTTTCTTTGTCTCCAATTCTTGAAACAAGCTTGAGAAAATCACTAACCTGTTTTCTGACAGGACACGATGGTGAAACTGTGCAACGATAATAAGCCCGTGGACATGGATTCCCTTTCGATATTTTCTGACCGTATTTTCTCCATTGACATCCATCATGCATCTAAACAACAACACTTCATGTAAATCACACAATTCATGGAGTGAATATTCGTACAAATTAATTCAAATTAAAATATCACAAACCGTTTGAGTGTTGCATACAGCTCTGACAGAAACCCTAGGTTTCTTCAAAGGGTTGTGTTGCAAGATTTCATCATCTTCACTTCTTGATTTTTTACGAGAAGATCCAACGTCGTTGGTTTCTTCTTCCTTGGATTCATCAGAGCTGTTTCCAGGATTCAAAATCATGGAAACTTGATCAGTGGATTTATAATCCAATCCAAGTTCAAGTCCATCGCCAAGTTTACAAATTTCTAGGTTTTTGCTTTCAGTTTTGCTTGTCTTCTTAACTGTATCAGCTGAAAATCTCCCCAGGCTCAGAGAAACCATCTCAGATTCATCAGATGCAGCCATGGGACCTAAGTTTGTCTGTAATTTTCTGCATTGATCATGATCATCATCTTCTTGGATTTTGCCATTGAATTGCCTTTTCAGAGAATGATAATCTTTCATCACTTGAGACAATGTCAATTTCAATCTTTCATTTTCTTCCCTAACTTCTTCCATCTTCACTTTTGCTGTTTCCATATTTTCCTCCTGGATCACCAAATATCAAATGTTACACTCTTATCAACCTTCAAATTTGATGATGAATTCTAACAATAGAAAGTAGATAAATAAATAAGAAAAATAATAAAATTGCAGACCAGCTGCTAGGTCTAATCTAGATTATTTTTAGATGATCTGGTGAACAATACATGTTGACTAGCTAGGTGGAATCAATGATTTTACAAGAAATTCTCCGTATTCTATTGTGTTTAAATATCATGGTTTATTTCATTATATGGTAACTATGTCATATTTATGGAAGACATGCATTAATATAATTAGTGAAAATAAAGTACTGTTGAGAATAATTTATCATACTGCTAACTAATTAAGTTGAGAAAATTAATCTCATTCATTATTTTATTTATCCCAATAGTCTGAACCACAATATTGAATAGAGCAAAATAAAAGGAAGGGAAAAAAAAAATCATAATCATCTCGATCTTATATATTTAGTGACTGTATAGATTAACAGCTGGAATAGTGGGTGATGATCCATATATGTAATGGCCAATTATATATGTTACTTATAGCATATCAATATATATCATATCATAACTACCAAAATGTCTGAGTTTGACCAGATCTATACCATTGGGTAATCGTAATTAGCTGTCTTAATAAGGGATAACTGCACAAAATTATCAGATCCTTGAATCTGATACGCATCAGTAGTAATTTATGTTCTCTCACTAGCTAATAACGTGTTTTCCCTCACGTTTTTCTTGTTTTTCTGTTTTTGTTTCTTGTACACTTGGCTGCTCCTTATTGGTTCCTTTCAAGGTTTTCGTGGTAGTAATTCTAGGCTCAGCCTACACACTCTCTAGTAGCTGCTCTTTCTTCCCTGCAATCTAGTAGTTTCCAGATATGGTTATGGTAGCTTAATTAGTTCACATTCCTAATCATATTCATATATAACAATTTACTCATTAAAAAAAAAAAAAAAAAAAGGCTAGATTTTATCGATTATATTAACTTAATCCTGATTTAATTGAGATTTTCATCTTTTTACGTGTTTGTTAACCTTTCTGGATCGATCATTTAATGTTTTGATTGACAAATTAATATGGAAGCTAATTTAAATTTCTTGTCTCATACATATATAAATAATAAACCCATAGTTGAGATTAACTTAAATTGACATTATTATGCAACAATTGTTTTGTAAAAAATCAATTCACAAAAACCCACGAAAAATAAATAAAAATCAAAGGTTTAATTAATTACCTCCACCTTTGGTCGTGTAATAAGGACGTCTTCTTCAAGTTGATCAACTGAAAAGTTGATCGTTGTTTCGTCCTTAACAATCATGTTTGCAACGAGAAAAGCTAGCTCTCTAACTTTTTGTCTGAGAAATAGGTTTGATTTGCTGTGGCATGCCTTTTATAGAGAGCTTCAAGAGTCTGACTTTGAGAATAAATATATATGGAGTATGAGAATTAAACTGATGAAGGCTTAGAGCTTAATAATCTTTCCATGTTACATAGACAACGAAAATGTCAACTTTGAAGAGAGTCAACTCTCTCCTTAATTCACTCCAAAATTAATATTATTTGTCAGCTTAACAAAGTATGATTATGACGGCTCAAGAATTCAGCTATATTACATCCAGTTGGACCACCACCGGCCACCGTCTGCCACCACCTCCTTGAACATTCTTGCGGCGGCGTACCACCGCCCTTCTTCATGCATGTTTGACCATATCAGGGTTATATACATGTATGCAAAAAAAAAATTAAATTTTTTTTTGTCATTTTATTATTCAGTTAATTTCTTAGAATTTGAACCCTATATAATTTACCGATATAATTACTGATAAATTATTCTTGAAATTTGATCTATTAAAGAATCCAATAAATTAAAATTTTCAATTAATTATAATACATTTTTTAAATTTGCTTCTATTTTACAATTTTGTTCCCATCGAGAGGATCTTAATTATAAGAAAAATACAAAGCTCAATGGGAGCTCAGTGGGATATTTGTGATTTTAAAGTATAATTAATAGGTTCTAAAAAAAAGGTCAAACCTTGGGGTTGGGGATATTTTTATTTTTTGTAATTAATTAATGATGAATGGATATTTCTTTTTTAGAATATATTTAAATAACCTAATAAGATGTATAAGGTTTCATAAAAAGTTGAAAGATACATCACACGGCAGCAAGACTAATTAAGTACCTCCTATGACTTTAATAAATGGTTTAGGTATTTCAATCTCATTTTCAATTTCCCTATTTTTCAAAGGTCTTCCCTTCTGATTTTTATATTTCTTTGAAAAATAGTACATAAATGACACTGGTAATGAAATAATAATATCTTACATCATCTGTAAAGACCAAAAGTTGACTGGAGTTGAGCTTACCCTTCAAAACTTCCATGTTATATTCCTCATCTAGAATTTGACTTTTATTAGTTTTTAGGTCTAATTATCTCTTTAATTTTACATTTTATTCTATCAAAGTATAATATTATTCGTAAACTTTAATTGATAGGTGGAGATTCGAAAGATATAATTTATTCTGAATTATTGAAACTCAAAATACAAATACTTGTATAATAATCGTTTAAATCACTAGTATTCATGTCAAATATATATAGGTTATAACTATATCTAAATTTATTTGGCCACAAAGAAATACTCATATTATAAACAATTAAATTATAATGATGATGATGATCTTGATCATGTGTTAGTTTGAACCCTCTTGCGACGATTCAAAGGGTAGATAACTGCCTCCTTATTTTTATTAAATCTTACATCACCTTCAATTCTTGACCATCTCAACTTTCTAATCCTTTTTAGTTACCTAGGAAGCTTAACTAATTCCCATTTGAGGGACTTTTATGTTTTTATAAAAATAAATCTATATATATATATAATAACAATTACCCCTCAAAATAGAAATGCTAAAATTTTCCCGCCCATTTCCACCTTCCAAAAATAGAAATACATATTATTTCATAATTTATAAATTATTAATTTTATTGTATTAAACATGATTTATATATATGGTAATAATATCATTTATAATATTGACCAAATCTTGGAAATTATTATCTATATATGGTATATGAATGTTAATATGATCTCATCTAATAACTTTTTTAATTGTTGATATAATCAAAGATTAAATATATATTTGTTGAATAAATTAAAATAACATAATGATCGGATTTCAAGAACTATAGATTATCAAAGTATTTTTTTTATCTTTAATGTTGTACCCCACATACACATATACCACCTCAATAAATATATAATTGCTTGATCGGGGTGTTCGTAGTGACTAAGGGGGTCGAAGACCATGAAATGAGTTATTAATCAAGTCAATCAACATATATAAAACAATGTAAATTAACTATCATTATTTACTATATTCGAAATATGTATTGTAAAATTATTATAAACATCACACAATTTTATTTGACAAGTATGTCGTATACAATACTCCAATTTTATATATCTTCTATGTAACAATGTTAATAATATAACATAGTGTTTACATAATTTTATTTTATTATACCATATTAATTCTTATTAAAAATCATAAAGATTTGTAATATATCTTGAATATAATAAAAAAAAATATACATATGATATATGTTGCACACAATAATATTTTGGAAGTATAAAATTTATGAATTCATATACTTTCTATTAAAAATTACAAATTAAGTATAAAAAATGATTAAAAAAATATATCATTTATACTTAGACTTATAAAAAATATGTTCTATTTCATAATGCTGAATTATATAAATATATATTCATTATTAATCTTGAAGAATAGATAGTCGATGCTTTTTATAAGAGTGATAATACGTAGATGAAGAATTTTTACATATATATTTTAAATACTTTGAATTTTTTATTATGAAATTTCATTGTCATCTATATAAAAAACCAACTAATTTCATTTCTATTTTTTTAAAATAGAAATAGAAATATTTATTATTTTATAAATTTATAAATTGTAAATATTTAGTTTTTCATAATTTATGTATATTCATAATATGAAAATCATTTTGTATATATACGATAATTGAGGAAAAAAATATGATCGTATTTGATATGTTATAAAGTTAGTATGATTTGTATCTATATGGTAATAATATCATGTCATAAAAAGTTGTAAATAAAAGTTTGTACCTTAATCTAAATCATTTTATATATCCACGAAAAAATTAGCGAAAAAATTTATCATATTTTTTATTGTAAGAATAAATAATGTTTCCTCCTTGATTAAAAAGTAAATAAAAATCTGAAATTTCACTATCATGATAGCATGAAGTTCACAAAACAATGATAAAATATATTTAGTTTATGTTGTAATATAGTTTCATGATTTTAGATTTATCAGATTTTGAAATATTTACTTTCCAATATGATTTTTCTAATAGATAAATTTTGATTTTAAGATATCTGAAAAAAAAAAAATTATACAAATTTTTTGATGGTATGTTAAATTTAGAAATTTTATTTTGGTGTAATATACAATAATATCATTAAGCTCATTATGAATAAGTTGTTGAACAATATGCAAGTATTTTCTAAGCCAATTGTGACAAAAACAAGTAGTAAAATAGTTAAACAACATATGATGAAAATAATAAATATTTAGATGAATTATATAAGTAGTAGATTAAATTGAAATAACTCTGAAGAACTATATGATTTTTCATGATCATCATTTTTATATCAAAAAATTACTATCACATGAAATTTATTCACTACATCACACGAATACCAAATGAGGTTGAAATATTATCAAAACTTGATTATAATGTTCAATCAATAATATCACAATTTTATACTCATTATGGATAAATTATTGAATATAAATTTGCATAAGTTTGTTTCAGGCCAATAGTACGACAATGTATGATGAAAATAAAAAATATTTAAATTCATAAATTATATGGGTAGTAAATTAAATTGAAAACACTTTGAAGAATTATATTATTTTTCATGAACAACATTTTTATATCAAAAAATTACTTACACTTCAAATTTATTTGTCCATACATCACATGGACACGGGTATATCAAATGAGATTGAAATATTATGAGAACTTAAATTTTTTTTTTTGTAAATTAAAAATTTCACATCAAACTCGAAATATTTAGATTTTATGATCGTGAGTCATACAAGTAATAAATCAGATTGAAATTTTCCAAAAAAAAAATTATTATTTTTTGTGTTCAACATTTTCATATTAAAATATATAAATAGTGAAATTTATATATTCGTGCATCGCACGGGACTTATACTAGTTTATTTAAATATATTTGAGATCTTTTTTGGTGAAGAAGTCACTTTCACATATATTTTTCCAAATTAAATAAAAATACGCAGCCCAACCAACATCATCAAGTTTAGCAACCACATATTAAAATTTAGGGGAGAATTGTTATTTTATTTTTTTCGTTCTTTGCTTTCTTTGATTATAAGTCTTTTATTTATCATTAGTCATATAATCTTAAAATTTCTGTTTTCAGTCCGATTAGAGGTCCATGTGGCATGTTTAATTAGCCTCCATTCTAATGTCTTGACATCTTTAGTTTTGCTTCATGGCACCTACTTCTGGATAAATTAAACAGTGGAGCTCTTAAAAGTTAATGATATAAATTGTGTAATTTAAATAACGATATTCAAAGAAATTAGCTAGTCTCTTTACCTTATGCCAATCATAATCTCAAGAACATGTTCAACATTTTACAAATATAGTCCAAATAAAAGGGTTATAACATGCAAACAAAAACCCAGAAACAGCATACATTTTACTCAAAAATTCATCATAACGCCATCGTCGAGCCAGCTGTATGCACAAAACTATCGAGCTTTTCGAAGACACGGTTTAGCAAAATTTACACCGGTTCCAAATTATCTCCCTGCTTTCAGGATCCTGCATTTAAACATGTGCACAATTTCTCAGATATAGTTTAAAAAAAGCCTTTAGAGATCTGAACCTGCTATGTGAATATGCACATAAACTTACCAGTAGTTGACTTAATACCAACTTGCTGCACTTCCTAAGCATTATCATACAGAAATATTTTGTCTTTTAACATACACACAAAGTCAATAAGATCAACAACTCATCAACCAAGCAAGTTGAAATACGTTTAAATGACAGCTTCAACGAGTACGTCCTATTTGCATTTGAATATAATTATACTCAAGGCTGTTTCCAAGGAGAGCTGCATTTAAAAATATATAAATCTTTCGTGCTAGTAGAATCTACTGGGATTCTTTAGTAGATAAAAGCAACTAGTTGTTAATAAATTGAAATAGGTCAATGGATGCTGATTTAAGTGCCAAGAATAGACTAAGCATTTTTTTAGAATTGGTTTGACCCAAGAATGTATTTTAGGAACCTAAAGGACGATTGGATGATTGTAATTGGCTTGGTTTCGTATATCATCAACTACTTAAATCTCATGACTTCAGTCCATTATAACTCAATTAGTGGATTATATATTCATGCATAACATGTGATGAAAACTAATCCCACCAGCTACTTTCCTAGAAGTCAATGGGGAGATTAAAGAGAGGCTAATTAAGCAATAACATGTTGAATATTATAACATAGAAACAAATTAAAAATGAATGATTGTCTTGTAATAAAAGGCATCATAGAACTAAATGTTTCCTTGTCCATAAGACACCATGAAATTCACAGCTCATTGGGGGTTAGATGAGCTTGAATGTAACTGATATAGGCAGAAATTGCAGATAAAGAATATGAAGATGAACAAGTCGTTGTGTTTGTTGGTGACCATGTTTGTTTATCAATGCAACAGAGACAGCAATTCCAGAGGCAAAACCCATATATATAAGCATGATTGCCAACTTGGCTTGCACACTGTCATGGTGCTTCCAAGAAAATCAATGAAGGAACATAATTATAAAAGAAATCCCAGTGTGATTGAATTAATTTAGTCACCTTGTAACTTAGGTGGAAAGTAAACCTAAATGACGATTGCTTACAAACTTTTGATGAAGTCTAACCTGCTCCTTAGACAACTATTTATTATTCTTAAAATCCCACATTGATAAGGAGAAACCGAACTCTTCATGACAACCAAGTGACAGTCTACTTGTATTATTGTCCAGGAAATAAATAAAAGTTTGAATAAAAATGGAGTAATTATCGGAATAATAGAGAGCAGAAATACCATGCGAAGAAATAGGGAGATACACATGAGAAACCATTAAGGAGAAAGCATCCCTTGCTAACCTAGAAATCTTCAAAGCTTTACATTATCTGCTCCATTCAAAGTCCGGACCAGATCTAGGATTGGCGCTGTTTAGGCGATTTGCATCTTCAGGCTTTATTGAGCTTGCAAAGGTATGCCAACCTATTAGGTATGGTAGAATGAACTGCAGAAAAGTATGAGAAAATTGATTGTATTATGGAAATTCTTAGACAATAAATATTGCAGGTGCGAGACAGAAACTATGTTGAACTATAGGACAGAACTCTACATAACACATTCTATACCCCCCATAGTAAGACCTGGACGGAACATAACTATGATTGCACAAAATCCAGTTCAAGTTCATACGAATAAAGATCACAAGAATATGCAGTTTGTATAGCAGTATCTGAACTACTTAAGTGATTTGCATAGTTTCCAGATGCAGTTTCCAACAAGTTGTTTATTCTCTGCCTAAGTCAATAATGATGAAGAATACATGATTATCTGATTCCAGCTAGAACTCTCAAAGTGGTGTTTGAATTGAGGATTTGAAATGAGAGTATGTCAAATCCACCAAAAAAAGGGGGGGGGGGGGGGGGTTCTAAATGTGAGTCAAAATCTATATATAAATCCTTGTATCCAAACAACGTTGGTGGATTTGCTATAAAGAATTTCAAATCCATCTTCAATTCCTTTATAAAGATGTATTAACTGAACTTTTACTGGCAATACTGTCATCTAGCAGAATTCAAAGTTATGCTCTGTATTAGTTTCTTTGCCAACAATAGCAACAAGACAAATATTGCGGCAAAATTTTGCATTCACTTAACTGAACTGAACTGATAGAGGTGCAGCTTACATTAAAAGATGATACGAGAACAGTATACTCTGCCCTTGTGATGGGAATATAGATGCTCTCATCCACATTAGTGAGCTTGTTTTGAACACCTGATATTTATCCAGTAATCCAAGCATCAAATGATATGGAGTATGCATTTTAATCAGAAAGCTATTACCAAAAGCTCAAGAGCAATGAGGGATTACTGAGGTTGAAAAAGTGGCCAGAACCATCAGGCAAGGGCTCCACCTTCAAAACTTTCCTCACTTTGCCTTCATCACTGCATGATTTAAAATTCATTGACAACTTAAGAAGAAATAGTTATCTGTTTCTTATAGTTAGAGAAACTAAGAATGTCACACAAATTGAACAACAAAACAAACACAAACTCCACATGTTCGACTGACAACAAATGGATCAAAGAATACTATAAATGAGAATGACCAGACTAGTATCATGATTCTCTGTGTTTATTGAATCAATAAACAAAAAAGAAATATGAGTTATCAACCAAGCCAAGATACCTATTGATTAAAGATAGAAACCAAGAAACTCTAGTGTTGCCACTGAGAACAATATGCTAGAAAGTTCACGAGGAGATATGATAGTACCTCCTTCCTTTAAAAGGATCATGAAAAAATTCACAAGAATCTCTTGCCCCAAGGCTGACTAAGTTTCCAATTTCAGTCACCGACAATGAGAATACCTGAGATATGGAAATCAAATACAATAATATTAAAGAGGGAAAACAAATTTAAGGTTGAAAGTGCTGCTTATAAAAATTTAGGTTATCTTGAACACAAATTTTCCACCATGCAACTAATCCAGTTTCATCAATGTTAATCAATTCAAGGGTCCACTCTGCACACGAAGACAGAAATACACCTTGCCAATCGCTTGCTCACATTTACACTTATATGCACAAAACTTTCTTTATGCATTTGAATAGATCAAAACAGCAATTTACCTGTTTTCTACCCCAATCATACTGACGAACAGAAGCCGCTGGAGCAAACTGTAGCAAAATGAAGCCCTCTTTTGACAGCTTAAATGCCCCAGACTGCTCATAAACCAAACACACAATCATAATTGTCAATTTCCATTATCCAAGACCAACAGAAACAGATTGTCCAAAAACATACATCTAAGGGAGCAAACTCAGGAGACCGCGGCTCCACCGTAAGAGCAGCCTTGCCTTTATATATCGTATACCCCACGAAAATCCTTGGTGGAAATTGACCTATTTACATACAATTGAAGATCAAATGAAGGGGAAATTCAACGCACGCATAAAACAAGAAAAACAAACTATACAGGCAAAATCAATCTAGTCAGAAATACTAACTCAAAAAGGGTTAAAAAAATTAGAACCCTCAACCTACCAGGCTGTGAGGGAAAAGGGGTGTCATGAGTAGTAAACCTTTGCTGATTATTTTGTTCTTGAGGTGTCAAATACTGATTTTTTACACTAAAGCGTGCGCTTTTAGAGTGATTTCCATGTGGGGTGGTGAGAAAAGTAGCATTTTTTGTTTTGGAAAGAAAAATAGAGGTGGGTATTGCAGAATTATAGGAAGATAATTTGTGGGAGTTTTGGAATGAAAGCGCCCCACCTGCTGGGTTTGCGCATAGACTGAGATTTGCCATTGTGGCTTATCTTCTTTACTTTTCGAAGACCTGAGAATATTGTTATAGGGTTTATCAGAGGGTTTTGGGGAAGAGAGAGGTTAATATTGTTCAAAATAGTTAACAACTTTGCAATTGCATCTTATATGCACCTAATGCTAATGATAAATTTGTCAGACAATTTTTGAAAAAAGATTGGATATGTTGAAAATTTTCCCTTTAAAGACGAATTATTTTTTGTTTTTTATCAACTTTGTAATTTTTTTTTTCATGTAAATGTTTGTAACTATGTAGATATGACGGTGGATAGAATGATGGAAAACTTATTATTTATCTTATTTTGTTTAATGTAAACTTGCTTCATTAAACATATAATTAATATTAATTCTATAAATAACAAATATTCTGTTTTATTTGCACATTTCTAATGTTTGATGACAACTTTTAAACTTCACAAATGAACTAAACTTGAGTTCACTAATGTAAGCTGACAATCAAATGGTATTGAGTTTGATTTTTAATTATCAAAATTAACAATATAATATGAACAAGTTTTCTAAAGAAAAAAAAAATCCCAATAGCTCATAAGCTGCTAGAAGACTGAAGGGGATGAAAAAAAAAAAAAGCAAGAATCCAATATGTGAGCGCACATATTTTACCATAATTTTTTCTTTTTTTTTTTCTGGAAAAAAATAAAAGATTTTTAGTATTCTAACATTACATTATTAGATTTTCAACATTTACTTTTGTGAGCCTTATTTTCCATTTAAGATAAAAAAAAAAAAAAAAAAAGAATGAATAACGTACGAATTTTCCCAAAGAAAGTCTCAGAAAAACATTTCATAATAATCCGAAAAGCAGCTCCTATTTTCACCTTCAAACACTGGCCACCCATTTAACATCTTTCTCCTTCCTCGTATATATATCCATGGAGTCCATGTTATCTTCTTTCCCTCTTTCGTTTTTATCTATGTTGTGAATAGGAAATTAGAATGTATTCAGCCTGCTCTTCATCATTGCGGCTCATTCTTCCTCAATTCAGGCAAACCCACAATAAGCTCCGCCTCTTAATATTACCACATTATTCCAAGACAAAATCCAGCTTTATTCCTTCACCCATCTCCTCTTCTTCCACCACTGATGATAATTCTGCATCTTCTAAACACCCACAAGTAAGTTTCTTGTTTCACACGATGAGACTGACATGTAAAGATCACATTTTCTGTTATCTTACGTGGGTAGTCTGTGAACTAGACAGCAGTGAGAGTTAAAAATGGTGGCTTTTCAAGAAAACTGAGAAGTTGCATTCTTGATTGTTAGTGTTCATTTTTTCATTCTTTTTTGATATGTTGGTATTTGATGCTTTGTTGTTGCAGCTAGGGTATGATCCTTCTGAGGAGCTATTTGGACTGTCTGATGATTTACAACCAAGGTATTTGCAAACTCTTTTATTTGTCTTTTTTTCTTTGTTTTGGCATTGTCATGATTTTGAGGTTTACTTATTTGATTTTCTGTGAAATGTGACAATGAAACTTTTGAGCTTTGTTTGCCTCTTGAAAGTTGTCTAGGAAAATTCTTCTTTTGCTGCAAGGTAAACTGTCACTGAGGAAATATTGGTATGGTCTTTTGGAGAATACTTAGACGTCATCGGTGAAAATACAATATATAGTCTGTATAATGACATGTTTTGCTTGGGGAAATGAATGAGATGAACCAGATTGGTGATCAAGATTAAAAAGTAATGCACCCCCAAACATTTTATTTTCAAATGAAGTCTGTACCCTAATTTGGATATGGCAAATAGTCTATTCTGATGTACAATATTATTGAAGCACTGAATGATTTTCTTTGAACTTACAAAGGAATGGAATAGTGTTCTTGAAAATTTTGATTCCAACAATAATTGATGATGCTAATTCTTGGTTATTATTTTAGGAAGCTTGCTTCTGCTGCATCCAAACCTAGGTCATGGTTTGGTCCAAATGGCCAGTATATTCGAGAATTACCTTGCCCAAGTTGCAGGGGAAGAGGATATACCCCATGTACAGAGTGTGGAATAGAAAGACCCCAGTCAGATTGTTCACTATGTAGTGGAAAGGTAATTATTACCCAATATTTACTTTTGTGATTGAAGAAACTAAGCAACTGTTTTTCACTAATATGTTTTGGCATATCATTATTCTGCTGACCTAATTTTGAAAATGTTCTCCTTGTTATGTGCTCTCAATATTTAATAGGGTACAGTGACCTGCAATCAGTGCCTTGGAGATTGTGTTATCTGGGAGGAGTCAATTGATGAACGACCATGGGAGAAAGCCCGCTCAGTGTAAGTATCTTACATACAGAATTTCTTGCCATATCCACATTGATTACCTTCCCCTACACCTATAATTCTTAGGGATAGATACTTGATCAGACTTGTATTCATGAGAAACTTGTGATGTGTATTATAATTTATAGTTTCTATGATGCCGTATTGTCGTACTTTTACTTCTATAAATATTTGAATATCATAAATGTGTATTCCAGATCTCCCCTAAAAGTTAAGGAAGATGATGAAGTGGACAACTTAGATATAAAGCTGGACGTGAGGAGAAAAACCAAGCGTATCTATCAATCCTCTGCTCCTGAAGTTAATTTGAAGATCAGCAGATCATTGAAAGTTAGTCAATCTCTGTTTTAGAAGTTTCTTCTGTTTGATTTGCTGAATTGCTCCACCTCCTTTCCCTGTCCTTGTAGATCTTACTATCTCGCACATTGCAAGTGCTATAGTATCTAATTTTTCAGTTAGATTTCAACTTTCTATATACACCAGAAATATTGAAAACTATGAAAGTAGAATTTCTCTTTTCTTTGAGAATAACTAAAAATGGCTGGTAGCATGTGGTTCCTCTATCCTGATGATCTAAGACCTCCAAATCCACACAGTTTCTTTGTTATTCATCCTCTTACTTTTCACACATTCAAAGCAGATTTTTTGTTTCTAATTTATTGGACAGATCATGAATTAATTCTTCTTTGTTTAGTTGGATGTTTGCAGAGCCTCAATGCAAGAACTGGAATATTTAGTAAGAGGATGAAGATAATCCACAGAGATCCTCTGCTCCATGCACAGAGAGTGGCTGCCATTAAGGTTTGTTGTACTTTTGATTTTTATATCTGTTGCATCATTCTCTTCTTCTTTCCCCTCACGAAAACCACATGCAGAAATCTTGTGAATTATCTTGCATGCTAATTAATTAATGTAGTGTGAGTTAGACGCATCAATTCTTTTGTTCTATCCTACATTTTCATTGTAAAATTCTAAACATGCTCGCATAGCAGAAAACAAAGGGGACTGCTACTGCTAGGAAGCGTGCTTCTGAAGCTATGAAAAGCTACTTTTCTGATCCTGAAAATCGCCGCAAGAGAAGCATTTCAATGAGAGGTTTGTTTTACTTTGAATTTTTTTTTCTCCATTTCATTTTACCTGTCTTCTTTGATTAGTTTGTGAGAATCCATTGAAAGGCCTTTTTACGTTGTTCTTTCTCTGTGAAATATTTGTATTAAATAGACAAGGTTCAAGATTTCATTCAAGCAGCTTTAGTTTGTTTCTGCTTTTCTCGGTGCAGGTATAAAATTTTACTGCAAAAATTGTGGAGGTGAGGGTCATAGGAGAAATTACTGCCCTGAAGTTCAGCTCAAGGTCATTGATAGACGATTTAAATGCCGGTTGTGTGGGGAAAAGGGACACAATCGAAGAACATGTCCGAGATCAAAATCAGATGACAAAAAGATCGTGGTTCATAGGAATCACCACTGCAAGGTATGTGGTCAAAGTGGACACAACAGGAAAACATGTCCACAGGTGGTTAAAGTAGAATCAGCTGTTGCTATGAGTGAAGAAGAAGCTGTCTCGAAAAGGAAGTATAGCTGCCGTCTATGCCGAGAAAAAGGGCACAACATAAGGACTTGTCCACATAGAACAAGAAATCCAGGACCCATTGCACAGCATTCACCTTGAGTAAAATCTTGAAGATTTATTAGAGGTTATTTTTCTCTTTACATTTTGCTTGTACATGTTAAAAGCAATCTGTGACTCAATGAGTTAACTTCTTAGAATATGTGTTAAACACGCCTCTCATTTTTTATTCAACCAGATTATTTGCTCCAAGGTTGTTTGCCAAGAAACTTATGTTTTGTAGGTTGATCCGATTTGATGTGTTATTGTGATTAGTAGAATATCTGTGTTGACTATTCGTTAATATCTAAATTGTATCTCCGTTTTGGGTTATAAAAAATTCTCTCCTTACCCAAAGAACAAAGGTGTGTGCCAAGAGTGACTGGTGGTGTTCCAAAAATATGATAAATTCCATTATATTGATAAACATCTAGTTACAATAGATGTAGATGAACAACACTCCTACAACTTCATACGAAGTTCTCTCCTCGTCAAGAATCAATTAGCAAATCGTGCCTGCATGGCACTTGAGTGCACCGGAATAGCGTGTAAGTCTGCCTGCATATGAACCAGGTTTGAACTTAATCATGTTCTTCAATTTCAATGGACTTATTGTGTGTTTGATTTTTGGCCCTGACTCAGTGAAGTAGGCTCCATTTATGAACCTGTCACCCTCAGACCGCCATTGCCACTTCATCCACTCGCTCTCTGTTTTGCTTTCCCTCTTTGTCACCTAAATTTTCAGACATATCTTTTCAGAAACTGTATTTGTATGAATGCATATATGACACATACACACATACACTGAACTGCATTATTTTTTACCTGCTTTGTGTTTCTGTTATTTGAAGCCTTGAATTGATTACCCTGGCTGATGATGGTGGGATTAGCACTACCACCAATAGCATACATTTCCCACCTGGAATAATAATTGTTAAGAATATGGAAGAACCCTGATCTGCACCTTGGCATCCTTTGGACCAAACCGTTTCCAAATCGGTTAAACGCTATTGTAACTTGCATGAGTTTATCCTCCACAGTATTATCATGTGCACCAAGAAGCATCACCTGATCCACCAAACCAATGTGAGTAACCCTCTATTAATCAATCTTAATCTTGTTTTCTCATTCAAATATTCCACTTACATGATCATGATGGTTGAACTTGCAGTTGGAGATGGTAATAGCAGTGGAGCCTTCAATGGCATCAATGAGGCCATCAGCACAACTAGACAGAGAAACATGGTCGATCCATATGTTGTTTGAGCCAAAGATAGAGATGGCGTCTCCATCACTCGGTGTTCGAAAGCCAAAATGCTCCGTTGAGTCCCTGATTATTCCACCACTGGCTGGAACAATGTTGTCAATCCATATGTTATGGATTATTACATTGTGGATAAACTGGAGGGTGAGCCCGGCCCCATAGGCGATGTGGACTTCGACTCCTCGACCATCAATGGTCTTGTTGCTTGTAAAGATCAGTTCTTGTTTTAGCCTGATGACCATGGAGTGGGAGAAGATGATCCACAACGGCTCCGGTTGGATGACAGCGTGGCGAAGGGTTCCCTTCTTGGGATTGACCATGTCGTTGTCGGACGGATCAGTGACGATATAGTATCCTCCGTTCTTGCCCCCGGTGGTCCGGTGGCCGAAACCACGGGCACATTCGGCCAGCTTTCTTCGGTTACTAGCCCAGCAGGGGTCGCAACGCCAGCACCTGTCGATAGGGTTTGTAGCCTTGCAGCTATTTTGCTTGAGTTGCCTCCTTGTTATATTTTGACTCATCAAGATCCTATACATACATCTCCAATGTTAGATGCTACAAACTCAATCGAGAGAGACAGAGAGAGTTTAGCTCTATGGATAATAATTCTAGAGCGAATTGTTAAAAAGAATCATTAATTTGACATGTTTTTTAAAATTTAACATCAAGTTACAATTTTGGCTAAAAAGAAAAAGAAAAGGATAGAAAGTTTGCATGTTTTGTTGCAATTTAAGAGATTGCATCGACGTGAGTGAATGTATGTAAATTAACGATGTATTACTCGCCAACTTGTTCGTTCAAATCATCAGCAATTTGCTCAGGGTTGGGATCGAAAGCCTCCAAGGATTTCTCATATGATTCCTTGGCCTTTTGTCGTAGATACAAATCATACTTTGCTATTCCGGCATCCGATTTTGCTACTAATGCAATTGTACAGATGAGGAGGAGAATCGACATCTTGGAATTACTCGAAGCCATTGGAATTTTATTTATTTTTTTTAGATATATTTTTCCGTCAAGGAAAAAGGAATCACTGGAAATTTTGTACAAGTGATTCCATTGATTTCCTTACTGGAAAGAACAATATATAAGTAAAATGTTTAAAGAAAGTGGAAATGTTGACAATGCAAGAAATATAAATATATATGTTGCCTAGAGGAGTTGTGAAGAGAGATAACAATAACATGCGGAAAGATTGGAGAACCATTTATAAGTAGAGGTTATGATAGATTAGCCTATTTAAGACAATTAGTTTATAACATGGCTTATACATGCATGCCTCTATTTAAGGAAACACTGTGACATTATAGTAGAGCCATGTGCCAGTTTCCCCTGTATTAAGGTATTTTAGTAAATTCATGAATGAATAGATAAGAACTTTTACAATGTGATTGTGAACTGTCAAAATACAAGTCTATGTATTATTTAACGATATTGATAAACAGAAAGAAAATCAATGAACCATGACAAAGGCATGGAGGGAAAAAGAAAAGGATAAGTGCAATAAAACCCAGTAATAAATATCGAAAGTTGAGAAAACTTCAATACCACATTAACTATATAAACTCCCCAAGATATGGATAGACAACTACTACCATACAGTCAGAAGACTGGTTCTGATAACAGTACAGACATTCAAGATCAGTATATCTAGAGACCAGATTACCAAGGTGGATTGGAGCCTTCTCTTACAGAAGGTGATCTGGAATCTACACTGTTGTCTCTTCCCAACCTAGACACACTCCTGCTACTTTTAGGAGTACTCAGTCCAGGGCTTCCACTGCGATAACTCGCTCTTAGAGATTCATCAATAGATCGCGAGGACCTGGCAATAGCATTTCTCATAAACTTCTGAGCGGCAGATGAAAGTAGCCGTGCGCTTGGGCTTGCACTTCCACCTCTAACTGGTGAATGCAATGGTGGTTTCTCAAACATCTTCGACCTCTCCCTGATCTTCCTTGCAGCCTCTCTGGACATGGAATGTGCCTTTAGATCCCTAGAAGGTGGCATTGGGATTTTGAAATGTGGCCCATCTCCACTACCACCGATGTCAATTGGCGTGTCCTCAGACTCCAACCTTAACGGTGTACCCTCGATTTCACCCCAGGTTATAAATGGTGACTCATCAACCCCCGGAGCAGGGGACGGTGTTTTCACAAAGCTATATCCATTGTCTGCCTTTTTCTCAGTCTCCACATAATATCTATTTGGGGTCTTCCTCAAATCTTCCAAATCATATCTCTTCAACTTATCACTATCTCTACTGGATATCACAACTGGAGTACCCCCAGCAACAGGTGTGTAGAGCACGACAACATCGTCATCATCCTTCGATTCATCAGCATCCATTGCTTTCCCATGGAATCTCGTATTTGATCGGCTAATCTCCTTTGTCATCGCTTTTAGCCTCAGAGCTCTCTCCTCTTCGGTCAAAGGCACCTCTCCTCTATCAGCTGGATGATACATCAATAAGTTCTTGGATGTGTATTTCCACCCTTCCAATGTGCTCACAGGCTGATCAGATGTCCCATAGCCATCAGTATCACTTTTCTCTCGTTTATTCCCATCCTCAATCAGATTGTTCCCAGCATTCCCCACGGTTGCACCACATTCTAACAAATAACTATACTTTTCCTTCCTCTTTCTATTCACTTTCTCCATGATTCTAGAGAAGCTCTCGTTATCCTCACTCGTGTACTTCCTAAAAAACTCATCAAGCGACAAAGAAACATCTACTTGCTCATCTCCCCCATCACCACCGCCGTCAATGTCATCAGTTACAAGATTCTCCTTATGCTCATTATATAAGGATGGAGTAATCGAACTGTTTCGTAAAAAAGAAGAGCCAGGGGTTACCGTGTTGGGCCGGAGCGAAGCATCTGAGGCGGTGTCTCGCCCTTTCCGTTGGCGGCGGCGCTCGAGGATCTTGAGCTGAGCGTCGCGGATCAGCACGGGGTCACGGGAGCGAACAGCCTGCAGCCAATCGAGGCGATCGCGCAGCTTGGGGATGTCGGGAAAGAAATCTCGCTCGATGATTTTCTCGATGGCGGCGACGTATGCGTCTTCGTCTAAAACAGTGGAATCACGGCAGCGCTTTCGGGTGGCGACATCGGAAGTTGAAGCAGAAACAACGGCGTAATTAGGGTTAGGGTTACGATCAGACGAAACGGATGGAGCAGGTGAAGGAGTTGAGAGGTGGCGGGGCGAGTGGCCTGGAGATAGCAACATGATTTTTCGAGTATTATGCAGTGGGAATTTTGAGGAGAAGAAGACGAAGATAAAGAGATCGGAGGAATTAGGGTTTTTCGAATTTGGGGAAATTAGAGAATTGGATATTTGCACTGACGAACGGGATGGAGAATTCCTGTACCCCCGCTAGAAACTTCGTGTCTCCTACTAGTACCCTTTTTATATATACTTTTTATTTAACAATTATTTTTATCAAGAATTATAGACAATTTCTTTTTGAGTGGGGTATATACTCTAATTATTAAAAATCAAAGATATTAAAATTCTTTTTTTTTTGGGTGTCTAGTAATTTTGGGTGTGTATATATACATCTCATTTAAAATAAATGAAAAGGAAATATATATATATATATATATATATATATATATATATATAAGATGTAAATGTTTTTATTGTTTATTATTTATTTATTTTTATGTTATGTAAATAAAATGATAGAAATTAGAATGGTAACATTGTGAGGTACGTTTAGAAATTTAGTAGTATTAAATCATTTTAAAATATGTGTATTTACTAATTGAGGTGTGTATAGTCTCACCCTTTATTAAGAGTTTAAAAATATATATTAAAGAACCGAGTTAACAGAAGTAATTAATTTATATTAGAAGTTATGGTGCAATATCATTATAGTTTTTTAAAGTATCACATACTACAATGGAGTTTTTCATACTTAGCTTATTTCAACAAAGCAGAAATAAAACAGTAACATTGAAGGCAAACAACTCGTTTCTCATTTATATGTGATTCCAACACTGATTAACTGTGACATTTTTCAATCCCCACAAATATCGAACAAGAAGACATATCCTAGTACACAACAATAGGGCTTCGAACAAAATGTACACCGTCAGACCACACTAGTGAAGCAGAAACCATAGATCTTCTCACATGATGCCCTTTGACAGTCACAATGAATGACTTCTTCTCCTTCAGATGTTTGAAAGCAAGGGTTTGAGGCTCCACTGTGATATTTATGCCTGAAGGTTTGCTGATTCTAGCTATGTAAGTTGAATTCTCAAAACCAACATTAGTAACTGTTCTTGAAAAGCTAGCTAATATGGGTGTTTTCCTCACTTTGGATGTCATAGAAGGGTAGTTCAAATCCTTGTTCGTCTCCTCAACTTGCTTCAACTTTGAGCAATCAACGCTTCTGTTTCTGAACAGCCTTTTAACACTCCCCGATGAGTATCCCATGTTGCAAAGCATTTTGATGTAATCTTCGTTGCTTGTTTCGTACACTAGTCCTGGATTTGTCGCGTTTACAGGGCTTATATGCCCTGCTCCGTACGAAAACTCTGCATCTCTATGTTTTCTAGGATCCATACTCCAAGCTAAAAAAAACAAAAGAATAAAAAACAAGAAGAGAAGTTCATGTTTTACGAGCAAAGATATGAGCTGATTGATTACCAGTTGTCATAAGAGCAGATTTGATGGCTGAAGGTGACCAATCAGGATGGGCTAATTTGACAAACGCAGCGGCCCCAGCAGCGTGAGGGCAAGACATAGATGTGCCAGACAAGATATTGTAGTTGACAGATCTTTTGTCGAAGGGGTAATCTGATATAGCAGCCATTGGTGAATATGCTGCTAGGATTTCCACTCCAGGTGCTGTTATATCTGGCTGCATATTAAACGTCACAATTGAAGATCCAAGCTGAGAATTTTAATGATGGCTAACTATCAAGAATTTACCTTTAGGATATCTGGAATGATTTTGTTTGGCCCTCTTGAAGAAAAAGAGGCTACTAAAGGAGCATCATTGTTCTTGATGGATTCACTGGTGGATATAAATGCTTTGGCCTCTCTACAAGTAAGCAATGGTGTAAGTAATGGTGATGATCATGTTTGTAAGTAATTGAAAAATCGCCAAGTGGATGGAATGGATATCTCACTTTGTAGAGTTGGCGTAATCTTGGACTAATTTCAGATCACTGGTAACAAGCACTGATGCAGGCATAGGGACAACAAAGGAGACATCGGTTATTGTCCCCAATTTTGCTATTGTTCCAATGGCACCTGCAATAGCAGCTTCCTTTATGCCCTTGTTGCTCTCACATATAACAATCTTGCCACGAACTAGGCTATCATCTAGACACCCCGGATAACAATACCTAGCTGACAGTTCATCACATTTTCTTGTGACATCTTTTCCAGACACTAGAGGGAATTCTGTTCCATTCATCTTGAAGGAATTGATCGATTTCCCCTGTTGAAATAAGGTTATTAGGATCAGAGGTGAATATAGACTTATAGTCTATATACCAAGAAGATAATCATTGTTACTTACAAAAATTGTTTTTCCATTTCCAAGAATGACCTTGCTGGCAATCCCACGATCCATATTGCTGGCACCAACGGTCAACAGCCACGGGGCAACACTAGTAACCGTTGAGGGGCTAAAGCCATTATTTCCTGCTGAATGAACAGTCAATATACCTTTCAGCGTTGCATGAAGGGATCCGATTGTGATGCTATCAGTCTTTATGTCTGATGCTATTGAAGATCCGAGTGAGATGGTGATTATGTCGATTCCATCAGCTATGGCATCATCAAATGCAGCTAGTATATCTGTTTCCTTGCAACCTGAGAGCCCATAGCAGACCTTGTAAGCTGCAATTCTTGCTGAAGGGACCCCACCTCTGGCAGTGCCTTGAGCAATGCCATAGAAGCTAGCATCTTTTACAGAGTTGCCAGCTGCTATTGAAGCAGTATGAGTTCCATGACCCTGAGTGTCAATGGCAGAATCTGCAGAAGGGTCACTGGAGGTGTAGAAACGGGCCCCGATTAACTTTCTGTCAAACAAACAGATGCATCATAGTTTATAGGTATCCAATGTTGTGCAGCTATATCTGCTTGGTTGAAAGGCAATGAAAATTACAAGGAGAAGAGATTTTACTTGTTGCAAGTGAAATTCTTGCCACCATGGCAAACCCCTTTCCATTTCTTTGGAATGAGGCCGAAATCTTTATCACTAAAACTCTCGGAATCTGGCCATATTCCGGAATCAAGAACACCTATTATGATGTCACTTCCTCTTTTGTCATTTCCATTAACATTTTCGTGTAGACCGATAAAGTCCCATGATTTTGTTGTCTGAGGCCAGAGAGTTCTGCTTGGAAAAACTGATACCACTTCATCACAGCCTGCATAGAAGCTAATGAATCCAAATGTTGAATAAACACACATCTTATATGAGAGTGTTTGATGAACTCACTGGCTAACTTTTCCTGTTCTTGCTTTGTAAGATAGGCAGCAAAAGCATTGAAACTTCTCTTGTAACTTCTAACCAATGCGTTCATTAGGAAACTAAGAAAAAAACCTGTAAATCATATGTTTCGTCATTCTATAAGATTGATATTTATCAAATGAATATCACCTCTCATCAACTACTTCTTGGAGCAATTGAAGGTGCTGTTCTTGAAGCTTGTTACTGTACTTAGATGAATGATCTCCTTCAGGAATGGCTCCCATGTAAACAATGTATTCCTATCAGAATAGTATAAAGTTTTCATAAACATCATAATAGTGATTTCTTTTTTTTTTTTGGAAAAAAGATATACCAGAAAATAAGAGAATTTCTTACCTGCCTCTCATCTTCTGAAGCCTCACCTGGGCACCAACAAATCAGGTTGCACAAGAAAAACAGGAAACAGTACTTCTGAATGCTAAAATTATACATTTTTTCACTGTGAGAAGAAACTACTGCTGATTTTGCTCTGCACATCACCTCTTTTTAAAACAGTTAGCGAAATTGGTTGACTTTTTTAGTAGGAAAAAATCTTTAATTACCTCTTTATCTTTTTCTTGGAATGAAAGCTGGAGTATGAACAGGCAACAGAATATGCATTTTAAAAGTTATTTTGATATATAAATCATCAATTCAGATATGATATTTCAAAACAAAAGAAGAAAGTTGCCATTAATGAAAATTTCTATATCTGCAAATTTGATCCAACGGGCACATTTTATAATCACCTTATAAATTATATACTATAAATGTAAAATGTAATCCATCTCAACTTTCTTAATAATGCATTTAAGGTACACAAATTGAGAGTAATCTGAGCTACTATATATGTTCTGCCAATACAATTTATTCATAAAAATCATAGACTATAAAATCAGTGTACATCAAATAGGATGCTTCTTTATACAAAGCCGTGAAATATACATAAAGTTGAGAAGGATATTCATAGCATACGTGAAGCTTGAACCCCAATTCTTGAGCCAAAATTTGGATGAGTAACTCCCAATCTCACACTTCATTTTCTCATTTACCGAAAAATAAATCATCCCAATGGTAGGAACTTTCCTATTGCAGGTCTTTATAGATATCATTGATGGAGATATACATGATCTTCTTCAGACAATGATGCAGACTATATTCATGATATTTCCCAGACCTTGTAATCTCCGCCCTCGGTGGCTAAAGACCAGTTTTTTCCATTGTTTGGGGGTTCGTAGTGACCGGGCCCTATCTTCATTGCGACTTTTTCATCAATAATTGCAGCATAAACATCTCTCTCTGACTTGACTATTTTAATCTAAACCAATGCCAAAATGCAAGAAAAATTAGGTGGTCAGGACTTTCTATTGCACAGTAAATGGTAAATGGACTCATATATTTAATTTTACTGATAAACATTCCAGAGGTTGTGTGTTTAGATTGTATGTAAAAGGTGCAAAGTTTGAAGTGATAATATATTATCTGTTTACCATATTCATTTGTGTAATGTCATGACAATTTGAAACTTCATTTCTACAAAAAGTCAGGGCCAAGAACAAAATTCAAAAACTTACTGAGCTTCGACAATTGATCTTATTTCGCTGTCGAACGGAGATGAGTTTTGAAATTTCAGGTTGGTATCCAGAGAAAATGTGATCATAGAACACTGATGGTGTCCCAGGGTGAGTTAAGATATAGGCATAACCTTGCATTTCTTTACCTCCTGGGAATCTCCAATGACCCTTCAAAACAGAGAGTGTATCAGAAGAAGTAAATGTAGTGTGGTTCACAGTTAGTTTTCACAAATAAAGAGTCTCAGAAACTTTAAAGATCTATACATGCATGAAGACAAAGATAACCGAAGCAATATATAAAGAGGTCCAACCTGAGTGGAACCAGTATCATGATTCTCAATAAAGGTAACAGCCCTAGATGGCCACCATCCCACCACCCCTGGTGGTCTTCCTTTCTCATCTGATAATCGCCAATATTCACATCTTTCAAGTGCCTACACAACCAATAAGAAAAGAGACAAATGCTCACACCGAAGTAGGTAAATATAATGATATACCACATTAACTAGCTTTATTTAGACATAGAAAAATTCATATGCTTACAGAATGTAGAATTCCTTTTGTTGTGACATCAAATGCACCCGCAAATCCATTAGTAGCATTAATCCAATCAACAATTCTCTGTCTATGTGCATCTTGGTTATGATCCATTTGTCCATAAGTGTAACTAAGGGAATCCCAGAACTCGCCCACAGCGAAGTAAGGCTCACTTGCTTCCAAGTAGTCCTTGACATACCCGCCCCAAAATCCCCGCACGAAATCGAGTCTCCATCCATCATAACCAATTTCTTCTCTGTATGTGCAAGTAGCAGTCAATGTAATCACCTTGTGCAACAACTCATTTAAACAGACAAATTCTATGTATTTCACTATCAGTTAGCAAAGAATATATCCATAAGAAGATGCAAGGAAAAATCTTTTTACATGTTCGTATAATGTAGTAGTATTTCAAGACAGACTTCACCAGACATTGCTAAAATAAAAGGTGAATTAATTATTGGGCTAGAATATATTACTAAAAATGTACAACTAAAATGAGAAATTTATATTTAGGACTCAACTAAGTACCATCCATCAAAAATCCTACACATGCCATGAGCATTGAAGATCAGTAGAAATTCAAACTAATAACTAACCGCAACCAGCGTAGCCATTCCTTGATGTCCTTCCTCACAAATTCCTGAGAGTGATCAATGTTTGGAGCTGCATGGAAGTTATCTCCACTGCTCTTATTTCCTCTCCCCTGTGAGTTATAAAACAGAGACAAGAATTGAGAGTTGCAACACACCCAAGGAACATTAGCTCACTTTATGAAAATGGCAAAAGAAATTACGTTAACCAAAACATGTTTCATCTATAATTTGAGTATTCTAAATGTCGCTACTTTTCCAAACTAACATGCATGCCCTTAGTAGGTCAATAACAAACTAAATGGTTAATAGTATCATTCACTCAACTTCTTTATGGAAAAAACACTAAAAAAGGACACAAAACCGATATTGTCATCCAATAGAACTAGAAATATAGTTGCCAATTCAAAGTTCAGATTCAGATGTCTACAACTCCAATGCAGAAAACAAAACTCTAGAGGCTTAGTAAATAACATGTGGTCATACAAACAAAAGAAAGACTGAATGACTGATTATGTATTAGATTGAAAATGCAAGCAGAAACAATCAAAGAATATTACAGTATGTTTATTTAATAAAGTACATAAAACAGGTCATTAGGACCACTTCCTTTTTTTTTCTGTTTCTTTTCCTACTTCTCTTTGAGCTGGGACTGGGATATATTGACTGTAATTTGAAGAAACATATATTATGATTTCTCATATCCAAGTACTTCACAAAAATAACTATGAAATTATAATTTAAGGATGGAAATCAAGTATAAGGATACGACACCTGGAAGTGTGGATCATCAACAACAACTGCACGGTCATCCCAATTTAAGCGGCCACCGAAAATGTTCCAGACACCATTTTGATTCTGGTGTTGTGCACATCGGTGATTTAAGACAACATCTCCAAGGACACTTATACCCACTTTATGCAGTTTCTTCACAAGAATCTTCAATTGATCCATGTTCCCATACCTAATAAAGATTGGCATTGCCATCATTATTGCAGCAATAACCACCAGGGGAAAAAATGGATGGCTCTAATAGTAACAACAGCAGTATGAATGATATGTTGATTTCCAAGGTAGATGGGGAAAGATTCTATAGTCCATAACATTATTCGGCATTGCATCTCTAGCTTTATCAATGAATTGATTTCAAGATCAGATCAGGGGGAAATATTATTACCTTTTATATTCCAATTACAGTACCTAAGTGAAGGCATGTACAGATGTTAATGGCATATATTAGACCATACCTGGAGTTTAAGTTGTACAGATCCCTAGGCATATAGCCTTCAGGTGAAACAGAATCAGTAGGTGGAGGTAACCATATTACAGTGAAACCAAGTGATGATAATTCTGAAGCTTTTTCCTGAAGTTTCAAATACCAATCTCCTGATTTATGGGATTCCCAATTAAATCCCTGGCAAAGGATTTCAAATCCTGATCCAGTACCTGATGATATTTTTATAGGGGGTTCTAAGTCCTCTTCTTCCAACTGATCAGTATCTGTAAATGTAGGTGTAGAAGCTCGGAAGACACTGTAGGCTTCTGCAGCAAGCTTCTCTATTTCTTGAAGAATGATTTCTTGCGCATCTCTACTCCTTGTTTTTTGACTCTTTTCAGAGGAAATACCAGTCACTAAATTCCTTATCTCATTAATGATACCATCTGCATATGCAGAAACTGCTTCTTTTGACTCGGAAGTATCATCAGATGTCACCGGGGAGACAAGCTCCGTCAGCTGTTCCTCACCTTTAGAATGAGTTAGACCAGAATGTTCATCTGTGGCTGCCGAACTTGTCAAGGGTATGTAAAAATCATCACCCTTGCTATTCAACCATTTCTCATTCAGCTTCAGCACAAAAGCAAATGCAGAGAGCCCTTCATCCAATGTAAAGGACCCCTGAGAACCACATCCATCTTGTTTTTTCTGCAAAGAAGAGTAACAAGATTCAATAAAGGAGAATAACTGAGCAGCTATTAACTGATTGACTGAACGGTCAGTACTCTGTAATAGGGTCCTACAGCTTTTATCTCAAATAGGTTCGAAGAATCAACACCAATATGAAAAATATACAAAAGAAAATATTCATGTAGAAGGTATGCTGATAAAACTTGTATTCCTAGTTTTGCACGCAGTAATAATGAGTATAACTACCAAGTATCGGAACTATTGAGTTTTTTGGGTGTTTTGGATATAGAAATTACTTTTCTCACAAAACCAAAGCTTTGAGCAATATCAAAATTTTGAAACAATATATGAGTGAATGATGTGACGTTATGGACATAAGTCAAGCACAACCATAACTTGAGGTTTTTGACAGATCTCAAAAGAGCATATGTAATCCATAGAAAAAAAATTACACCTAATGTGCATGTTCTATAACAAAATAAATCATGTGAGTCCAGAGAAGCTGTTCATGCCGTTCCCATTCCCTTTAGTAAGGATGGCATTTTTCAGCAGCCACAAAAGAATGAGAAATGAAGAAAGTAGCCAACGATGCCACATCAGAAACCTTCCCCATGTAAGTCATCGGGTTGTCATAATGGAATCGATTCAGATATACCTAATTGGCTAAAATGTCTTTTAGTAGCAATGAGGTATATGAGTTACCCAAGTTCAGGTAAGGTGTGAAAGAATATAAACCAAGTATTTAATTCTTTGATATATACCTGCAACGGAGTTCGCAAAGCCTTATTCTTGAACATGATTGTTTCGGGAGGGTATGGCTCGGTTGGGATTTCCCAAACTTTACCTTCATCTCTGCAAACACCCCAGTGTATGACTACATCTCCAGGTAAATCAGTTTCTATACACAAATCATGTTTGGCTCTCTCCAGGCTGTGCGTCACTGACACGCTCACTGAGTTGTCAGTAACAATTTCTTTGAAGACAGAGAGCTCTTCAGAAAAACCTTCAAGAGGCCTCTTTTTCAAGTTATTTTCACTAATGTCCCCTTGATCAGCAGCTTCGGGATTAATAATCAAGTTGGATACCTGTCCCAACTCCCCTGCTACAAGAGATAAATTACTCAATTGTTAGGCTGCAAGAAGAATGCAGGAAAAGAGGGAACTGGAATAAAAAATCTGGAGTTTTAGAGCATATAGCAAGTTCTAAAATGAAATATCCCAAGTGCCAAAATGAAATAGAAAAAAGATAAGCCAGACAATAATAGTTGGACAAACCAGAGGAAGAGAAAATTAATGTTGGAACATACAGCACCAAAGAACTAAAGCAACCTGGCCATGGGCTCAAGCCCTTTTTGGCTCCTACAACATTGCCATCATCTTGAAGGTAATCAATAAGAGGCACTTTAAAATCTCTTCCTCTATGTTGATACCAAGACCCAGTTTCCTCATCCTGGACCATGGAAAGAGCACATAAACAACAAGGATACATCAAAGGTGAATGTTATGGGAAAAGCGTAAATCATAAACCAGTCAAAGAAAGAAACCATTCAACAAGAAACATAGTAAAATGCACCTTCAGAACAAAATTTATTGCTGTAATGGAATTGCTTGTGTTAAAATCTATCGTCACTTCATAAAATGCTTCTCCTTCCAACGATGCAGGTGATCTTTCTAAAGGAGTCTCGATTGCATAATCCTGAATAGGCAATCAATTCCAGTCTTGACGTGAGGACATATGATTGGTAGAAAAACAAGAATTGCGATCCCTGGAACTAATGAAAAGAACCAATAGTTACCTTAATGGGAATAGAACCTGAAGGTCTCATATCCAGAGGAGGTTGATCCCATTCACTGCGACAATGAGAGTAAAAATGTTGATAGGTATATGAGTGTGTAAGTATCATGTAAGGCTACAGAGTACATATCATAAACACTTTCATATATTGTTGGAACAAGAAGAAACTAAACACCATAGTGCATGGACATTGACTATAAAAGAATGTAGATTTCAGCATCACACTTCTTAGATCACAGATATGATTTAAACTCTAAAGGTAATACTGCGATAAGTTTTTCAAACTTAAAGAATTTGTGGTACCATCAATAAAATCATGCATACCTGCCTTTATCGCCTATATAATTGACTCCCCAGTGAAGAACCCATTTTCCGGGTAAACTACAACCCACGGTAAGCTTCCAATTCTCATCATTTTCTCCACCTTCTAATCTGATTGTTATCTTTCCTTCCAGCTGCCATTCCAACAAAGCAATTGATAAACATATGAATTACGTATTAGAATTGAAACACCCTATATAATAGGAAACAATCTCAATGATCGGTGAAGGTGATTCGTATTAAAAGAAATATTTAACTCAAAACTATTTAAGAGGCTGAAGCTCTGATTATCTTCCACTTCCTTTATTTCAATTCCGATAAAGCAGTAGCAATTTCGGAAAATCTTAGAACATAATAATTATGGCAGTTCTTCAAGATTCCTAGATTAAAAAAGACATAGAACAATGAAATTTTATAGTTCTCCAAATGCCTTACAGTAAAACAGTATTATACTTCAAAGTTCAACAATCATCAAGAATGTATTATTGATCTCATCAAGAAACAAGAATGCATACAATTTCAGCAAAACCCATTAGCAAAAGCTGCGCAAAACATAAACAAGTGCCAGCAGATAAGTACATAACCCCACAAAAATAGTATTTTCAAAAAGAAATCCAGTACCTTTTCAGATCGCTTTAACTGGAAAGTTTCGCTAAAAGTAACATTCGAAGTTTCGGAGGTTTCGACGACGGTGGTGCCGGTGGCGCTGACAGCTTTGGGAGGGTAAATATGGCGGGAGCAGATACTGGCGCGGCGGTTAGGGGCCCGAGTGCAATTATGGTTAAAAGTTGGGGGCTTTTTGGAAAGAAGATGGAACTTTTGGAGCGATTTGAAAGAAGTGCTGCGCCGGTGGTAGAGAAGGAAGAGAGGGTCTGTTGTGACTACAGACATTGTTTTCGGAACCAGAGCAGATGATGGAACTGGGTTTTTTTTGCAGAGATATATATACTCATATATGTATATATATGATCAACTATAAAATATCTATATGTAAGATGTCGGATTTTTTATTTTTAGGAATTTATGGACAATAGCCTGCCTATATGTAGGATAAAATACATTTTATCCGCAAATGTTACAGAATTTGCATAATCCACCCCTTTATAAAACAACTCTTCAATTGACTCCATAAACGAACAAAATTTATATCCATGACTGAATATACCCATCATGTAAACAAGAGAACATAATATTTCGAAAACTAAATAAAAGTATACAAATTTAATAAAATAAAACATGATATTTTATGTGCTTGACAATATTTTTTTTGTCATTTAAGTACGTAAAAGCGTTCTTGGAAGAAAAACTTTCATATTTGTCATGACTTGTGAGCGTTAAAATGTCTTAAGTTGGATCATGTCCTCAATTATTTGAAAATTAGTTACTTTCAAAAGTAAAATTGGTGACGTGTGCATTTTTACAATCAATCAATATAAAATACAAGGGTGGGTTTGAGAATATGGAGAAATTGAGGGGTGTGAAAGCAAGTTGTAATTTCCGAAAAAAGGTTAGAGCAGTTTTCGTGGGAGTGGGATTTTATTGTACATAGGTGACGAGATTCAAACAACCACATGGTCGACATCCACATTTACTTGGATCCAAAGCCAGTGTTTTCATTCACCAATCATCATCCTCTGTTTTATTTCTCTTTCCATTTTCTAAATTTCCACTTCAGTTTTCAAAAAATAACATTTAAAAAAGTTCGTAAATAAAAAGCTAGAGTAATTTACAACCCACAAAAAACTCATACTGAAAGAGTATAAGATCACCATATCTTTTCTTGGATCTAATAAAAAACGTTCTTGCTTTACACACAAAAAAAGCTTGACATGGCCCCAAAAGTGGTGGATCTATAGGAAGTTGTTTATTTATGGCAAAAAAATAAAAATAAAAAGAACACTTTTATGTATTCAATTCGTAAAAGTAAAGAGACCCAACGATCTTTAGTTTCGGGTGCACTCAATTAATCGATATCTGTTGTTTGTTAGGTCATTTAATTTAATAAAATCAAACTTATTTGACATAGAAAAAATAACCAAAACAATAAGGAAACCTCTAAAAAATCTCTCTAAATTTTCTACAATAGCAATCGAGAATTTGTGTCTTGTAAACTTCAACAGTGATAAATCAAAAGCAGAACGTGTTAGAAACTTTTCCACTATCATAAACTCACTATTAGTATATATGTGTGGTTTATCTTTATTTAAAAAGATTATTATCATTTTATATAGTTGCGATCCTTTATTTTAATTAAAATGTGTAATGTTTAACATGATATTTGTAATATCTTAAAATTTAATATATTTATTTATATTATTTTCAACTTATTGAATATAATTATGTTTTACATATAAATATATATTTTATACTGTATGACTGATAAATTGAGAGAGAAAAAATCTGGTTTTGCAGAAATTGACTGCTGCCTGGAAGGCCTGATTTCACTAGCAACCAAAACAAGCATTATTTAATAAATAAATAAATAAAACCATTATCGACCGACATGATATATCATGTGACTAATTATAATTCATAAAATCCCCTACAATTTAGGCCCAAACCTTAAAGACCTAAGTCTCTCATTCATTTGGGCCATCATATAATCTGTTAAAGAATGGGCCTAAGACCAAGGGGCATCTTATGGAATTTGGAAAAGCATATTCTACATTAATTCTTCAACAATTTTTTAGGCTTTTAGCATATCCTTTGGACATTGTTAGGTCTTTTTTACATTTATCTATTATAATACAATAATTTATTTCTGAAAACATAAAATATTATTTTTCCACTTTTCACTCCCAATTCTTATATTACAAAAAGAATTATTTTCATTTAAGGATATATGTTATTTAAATGGCTTCAATTTGATTAACTGTTTTAGAATCATTCTTATATGAGTAATTTTGTAGCGAATGAGTCAGCTCTTATCTTTGTAGTCAACTTTGGAATATATTCTTTCAATAAAATAAATTATTCATTTAATATATAACCTAATCTTGATATATAGTTATATAGATAAAAAAAAAATACACCTCTAATATTATTCAAATACGTTTTTGATTGGATAAAATAAACCAAATACTTTGGTTGTATAAAAATTGAAGGATTTGAAAAATGATTTTTAAATTCATATTAGCAAATTATATGATGAAGAATCCACTATTTACTTAAGTGCAGGGAACTCATATTTGAAGAATCGAACGGTCCAGTAAATCCCAAAATTCTAAATATTAAGATTAACGGTCCAGATAAGTCGACGCAATAAAATAGGGTCTCGAAAACGTTTTATAGCAACGTACAACTGACTTGTCGATATGCACTATGACTAAGCCAACGAAGCAAATAACAAAACCACTGCTTCTCTTCTCTCTCTAGAAATTTCTCTCTCTCTCTCTCTCTCTCTCTCTCAATTCATCTAACAAACAAACAAGAACAGGAAGAAAATGGTGTTTGTGAAGGGTCCAGGCCTTTACTCTGACATTGGCAAGAAAGCCAGAGGCACGTAGATTTTTGGGGTTTATGTTTTCATCTTTGGCTGTTTATATTCCATTTTTTTCTTGTGAAATTTGCGTGTATGTCATGCTTGATTAGCTTATTTAAGTGGGAAAAGGATTTTCTTTTTGTGCGTTTCAGATCTTCTTTACAGGGATTATCAGGGAGACCAGAAGTTTACTCTCACTACTTGTACTTCAAATGGCGTGGTTAGTTTTTTTTTTTCCTGTTTTTCTTTGTTGTTCAAATGGGCATTGATGCTCAAAAGTGTGGATATTTATGTGTTGTATGTGAGAATCAATGGTGGAGATTTATTGTGTTGATGAAACCTATTAAAAATGTGGAGTTTTATGTCTATAATTGATAGCTGGAAAGAACATTTCAGTTGCTCATTGTATATTTTCCTACTTCTGAGAGGATTTTCATGCAATTGTATAATATATGGATTATCCTTTCAAGTTTTTAAATATCTGATACTTATTTACTTGACATTAGGTAGTGCAATTAATTTCTCTACAAGTTATCTACCATGCTGAGGAAGTTTGTTTTACTACATATAGAATTCTGGAGAATTATGGATCATTTTTGCAACCTTAACCACATCTTTTAGTTATTGAACATTGCCTAAGCTGGTTAGACTAGTATAGGAATCCATGGTTTGATTGGAATGATGATGTTAATTATGTATCTTGATGAATAAGATGTCTGTTTCATGTTTATTATCATTTTGATGGCCATGGTCATGTGAATTAATCATTGACTATGTTGTCTGATTCTTGAAATTTTTATGACTGTACAGGCCATCACTTCAACTGGGACAAAGAAAGGCGAAGCTTTCTTGGCAGACATTAACACCCAGCTGAAGAACAAGAACATCACAACCGATGTGAAAGTGGATACCAATTCCAATGTAAGTCATTCGCTTTTCTTGATGATACCTGTAGTTTTTTGTCCAAAATTTCTTGGTTTCTGTATTTGCTCTTTGATGTCAAGTTTGTATTAATAGTTTAGTTCTGTGATATATACAATTCTAACATGAAAAATGTCTTGTTTTGTGTATATAGATATATGCTGGTCAGACTTGGTTTGTTCAATGATTATCTTAGCCATCTTAGAGCAATCATTTCCATAATCTTTCTAACTTTGGGTGTGTTTGGATTGGATTAGGCTTGAGCAGGTCTGGGAAAATACTGCCTTTGAAATCTTGGAATTAAGCTTAAACCAAATGTACCCTTAATGACTCGCATACCATTCAATTTTTCAAGATTTTTGTTCTAGGGGATGGGATGCAAAATTTGGCATATTTTAATACTTTAAAGGGTAAAACTTTTAAATAGACTAACAATTAGAAATTCACACTATATACACAATATTGTTAAGTATTCCATATTTTAGGTTTCAGTTGCTTATCATTATCTAACTAAACTAAGTCACCATTATGGTCCAGAAGCACTTGAGAATTGCATTTATTTCTGTGTTGGATTTCTTTTCTCATCTCTTTGTCCTTTGTCATTATCATCTTAATCATCATTTTTTTTTTTGTTGTGTGGTTTCTATTTCAGAATTTGCTTTTCTCTGTCTTAAAATTTGTGTTAGTTGAGCTCTGATGTGAATCACCTGATATAATGTGACATAATGCAAATTACAATGGCCTTTCAAATTATCTCGTGTCTATATTGGAAAATCTTATATAAATTGAGTGCATGAGCTATTAACAAAATATTGGCTGCTTATTTAGGTTTTCACAACCATCGCTGTCGATGAACCTGCTCCTGGGGTGAAAGCTATCTTTAGCTTCGTTGCTCCTGACCAAAAGTCGGGCAAGGTAATTTATTTGTGTTAAATCACATCACTATTTCCCTAATGTAGAGTGCTTCATATCAGTTGTCTGAATTATCCAACAGGATTAAAACCTGATAACTTTCTGGTAATCAACTTAACAGGTGGAACTTCAATACTTGCACGAGTATGCTGGAATTAGCACTAGCCTTGGGCTCACCGCAAAACCCATAGTCAACTTCTCTGGTGTTGCTGGAAACCAAAAAGCTGCTGTTGGTACTGATATCTCATTCGACACATCCACAGGAAACTTCACCAAATATAATGCAGGAATCAGTTATACAACCGCTGACCTAATTGCATCCTTGATCTTGTAAGTACCTTTTAAGTTGAAAACGTATCTTGACTTGAAATTATTCCTAGATTTGAGTTGATTGCTCGTTCAGGAACGACAAATTCGAAACAGTCACAGCCTCCTACTTCCACTCAGTTAGCCCATTGACCAATACGTCAGTTGGAGCTGAGTTGACTCACAGCTTTTCGACCAATGAGAACACACTCACCGTCGGGACTCAGCATTCACTCGATCCTCTCACCTCAGTGAAAGCTCGAGTGAACAACTATGGCAAGGCAAGCGCTCTTATACAACATGCATGGCGCCCGAAATCTCTCATCACCATTTCGGGTGAAGTGGACACGAGGGCTGTAGAGAAAAGCGCAAAGATCGGACTGGCTATAGCTCTTAAACCATGAAATTGAAATTCTCTTAAGTTTAAGGTTACCAACATATTTTTTGTCAAGATACAGAGAAAGCAATAAAGTAGATACTGTTGATTCTGGCATTGCCTTCACTATTGATATGGTCTTAATTTCTTGTGTGTCCATGGTTTTTGAGGTTGTAAGAATAATTCTTATTGGATTTACCAACTTGGCATGACATTTTTGTCTCATTTTATCTATTGTTTTCATGATTATAATTCAGAAACCCTATTTAGGTATAAACAAACTGAATCGAGTTATGATCAATTTAAGAATGACTTGTTTATTATTAAGTTGAGCTTGGTGCAAAAGTAAACATGGAGAATATGATGTCCTAAAATATGGATAAAGATGTTGATGTGGAAAGTGTGCACATTTAAGGTTGGCATGTAGAATACTCAATGGCCACTTTTATCTTATCTTCTACAGATAATGATGCCAGTGCGCATCTTCACCTAAAAAAACAAGGAACAATTTTAGGTATTATATAACAGTTTTTAATTTTGAAGTGGGGAAATGTTTGCAGTTCTTTTGTCTTCTTAGATTTTTATTCTTTTTGTTTTTTAATCCTTGAACTTTAAAAATCATCGATTTTTAGTTCGATTGTCTGTGATAACAGGCCTAAATGATATATTGTTGTCTATTTGAAATCCCAACTATATATTATAAAAATAAATAATTATAGATATACATTGATAAGTAAAATTTGTATTAATTCATCACTCACAAAAAAAAAACAAAAAAAAAAAAAGTCTGCATGCTATTTTGAAATAATATTTTATTGTTAAAAATAAAAATAAAACAGATTATTACATTATTATATAACGTTTTATTTTATTCAAATTTTAATAGACCTTATATAAAAAAATTGTTAATATATAAATTTAAATGTCATGTAAACAATAATGAATCATTTAATATGTTACAACAGATAAGCTAGATTAACAATTAAAAGAAATCAATAAAGAACTAAAAATTTAAGATGTTAAAATTGGAGGACTTAAAAGGGAGAAAAAAGTATTACTATATGAAATTAGAATTTTTCGTTGGACACAGGACACGTAACATGGAGCGTAGTCCATGTGGCAAATCAAAATTAAGGTTGGGAAAACGTAAATAAGAAAAGGATGTGCTTAGAAAAGGGTGGGCCTTCCATCTAACCCAATACATAAATAAGAGGAAAACGTAAATGTTAGAAGACTAGAAACGACAACTTCTGGAAACTGAGAGTAGCAAAGAGAATCTAAAGATTCTACGTAGACAATGCTGAGATTTCCTTGTGCTCTGCGATCTTCTGTTTCCCACTCACCTTCTTCACTCTCAGCTTCATCGCCCGTTTTCCTCACTAATTCCTCGACTAGTTTCCGTTGGAGTTCGGGGAATTCGAGTTTTCTTGTAAGAAAAACCCATCATTTTTCGACCATGTCAGCCGTGATTGATCATCATGGGCCTCCTCAAGATTCTTCATTTCGGGTACTTCTTCACTTTCCCATCAATTTTCTAAATGGGTTTTTTTTTTTTTTTTTTTTTGGCGCAGATTGTTTTTGGGTGTGAAAGAGGATTATGTACAGGATAATTTAATCCGTGATTGCACACGCATGATGCTTTTTTCATTCAATTTATGATAGAGGATAGAAAAAATTCAATTTTTTTTTCCCAATAGAAGGATTATATGTTTTGTGATTGCAGGGAGGTGAATCCTTCTTCAGGGAAACTTTGTCAGCTATGGAGACTGTGTATCTGAATAGAAATCCGACAGCCAAATCAATCTTGGAGCTTGTTCGTTCAGTTGATGATGACTACATATGCTATGATCATTTTGCTTTTAGAACGTTTGGGGTAAATTTTCTGTGTTATTTTTCGTTTTAAATCAAGGGTTTGTAGTCTCTGATTTTGAGGACTATAGTTTTGCACTTCTTAATACTTCAGGTAAATGGTCATGGTATTGATTCTATGGCAAAACTTTTTCTGGATTATGGTTATGTTCAAAGAGAAGAGTTGAGATTCCCTGCAAAGAAGTTGAAAGCCTTTTCCTTTTCGCCTCCCACTGTTCAGTGTTCTGGTTCTGGTGGAGGTGTTTATGGACCTTTTCCAAGGATGTTTATATCAGAGCTTCTTGTTGATGAAATGACTGCAGAATCTCAGGTTTATAAATCTAGAGTTTAGTTCTGTTTTTGCTTAATTGCTCATTCTTTGTATGATGCAATGAGGGGAACTATTCTTGTTGAGTTTGTTTCTTGTGTGCAGAAAATAATAAGAAAATACACAGAATCATCAGAGCATGGAAATATGCACGCCGCATTGGCCAGTGCACTTGGTTGTTTGACATGGGAAAAGCCATCATACTCTGAATTTCAACACTTGGCTAGGTATGTGATATCTTCTAGTGAGATTGCGAAAAAAACGTGTAAATAAGTCCATTTGAGAGAATTGGCTTTTCGTGCGAATTAGGGCCATGAGTTATATTAGCTATAATCTAAAAAAATTAGGATGGCTATTATTATGTACAGCTGATGGAGCAAGCTAGTTGGTACCTATACTTAGCGGTCTTATTGGATAACCTTTAATTTCCAGGGAAAGTGAATATGCTGCATGGACTCTTGTTAATGGATACGCATTAAATCATGTCACTATATCTGCTCATCGGCTCAAATCACAGTTACGAATTATCAGAAATCTTAATCAGTTCATTGAGGAGAATGGTTTCAAGCTGAACTCTGAAGGAGGCATTCTAAAGGGTCAGTGTCAGCTATTCTATTTTCTCCTATATGTTTTTCTCAAGTAAGAAAAAAACATTGTTGCTAATCATTACTCAAACATGCCTTTTCCTGCCCATTAACTTAAAAGGGCCAGAATTTGCATTTACTTTGGAATTTTGAATTCAACATTCTCTCAGATGCGATTTTCAAGTGATGTAGGAATAATGAAGATGAAACTTTACCTCCGTCTTTTCTCACAAACATCATAACAATCTTTAATTGTTTAGTGATTAGACTGCTTTAAATTGCTTTATTATTGATAATTAGGAAAGGAATTTCTATTGTTTATACTATGATCTAGCTAATTTCGAATAGATGAAGTAAATGACTTACTACGTTATTTGTGCATAACAGTGAGCCCTGATGGTCTCTTGTTACAAAGCTCAACAGTGGCAGATTCAGCTTCCTTCCAGTTTTCTGAAGGAATCACCGAATCCATCCCACGTTCTTATATTGAGTTTGCAGAACGCCTTGTACTTCCTCAGTTCAAGAATCTACCAGAGGACCAGGTTTATTTTGTTCCTTTAACTGAATCTTCTGGTCTTCTCCATACTATTTAATCTTTGACTCCTTCCCAAGCTGTTCCTAGATGATGTTGTTTACTTGCACCAATGATATCCTCAAATTTTGCTAATGTTTTCTGATTATTTAATTATGAACAGCTTATTGTGTAAAACCTGTTTTATCTATGTTGCATGTCCTTGTTAGCTTTTAAACTTTACATTCTGCATGGAGAAGAATTTTTTAAACCAGTGATGTGGTGAATTAGAGCACCTAGCTTAATATGTTCCTAATCGTTTTGCCCCCTATTATGTAGGTCGAAGAGTTCCATAGACGAGATGGTTTTGAGGTTGGGAATGCAGACAAGATATTCGAGAGCACATCCATGGATCAGCTTAGCAGGAAGGTTGCATAAGACGTAGAACGCTGCACTCCTTGCGGCCATCACTATATCGCAAGTTATAGTTATTATAAGGATGATGTTAATAGGATCAAGTTCTTGGATGTAATAAATCCATGATTTAAGTACATATACTTTGTTGTCATGTACCTGTAAGCTGTTATTCTGATGCGATTTGTATATTTTTAATAGTACTTGTGAGACAATGCTGTGTAAATTCCTTCTCAATGTAAAGTAGCAATAAGTACAACACACAACAGAGCTCTGGAAATTCATCACTGAAAATCAATTAAAACATTCATTCATTAAAGAAATACAACCAGACCCATTTCTGAAGGCATGTTGTGACACGAACATCGTACTGAGGATGGGAGATGGGCAAGCAAAACTTAGGTGTCCCCATCTTCAAGAATACTTACATTTGAAAAGGCACTTACTGAATTGTTAAACCTTGACATATGTTACAAGGGAGTGAGGGCTATAGAATTAGGGGCAAAGAATAGATTCCCATATTAGCTACACGAAAACAAATAGACACAAACAAACATCTGTCAACCTAATTCTCTTGCTTTCCATTCGGTTTGGGTGAATTACGAGTGAACTGGTGATAAGGTGAAGCATGAGTACCGTTTGGTATTGAGAGGCTTCGTGGTTGCTGCCCGTTTCTGGAGAACGAGCCCTGCGTTCTGAATCCATTTTTGCCATTGGACCGGTCAGCTTGCATGGTCTGAAAGTAGTAAGAGGTGCTAGCCATGTCTTTCAGGTTTGGTAAAGGCTTCAATGCTTCAACAACTTCACTCATCAGAGGCCTGGCTTTTGGGTCCCGGCTAAGGCAGTGAGCTGCCAACTGTGCAGCCTTTTGGGCACCTTTAATCGAAAAATGACCTTCAAGACGAGGATCTATCAGACGATAAAAGCGCCTTCTCTCAAACAAATGAGGCCTAGCCCATTCCACTAGGTTGTGTTCCCCATTAGGCCGGTTTTTGTCCATTGATCTTCTGCCTGTGAGCATCTCGAGCAGGACAACACCAAAACTATAGACATCGCTTTTTGATGTAAGGTGTCCTGCAATAAAAATACAAGTCTGTCTGAGAAAAAAGAGATGAACATTGGACATAGAAAGATGCAGAAACATCTAGCCGTTTACCTGTCATGACATATTCTGGAGCAGCATAGCCATAGGTTCCCATGACACGTGTGGAGACGTGAGTTTTTCCTTCATCTGGAGCATCTTTAGCAAGTCCAAAATCGGAAAGTTTGGCATTATATTCCTGGAAGAATGCATCATGCAGTCAGATAAATTTCAGAAGAGTTGATACATTAATAAGGTTAAAAATGTAAGTTAGAAGAATGGAGTTGTAAAATGGTGAGAACATACAGCATCCAATAGGATGTTGGACGTCTTAAAATCACGATAGATCACTGGTCTTTCTGCTTCCTCATGCAGGAAAGCTAGCCCCTTTGCAGCGCCTAGAGCAATTTTCATCCTGATAGACCAAGGAAGTGGCAGAGACCCTGCAATCAATAATGTAAGAATCGAAGCATATTGACCGCATTATTGAAAATCTTATTAGCTCAGTCAATCTACCAAAGAAGTATGAAGTCAATGTAATAAGGTCACAAGTTAAATTACTTTTCAATATCATAAATTATAATCCTAAATAGAACTGCTCTCAAGGTGAAGGGCACTCAATAATTGCCTCCATCCACCATCAAGTTTTAGGGTACCCATTTGAGACATTGATTTGTGCATCTATATCTGCTGTCAAGGAGTTCTACCACAAGCCAGCTATTACTTAAATCAAGATAGAGATACAAGAGATTCTAAAATAGGATAAGCATACACTGTGCATTATGTATTTCAATGTCAAAATTATACGGAAAGGTGGGAGATGATCAGAATAGGTCAATAGAAAGGTATATTCTCATCAAAAGGCCAAACTAGCAGATATATCTCCTCCTTACAGTGAAAGTTAATCCATGCCCATTTAAGTTCTCCAGAAATATTGAAAACACGAAAGAATGTCCATGGGTCATTATTTCTTATAATCAAGAAAAGTGAGACTTTAGTGTTCGCGTGTTAAACTCTGGCACTGCAGCTCGATAAATCAAGATGTTATGTCCACTAAGGCTTCAGGCATGTAAAACACACATACCTTATATCTCGGAAAATATTTATTAACTTTCTCAACTACACTCCAAGAGGAAGGGCGTTATACAAGTGAGAATAACATTCTCCCAACAGAATTCTGCATGGGAAATTTTCACAAATTCATCAATGCAACTGAAAGAAGACTAGGTGCATACTTCTAAATAGATGGTTCTCCAAGCTTCCTCTAGGCATGAACTCATAAACAAGCAGCCTCTGATCGTCTTCAATGCAGTAACCAATTAATTTGACCAGATTAGGGTGAATAAGGTCGCCCAAAAAATTCACTTCGGCCTGCCATATTGATAAAGAGTCAGAATAATCCAACACAAGTTAAAGACAATAACAGAGAGCAGAACCACTTCGAGCAAATCAAATTGAGAAAGGGTCAAACCAGCCATTCTTTGTGACCCTGAAGTCCATCATGATTCAGGGTTTTGACTGCAACAGTAAGCCCCGTTCCAGGTTTAACTGGTGCCGTACCATTTTCTTCAATCCATCCCTTAAACACACATCCAAATCCTCCTTCACCAAGAAGGGATTCTGGTCTAAAGTTTCTTGTGGCCAACTTGAGGTCATTAAATGTAAACTTCCTCAACCGAGAAGAAACTTTAAGCTCCTCTTCAAGTTTGGAGCTGGAAGAATTACTTTCAGCATTGCTTGTGGTGGTGGATGGTATTACAGCAGCAACTGGCTGGTCTCTGCTTCTATCATTTGTTGATTTAATTTCTGATCCAAAATGAAACAACGTATAAGAAGATATATACTACTCTGCGATATGGAAAGTCAGAAGTATATTGTCGGTTGCAGATCAGATGCAGCACACCAATGATTATAACATATTGAGCAATCTAAACAGAGATAAATGGCAATTTACAAAGCACCAAGACTGATCACTAAAGATCCAATAATACAGGAAGGTTTCTGTGCTGGATTGAGAACCACCCCAGAGTAACTTCTGATGACATTACAATCTAGTCATTTATAAAGTCAACTAACAGCCATGTCCACTAAAACGACATCAAAACAACAAAAGAAGCCAGCAGCTTGGAGCAATTACAACTAGAAATGAACTTTGTCTTGTACATACTAAGCAACGTAGTCACAACCTTATACCATCTTATAGGCGTAAAGATTTCAATAACCACAACCAGAATACAAAAACCATCCCCAGAGCCCAGGACATTTGCACACGTGATTAACATTGCATAAGATCATACCTCTCAAAAGACAATACAATAGTGAATGGTTGTAGAAGTAAGAAATAGTTCCTTGCATGTTATTTCCTACTGGTGTTGCATCAACAATTCCATAGTTAAATAAAATTTATTATGCTATGAAGACTCCAATCATTCCATCTATATCCCAACTATTAGAATTGGCATTGCTTCTTCCTCCTGATCCTCTTCTTATCTAGAAAATTTATTTGATTTGAAAATCAGAACTTTCAAATCTTCCGAACTGTTTTGGTTGACATGCCTGATGGATTTTATCAGATGCCAACTTAAATTAAAAAATCCCGAAATCATCTATTTTTGTTTTCACCCCCTCTTTCCATCTTCATCACTCAGCTATCAGTATAACTCACCAAATCATATTCAAGGGAAGAACCCAAAAAAAAAAAAGAAGCAATTTGCAATATGTCAACAACAAACAACTTTCTCCAAGAGATAAATTTTGAGCACATATCAAGAAAAAATGATAACTGACACGAGCAATAACAGAGAACAAACTCAATTAACATTTACAACTCAAAACACAAAAGAGAACATTACCATGAGTGCTCATGCTACTAACAGAGCTATCAACTTTAGATCTTGAAGTAAGACAGCTGTGAATAAATCTTAAATTGATGCAACATCCAGTATCCTTCATAGCATCATCATCTTCTTTTTTCTTCCTCCCCTTTGATTTCTTTACATCCCAAGACTCCACTTTTAACGCATCATTACCTAATCCCATCTTTCAGCAGACCCAAAAAATCATCAAAAGTCTCAAGCAATCACAGCTTTCAACCACCCCCACCTCCCCCCCAATACAAGATTATGCCAAAACAACCCTCACTTCATCAATTTTACATGAATCCCCACAGAAACACCTAAATCAACTCAAACCCTTCTCATAAAATTAATCAAATGTGAAAAGGGAAACCCTTTTTTACACTTTCAAGAAACCCCAAATTGCCAGAAGAAAAGGCAAAACTTTCTTCCCTTCAGAAGCCGATTTTTATCCAACCAAATCAGGAGATTAAAAGAAAAGCTCAAAAAATCAGCTCAACAACGCAAAACACAACAAAATAATATTCCCACTTCAATAACAGACTCCTAATCAAAACCCCGAAAGAATCGATGAAATAACTCGAACCCAGTCCAAAAGTAGAGCTGAAAATTACAGAGGGGGGTAGAAAAGAACTCAGTGATTGCAGATCACATGCTTGACCCTCATAGCAGAAATGTTTGCCCCTCGGCACTGTTCAACAAGCAAAGCTGGAATCAGACAATAATAATTTTATAATAATGATAAAAAATCTCAGTCGAAAAAAAAAAGTATAACTGTTGCTATGACACCACCCCAGAAATGCCTCTCTGAAAAAGATATCGAAATCTCAACAAAAGACTCAAAGTATGCTGACTAGTTCAATGCTCAAGAAAGAAGAAAAAGAAAAAAAAGAAATTCAGTATATATATTTTAATCAACAATAATGGATTTAGAGAATATTTTAAGATGTTCATTTATGCCGTATGCATATACGCAATTATTATGACTACGAGCATACATAAATAATTGAAAATAAGAATCATCGATCAGTTCTTTTTTTTTTTTTTTCTCTATTTTATTTAAAATATTAATATATAAATAAATGCTAAATAAAGAGGTTGGGGCCCGCCCAGGTTGGAATTGACAATTATATAAATAATATTTTAAGTTATTTCTATTAAAGATTTGAAATCTAGGGATTTGATGCACTAGACTCATTAACCATTATAATTAAAGTGAATTTCAATCCATAATATCACTCAAAAATAGTTTAAAATTGTAAAATAGGGTTAAAATTTTCAATTTATGAGATGCGATCCGAAGAGCTATTCATTTGTGTCGATCACATAACTATTTCTTTTAGAATAATTATCTAATGTTTGGAAATATCAGAAGTGGAAATTTTAATATCAATTTTTTTATGAAGTGCTTCTTGAGAACTATTTTTAATATTATAAAATACATTAATTGAAATATCATTTTTGGTAACATTCACAATCAATTCTCACTTTCTAGAATGAAATGTATTTTGTCAATACTTCTTCCAAATCAGACCTATCAAAACATTTAAAAAAATACAATTGTAAATGACCTTCTATATTTAAAGGTGCTAAACATGATACTAAACAATTTATATTTTTAAGAATGACAGTTCCTGAAAAAAGATTGCGAGAGTATAAACAAATTATTTTAATTCGACATTTCTATTAAAAGAGGGCATGCACTACTTTATTAACTCCCAAATAATAATTCTTGGAGCTTGAATATTTTTTGAATGAGTTTTAAAACATTTAAATCAGAATCAAATTAAAATCCAAATAGAATAATATGATCCTGTCGATGAACATTGTGATTGTCTTAATTATTGATGCAAGAATTGGTTATTATATAACATGAGAGCACCAAACCAAGCATGCTGCATGCATGTTTTAGGTATTAATTATGTCATGGTTGTCTTGGAGAAGTGTTATCAATTAAATTTGCAATTTGTTATAAGTTAAAAATCTCATAGTTGAATTTTTTTAAAATATGCATCAATAATTTATACTGCTTTTTTTAGAATTAATTAGTTATGTGATCAAAACATGATTTAATCATTGATCAGGTAAAAGAGCATATGAAATCAAATGTTAAAACATCCAAATAATAAATTTGGATCAAATTATGTCACATTTAGTGTGAAGTCGCAACCACTTTCAAATCGAACAGATATGTTGACTCTTGAACTCTGCCGTATTAAACATTGTAACATCTCATGCTAAAAATATTACATTTGATATTTTATTTTATTAGTATATACCACATATAAAATGGTTTCCAATTTTCCATTATTAAACTTTAATGAGTGAGTTTTATGTAAAACCATCTTATGGATCATTTACGTGAGATAGTCAAACCACAACTCACCCTTCACAATTCACATTCACATGTAAATTAATGAAAATGAATTTAGTTTATAGGTAAAAATAATCCGTCTCACGGAAACTATCCGTGAAACCGTCTCATACAAGCTTTTGTGAACTTTAATCACCATTTGATCAATCCATTAACCAAAGCGGAAAAACACTTATCTATCACAATCAAACATGGAGCAAGAATTAGTGAAAAATGCAGATAATTACAACCACCCATAATGATAATATGATCGGTCACATTAAAATAAAATAAAATAAAAAAGGATAAGGCATATATTCCAAATGTTTTCTTGATTTTGACGTATGCTAAACATAATGATGATCCCAATATAGGTACTCGATTAATTCAGTTCATATGGACTAACGGGACACTGATGTTGAATTTGAATGAAAATATTTGTAGATGTATTTAAAATCGAAATTTCAAAATAGCAAATTTTATTAATTATTGTTTAGGATTATTCATGTAAATCACCCTCCACTAAAAAGGAAATTGGGGTTCGAATTATTTCCCAGTAAGACTTCTTATATGTAAAAAATTCGAACAAAGGAAAAAATAAAATAAATTCTGATTGAAAATGAAAACACAATCATTTGGAATCCAAAGAATATTTTGCTACATTACTTAAAGGTGAAACCCTCCAGTTGTTAATTTACCTAACCAATATTAGGTTGGAGAGGATAAGAAGAAGACGCAATCTCTCTTCCTTGGTTGTAGGCTTCAATTTAAAACTCAGATCCAATATCTGATTCCACACATTCACATCTGCACAAAATCTCAAGAAATTCTACAAATCTGAAACATAATGATGACCCTTCCATGTCATCCAAGACAAACATGCCACGTTGATAAGGTTAAGATTGATAGCAATTACATTCCTGCATGTGTAGATAAAGAAAGATGCAGATGGAAACGGATGAATATCGATCACAAGATTCATTATCTATCATGTAGGATAACTGATGATTGAGAGGATTACAGGAATCGGATAACAATAAGCTTACTCGTTGATGGAAATGACTATTGTTGACAACAATGATATAAAAAATCTCAACTCGAAAGCTAATCTTTCACATGAATCTGATGAAATGGATGGACAATAGTTTCCGAATAGTCTGCCACAGACTAGATCTCTGAGTCTCAAATCAAATTCAAATTTCGTATACATATCCCTACAAATGGGTGCAAATTCAACTGTTCATTTGAACGGACCAGTATGGCTTGAAATTCCCTCAAAGTAAAACTCTAAAGATGGAATAGACCATATATCAACTCAGGTTTACGCAACACGAGAGTATCAGGAGATAGCTTAAGTGAGAAATTCGTGAGCTCATATCAACAGAGAAATCAGCAACCCAGAGCCACATAGCAATTCGCGTCTATAGCCAGAACCATGAAAATCAATGTACTGAACAAAGTAACTGCCTCAGAGTATACCGGTGGCAATGCTTGAAGTTGCATTTATCTTCAGTGATTGCTCAGGTATATAAGTAAGACCTACCGTACAAAAAAGTCAAATCATCAACTAAAGAAATTGATCTTGGCAATTGATAATGTGTAAAGCAACAAGAGAAATTTAACCACCATTGAGCGTGAGCATCAAAAGTTTTTTCATCTTTATCAAAACATGTGAGTTTATGGACTTCTATGTGACTAGCTCTAGTAGTAACCGGTGAAATTATAAAACTAAATTTTGATGGGGATATGCATCAAGGCATGGATGCAAGTTTCATTAATAAGAAAGTAATTGACACTGGGCGAGTTAAGCTAATCTTGCTAAAGATCAGCCACTAAAACAACTGGCTCTAAATTTTTATCTAATTATGCATATCATTTTAGGGGAAATTTTAAATTCATCTCAAGAAATTTAATCTAATGCATACCATAATGGATCAATTCACAAAACACCTTCAGAAGGCTAGCCAAGATAAATAGAAGATAAAAGCAAAAACCACGGACACTGAGCCACTCAACAACAAATAACAGTTTTTACATAGTTAAGTGTGTCTGAAAGTAGAGTGTTCAAGGTAGATGATTGCACAACGGCATAAGATAAACAAAAGTTGCACCATAAGCAAATAGGCAAAGACGTATAGAAAATGTAAAAGGTTAAAAGCACATACAGCAGAACTAGTCATTTGTCGTCAACAATATCTTTTCAATAACAGACTTATTATCTAAACTGAAATTCCTATTGAGGAAAACTCCATGTTAGTTATTTTTATGAGCAAGTGGTTGAAAGAATGGAAGTGAGAGACGACTGAGAATCAGGGGAACTGCCTTTACCTTTCTCCTTGACCTCTATTTGTAGAGAATCAAGAGTGATTATGCCATCAGTCAATGGAAGTACTTCAAGCTTGACAGATGCAGTAGATTGAGATGGGACACACCTGGTGCAAAGAGAAAGAAACTCTTGAGTGTCTGAGTAAGCCGAAAGTCACACAAGTGGAAGGATTAGATATAGTATACCCAAGTGGCACTCTGCTCTGTAACCATAAGTGGGTGCAACCCAGATCACTACTTGGAACCACATCAGGCATGAGTGCAGTTTGCTCATTAACAGAAAATGATTTTGGACCATCTTCCATTTTCTGTCCTTGATTCAGAGAGACTGAGCTCCGGCCATGAGCAACAGATCCCTGTCTATCACCTATCACTCCCTCTGCTAACTCAGAGGAAGCAGAAAATGGACTCAAAGGTGAGGAAGGCGAATTGATCAAGGAGACTACAGAAGGAGGAGTAGGAAATGAAGCTGGTGCCAGAACTGTTAATGTCAGATCATTCGATGTCATATTTGATGCTTGCAGAGTTAAAACCTGAAAAGTTGAACACTTGCATGAAACTGTAATTCAGTCTAAAAGGAGAGAAGAAGAAAAAAACACGATTACTTGAATTTATGTATAACCTGAACTGGAAGCTGAGTCCCATCAGATCCAAGAGTTTGCTGGGACATTTCAGATGCCACAGAAATCATAAGATCCCTTGAAATACGAGGCCGCCAGCTAGTGGGCTGCTTAAAAAACAACTTTGATTCTACAAAATGCACATAGAATCAATGTACTAGAAACTTAAGGTTCTCCTCACTACGATCAAACTTACACTAACAATGGATTCATACCAGTATAATTGCATCGACATGATACAAGAACAGCATATTGATCGGTAGAAGATCCTGTATGTTTTATTTCAGTACTGGAGGAGTTATGCCAGATTGTTGCAGCATTTCCAGCTGGTACGCGTGATAGACGTGGATTAACATCACTCTGACCCTTAGAATGCTTCGACAATGCAGTTGCTGGTTTCAGAATAAAAGAATGTTCTTCACCTCTCCTGGAAATTACACACCAAAATGCGACCTCTTAAATGTTTAAGATCAAGGAACAGCAGTAAATCAACAGCAAGAGATGAGGTTTTAATATAGGAAATTACAGTTCCAGTTGTTTCTGAAATATTAAATTGGTAGGGAAGAAAAAGTGAATCTGCTAATAGACCAGCAGAAGCTTCTGCTTGTATTTAGATAGTGGTTCCATTTGAAAAATAAAAATTAAAAAAATTGAACTGTTTATGGCTCAATTTTATTTCGTTTTATTTCTTCTTCCAATCATAGACTTAATTTAGCGACTGATCAAGGCACCATTTGTCATGCCACTGTGTTCCTTTCAACAGAGCAATTAACGACAAAATACTTTTGGCAATAATCACAAATCACATAAATCGCTGGTTATTTGGCAAGATGAGGGATTTCAGTCATCTTGTTGGTGGCTTCTGGCAATTATTTTAAGGATTATATATACAATTCTTGTTACCGTAGAGGCAGACTAATGCGCTTCATCAATAGCTTATTAATTGCACAAAAAGAATACTGAAGTTTTCTTCTATCTGTGTAGCTACACGCCCACCCAGTTATGCAAATTTGTTATATATTTTCGGTCAAAGACTCAATATTCACATAGCTGATTAATATTGGGAGAGAAATTGTTGGACAAAAGCGTATTCAAGCCACAACTAACACTATACAAAAACTAAACAATCTTTCTATGGACCAGACCAATTTGTACAAAAAGTAAGATAATATGTAACTTTTATCTCCAAGAGGCAAGTCTACATAGGATAAAGCAAGAAAACTTAAAAATAAATTCTGAGCAAAAGCCTTTAAAGATGTAAGCATGTAACTAACATATCAACAACACAAGTTTAAAAATCAGCAAGATGCAGCAACTTAGATAAAGGATTATATGTGGACGGAACCTGAGTGCTAAATTTGGTAAACTGTAGTTGTTTCCAGATTCAATGCACGCAATAGGTAAAAATAATGGTGGTCCACCTTTTGATGCTTCCTCAAAAATAATTGTTATGGCATCTATAAACACCACAATATCTGGTGCATGTGCAGGGGAAACATTCTGCAACAACAGGTTTGAATTATTATCATGCATTACAACCTAAGCAAAAGAGCATTTCTTTTTAAAAAATTACAATTAGTAACGTTCAACTAAGTGACAAAGGAATAAAAGAAAGGTGGCGCCGGTTTCTTTTCAAAAGAAACAATACCTTTACATGGACGCACAGAAGATCATCTGTGTTGCAATCAATAGAAAAGGAACGAATTTCTACAGGTTCAATCAATTCAATTTTTCTCCTCCACCTTCTTCCAGGTGTAAAAATCCCTTCTAAACCACACCGAACAGAAAATCTTTCCTGTTGCAATGGCACCCCGCGGAAAGATAACAGTCCTTCATTTCCACCTTCCACCAACTTCTTGAATGAAAATTGACTCCAATCTTCTGGGTCAATGGTAGATTTGTCATTGGGAGTTGTGGCAGCTGAGGGTGGGGTAGTATTTGGTGGAAGTGAGGACATAGAGTAACTCCTAAAATGACCAAAAAAAAGCTGAGAACTTGAAGACCCAGACACTGCGGGTTTTGTGGATGAGCTCCGAATACTTGAACTGGAACTCAATGTAGGTGGGGGTTGAGAACGTGGTGGAGGAGTAATAGAATTATCCACTGGAAGCAACCACTTCAGCAACTCTCCATAAGGATCCCGATTCAAAGAAATAGAAGTATCCTGGTTCTCAAGGGTCGGCTGTCTTTCTTGATGTTTCTCAAATTGTAGAATCTCTAGGATGGGATCCCTAACAAACTGGATACCAACATTTACTTGTAAAAGCACCTGCATCCTTCCAAACAAGAAAGTGAAATTCAAATCAATAGTAATACATACAACTCAAGGCTGCCATTGAGAGAAAAAAATCTGGATAAGATGAAGTATTTCATGTGAGACCAGTGCAATAAAGCCTCATCAGAAAAAAGTATTGGAATGGGAAACATGCACCTAATTTGGGCTAAATTTTTAACCATGCTTTTGAAAAGAACATTTAAGATGACAATAGCAATCCATGATCCCAAATTATAGAAGTAAATTACTTTATGTTTAAAAGGAAAATATTCAGATGTCAAAGCATAAATTGCTTGCAGATGTGAAAATCAGACAAAATTATAATATCTGCTAGTGCAGTTTAATGCAGAAACATTAGAATCCTAAACCAGAAGTGTAGCCCTTTCAATAACCGACAAAAGTAATTCCAAATCAGGAAAAATACCAGATGTATCTCCATAGCTCAATGAGTTGACAAATTTATGGAAGCACCTTCCACTTCATATAAACAAGTACAATACTATAATGGCACAATAATCGTAACTTATAAAGCAAGCTCTTGTGTAAAGCATCAAGCAGTAACCCAGTCCGTGGTAATTAAATAACAGGATGTAACCATAACACAAGATGTACTAACTCACACTTCCGTTATTTGCAAATACTCCCAAGCATCATATAAGATTTTCAGATGCAGAAAGGACAGATATATCACATATACCACAGCCCATTGACTAGCAAGGGAGCAAAAGAGTATAACCTACAATCAGAACCGAATATACTGAGATGCTTAATCTATCAAATAAGGCAATGACAGCTAGTTTTTTTCATGTGTTTATGAAAATATAAAAGAAATTTTGTGACCTATAAAGTTTTCTCAAGTTTCTGTAAAACACACCACTATGTCTCCATTTGGAAGCGAGCAGCACTTGGCAGCACCTCTTGCCAGTCCCCCAGATGTGCGAGAATCAAATTTTCCTCTGTCAATAGAAGCACTCACAGGATTCTTTTTTTCCGTGGTAGTTGCAGTTTCTGAAGAATCACCTGTCAAATGTTCTTCAAAGGAGGAAGAAGATTCAAAAAAGGCTTCTTGAGCTCTTCTTGTAGACCAAAGTGGTTCATTTGGCTCTGCAATTCGTGCAAAAAAATGCGAATTTTCTAATCTTTGCAACAACTGTTTGGTCTGTCTTTTGTGATCTTCCATCCTAAGGAGGGATTCACCAGTTGAAACATCCCCCTCAATCTTTTTTTCCATCATGATTCCATCATGTTGATTATCTTGATCAACAGAACTTGTGACTTCTGTCTCCGAAACTGGAGTTGCTTCTCCTCCAATGTCTCCGTTTTGTTTATTGGAGCTTTTCCCAATTCGGTTTCTATTCATAACGGCAGCAACTTTAAATGGAGTAATAATTTCTGTATCCTTCTTATAAGCAGACAAACATGCAAGAATTCGGATATGTTCACCTAAGGTAACCACATATGCAAATGTGTAAGCATGTGAAGCCTCAAACTAGAAACATACACGTGAAACATTCAAATAGGAAGAAAGGCTACAGACACACAAATAGATACCAGGAAAAACAAAGTTGCGATCCAGGGAGCGAAATGAAAGTATATCTGGTGCTTCTTTCCAATTGTCAGGAACTTCCTCTGGAAAAAATATTAACAAAATTAATAAGAAACAAACATATTCCGATTTAAAAAAATTCATGTAAAGTTTCAATCAACTCCAGTAAAGCTCTAGATCAACCCCAACAGCAAGTCCAACCAACCACCATGTCACACTACACGCTTGCAAGGGTGAACATTTCCAGTGTTTCAGTCACTGCCACTTCCATATCAACTTCCGCCACCACCACGGCAAAAATTTACCATGCCCTTTAGGTAACCCTAGAATCAACATAGCACATCCACTATCATACATTATAGCGCACATCCACATATCTTTCTTGTTGGCTGTCGTACTCGACCACCTCCACCAACATCCCAATTTAAAAGTTCGCCATATTATGGGATGGCAGCTGTATCCAATCTAAGGAGGTTATTTATTTAGGAGCAAAAGAAGAGAATAGAGTTATTTATTCATTGAATGAAACTTGACAAAATTGGGGGGGGGGGGGGGGGGCGCTGAAGCCAGAACCAGGTCGTGATTGTTCGCCTCACTGAGTTTCTTTGTTTGAGCTTGAGCCGACAATTACAAGCCCAACAAGCTGGAACTCAAAATTAAGGAGGGTATTGAGATTTAGCCTTTTGAAGTACAAACTGATAGTGTGCAGAAAATTCAACATGATTATGAGAAATGCTTCCTCAAAAAGAAACAACTATTTTTCATTCTTGCAATCAGGTCACAATTTAAGTCATGCAAGACCAATTCCACATAAAATTAAATTATGTGAACAATAAATAGCAAGAGTGAGATCATACTGTATGGAATAATTATGAACCCATCATCTTCTATAACATCTATATGGCTGTCAACTTCAGGGTTATTTTTTCCAGTTGAAACTGGTGTCCTGCCATTCTCATCCCCAAATTCATTACTCGGAGCATTGCAGGTTTCAGAAGATGCATTTCCTGGATTAGGCTCTTCAGAAATCAAACCCTCCAAAGTAGCAGCAGCTTTCGTCACATAATTTGCCTCTGCTTGGGTCTCTTTAACAGACTGCACCTCCTGAGCTGCAGTCTGATTGCTAGACCGCAGCAAAAAATTCATTCTCCAGATACCTTTCTGCAACATAAGCAAACATCGAAACTTTATTTCAACTGTTTCATTCTCGATAAATTTAAATAAACAAAAAAACGAAACAAAAAATAACCAATTTGTAATGTCACATATACATAGATCACAATTCAAAGCCTAAATTCCCGAGTAATATACAAAAAATGCAATGCATTTCCACAGAGAAAATATATAAATTCAAAAAAACGCAAACAAAGACGCATCTCAAAATCAAAACTTAAAAGACTATAAACTTCAACATATAGAAATTCACTGATTCTGCAAAACCGAACTAGGTCAGCACTCACACTTCAATCAATCACTTACCTCTTTCTCAGTAAAAGACAATTAATTGGATTCAAATGCCAATTTGAACTGAATTACAATAGTGATCGGGGTAGTAACCTGATCGGAAATTGGCGGTTCGTCGGAGCAGAGATACCCGGTTCGATTACGAATCGGGTCTAAGAAAGATTGCAGTGAGATGGAATCGCGAGGTCGAGGGCTGGATCTGCTGTGAACCGGGAGCAGTTGAAATACAGCAAGGCTGCCACAGTAGATACAGTCTTCTTCTTCGTATTACTGTGCTGCTTCACTATCGGGATCTTTCAAGAGTTTCCATTTTTAGGGGAAAAACAAATTTAAATCATTTTTATCAGTTTTTATTTTACTTTTATTTAATTTTTAACTCATAGTTTGTCGAATTTAGATGGCTAAAGTTATTGCTCATCTCTTTTTCCATAATGTCTATCAAATGAATTTCTAAGCTGATTGCTAAATTATTTTTTTACAAATTATAATATTTATAATGAAGGTTTATATCATTATAATTCCTTTTGGATCCCATTGTAATTGGGGCCAATTTTTTCAAAAATTTCTCAGTACATTGCTTAAAAGTTGAAACTCGACCATTGCTCAGAAAATCTTATTTTTGTATACAAAGATGTTATCAGCTTACGTAGGATTGGGGAAATCCGGATTTTGAAATCCTGGGATTTGTAAATAAAGGTGAATAGTTAAAATCTGTGTTTGTTATGAGATTTTATAGGGTAGGATTATTACTGTAGATGTTAAATCAATGCTGGAAATGTGTGTATGTGTAATATTATATTATTTATAGATGTAATGATTAAATAGGGTAGGATTTGTCTGGATTTCATAATTCTTGTTTGTTTTAGGATTTACATCAAGGATTTGGGATTTCAATCCCAAATCCGGATTTGCAAATCCCAAAACAAACATACCCTTATAGTTGATTATTTAAATTACGCAATTATCATATACTAACATGTTATTACAAACAATATCATCTTATTTATCAAATATCTCAATAATTTATTTTTAGAATAATATAAAAATGTTGAACCTTTATGAATATCCAAAAATACAACCTCCACTCTTCCGACTATTATTTTATTCATTTCAGAGAATATTTGAACATTAATTGTACTAAGGAATTAGTTTCTACGTCCTTGTATTATTTATCGAAAAAAACAAATATATTTGATGTGATGTATATAAAATCTATTTAAGTTCTTCAAAAAAAAAATTTTTTTTTAAAGAATTATTGTGACTTGGCTATAAGTTAGAACAATACAAAATATAGCTACTGGGCCGCTGCCTAAACATAGGGTTCAGAATTCAAAATTTTGGACCGTATGAGTAATGGGGCTTAAGCTGTTACCTAAAACTAAGTAAGATAATGAATAAGCCCAATTATTTACTTGTTTTTTTGTTTTTTTTATTAAGGATGAGTTATATTTTATATAATTTAAAATTAAGCAAAGTTTGAAATTAGGGTTAGACCTTGATATCGTAGTAAACAATATATAATTTCATGTAATTTATATTTTATATAACTTATATAAAATATATAATATTATAGTATTCATAAAGAAAAGAAAAACTTAAGGATAATATATGGAATTGATAATGATGAGCTTAATTATTTATAATTGACAATCACTCATTATGTTTATGTGGTTTGGTAATGACAAATGCATATATTGATACTATTAATTTTATAGCCAATATATTATTAATATTATCATCAAAAGCATAATATTTATTAATGGAATAGAATATTGAAAATATTAAAAAGTTGAAAGAAAAGAGTGTAATGTATTAATTGAGTACCACACGAAAAATCTAAAAATAGACAATGTTCGAAAATGGACCACAAAGGAAGAGAGCGGAATGTGGACTGCACAAGATTACGTGGATGGATAAGTATTACTATTAGCCTCAATTTAGCTGTTTGTTTATGTTTGGGGTTTGTGACTTCACGTACTTTCCTATTAGGTTACGTTAAGGTTCTAAAATAGTGATAATGATGCTACACATTTCTTCTGTACAAACATGGTATTATAAATGTGTATTAATTAATATAAAATGTGTATTTTAATACTATTTGGAAATTTGTATTCTAAAAGTTTCATATTTCTACTATGAAATATGAAATTAATATCTGGCATATTAACAATGGATATATAGTATGATTATGTGTCTATGATGGATAGATCAGCAGGACTCTGTATATTTATGTCTGAGTTTAGCAAAATATTTTAGATATTATTTTGTCTAATGTAATATACTAAACAAAATTTAACATTGGAAAAAATAAATTCTTGAAAATATAAATAGTATCAGCTCAAAAAACCCCTAAAATATAAGTCAATACAGTGAGAAGAGTTGATAACCTCATTATTGTGCGGAAAACCAAGAAGTGAGAGACGAAGAACAAAATCATTCTCGTGATTCCAGTTTTAGTTTGTTTGTACATAAATCTGGTGTGCTTAAATAATTGTGAGCTAAAAATCTCAACCATTTATTGTGATTCTCCACTCAGTTGCGAAGTCATCACTCAAAATATCTGTTACTCTCTCTCTCGAATTCGAGAAGAGATTGATGGCGCTTACCTAAACCCTTTTTGGTTCATCCAAGTCAGTGTTTTGCTTTCTGATATTTTCTCTTGCAACAATCAACTTATGTTCAAATCCTTGTTTTTCTCCCCACTTCTGCAAAATTATTCCAAGTACAGTTTCCTTGTATAGCTGAAACACTAAATAATCGTTTACCAATATTTAATAGAGCATATATTGTTACGTTTTATGAGCGTTTCCATCGAAAAGCCTCTGAAAAATCTATGTGCTTTGTTGAAAATACTATCAAAACGGGGTCTTGGCGTCTCTGTGTTCGCTCCATGAGTTTTGTGTTTCTTGGGGCTGTTTGAAGGGTTGAAACTGAAAATCTGCGATTGATTAAGCTCTAGAGAAGCTGAAAGTGACACATGGGATTGGGATTACTCTTTGCTGATAAGGATTCAATCTTTGAGGAAAGGTTTCTAAATTTGGTATGGAATCACAATTGGGATTGTGTCAACAGTCGTTTGATTTTAGGTACTCAGGTTTGGCGAGGGAAGCTTTAAGTGAATTGCGCGATTGTTTCACCATAACTGATCCTTGTATTTCTGGGCATCCTATTGTGTTTGCTTCAAATGAGTTCTTGAAAATGGTTGGTTATTCTAGAGATGAGGTGATTGGTAAGAATGGGAGGATATTCCAAGGGCTTGGGACTGATCGAAGGTCGGTTATGGAGATTCGAGAGGCAATTCGAGAGGAGAGGGCTTTACAGATTAGTCTGTTGAATTATAGGAAAAATGGGACACCCTTTTGGATGTTGTTTCAAATGTGTCCTGTTTTCAGTAAAGAAGATGGTAGGGTGATTAATTTTGTAGGAGTTCAAGTGCCTATTTTGAGGAAGCCTAGGCGGAGGAATGAGGTAAAATTGTGTGAAGATGGAGCTGGATTTGATGATACTGTTTTCAGGTGTTGTAGGAGGGAAGTTTGCTCAGAATCAGCATTGGAACTAGGACGTGCATCGGCAATGGAGTCAGTTGCAAGTCATGATGATAGAGGTTTGTTTCTAATTGGAAACTTTTTTGGGACTGTTAGGTTTGATATTGTTAAGTTAGTGAATGAATCTCTGTGATTTTTTATGTTCGTGTATTGCTTTATAGAACTAGTGTCTCAATTTAATTTGGTATAGAAGAATTGATGCTGAATGCATTTCTATGTTGCCTAATTGTTTCAGCCATTCTAGTGTTATCACTGTAAAACATAACTAATACAAAATGGTAGTTAATGGAAGCTTTGTTTTCTATTAAGATCATGGCTTTTGTTTTTATTTCCTTGAGGTTGCTATAGTTTCTTGATCCACCAATTATCATGTCCCCATTTTAAATGGTTCTACTAGGTTAGTGACGTTCTCTATAATCCAACATTCGTTTCAGGTCACACTAGTTTCTTGATACAACTATTATAACGTCACCATTTAATGTAGTTTTACTAGGTCAAGAACAATCCAACAATCATCATGTTACCATTTTAAATTGGTTTACTAGGTCAGTGATGTTCTCTGTAATCCAACATTCGTTTGGTGGTAGTGATCAAACAGTTCACCTCCCACGTGCGCCAAAAAAAAAAAAACAAAGAAAGAACTATAATAATAATAAAATGAAAAATAAACAGTGGCTGCTGAGATGATGTAACTTACATATTTATATATTGCAGAAGATGAGAATGATGGGCCTTGTGAAGCAAGTGAGCTTGAGAAGACAAAGGCCAGTGCTGCAATAAATAACATTTTGTCTGTTCTAACACGCTGCAGTGAGTTGACGGGCAGATTAGTATGCAGAAAAAGATGTGGCTTAACTGGGAACGGGCAGCTTGTTGCAACCTTAAATATATCTCTCGGTAGAATCAAACAAAGCTTTGTATTGTGAGTTTATTCATATTCACATATATGTTTCCTTTTAGTTACCACTTAGATAAGGGACATCTGCTGATATAGCTACATCCATTTCTTGGCAACATGCAACGCCACAGAACTGATGCGCACTTACCTGACATGCCTATAGTGTATGCAAGTGAGGCATTCCTGAAACTGACAGGTACTTCAGTGTGCCAAATCACTATTATTTTGTTCAAATATTAAGTCGTCTAGCTTGGGAAGACATTTCTGGACCATCTAGTGTATATATTGATGACTGAATATTCATTTGTTTGGATAGGCTATGCTAGGCATGAAGTACTGGGACGAAATTGCCGGTTTTTAAGTGGGACTAATACAGACCCCACAACACAATTTCAGGTGACGAAGGCTTCTTTCATGGTTAATTATTTCATCGAATTGATTTTTGACTTGGGCCCTTCACTACAAATTTTGGACTATTTAGAAAATGTTGGCTCTGCTCAAATTTGTGATACTTTGGCTACCCGTTTAGACAATTCAGAAAGTTTGGTTATCTATGCTCCCATTGCCTGGGAGGAAATCAAGAAAAAAGAAGAAATTTTTTAAATTTCTGCTATATATTTGCAGATAAAGGAATGCATTCAGCTCCAGAAAGCTTGTACAGTATGTATCCTAAATTACAGGTTGATGACTGATACACTTTCTTGATAATTTTTTCGAAAATTATTCTTTTATTAACCTTATATTTTGGTTGCTGTTTCCAGAAAAGATAGGACATCTTTTTGGAATTTTCTTCACATTTCCCCGGTGCGGAATGCTTCAGGAAAGGTATATTCTGTTTGCATCTAAAGATTTTCCACAATCAGTATACAGCTCATTAGCAATTTTCTACTATTTGTCCTTTTTAAGATTTACTCTCTCTGTATGGTTTTTTTCCCCTGCACTTAATAATCTTGTCTCGAACCATAAATCTCGACATGTAAGCTTCTGGTCCCGATGAAACCTAATTTTAGCCTTACTGTTGCACATGTTGAAATATTGCTTGGTCCCATTTATGTGCAATCATAATAAAAGCATATTTTGACTTCAAAGTCAAGTACTGGACATGGTTATCTTCATCATGTAATTGAATTAGCCCAAAAGTTATCAAATGCTAAGAAAAAATGTTGGAAAGAATTGACTACTTAGACATAGTTTAGTGGTTCACACAATTTTTTTTGTTCTTTCTTCACACGCCATGGTGTCTTAACAGTTGGTTATTAAATTCCTGTCAAAATTGTTCCTCTATTAATGCAATCTAATTCGAAACTGCTCTATTTCATATCATTTTGTTAAGTTTGTTCTTACAAGTTTCTCACCCTGTACACGAGGAAACATGTGTATAATTTATAAATACCTTTCCATTCTGGAACTTTTATTGGTAGTTTATGCCTTTATTACACAACTAGACCAACCAACAACGATGGTGATGCATACATGATTTTTTTCCCCACCCTTCTGAAATGTCTGTTGTATTGTTGTGACGTCGAATTCTAAACCATTCCTCTCTTATAACTTCTGCTTTACCATAGGTAGTCATTAAATACAGCTAAGATCAGGCAAAAGTACTGAGCAATGTCTGCCTCGACCTTTTTTGTGATAATGGTCATGGATAAATAATACTCATGTTGGTTAAAGATGCAAGATAGTGTTGAGTAACCTTATTAGGAAGAGTTTTGGTATTCTAACATAGTAGATGCATGCTTAAACATATACCATCTGCTACATGTATGATGTTCCTGAGTTCTCTATCCTCTTTAGACAACTTACTACAGCCTTCTTAGATTTGCCGAACGAACATGCAGATAGCGTTCTATGTCGGAATTCAGATAGACGATCATTGTAAGAATCAAGAGACACAAGGGCTGAGTCCTGAAATGAAACAACTAAGCGTTGTTGGTGCGGTTAAAGTTGCTGTGAGGAGCTTGTCAATGGGTGCCAGTACCTCCTAGCTGGTCAACAAGTTGTGTTGATGTTGGTTTATCTGATATTCCAGCAATAGATTCAAAGGAAATTCTTCTAGTTGTTAGGTTGCAGAAATGCTGGTTCTTGTCATTTGTGCTTGAAAACATTTGGGTACTGTGTTCTCATCACCTACCACATAATCATCTTTTTTTTTTCTGTTTTTAATTTAATATTAAAAATTGATATATCTGCATTGTCTCTATTGAAACTGAAAGCCTCACCTGTTTAACTTCTTTTTCGTTAAACTTTCCAGTTTAATTGATTAAAAAACTCTAATAACTCTATCTCATAAGATCCGATTCATGAGATGGTGCCGCCCACTTTTTTTAATTTCTAAGTTTATACTCAAATTGACATGTAAATCCAAGCAATGTGTCAAGGATGTAAGTGTGATGAACTCGAATTCACGTAAAAATTATTTAAATTAATCGTGGAGCAATATGTATTAATTCCAAGTGATCGATGGTGGATGTCCAGAATTGAATTCGATCCCCTGATTCTGACCTGGCAAGAGAGATGAATCATGTTTAATTTGTTCGTGTAAATTGCGGTAAATTATGAGGCCAAAGTGCATGTACAAAATTGCTCAGTCAAATCGAACAAGTTACCACTTCAAATTTAATTTGACTCACATATTAGTAATTCTCTTCTTTATCTCTGAATATTTGACGTAATTAAATCGTTGATGAATGACAAGAAAATACAACTTAGTAATTATTTCCAATATTAATTCCACAAGTGACTATAAAAAGATGAAAGGAAGAAATCCAAGATGAGAGTCCCGATGGCAATCAAGAATCTATCTTTCATCTTCTCTCTCATCTCCATTTTCTCACTCTTGACTCCATCCTCGCAACTCACCGACCAGCCCTTCCTCGCATTTCCGTCAAGATTTCAACCCCACATTCCACTCTCATTCGCCCCTCCAACCTTCTCCGCCGCCATTCCCGGCCGAGGAGAATGGACCCTTCTTCACCGGAGTGTCGGCATCTCCGCCATGCACATGCAACTCCTCTACAACAACAAGGTCATCATTTTCGACCGTACAGATTTCGGCCCTTCGCGACTGCCTCTACCCACCGGAAAATGCAGAAACAACGACGAAGCCCTTTCCCAAGACTGCACCGCGCATTCCCTCCTCTACGACGTCGCATCGAACACCTACCGCCCACTCATGGTGCAGACCGACGTCTGGTGTTCCTCCGGCGCAGTCACCTACGACGGAACCTTGGTACAGACCGGAGGCTACCACGGCGGAGATCACAAGATACGGCTGTTCACGCCATGCGACGACGAGTTATGCGATTGGATTGAGCTCCACCAGAACCTAACTGTCCAAAGATGGTACGCCTCCGATCACATTCTTCCCGACGGGAGAGTCATCGTCGTCGGCGGAAGAAAGGCTTTCAGCTACGAGTTTTTCCCCAAGAATCAAGACTTCGAAAACGGCGTCGTTCCATTCCCGTTCCTGTACGAAACCACCGATCCCAGAGAAGAGAACAATTTATATCCGTTCCTGCACCTTTTACCCGACGGAAACCTCTTCGTTTTCGCTAACCAGCGCTCCGTCGTCTTGAACTACACCAGCAACAAGATTCTGAGAGAATTTCCGGCGATCCCGGGGGAGAAGAGAACGTATCCGGCGACGGGGTCGTCGGTGATGCTGCCCTTGAGGCTAAATCCCGGCGGCGGAGATGCGCCGACGCCGCCGCCCTCGGCGGAGGTGATGGTCTGCGGCGGCGCAAAGGGTGGCGCTTATATCAAGGCCGCCAACGGATCCTACTTGGCAGCTTCGAGGTCGTGTGGGCGGTTACGTGTCACTGACCCGGATCCGAAATGGAGAATGGAGCGCATGCCAATGGGTCGGGTCATGTCCGATATGCTGCTTTTACCCACCGGTAACGTCATCATCATTAACGGAGCGGCGAAAGGCACCGCCGGATGGGAATCCGCAGTTGACCCGGTGCTAAACCCGCTTCTTTACTTCAGGGACGAGCCCGACCCGAATAAAAGATTCCGTGTGCTCAACCCCACCAGAATACCGAGACTGTACCACTCAGCAGCCACGCTACTTCCAGATGGCAGAATCCTAGTGGGTGGAAGCAATCCGCATGTGCTGTACAACTTCACAGGCGTGAGGTATCCCACTGATCTGAGTCTGGAAGCGTTCTCACCACCCTACCTGGCCTCACAGTACAACCATCTACGCCCAGCAATTTTGTCGGTGGAGGGCCCCACCGAGAGTCTCGTATCGTACGGCCAGCAATTCTCCCTCACGTTTAGCTTGATGCAGTCTTCGGGAGAGTACACGGTAACAATGGTTGCACCCTCCTTCACCACACATTCTTTCGCGATGAACCAGAGGCTACTGGTGTTGTACATTGCGAGTGTACAACAGCAATCTGCGTATACGCATAGGGTTACGGTGTACGCGCCTCCAACAGCTAATATTGCACCACCGGGATATTATATGGTGTTTGTGGTGCACCAAAGAGTTCCTAGTCAGTGCGCTTGGATTAGAATCAAGTGATTTCTGATTGAAAGCATCAATTCTTTTTGATGGATTCTTAATTTTTTTACATGCTAGACAAATAAATTTCTATGAAAAGATGGAAATTATGTGAACATAATGTTATGTTGCCATTCTTGTTATTGTTTGATTGAATATATCTGTTTCGTTTCGTAAATATTAGGTCTATATTTGATCAAATTCATGAAATTCTCTCTTTTGATTAATGTCTTATAACATCGACATTTCACTGACATAAAAGCAAGAAAAATAAGAATATATTTGGCCCCTACAAAATTACTACACTGGTACCATTATGAGCCAACTGCATTCTGCATGGCCAGATAAGCTAATAAATTCGATGTTTCAACAATTTTGCAAATTAAAGATCTGTATATGTCGTTTCTCTTTCAATATTTTTAAGACTTGTTGAATTAGATTGGACCAGACAATTAAAGAGGCGATGTCATTTTAGGCTGATTCAAGATCGATGTAAATGCCTTCTTAAATGCCTATACAGTGCACAAAAGTCGTGTTATGAATCTGAAGATAAAAACGCATTCTTGGTTCGTGAAAATATACCACTTTAACAAGCTTTATTCGAACAGGTACAAGATTAATCAGACAAGATCTCACCAATCTATTTGTTTGTATATTCACATCATGATGTTGTGTGTTGTTCTATACTTGTACTTTGTAGCCCAGAAAAGATAGTGCATGAAGTTCAATCCAGTAAGGGCGCACATTAGCCAATAGAATCTGTCCAAGTGGTAGTCATTCAAGCTGCTGCCTGAGAGCCATGGGTGGTGCTTGGAGCCACCTGTGAGTCCATTAACTATAGACACAATAACTGTACTGAGATAGTACCCCATTGCTAGTGATGCAAAGCACAGAGAAGTGGCCAATGATCTCATACTGAATGGTGCTTCTGTGAAGAAGAACTCCATTAACCCTGCCAGGGTGAAGAGATCAGCCGATCCGAGAAGCAAGTACTGAAACGCGATCCACAGGAACGAAACAGGCAGTGGATGGTCATTCATGGAGCCCATTGCTACTCTTTTGCGCTTGATTTCAACCAATGCAGCTATAGCCATGGCTACAATGGAGAGAATCAGGCCGACTCCTATGCGTTGTAAATGAGTAATCCCCATCTCCGACTTTGTAACTTTTCGTGCAAATGGGAGGATTATGTGGTCGTATGATGGGGCGAGAATCATTATGAAGACGACAGGGAAAACGGGGAGAGAGGCAGGGGGAACTTTCAGGGATCCGAGCTTTGTGTCCATGGTGGCCGCCTGTTGGACGGAGAAGGTGGAGAGCTGAGCAAGACAGCAGTTTAGGATTATGGTGCAACCAAAGATTGGGAGGATTTTTAGGACAATCTTGACTTCTTCAACTTGCTGTACAGAGCAGTTTGCCAATGATCTGTTGAGAAACTTGAGGCTATCTGATGGAGATTCATCATCACATGATTTTGATGCATCTTTACATGGATTTGAGCAAGGGCTTGTAGCCATATTTGCAATGGCATTGTTGGAGCTTCTTCTCTTGCAAGAATGGACTAAAGAAGCAATCAGAACCTGTTAACAAATTGAAACCAAATATATATTAATTCATAGTCCAATCTTGCATTAAAGTTTTGCAGTATATATGAAAACATACCTTAAGTATGGTGGTGAGTGGGCTTCCAAGAGGGACCTTGTTCCTATAAAAGATGGAGCCAGCTAAAAAGATGGGAATGGAGAAGAATATGGTCAAAGTAGAGATTCCAAAGCCCCATTGCCAGCCCATGTTGTCTTCAATCCAGACAAGTAAAGTGACAGCAATGAGAGAGCCGGAAGAGAGGGAAAAGACGAAGTAGTTGAAGAAGGTTGATCTTTGCTTTCGACCATGGGAAGTCGTCTCGTCAAACTGTTCTGCCCCGTGAGCCGGTAAGGAGCCCTTGATGCCTCCAACTCCAATGGCCACAAGATAGAGGCCTATGAAGAGCAATGCAAGTTTTGGACCATCAACTTGTTGCCATTGAGGCTCACATTTTGGAGGTTGTAGAGAACTTGAGTGTGCTTGCACTGTCAGTATTACCAGGCCCTGTTTAAGGATCATAAATTCATTCTTGTTAATTAAATTTACTGAAGATTTTGGGTCAATATAGACTACTTAATTTCTGATGATGGTTGTAAACATGATGATTCAACTTCATCCCAATTCCTATCACTATTGCCTTAGCCTATATCAACCTTGTAGGTATATAAATTTCTCTCTCCTTTTTTGATCTAGTAAATGTTAAAATCATCAAAATAAGAAACGAAATATTATAAAGTATTATCTAAAATAATAGATCCCATGACGTTTATTATACTGCTATAAAACAAGAACATAATAATTTTGCACAAAATTCAAAAGTAACTATTTTATTGTAATCGGTTTGACATGTCTGAAGAACAAATTTTGAAAAGTCTAGTTCAACTTAGGTCTGATTATTTTATTATTAAATCACCCGTGAATATTGAACATTTCTTAGGGTATGTTTGGATTCGGGTCTGTCCATCCAGATTTGGGATGAGTCAAATCTCAATCCTTGTGTTTGTTATGGGATGAGGAAGGATTTGCAAATTTCATCTCTACCTATTTTTTTTACAATTCCCAATAAAAACATCTACTTTTTCTACAATTTTTAATGTGATGAAGACATTTTAACTATAATCATACCCTATATAATCCAAAAATAAATACAAGATTTTCAAAATCCACCTTTTTGTAAAATTCACTCAAATCCCAAATCCGAACTTGCAAAATCCACCACCCAATCCAAGCATACCCTTGTTAGTTTTTTCTTTGTACTTAAGATAGTTAGATAAGATATAAAGTGTTACGTGATGGGAAGGGAACGCAAAATGTAGCAACTAATTGTGTGGTGACAAGGTTTTGGTTGAAAAAGGAGGTGTTATCATTTATCTCAGAAAAAAAAAAAATTATATATATATATGATAAAAAATGACTGGAATTATTCTTTAAAGAATTCAAGAAAATGAAGTTTGCCGTTAGTTAATTTATCTTAAGTCACACTACTCGCTCTAACAAATTAATTTTTAGATAATACTCTAAATATTTCTTTATGTTTTTCCAAATAATATATATATATATATATATTATATTAGTTCTATTTAAATATATTTAATTGCTCTTTTTTTAATGTTAAATATTTTACTTAATGCTTTCTGAAATAATAAAACAAATCATTTTCATTTTCTTCAGCTAACTTTCTTTAATTTATGTTTATGTTCAAATGTGACTATTTTTTTAGGATGGAAGAAGTATTTAAGAGGAGGGAAAAAGACAGGTGACATAAAGATAAAAACAAACCAACCCTCTTTATTTCATTTTCTGTCAAACCCAACTTGGAAACTTACAGTTGGCTAGCGGTGTTGCAGTATGTGTTCTTTCCAATCGTTATCTCAAAATTCATAATTATCCAAAAGACTTTCTGTTTCATTTTTGATATTAATATACGATTTGTTTATTTATTAATTAAGATAATGGAAATGTTCTTTTATATTTAATGTTTTTGGACTTGTTGTGCTTATGTATGCTTTTAGATTAGTATTTAGAATCTTAACAAACAAAGGTTATTAAAAGTATCATTAAATTTAAAGAAGGCTGTTAATAGTTTTGAAATTCTGATAATTGAAACTATAAATTAAATGTGGGGTCACAATATTCACCATATAACAACGATTATATAGTTTCCTGGCATATTCATCATCTCTTAAAAAAAAAATCATAATTTTAAATTGGATTATAACTCAACGGTCACCACCTACTATTTGAAGAGTATGAGTGAAAATCTCTTACATACAGAATGATGTGGCTTAAGAAATAAAGAGACGCATCATGAATATGATGACATGTTCTCTTTCTAAGATAGACAAATTCACGTCCCTGATAAGAAAACGACAAGTGTCTGATGTAAAATAATACTCATTTGAAGGAAAATGGGCCGGAAGATGCGAGCATCAGCCCAACAAAGCAGGGCCCGACCAAAGAAGATCCCCCAAGGTTAAGGTAATCTCACCCCACATCAAGGGCTAAAAAGTTCAATCCTATTCAATAATGTCATAATAGAGAACCCCAGAATTCATAAACGAAGCACTGACAGTGAAGATTCTAAAGTTGATTACGAGAGAAAAGTAATATTTCTAATATTCTGAAGACATTATTGCAACTAGGAATGAGATCTATTTTTTTACCTAAGCTGATAAAAATTAAGATGACTACAAATATGGATGAAGTTTTATAGGAAGAGAAGGAGCAAGTCAAATATCAAGAGTTGCTATACTCAAAAAGATGAGATCAGTTTACACACACATATTTTCTTGTCATTCACGTTTCATTGTACCTTCATTACTTACTAGTACTTGTACATGTTTTCACCATTGTTCACCTTCATTAATGTCACCATGTGTTTTTGTATCGGAAACACGCGTCAATAAAAAGAAATATCTCCAAAGCAAAAAAATATATATATATATCAGAAAAAGAAATACTCTCTCCGTCCCGCTCAGATTTGCACGTAGGGACGGGCACGGAGGTTAAGAAAAAGCTGCTTTTGGACACGGAGCTCAAGAAAAAACTGTTTTTATAGTGTTAAAGTTGAATAGTAAAGGACAATTTTGTAAATTTTATTTGTCATTTTTGAAGTGTGCAAATTTGAATGGGACGGACGAAAACGAAAAGTGTGCAAATTTGAGCGGGACGGAGGGAGTATCATGAGTCATAAGCAAACAACTAAAACTGGAAAAAGTGAGGGTGGCCTCGTCACAATTCCAAAAATAAGGGGATTCGTGCATATATAATTGCTAATTGGCTCACACTTTCCAACATTTTGAGCACAAAACTGAGTCCCACGTGCAATGCAATTTAGTCCCAAATCAAGAATGTTGACATTAATTAATTGATAGAAATTCCAAATATACTTACCAGGAATTCAATAATGGCACTGATGATGTAAATGTTGTAAGTGGTTAAAAAAGCATCGGAAAAGAAGCCACCGGCGAGGGCCAGAAGAAACGCCGTCCCCATAAAATTCGTGACGGAATTCGCCGATTCCGCCGGCGAGAAATGCATGTATTGCGTAAGGTACAACACCAAGTTGCTTGCATTCGCTAGATATGCCAGATTCTCCAACACCTCCACAACTAATTACGCACGTGTTTGTATCATTTGATTAAGGTTAAATTCATGCAAGAATTCAGACAAGATGGAATAATAATGAAGAATAAATAAAGAAATCTGTTTAATTTCTTACACAAGACAAAGAAGGCAGCGCGCATGCCGCCATGTTTGGGTCTGAGAGCAGGTTTGCCCCTCCAATCCACATATCCATCCCAATTCATACTCAATTGGCTCTCCATTTCCTGCTAACCAAACACACCACTAATTAACCAATATTTGTGTGTTTGAATGATGAGATGAGTTGCAGTTTGTAAAGAGTGATGATCACTGGAGAAAAAGAGGAAGGGATCGATTCAAACCCTTTTATAGTTGGAGGAAATGAAATAATATTAGCACATACTCTTTATTTTTTTTATTTATGATTCTATACTCATGAGTTTTAGATAAAGTGAATAAAATCTAATACTCATTCTCTATTATATGTTTTTTTTTTTTTTATGTTTTGTTCGTATTTCATTACTGAGGCTGGATAACAAATGAGAATTTATGACTTATAAAAGGTAGTACCTTCATTATGCATTTTCTTTTACGCCACTTGTGAAATAAAATGCTTTTTTTTATTTTTTAACTTAAATTAATTGAGGATAAGATTTTTTTTTCAAATTTTTGTGTCATAATGTCGAAAAATGAGGTTGATGTAGTAACTAAGTTTTTTTTATGGTTCGTAACCAATATTATTACAAATAAAAGTTTGTGATAATTAAAACTTGACCAAAAAATCATATTTTTTTATACAATTAGGGTACCTCATCAGATACTTGCAAGATTAATTAAATAAATATATGCTAAAAACAAAGAAATAAGGAAAGTAAGAGGGTATTTATACCATTTGCTGAATAAACAAGGTATGTATACTTTCCACTTGGAGTGGAAAAGAGAAGAAAATTAAAGTGGGAAGCATCAAATCCTTACAATAAGCAAAATTCCTAGAAAAAGGGATTAGGATGAGTGAGTGACATTTGATGACTAATTAAATTAGTTGGACAACAAAATGTGAAAGCTTTGATGATATGTCCCACAGCACATTTATGTTGTGATCTTGTACCATATTTAAACTATTAAAAATAGTATAAAAAAGTGGTGACTATGCAATAAGTTATGGTGCATAAAAGTGCAGGTATATAGATAAGGGATTGATGCTTTAAAATTGTAGGAAACACGCGTTGCAATGGGATCCTCTAAATTAAGCTCGACTTAGAGCACAGGGTTCCATGATCATGATTGATGATAAAAGGATGGGTATTTTGACTATTGTTTATTGGAATTTATTTTTTAGTGGAGTGAATTGTGGCTTATATTATCTCACACTTCATATTATCAAAATTGGAGCACATAATTATTTCATCTGCTACCATATGTCCATGCCATTGTTATTTGGTACCCTTTCAGTCTTGAAAAAAAATTAAAATTCAACAAGGCATAATTTTTTATTTTCGAATATCATATATGTGCATATGCTCCTCCAGTTATTGGTTGGTTTTTTCTGATTCAATTACATTTAATTGATCTTTGTCATTTTTTGTCATATATAGAATATGTCTAATTCAAAATTAACTTTAAATTTTAAAATAAGACTATTTTTAACAACAATTAGAAGTTTTATTAAAAATATATTTGTATCATGTATATTTAAAATTTAGAATATGATAATCATCATTTTACAATTACCTAGCTCATTGCAACAGTATTGATGATCTCATGATATTCATTCTAACCCAACTCTTAGGTCCTCACAAGAACACGGAATTAGTATTACTGAATTTTATTAATTTAATTTTTTGATCCCTTTATGAACAAAAATAATACATACCTTATATACATCACACCGTACACACACAAATTAATGGAGTGGTTTGTCAAAATTCACGAGCGGGTATTACTTTTACTATTTTTGTTTGACGGTGTTATGAATCTAATTTTGTAAGATTAATCAATTCAAACTTCAGAACACGTTAATTTATAAAAATGAGTTTTGAGTTATAATTAAGAGGATTCTGTCTCATAAATTTATATTCATGAGATGATTTCGAATAATTAAATTTTTGAGGGTTGTGCTATTGGAAAATAGAAGGCAAAATCTAGCTTAAATGATAAATTAAGATCTTTTAAGTTCTATTCTACTTTTGTGTTTTATTGCTTAGTTCAAAATAATCACCACACACCATGTATACAGATGACATCACTAATAAATATTTGGTATGAATTAAAAATAATGAAATACAAAATAAAAATATTAGATTGAAATAGAGGATACCGTTCCAAATTATGATCAGGTTGGAGTTAGAAATGACACTTTTTGAGGAGTGGGCACATTATCGTTGATGTATCAAAAAACAAAAATCCAACAAGATCATTAATTTCAAAACACAATATTTAAAGGAATGAAATCTTTATACACCAATTGACATTTTAAGACATGCTCATGATGAACAGAAGAACATTATTTTTAAGATGATAGTGGAAAAAATCATCTTCTTTTTCCTACTTATGGAACTCCTCTCTTGCACCTCAAGTTTGAAAACTCCTCCATAAGGAATAACCATGGATGTTTATGATTTTAACCTCAAAAACATAAATTGAAGGTTTATTTAATTTTAGGTACGTTAAGAATATATTTAATAATTAGAAAGACTAAAAAATGTGTGAATTAAAACTTTAAAGGTAATCCAAAGATGAAAATAAAGTGAAGTAACAATTAAAATGGAATGAAAGGAGTATAAATTCTTCATAGATGATCAGTTTGAATTTGAATCCAAGTATATTGAGAACGAATAAAAATCATGTGATTTATTGAAAGAAAAGTTATCTCAATATTTATGATTTATTTTTGAGTCTAGCATACAACAATGTAATAAGAAAATAACTTAAATCTAAAATTCTAAAAATAATGTATGTTTATGTTTATTTACGTTAAAAATGAAATGAGTTGACCTTAATTTTGCACATATTTCACATGGTTTTCGAGATTTAAGACATATTTGATTTCTACTATCTTGTTCATTGTTTTAAATGCATATAACTACATATTACTAAAAATCCAACCAATCAAATTGTCTGTTAGGATGGATCCCCACTTCTTTCCTTTTCAATTTAGGGCTATATAGTAAGTACCTAGCTCACATGCCATGGGAATCAATTAATTAATAAAACCTACAATATATCCTTTCATATATTTGAGCTAGCTGGTAGTAACAAATTGAAAATTACTTTTGTTTATTGTTTGAATAAAGTTAATGTCTGCAACCTCAGGGACAAATGGTTGGAATTCTAAGATTTGTTATTCTCTTTTTGTGGCTCCTATATAATTAGTAAAAAGTTCCTAGAAAAAGTCCCCATATCTTGATCATAGGTCATTCATTATTTGATTCTTTTTTTTTTTTTTTTCAAAAGAATAGTAATTAAGAAGATTCTTCATTAATTCTTGTCCGGACACAACTCCATGGCATGAATGTTGGATTATATTCCACCTTGCCTAATTATTCCTTCTATTTACGTGGTTTATGGATTATTTATAGGTAGACAAAAAAGAAAGAAAAATGAAATTTTTTAAATGTTATCATTATATCATTCTAAGATATATAGTTAATTTTCTCATCATAAAGTGCATTTTAAGATAAGAGATATTTCTGAAAAATAAAAAAATACATATTTTCTTAGCTTATTATCATCAGCTATGGGACAATGTTTGCGCCACTTAATTTGAGAATGTATAAAATGTATATGAAACCAGATTTTTTTTTTTTGTTTTTTTGTTTTTCTGGTAGTGGGATTATTCTATTTATTAATTAGGATCGTTGATCACATTTCAATGAACTAAGGCCAAGTACGTTTTGATCACAATTCAATGAATTGAGCTAAATTCTTATTTACCTTAATATATTGTGACCGAAAGTGATGTTAAAGTCATTTTTAACCAATCTTCCTCACAAAGTTGAAGAAAATAATATTAAATAAAAAGATGACTTATACAAACATTAATTAATCATCGAAGTTTTATTTATTTTAAGCTGAAACTTAATTTTAGTTTAAATGTAAAAATTTGGGTGAGACTCTGTAATGAGTCATATTATCTGAGCTCGACGGAGTCCACCGAAATTATTTCATCCTACTATTATTAAATCAAAATTAGTTATCTACATTTAGATCTATTAAATAAGGTTATCTCTCATAAATCAATATTTGTGACATGAACTTAAAAGAGCATTGGGTGTGCAAACTAAAAAAAACATATAATTTATGGAAAAAAAAATTGTTCATGGAGATAAATGATAATAATCATGATAGGTGTATCAGATATGCAAGTAATGACGCTTTTTTAATTTCATTTTCTAAACACAAACTATATGAATTTATTAATCAGAAATCGAACAACCTTAATTTGTTGCAAATACAATAATTCTAGCCTTATCAACCAAATCTTCTATAAAAAGTAATCACGCGTTTAAATAGAGGAAAGGGTAAAGGGTAAGGGTCATTATCAGGGCTACAGAATCATCATATATTTAGAATTTGGGACTCAATTTATGGTAATACGTGTTAGGGTTTCTAGAAGCTCCCAAAAAGAATCATACTTAGTGTTTGACGCTACTTTAATAACAATTATATTTATTATTATCATTATGTAGAATTTGCAAATTATGCATCACTAACTATTGTTCTTCGTTTTGAGGCCGCTTATATAATTTAAGAGCCCAATTAAAACTTTAAAAGCGTGTCACAAAAAGCCCGGTCCAGAGCCCATCTTCTGAACAGAGTATTATAGATATGGTTATTGGGCCTTCAACATTTTCCATTACTGTTGGTTATTAAATTGTAATTCTATTCACAACCACATTATTTCTCTCTACAATCATTATACATGTGAATTCTCTATTTTGACATTTTAAATCAATTTTTTTTCTCTTATCACAGCCTCCAACAACCACTTTTATGTTCTCCAAATCTTTTTTTTTAATTATTCAAATTATCTTTATTCATTTAATTTCTCAACAATTTTTTAATATCTCCAAATATTTCATTAAAATAATTAACATTATAAGAAAATTGAGTTTGTGAGGTAATAAATGTATCTCCTTAAACTAAATCAAAAAAATTGTTCCCACGTTGAGAAACACAGGACAATGCAGAAAATTTTATGTATTTATACAGTATAAATTAATCGAAGTACCAAATGTAGAAAAAGAGAGTCATGGTTGTAGAGCGATATAAATTTTTTTGAAAATTTTTAAATCCAAAATAACTTCAAATAAAATGTATGGATACTGATAAAAAAAATTAATTATTCATTTCAATCTAAATATTGTGTGGTAAATCATTGAAATTCATAGTTTATGGAATAATTGGGTTTGAAAAGAATGTTGCTTTTGTTTGGAGAAAGAGGGGTTGATAGTTGAGATAATAAAGGTGGTAGAGTTATGATAGTTGAGATAATAAATGTGGTTGAGTTATGATGGTTGTGAAAAGAATAAAATTATTAAGAATGAAACAGAAAAATTAAATGTATTGTGATTGTGAAGAGAAATATCAATGGTTGTGAATAGAATTACCATAAATCTAAATATATTTCCAATAATTAATTAAGACAATGATCCAACCAAAAAGCCGAATCCAACCAACTAATTAAATTAAGAGAGGATCGCAGTATATACTACAATTCCACTGTGTCGAGATTATATGGGCTGAGTGCTTGGAATTTCAGACATGCTTGATGTTAAGGTAATTACCTAATAGTCCTTCCAAAATTTTGTTTAATTTTTTCTTAATTTAAGTTTGAATCAATTTGAGATTTTCATTTGTTTCTGAGATGTGGATTGTTTTGACTTATGTTTCATTTATTTTAATTACAAAAATCAAGACATTAAATTTGATTTTACTCGAAAATGTGATGTGGAAACAGGCTTAAGTTGTAAAGAAGAAAAAAAAATTGCAACAAGTTAAAAAAAAAAAAAAAACATATTTCAGTTTTTTTTTTTACCCAATGGATAATTTAAATATATAAAAGAAAAGGATCAACTCAAATACCTAGGAGATATGATGTGATTCATCAATGTTGATTTGGATGCATATCCACTGTTTTCAAAAATCCAGATATAAATATTTTTATAAATTGGAGAGAGAGAGAGAGCAGTGATTTTGTTTGGTAATGAGTGTTTGCAGATGTATTAAATAGATGCATGCATGTAGATATAGTAGCACTCTCCTTCATTGTTTAAATACATTTCTTGCTGTTTTTTCTTTTTAATTCATCCATTAGTATTACACTGTATTTATCAATCATATTATATAGAATATAATGAGTACAATACATTTCATTTTTATCAATTTATCTGCCACAAACTCGCATTTTACATGCAAATAAGGATTTTCTGCATTTCTTTATTGTGAAATTTTTTAAAATTTTGGAAAGAGAAAATATAGAAAGTAGAAGTTAATTTATCCACCCATAAATGTTTTTAAGTAACACACGTGCAGCCTATATAGTGCAATAAAAGAAAGTCAAAGAGCATTAAACCATGTTTAATCACTTTAAATCAGCAATTAAGGTGATTGTACACTTGCAAGTTTCCAGACTTACACCAATCGTCTTTGTGAAACAAGGGTTTAATACAATTATATTGTACTCATCTTAGTTTGTCAAAAGCTCTGTCTGAAGAAATAATTATTTAACTTTGAAAATCATATTTTCAACATCAACTGTACAAGCCGTCATTCATTGAGTAAATATTATTTTTAGAGTGTTAATATATCTTTCCTAGGTGAATTATTATATATTAATCTTAATTAAAATATGGTTTTGATGGATATATGAAGACTTTTGTGACTAAATGGGGTAATATTAATTAATAAACTTATTTTGAGGTTGTTTTGTTTGCGAAATCATATTTTGGTCTATTGATTGAATAGGATGTTAGTGTTTCAATTCGATCAATTTTGTTTTTTTCTTCTTCTCACAAATCAAGTGTGACTAATCTTTCTTACACTATAAATTTAATGTCTTATGATTGTGCCATGTGTCCCATAAGACATATATATTTAAAAATTTCTTGAAATGATTAACAGTAACATCAAATGGATTTAGCATGTTGATGTTTTTTTTTTCTAAATACCAGTGAAATTTATTACAGTTTAAATTGATTTTGGTATCCTATTTCTTCTTCTTCTTTTATTATTTCATATCACACTTATTGTATGAAATTATGATTGATTATTTCAATAATGTATATATTAAACTAATAGTAGAATGAAATATGAAATAACAATGTAGTGTAGTATTATCTATTAAGAACAAACAAATTGTACAATTAATCCGTTGTAGTCTAGTTGGTCAGGATACTCGGCTCTCACCCGAGAGACCCGGGTTCAAGTCCCGGCAACGGAACTTTAGTTTTTTAATCTAGGGTCTTTTTTTATTATTTTTTTAAAGCGTGAATAATTTATTTAGTTATATTTTTTAATGTGGAAATGTCTCTCTGTACCACAAATGTTTTATATTTTATTTTTAATACCACTAAATATAAATTTCTTTCCATTTTACTATAAAATATAAGGATTTATTCCTAAATATCACAACTTTTGTATTTTAAAGTTATAAAAGTCACATGTGACCAGATCTGAAGTGACATTGCATGGATTTTGTCAGTCAAAATTGATTATTGACTCATTAACATACACAAATTCTGTGTAAATTTATGTTTTCTAGGGTCACATGAAAATTGATCAGTTTTCCTGTTAAAAAATATATATATATTTGGGATTACACGAAAATTAACTTAATTTCGTGTAATCCTATTTTTTTAAAGGGTTACACACAAAAAAAAAAAAAAAATACACAAATTTGTTTTTACTTGAAACTAATCAATTTTCGTGTAACCCTATAAAACATAAGTTTACACGAAAAATTGTGTATATTAGTGAGTGTGCTGTTATTTTTTACTTGACATAGAGGTATCTTTGACTTTAATTATAAATTTGTATTTGAACATTTTCTTATATTAAATGATAGAAAATAATCATTATAAATTAAATATGATAGTTTCAACGCGAAACTCTTTTTTAATTGAAGACACCAAATAAACTTCTTAATTTCGTGTAATCCTATTTTTTTAAAGGGTTACACACAAAAAAAAAAAAAATTACACAAATTTGTTTTTACTTGAAACTAATCAATTTTCGTGTAACCCTATAAAACATAAGTTTACACGAAAAATTGTGTATATTAGTGAGTGTGCTGTTATTTTTTACTTGACATGGAGGTACCTTTGACTTTAATTATAAATTTGTATTTGAACATTTTCTTATATTAAATGATAGAAAATAATCATTATAAATTAAATGTGATAGTTTCGACGCGAAACTCTTTTTTAATTGAAGACACCAAATAAACTTGTGTAATCACGGTACTTTTGTTGTGTAATTAGCCTTACTCTTATGACATAACACAATCAATTATAAAAGATGAGTAACACTTCTGTCACCAGTTGCAACGTGCAATCCATATTTTTATGTTATAAATGTAATACATTTATTCATGTTCATTTTAAAAGGTATGAATATTTGTACATAACGATACTATATTTATAATATAAAGGTATGGATTGCACAAAATTTCATTTATGTGCAACTAGTGCATAGAAGTTTTTGTGATAAAAGATATGTATAATAGAAAATTTTGATTTACAACATTTGTTTGAATCATGATATAAAATTTCTTGGGAAATTTTTTGACATACTCTTTTTAACAAAAAAATAAATGAAAATAAAATTAAATAATATGCTAAATAACACATAACAAATATGTTATGTTTCAATAATTCAATAGTATTTTAATCAAATATTTATTTTGTACTTAATTGCTAACACAAAAACTCATGTGAAACGATCTCACGGATAGTTGTGTGAGATTGAGTCTCATCACCCACAAATATCATGTGAATTGTAGGGTTTGATTGTGGGTGATTGAGTTACAGGTTGACCCCGTGAATTATAGGATTTTGGTTGTGGGTGATTGGATTATAGATTGATCTGCGTCCTGTCTTATAACAGACTTAATCAATTGCTAATTAGATGACATAGCATGCCAAAACACTCAACATTATTTACTTTATTTTGTATTCTATTACATTTATTTATAATCTTTTAAAACTTGTGTATTACTCGGGTTGTACTGTATGTTAGTTAATTTATTCATAATATATATATATATATATATATATATATATATAAAATTAGAAATTTCCGGTTGAAATGATTTTTTTTTTTGGACTAAATAAATTTTCAAAACTCTAACGTATGGTTTTTGTGTAGAAATTATTTTACAAAAATCAAAATTTTATAATAAATCTAATTATTTACAATTTTTTGTAAAATAAATTATTTTAATAAATCTAAAGACTATGATTGAATTATATATATTATATAATATAAAATATATATTATATTTAAATTTTAACTTTTTTCAATAATTAGCCCGCCATTTTCATTATTGCTATTTTTGTAAAATAAAAGTTTAAAAAAATAATACAATTAAGTGTGAGAAGAATTACGATTATGTCAGCAGTCACATGTATATATACACGCACATAAAATATATACTTAGTGAGGGGTCCTTCTATAGTACACCATTGTATTAATACATCAGTATTTTTAGCTATTAAATTTTAAATAATTGCATCATGACCCTTCATTTATATTTAAACATTTTAACCTGTTTTCAAAAGTTACCACTGTGAAAATCAAAAATTCCCCTCAACAAATATAATAATATAAACAATGTAGTCTATATCTACCTTATTCGATCATCGTATTTAACAGTCAATTGCAACAACAAAATCACAATCAAATCTACTGGTATTATACATCTTGTTATAACGAATCATTTAAGATCAATATTCGATATATTTGAATTATTTTTTAGATTTTCAAATCATTAATATCAATATTTTTTTTAAAAATACTTCACATTTTATGAAACAAATTGCAAATTATGTATATCCTTCTATTTTCTTGAGATAATTTTTTTTTTTAATAATTGCCCAATATTTTTGTTTTCGAATTCATTTAAATATTATTATTAAATATATTTTTATTTGTTGATTCTTTTTTCAAATTTAATATTACATATATAAATATATAAATTAAAATTTATATTTTATTTTGTATCTTACATTTTGAGATTTAATCAGAGACCGTATTATTATTATTATTAAAAGATTAATTGTATTTTTTAGTTTTTAAAATAACCTTATGACTTTTAAACATTTTTCCTATTTCTAAACTATGTTTTAATATATGTAGTTTTTAATATTAATTTTTTATTTTAATATTATTTTCCAAATTTATCTTGTAGAATTTTACAATAATTTTTAAATTTATTAGTTTTTTATTTTCAAAATTTCAGACATAATTTTTAAAAATTAATTATTTCCAGATTTCGAGCATATCAATAAAGTATGTGGTTATTATTTAATACCCTTCAAAAAATTAATTAATGTTTATTGATAAGGGTGGAGAAAAATACTAAATTACGGAAATATCGGGTTTCTTGTACTAAAAGAATATCAAAAATACCAAAATTTCGGTACGGTGTGATACCATACCAAAAATTATGGTATGGTATCGGTATGATATTTTCAAAGTTTCGGTATTTCGATATATACCAAAATACTGAAAATATTAATATTAATTAAAAATATATTAATTCCACATTAATAAATTATAAAATATAATATTTTTCATTTCGATATGTAATTTTTTTTGGATATAATGATATTTTCGGTATACCGAAGTTTCGGTATATATTCTTCTTTTTGCTATAGCTGTATTTTCAATATACCGATAAATTTCGGCGAAATTTATCGGTATGAAACGGTACGGCTACTCGGTATACCGAAATTTTCGATATGGTATCATCCTACTTTATCAGATGATTTAATAATAAGCCAATCAACGTTATCATAATCTTTTGATGATACAAATTTCGATTTGGATATATTTTAAAATATCTCCAACCGTGGTATAAGATTTAGAGTAGCACTTCTTTGCACCGTGCAATTCATACATTTATGTTATAAATGTAGTACCTTTATGTTATAAATGTAATATTTTTATGCATTTACCATTAAAAATCATTATGCCAATGTATATAAAATATAGATTTCATTTTAAATATGAAATATAAATTATTGAATTGATCCAAATTGTATGAATTTAAAATAATATATAAATGATTTTAACATAAATATATAATTGAAACCATTCTATCATGCATAAAATCAAATTAATTAACAGTTATGACAATGACGCATAATTAATGTGAATCTATTACTATTATTGCATACTTCGGCTAGTGAAATTAAAATCGTTTGTTCGTAAATGACACATATTACTACTATTGCATACTTCACCTAATGAAATTAGAATCGTTTAATCTTATGTCATTTACGAATTAGGATTATGAATCAATAATTTTCTGATAATTTACTTATAATAATTTTAATTAACATCACAAAATAATTAATTTAAATGATTAATTAAATGACTAAACAATTACTGTGAATTAGACATATAGAATGCATGTAATGCTTGTAACAATAATAATGAAATAAAATGCATGTAACAACATACAAAATCATTAAAAGACTCACTTGTATTGCAACTCAAAACTAAATATAATATAAGAAGACCCAATGCATCCAGAAGCCCAAAACACAAAAGTTACATTTCAAAAAAATTACTGCAGTAAAAACATCGATGTATTAATACAACGGTGTATTGTATAATTACCCACTTAGTGAGTATTTTTAATTAATTACCCAATAGTTAACATATAAATAATTCATTCCTTTTCCATGATATATTCTGAGCTGTAAATCCTTACCTGATAACTATCCAGAATAGAATTTTAGAGTGCAGCTGTCAATTTCACAAAAACATTTGTGTACATTTTCTGGATTTGTTTTTTCACTGTAAAAGCACGTTTGATTTGACTTGTTTTCCATAATACTTTTTTCAATCTATTTTTCGAGAAACAAAAGCACAAACCCAGTTTTCAAACCCTACACCCTAAAGTTCTACTTTATCTAAATCCCTATTCATTTTTCTTCAAAAGAATGCACACTTTTCTTTTAAGAAAAAGTGGGAATTATTTTTTTAATTGCAATCATGTCAGATTAATACATAAATATTTATAATTACTTGAATGCATATTCCCATTTTACCCTTGAATTCAAACTAATATTCGAGCCTTTGCAATGTTTTGTACCTTTCAATATTATTATGAATTTAGAATGTGTATTTGTGGAACATTATCAAGGGTGAGTAATGTATTCGTACTGCATTAACTTGTTTATGTGGTTCATGAATTGTACCACAGTACTGAATTGGGTTACTTTTTTTTTTTTTTTTTTGACAGCATTGGGGTACTGTATTTAGTAATTAAAAAACTGTAAACTGTTAATATTCAATGATCAATTGTTAAGGTGTTTGTTGAAGCCATTTAGTAATTTTATCGTGGGATACCAAAAACGTTAGTAATTTTATCGATAAACTATATTGGATACGGTGATGTTAGTTAATTGGATACGGAGTAGTAATTAAAAGAAAATAAAAACATAAATAACTTTCTATTGAAGGGTAAAAAAATTTATGAAAATTTTCAAAAATCAAATTTTGTTAGATTGATGAAAATATAACTTATATAATAAATTTAAATCATAATTAATGAAGATTCATCTCACATAATTACTTGGTGCTCACACTATCAAAAAGAAAAAAAAAAAAAAACCTTATATTTGTTTTTGTAATATCCGAAAATTATTTAAGCTTATCTCTAAAAATTCATGCATATTTGAGGAATATATTTATAGCAACAAAACACAAACAGACTGTAGAGGAAAGTATTCAATTTACCCTGAAAAATATAATTATTTATCCAAATTACCATTATATATAATAGTGTGAACTTTTATACCACAAAATATAATAGTGTATCACTTTTTACCACAATTTTTGTCAGAGTCAACTTGGATGATATGACAATTAATATATTTTATTTATTTTGGTCAAGTGGAAGGACAATGGATAAGAGGGGAGGGCAAGTGTAGTACATTTTATTTCCTCATTAATTTTTTTTTTTTTTTTTTTTAACAATTGATAAGAGGAGAGGGCAGGTGTAGTAATGAGGTTGCAACAATTAATTTGGTCATGCAACTATTATACCAAATTTTTTGTTTTTTTTATTCTCATTATTTATTGTTGTTCATTGCATTTCTATATGCAAGTGTATTAGACTGATTTGCAACTATGCGTTACTATTGCCCTAATCAATTTTTTTTGTTTTTTTCCTCTCAATTATTTACTGTGAATTCACATGTTATTTTCCTCTGCATTCTCCATCTATATAGGTGGATAATTGCAGTAAGAAATTATCATACAACCTTTTGGAAAAACAAATTTTGAGAAATTTTTTTTTCCGACATTTTGGCTCTTGGAACATTGGAAGAATTATTCGCCACAAATAAGAAAGGTATGTTTAATAGTTAATAATCCTCGTTTAACCCTATTTTTTGAGGGATTAGGTTTAATTTGTTTTCATATATGCTTGAATTCACGTTTAGAATGGTTAATCAGGTTTAGTTTTGCATTTCATAGGGTTAATTTGTTTGAATATGTGCGTGAATTCATTTTTGAAAGGGTTAAAGGGGCATAATCGACGTTGAAGACTATAAATTTCGATTTTTATAGTGTTAAACGTGATTATTGTGAATAATAACGTTTAACACTATGTGAATCGAAATTCACATAGTGTTAAACGTGATTATTCAATTTAATCACGTTTAACACTACATAGCTATTGTGTTAAACCTAAATTTCAAAATTCACGTGTAGGCGCCGCGCGCGCCCCCGTCACCCGTCGCGCAACATTTGAATAATCGGACTTTATTAATTAAAACAACATAATTTAATAATTATAGTTTAATAATTTTAGTAATCCCCATTTAACAACTTATTAATTCTGTTAATAAGGAAATATTTTAATTTATTGGTTAATTAATTTTGTTACGGATTTAATTTTATTTAAAACTGATTTATTATTTTTACAAGGAAAATCCACTATTAATTATTTATTTGCTTGAAATTTATAGTGTTAAACATGATTATTCAATTTAATCACGTTTAACACTATAATTATATTGTTAAACGTGAATTTATAAATTCACGTGTAGGCCTCGGCCCCGCGCGCGCCCAACGCCCCCGTCACCCATTGCGCACTTACATTTGAATAATCGGACTTTATTAATTAAAACAACATAATTTAATAATCCCCATTTAATAATTTCAGTAATCACCCTTTAAAAATTTATTAATTCTGTTGATAAGGAAATATTTTTATTTATTGGGTTAATTAATTTTGTTATAGATTTAATTTTATTTAAAAATGATTTATCATTTTTTAGAAGGAAAATCCAATATTAATTATTTATTTTGTTCAACAGGATTTAAAATCGACGTTTAACCCTCCGTCTGTTCAACTAATACTCAATAATTTCGAAGTATTAAGACAATTTTCATCAAATTCTCAACAAATTCGAAGTCTTCGTTGCAAGAAATTTCTAAAAATTCGAGGGATTAAATCACTAACCTCTCATTCCTGGTGTGACATCTTCGTGTTAAACGTGAATTTGCAGCAAAAAATCGAAGAATTAAACGTGAATTTTGGAGTGAATTTTTCAGTTTTTTGTTTGGAAAATTTCTCCTCTCAAGTCGGCGGCTGTTTTCGAAAAGAAGGGTTTGGGATGGGGTTGGGGGTGGAGGTGAGAAAAATTCTTTTTTTGACCAAAATTAATTTGACTGAGATGTGATTGAAGGTAGTTATGGGGTAATAAATGTGCTCATCAAAGTCAATAAAAAAATGTTGTATTTTTGGACATAATTTTATATTTTATGCTATAAAGTATCCTACTTTTATATTTTATAATAAAAAAATATCAATTTTATTTTTGATGATATTTTTTATTATCCTTTATATTTTTTTTTTGGTAGATTGAGTTGCTATCCCAACAATGTATCAAAATGTTAAAATTTAGGGGGTGGTGGGGGTAGGGGTAAGGATGGTGAGTCATCAAAAAAAAGTACCCCTAAATTCCAGAGGTGCCCATAGACAGTGACTGATTGGACCTGTTGCCTTTGTTTTCATCCTCTCCTCCTCATCTTTTTTTTCTCTTTCATTTACGCTTTTACTCTATTACCCCTCCCCTGTCTTCCCTTTTTTTTATACACCTAAAAACTACTACAGCAAAACTATATCTTAACTTATTATTCAATTAACTATATCAAAATTATATAAATTCATTCATCAAAACTACTACATCTTAGCAATCATTTCTTTGTTTTAACATATTAATGATTAAACACAAATGTAATACGAAAAGTCCTTATCAAATAATATAGTTGTTTTGCTTATGTGAGCTTATAAATTATATCATGTCAAAAAAAATTATCATCCATTACTTTAAATTTAAGAGTGAAATAATAAAATGGAATGTGAAATTAAGAAAGGACCGTAAACAGTAAACTAATGAAAAGGAAGGATGTTTTATTTAAAAAGTAGGGACGATGAAGGGTAATATAGTAAAATAAGTAATATGAGTTCCAAGCTGACAAGTAACAAGCATTGTTATAATCCCCATCAAGCAACCAAGCTCCTCTTCCCATACACAAGAATCTCTTTCTCTCTCTCCTCTCCTCTTCTCTTCTCTTCTGCATAGTTTTCTTCACTCTAAAATCGTCAGCCTTTCTCTCTCTTCTCTTCTTTCTGCTGATGATGGGTCTGAGCCCCCGCTGCTCTTACACTTCCCCATCAACATTATGCCCAACACCACTTTCTTTCGTCACAAGTCTTGAATTCTTCACTTCACTCCTGCTTTTTTCCTCTGCCATTAAAGTAGTGTCCATTTGATATTTCCCTATAAAAATTCAGTCTTTTCCTGCACAAAGTAATGGAGGGTGGAGGGGTTTATGATGATTCCCATATGGCAAATGTTTTGTTGAAGAACGAAAGGCTTCCTTGCTCTTCTGACGCCCTTGATTCTCTCTGGGCTCCCAAATCTTCCCCTTCTTTCAATGGTATTTTGATTTTCTTGCCCTTGTTTGATTGCTTCTTTGTTGTTTGTGGGGTCTTTGCTCTTTCATTTTATTACGTTGTTCTGGCACATTACTTGGATTATTTTTATCTCCCACTTTGTCTGCTGTGATTTCACTTGTTTAAAGGTAGTAATTGTTTGCTTTTGTGCAATGACTTTTATCTGTTTGGCTTATTGCGCCAATGAAAAGTAGCTTTCCGATACAAACTGTTCAACACTAGAATCCAATGATGAATTATTAATTATTGCAAGTGTGTGATGGCGAACTGAGTCTGAGCATCATATGTTATGATTGTTCTTCTGTTTCCAGGCTCTGCATCCATGGTGAGCTTCGAAGATGTTCGAGTAGAAAACAACACCGAGAAGCCATTCTTCACACAGATTGATTCCAAATCGGAAAATTTCAGCGACGACAACGATGGCTGCTTCCATCAACCGGAGAAGAAACGGCGACTTTCCCCTAATCAAGTCCAGTTTCTTGAAAAGAGCTTTGAGGTGGAGAACAAGCTTGAACCAGAGAGAAAAGTTCAGCTTGCTAAAGAACTTGGTTTGCAACCCAGACAAGTTGCAATCTGGTTCCAAAATCGACGAGCCAGGTTCAAAACCAAGGTTCTTGAAAAAGAATACGACTCTTTGAAAGCTAGCTACGATAAACTGAAGTTAGATTATGACAATCTTTTCAAAGAGAATGAGAAAATGAAGAGTGAGGTATAATTTCAAAAACAAAGCAAAATTGTAATAACTTCTTATATCTCAATTGTTTCTTACAAGAATCTCTTGTTCAATAGGTGGATTTGCTGACAGAGAAGTTGAAAGGAAAGAGAGAGCATGAACAATGTGATCAGATTAGTCCATTGGATTTGATCCCAAAGGAGCAGGTTTTGTCTGAAGATTGTGCTGCAAATGTTACAGTCATGGTGGATTGCAAGCAAGAAGATGGGGCAAGCTCAGTGAAGAGTGATGTGTTTGATTCAGACAGCCCACATTATACAGATGGGAATCATTCAGCTTCATTGGAGCCTGCTAATTCTTCACATGTGTTTGAGTCTGATTTTTCTCAGGATGAAGATGATAGCCTAAGCAGGGGCTTTCTGCCCACCACCTGCTTTCCAAAGCTTGAAATTGAATGCTACGATGATTTACAGCCAAATTCTTGCAATCTGGGATTCCCTGTTCAAGATCAGGGCACATGGTTCTGGCAATATTGAGTTTAGAGATTGCCATGGAAATTGGTTTTTGGTTTGCATTTTAGTCCCTGTGATTTGCCACAATCCTTGTGTAAATAAAGGTTGAGGATCAATAATGAAGCTTTTAGTTTTCTTGCAAGAAACCATGGTTGAATGAATCTGAGGTGATTTAACACGAGATCATATAACTAGTATATTCAAATAATTGTGAGGAAAACTGATAATGTGCTTATTTGATGCTTCTTGAAGGGAAAACAGAGACATAGTTCAATTATAGTAAAATAAAAGAAGCACTTTCATTTCTTGCTATTTGAGGCAGTGGAATTTTTTTATTCTTTCAAGTTTTCAACCATAACTTACCCTTCTTTTTATTCTAGTTAAATTTAAACATTTTTACGATTCTTATAGTTATCAACTACACTCGAATTTTAAATTTAGGTTGTATCATTTTATCAGTTATAAATAGTAATGAAATTAGGTAGTTCATTTTTATAAGCTTGTGCTGAAATCTAGGTCATGTCATCTACTCCAGATCAAAGAAAAATGGACCAAAATGTTTAATAAAAAACAAAAGTTAAAATAAAAGGCAAGAGAGAACGCAACAAGAATTTGAATAGGGACAAATTAGGAAGAAAAGTGGGGATTATGGTGATAAAAGTCCAAGATTTAGAAAAGGGTTCACTACAATGTTCTTCCATATCTTTTGAAATTTAGTTCAATTTGGGTCACCGGAGATGCTGATATTTTGTCTTCCAGAATTTACTAAGATTTCTTCAAGTAGAACCCCATCAAAACCTATAAACATCATCCTCATCAACAGTGTCTTTACATGTTTCGATTTAATTTTGGTTAGGACATGGCAACATTGATCTACCATGATATGCCACAAAACATGTCAGCTAAGATCCAGTGGAGTTTAGAGAGAGAAAGGGACGTAGCAGGTGCAATGGAGTGATAAGTCACGTTGGGGTAGTTTGGGTATAAATGCCCAAATGTGAAGTTAAGCCTCTCTGCCTTTTCATACTTTGCTTCTTATCATCCAATGCTCTATTTTCCATCTCTCATTTCTGAGCTTCCAAATTACATTAAATTTGTCCATTTTTTAGGTTTGACTAAATTGCAAAATCTTACAACAATTTTATCAAATACTAATTTGATAAAAAAATAAGAGAAAACTTGGAGCAGATAAACTTATTTGTAGGGTGTAAAGAAAGATAAACACTATGAATCTTGGATTTAACAAGAAAAGGTTTTGTGTCTTCATTTTGACCTATATTAAGTTAAAACTATAACTTCAAAAACAATTCATATATTTTATATTGCAATTAAGTCATTTTAAGTTTTGATAATGTGTACTTAGTTTTAAATAAATTCCAATAAAATCACGTATATTGTTGAAAAAATATTGACTGATGGTAAATTAATTGTAACTGCAATATATGTGTAATTGATTCTATATATGACATGCTGCAACTCACCATGCATACACTCAAATCATCGATCACATTCCTATGTATATTTTAATTTTTCTAGTCAAATGAATTATTAGTTTTTAACATCTTTATTTCTTGTTCAAACCCTCAATACCAATCTATGCAATTAAAAACTCAAAAAGAATTACAAATTCTCTCTCAACAAAAGAACTAAAAAGAAAATGTCGTGGCTTTTCTCTTTTAAGAAGCGACTTAAAGAAGAGAAAATATCAAACTTTTGACATAAAACAGAAAATGAGAATATTAATCCAAAACTGAAAATGAATAATCAGATTGAAGACATCAAAATCATCCGAATTAAATAATAATAACACCAAAAAAATCTGTGGAGGAAAACGAATGGATGGAGGCCACGTGTCCCTATGGAGGCTCTGTGTACACACGTGTAGTGTAAAAGCAAGTGAGCGTCAAAGATGGGATGCTGCAACCATGCAGAAAGGTACAGCGCGGGCCGTGGGCCCGGGACAGGGCCCTTAATGGTGTCTGGGCCTGCAACGTGCCTGACACTCTACGGGGAAGATACAGATAAGAATGTAAATGCAAGGAAGGTGATATACTCTATTTCATTGGGCCCCAATCTCTTGGACGCTGTCAACTTTCGACATTCGTATTGGGCCTCTCTTTTCCTACTCCGCTGGGCCCCACCTTTTTTTTTTTTTAACATTAAAATGAAACCCCATTGTTGATAAACCGAATTTGTTTCTATAATTCTATAAACTCATATGAATTGCTGATTATGTATTCATCCATACCATAAAATTAATGTCACAAAAGTTAGCAATTTCATTTTTTATTTAATTTTTACTTATATATTAGAATTTTTACTTTTTGGTCTTTAGTACTATTGTTTCGATTAATAAGTTGTGAATATAAATAATTGGAGAAAAGAGACCGAATTCGAACAAGTGTTCACGTGTGGAGCAGGCCCATCATGTCTCAACAATTTTCATACACAAGTACTAGTTGCCATTTTGATCATAGAATGTGTAGAATGTGCTCACACTGTCACTCACACACACACACACACATATTGTATGTATATTTATATTTGTATTTATATGTCAACTTGCCAATTTTCTAGTCAACCTTCTTTAAACTTTATGCTACACTTGCAATTATATTTTTCTTATTCATATATTATAGTATTTTTAAACATAAATACGTGAATTCGAGAGTAGAATCAGATGTTTAAAACTATAATTCTTAGTTTTACAAAGTTTGTTGGCTAAACTTTTATATCAGATGTCTTTTATATTAGATGTTGTATCAATTTAATGATCCCTTGACTCTGGGAATGCTCAAAACATTGTGCAAGGAAGAGATTGGAGAAAATAACTTACAAACCTACTTATTATATAGCAAGTATGAAAGACCCATGTTATTGTTTTAGAAAGATAAATATATAAAATTATGGTTTAAATTCAAAATCAAATAATAGAATTGAAAAGCTTGACCCATGTGGCACATTAAAAGTATTATAAAATTGATGATATTTTCATCATATATAACATATGCCACAAATTCTATAAATTAGAGTAATAAAAGATTGGGCCTCAATGGAATCAAGTACCTCGATGTGTATCATGATCTGTCTAATTAGCTAAAGAATTAGAGCTAGAAACTTAGGCAGGGTAAAAAGAAACATTTTTAGTAAAAAATAAACGTCTTTTTCATGAGATGGATATAAAAAGAAAGAATTTGCCCTAAAACTAATTACACTTCAAAGTTTAACCTAGCTAAGAATAGACTTTGACTTCCATTTTACATTTGAGCTGGAAATTTCCACAACTTGCAGTATAAAAATGGTAGTCATAGTAGTAAGTGAAGATGCAGAATAATGTAGAATATTGGCAGATTTCTACAAGTTTCTGGACCATTCTGCTAATAAACTCAAAGCATTAAATCCAAGTCACTGTCCAAGAACAGATATAGAGATTAAAAGGCATGAGATAAAGCAATCACAATGACAACTAATGCTCAACAATCAACACATGTTGTAAGAGAACTCTACCTATTTTAATCCAAGTATAAATGCTTGAAAACACATTTGCCTATGCTTAAAATGCCACATGGTGTGAGCTCTTCACAATGGGATGGCAAAATCACCACTTCATTTTTGATCTATTAGTAAAGACTCAACATCCATCATGACATCTCATGTTCCAAATTGTATTACATTTTGTATTCCAACTTCATTCATTTCCACTTGCTACTTGGTAAATATAGCAAGCGTTTACTTAAATTGACAATATACAAGTAGTTTAGTAGTGAAGTATATCAATCCTACTTAATCTGATCCCTCATAGCGAACGAGTTCTTGAGACCGCGTAGGATACTCCACATGAATGTCGAAATAACAAATAGAAGGAGACCGGTTAGAACTGCATACTTGAGACCAAGGTTAACCAGTAGGTTCACCAGAAGGCCAGCCAACACGACCCCAACAAAATTAGCCGTGACAGCTGGCCAGAACGGCATGTCCAATATTGATGCAATGAAGGCTCCGGTCCAAGCTCCCGTTCCAGGGAATGGCACTGCTACAAATAGCATTAGACCAATCCATTGGAATTCTTTCACTGGATCTGCCTTGTGTTTAGCCCTCTCAAATAACATGTCCAGAAATCTTGTAGCGGTTTCGTTCTTTCCAGTGAGAAAAGTCGCAACCTTTTTCAGGTAGAGTATGATAAAGGGCACCGGAATCATGTTCCTGTCATTGCAGCACTATACATTTAGGAGGAAAAAAATCGAACTTCAAACGGATATCTGATAATAGCAAGTGTTCTAACTGTGTTGACTATTAACATAACTGTCAATGAAGGCTACATAATGTTGTTCATGTTCAATAACAGTCATGATTAGCTATTATTCCCTCCGTCCACCAAAAATGGGCTACGTTACCATATTTGTCCGTCCACACAAAATAGACTACTTTCCTAAAATGGCAATATATCATTTATCTATACCCTTCAATTTACACCCGTGCGAACAGTAACTAGCCCATTTTTGGTGGACGGAGGGAGTATTAAATAGCCCCTTGATTCAGAATGAGTAAACAAACAGTGCTAAAGTTCTTTAAACTATGAGCTAAAATTGCATCATCTATATATTTAATGAGATCAGATTCAATCAGAAATTAGATGGAATATAGTATGTATTCAAGTTAAAGAAACTTAAGCATCTAAATTCTTTGAAGCATGAATTTCACAAAACATTTTACAACAGACAAAAGTATAGGTAAAAATTAATGGACTGAACAAATTTATGCAGAATAGTGATATGTGAGTCTTAACTATATGGGATCGGTTATATCAATCACTTTAATAACAGAGGCAAGTAAACTAGTAAAGATATAAATTAAGGACTAAAAATACTTAGAAAAAATTTAGGCAAACTAACCCAAGAATAGACAAGAGGGTTAGCTTTAGAGGCGTGAGTTGCAGCCAATAGCCAACAGGAATTGCACCACGAAGCTCCACAACTGGTAGTGTAGCCAAGGCAATGACAACAGCTTCATCGGGCCAGCCCGAAGCCCGCAAAGCATTAGCTACCTTTACACCAAAGAATGAAGTCCTTATAGAATCAGAAGCATCTATTGCAGCAGCTCTAGCAATATCCCCTGACAATGCATGCAAGCCAATGGACAGAGATGCCCACAACACAACCCAAATGAGGAACTTCACTGGCTTTCTCTCTGCCCAAGATACATTCTTTTCAGTGGTTGTAAGAAAATCATCTGACGAAGATCTTGTCACCGTGATTTGGGGACAGCCCGGATTCGTCGAAGATGGAAACAAGAGCAGAGAGTGGGACCTTGTGGCGGTTGGTTTCTGTTGAAATGAAAGAAACTGGATTGTTGGAGCTGAGAATGGGATTCTGATCATTCTATGGTGTTTGAAATGAGAGGTTGTTGAAAGGGCTGGTGAGTGTAATAAAATAGAAGCCATTGATGAGTATGAATCTTCAAAATGGAGATATGTACAGAGCTGCCTCTACATGTTGTGAGAGAAAACTTTCTTGTTTGTTGGTTTTCTGCAATGAGATTCGTTCAATGGGTGTTGATAAAATGTAGGATAAGAACAAGATTATTGGGGATTGTTCGAGGTTTAGTGTATCTGTAAGAAAACTTAAAAGAAAGATTGTCTAGAAATGAGTCAACTGTCGATATACTCTATGAGACTCGGCGATTTGGTTGAGAAATGGGAGAATAAATTAATTGGTGAAATGTTTAATCGTAAACAAGGAACTGAGAAAGATATCAGATATGGTTATTGGTTATTTCAAAATTTTCTTTTTTTGTGCAAAAGACTATTAAATAATATTCCTATTTCTTTGACATAAAAACAAAAGAATTTCAAATAAATTTTGAGACAACCGTTTCAGGGTTTCAATCGAATGGAAGAAGACGATGAAGAACAGCAAGAGATATGGAGTTGGGGAGCGGGCACCGACGGGCAGCTAGCAACGGGCAGGCTTCAGGATGAGCAGAGCCCACAACCGCTACTCTCTCTCTCCTCCTTTGGGCCCATCACTTCTCTCTCCTGCGGCGGCGCCCATGTCATCGCCGTCGCTCCCGGTTTGTAAAAACACGCACTTTAGGGTTTCAGTGTGTGTGTTTCTTGATGGGTTGTGATCCTGTGTGCAGGTGGGGGAGTGCTGACGTGGGGGAGGGGTAATTCTGGTCAATTGGGCCATGGTGAAATGGTTAACTGCTTACAACCCAAGATTGTTGAGGGCTTGGAAGGTGTTGTCATTACTCATGTTTCTGCTGGGTGGAATCACTCTGGATTTGTTTCAGGTTCTTGTTTTCCAGTGAAATTGTTTTGATTTCCAGTTATTGTTGGTTTGGCTTAAGTGATTCTTGAGTTGTTTAGATGGAAATTAGTTGGAAATGATCCAAGGATTCCACAATCAGTAGTAGTTTTAGCATTACTTTGCTGAGCATTCCATAATGTGGTAAATTTGGTGCTCGTGGCTGATTGATGAACAAGGTTGAAGCTCTATACCTTCTTTATACATCTTTTGAAGGCAAAAGCTTGTACCCTTTGTAAATTGTTATATATTCTTCTATTGATCCTTAATTTGATTCATTAATTTATTGTGAGTTGCTGCTGAACTGATTGCTGCTGTGCAGAGAATGGTGCCATTTTCACCTGTGGAGATGGTTCTTTTGGTCAACTCGGCCATGGTGATTATTACAGTTCAGTATGTTCTCCTGTCGAAGTTTCCTATTTCGCTTCCAAGCCCGTTGAGCGAGTTGCTTGTGGAATGCGCCATTCGCTAGTGTTGCTCAGAGGTAACTGCCCTTAGTTGCCTACTTCTAGCATCTCTTGGTTAACGATAGAAGAGTTATTTCTTGATTATAACTAGATTTAACACAGCAGTGTAAGAGGAGTGACAATAACCAAGATTTATGGTTTGGGATATTTGTCTTCCAACATCTGTCCTTATTTGTAGTCTAGAGCTGCACATTGAAATGGTAACCCACCACACAGATAGATACATAATTTGTATGGTGCAGGTAATGTGGAAAATCATGTTTACGCCTTTGGGTCTGGAAAGCGCGGTCAGCTGGGTATATCTACTGACAAAGTTAAATCGATTAATCTTCCTCAGATTACTATGGGGTTGCAAAATCTCAAAATCATCGACATTACTGCAAATGGAGATCACAGTGCAGCATTATCTGGTGAGTCCACCATTATCCAAATACTGCCTGTGAAAGCCTGAGTTTAACTGATAAAGAAGCATATTCTTTGAGTGCTGACAATCATATACACATGTTGAGAGATTTGTTTATCTTGGTTAATTATTAGCTGATGGGAGCGTGTATACATGGGGAAGAGGGTTTGGTTCTGCCTCGGATGCATACATTCCTCATCGTCTAGATGCAGTTTTTTCAGTTGATGAAGTTGCTCTAGGGTGGAATCATGCTCTACTTTTGACAAGTATGAATTCTTAAATTCTAATTCGGCTTTAATCTCTCACAAACGCGCAATCAAATCAGTTAGCTGGTGCTTTGTATAGGAGAAGGGGACGCGTTCATGCTTGGTGGTGATCGTCATGGAGTGCTTGGTGATCCACAAAAAACATCGTTGATGAGTGATATATCAGGTAATGCAGGAAATACACATATGCTTATCATTTTCCTCAGTTCAATTTCAGAAATACTTGTGGTTAATAATGGTTTCTTATTTTGGTCTTTTAAGGAAACCCAAATGAAGGTATTACGCAGATAATTCCTGGTTTTATGGAAAGGAAAGTGAGGCAGATTGCTGCAGGAGCAGAACACTCGGCTTTAGTAACAGGCAAGACACACGTTTGTTTTTGCATTTGAAACATATCGAGTACTCTTAACTTACATTCGGCTATCAATTGTCCAGATGATGGCTCAATAATGACATGGGGCTGGGGAGAACATGGTCAGCTTGGCTTGGGGGATACAAACGATAGAACTGCCCCCCAGGTGGTGAGTTTAGGCCATAGATTTGCTGCAAACCTTGCAACTTCAAGTGTTTATTGTGGCAGCGGATTTTCCTTTGTTTTGAGGACATGTGATATGAGGTCTTAAACGAGATAGTAGGAAACAGAATCCGAAAGTATTTAGTTGAGGTTTATGATCCATGGCAACTGTTTATGCAATTAACTTGACAAATGTATGCAAGAATTGAAACAGTAAGTGCTTAGCCAAGATACCTTTTGATGAGTTTATATCTGAATCTTACATGCCAACATACGATATGAGGCAAGGCAAAGTTAAGATTCTAGTACTGGAAAGAATGAAAACGAATTTCCTACAGCTTACTTCTGCTATACATTGCTTCGTCAGTTCTTCTCTTGCGTAGAAAATATTTTGCGACCTTTGATGTACACTCTTGAGCATTCATGCAACGATTAGAAGGTTATTTTCATATCCATTGTTGTTGATGATCGGGCGCAGAGGATCGATTTTCCATTTCCCATCAACTATAAACTTGATCTGCAAGATTATGGAAAACCTTAGTTATGGAATCACTTGTAAACATGGTTGAGGAATGTATCAACCTACCTCATATCTACCCGGATACAGCTTCAAGCTTACTGAAAAGATGCCTGTCTTTGATTTCTCCATCCTTCTCTGCAATACATAAGATGCAGAATCTCTTTCTTAAAGTCAAGTGGGAAATCTCCCAAGGAAATAACAACAGATCAAGTAAAATGAATCTAGCAAAACATGTTGCGACCATGCACATCAGATATATAATTCTCCAAGAACTTCGTTACAAATGAAGGTGATTGACATATGTATGTGTTCATTCAAGTTTGGTGTAGCATTTTATAAGATCCCAATCACAGAACCGAGTAGCTAGAGCAAAATGATGCCTACACTTGACCTAATTAAACTTTGCATACCATAAGGAACCAAACAGGTTGGTTAAGCAATAAATTAAATAGACATACAACAAAGATAGGAATATCTAACCTGAGTTGTCCAGCCATCAAAAGAGCCTGCCAGTAGAACCTCCGAAGCTGAACTAGGCCACACAATGCAGGTGGTTCGAAGAAGTTTCAAAGCTTTCTGGGCATCATCAATCCGCTTCTGCTTCACTTCCAATATCTTTTGTGCATCACTGTGAGAAAACATCAAGGACGTGACAAAGGATATTAGAAAGGAGCTAATCAATGGCTAGATACAGTTAGATGAATTAGGAAGCATACATTATCGCTAATGCCATTTTCCCCTCTATTACAGCCAGCTTGGCTCTTATCGATCTCAATCTCTCCTTGGCACTCATGAACTCATTCTCTTGGAACTCCAATGCATCAGAAAGGTTCTGCAAATCACTAGATGTTCCAGTTACCTGGCAAACAAAATATGTGCCTCAGTGAAATAGAGATCCAAAAATATTCCAGACACATTTTAACCATTAGGCTTCTTTCCTCTGTAAATTCAGGTCTGAGGGATCAACTCTTGTTCATAACATTGTTCCTAAGAGATAAAAAAATATGGAAGTACAAATATGACTTAACATGAAGTTTGTTTTCTTGTTCAGTGATAATTGCAGATGAACTAATTCATTTGGGAGGACCAGTGCAGGTAAATATTAATGAGGAAAGTGAAAATTACAGAAACCGTGGCCGTTGGCACCTCTTCTGAATAGCTATCCTCCCTTTTAGATCTCAAGGAATGAAGAGCTGTGGTAAGCTCAGATTCTAGATGCTGAAGATGAGTTTGTATTTTGTTGTAATTGATCTCTTTGAGTTGGTCCCAATCTTCAGGATGTTCTTTAGTGGTCACAGTTATTCCATCATCATAACTTTCTTTATCAGTATCCACCTGATTTTGTCCGAAACATATCTCTGCAGCTGCATATTTCAGAGTTTAAAACAGAGATAAAAGTATTAGAACCAAAAAAAAAAAAAGACCTTGTCAAAGTCTAGCAAGATTAAGCACCTTCAAACTCAGCATGTTTGAATCCTGCTCGCCGATCGCTCCAAGTTCTCCAAGTTTCTGGTTCAGTGTAATGTCTAATATTGCCACCAGAGGAATCCAACGTGCCTTTGTTATGGTAACCAAGCATGACTCTGCCTTTTTCTTCAAGGTCAGTCCTGCCTTTTACAATTCAGAAATGCCAAATCCCAAGTTATTATATGCCTGAATGGGTAATTAGATTAAGTAAATAGCTTAAAGTTTGCCTCATTATTCCTATGGAAAACTAAAGACGTGTAAATCAAATCTTCACAGAGAAATACACTGGAATCCTGAATCACTCACTATATAGAACTACTATTCAGCATAACATACTTACCAACACCAGAAGTGGCATCAAAATGCCTGTTGTCTCCCTCATCTTTACTTTTGGATTGATCTTCAGATCCATTTTTCCCTAAATTGATTCCAAAATCACTATTCCTCTGCTTCTCCAATCTACTCAATATTCCATCAATCCCAGAATCTTCATCAGCAACACTTTGTCTAAACCAGAAAGAAAAAATCTCAATATTTCATACTTCCAAGACAACAAACTTCAATCAAGTTACAGTTAAACACAAAACAATTTTAAACGGATACTTGTTCATATAAGATGCATTCCCCATTTCCCTAAGTTGCCACCTAGATTATATATATGGCTGTTTAACATCGAGCTAATGAATAAATGATGGAGATAATTCAAGAACACTAGAAGATATTATTTTCTATGTTCATGTTGGTCTATTCTATAGATAACAATGGAGGCAAAAAAAAAACTTTACCAAATTAATGTTCACTAGACAAGAAGATTAAGAGAACAATAACGTTCAAGAAAACAAGAACGAACAGATAGCATGTTATCCAGAAATTCTCAGAACAAGAACCTCACAGTGGTCTACCCAAGGAAGCGGAAGCAGATAACTGCAGACGATCCAAATCTTCAGAACTAAAATTTGCATCAGAAGAAAAGCAATCTTCTTTATCATCCCCAGAAAAAGTCCCATTATAGTGTTCTCTCGAAGAAGCGCTCTCTTCACAACTCTCAACTCTCCTTTGGAACTCCACAATATCAAAATCCATTACTTCCTCGACATTATCACCCACATTTTCATCGGACCAACCGAGTGAATACCACCCGCCTCTCTTCTTTATAGCCTCCACCAAATCCAATCTTCCACCTCCCAACAACTCTTCCTTGGTCGGAAACATCGTTGGTTTCTCCGACTTCGCCATGAATTCCAATATCTCCGCCTCCAATTCTACGTCCCCTTCACTTTGCGTACACCAACAGCACCAGGAATTATCAAGATTTCTCCCAAACTTGAGCGCCCCCCTCACTTCTGTCAAACCGAACCGACCCAGAAGAGAAGCTTTCTTGTACTGCCTATCCCTTTTCTTGGGATTACACACGGAAAACAAAGATGGGACAAGACGACCGTTCAAACGCGGGAATGGGGAGTGGGGCTTTGGAATTTGGGTATGGCTGGTAATGAGTGAAAGCATCGCTCAGGCATTTCGTCGAACACTTGGCGCCCACTAGAGAAACGAAGGAATCCGCGACAAGTCGAAGAAAGAGAAGAGGAGAGATGAGGGAGCTGAGTAGTGAAGCAACGAACAATGTGGCACCGAGAAACGTGAATCCATTGAATGAACTCTCTACTGTTGCTTAATTCGAATTTCTACCCCGAATGCGATTTTCATTATTAATTGTTTTTTAATATTTTCATTATTCAGTGCGCATACATACATAACTTTATTAATAATACATTAATTTGAAAATAGTTGTGGTTTTATAAAAATTGTAACATTTTTTTAAGAAGAGTTGATGATTTGTTTTCCAACTTTACCCCTATCTTATTTTTATAGTATTAAACTTTTATTTAATATTATATGTTAATTATGATTATTAAATTTTGGGTAATGTAATCATTTGATATACATAATTATATATGTTCTCCTTATTTCTGTGAAGTAAACCTTAAATGGAGTTCCGTCTCACACAACATATCTATGAGACCATCTCATATAAGTTGTTGTGAATAACAAAATGTCATTTATGTTTCATTTTTTATAGATCCTAAATTGATAGTGTAGAATTGAACCCTCCATGAACATGTAAAATAATTCATCCTCCATGAATATGTAGAATAATTCATTCATCATAAAATAATAGTAATAGCTGAGATCAGGGATGTTCATTCAGGCAAAGCTGACCTAACCGAAATGAAAATTCGGTTAACCAAAAACCAAACCAAAATTGTTCAAAAAAATTCAGTTATAATCGAACTATAGTTGTTAAGTTCGGTTTTTGATTTGACCATTGTTTTTCCCCCTCAAAACCTGAATAAAGTGATATCAATGTAGTGTGGACAACAATTGGCAGGTGAAAGTGGTTCGGGCATATACCAAAGGCCGAACCAATCTCTAAGAAAAATGGGTGAATAGGCGGAACTAATCCTAGAGTGACATGTTTCAAAAACCATGTCCGATGACCAGGGGGAGTTCGATGGGGTCGATCTTCCAAACTCGGAATCACTACAGTATAACCCCCTACCATAAGCGAACTAAAAAGGATGGTATGAGTTTGGGTGGCCTTAGTAGAGGAAAATACGTTATCTACAGTCTTTTAACTAGATTTCTTAGGAAGGTTAGATGTTTTTTTTTTGGAAGAGGAAGAAGTGGAGACTATGTGCAAAGGAAATTGGCCAAAACCCTCATTTGATTTGCTTTCGTCTCGGAGATGAATCAAAGATTTTGAAGATGCCATCGAAAAATAACGATAAGAGGATTGAAGATGGGTACCTGGGTTAATGGAGGAAATCTAGAGATTATAGAAGAAGATCCTTTGTTGATGAGAGTCTACAGTGATTTTTTGCAGGAAAGATTTCGAGTCTAATGGAGGATGTATATATAGAGGAGGAATCTCTCGATTTTGGGGGGGAAAAGAGAAAGGTCGCAAGCTGTCAGCCGTTGGATGCGATGAAATCGAATGGTGGAAGATGAAAAGACACTAAGCGGGAAATACATCCTGCCACGTGTCGTGCAGATGGGACTGGTGCAGTTGAAAAGACGTTTTGCCTCGAAAAGGGGTATTAGGTGTTCGGCAAGCACATTTAACGAACTTCACTAGTGTGTGTGAACACACATAACAAAGGGGAGGAGTACTTGATATGGCCGAACTGTAGCGAACCGGGTTTTTTACTCTTAAATCGAACCAAAGTCAAAGTCAGCATGTGTGGATAACTTTAAGAAAGCGAACTGTTCTACGACATTATGTGTGAATTGATGAAAGATGAACTGTTCCAGCCCGCGAGTTATGTCGACGAACTAATTAGCAGTGAAAAGGGTTGAACATATTTGAATACAACTAACCGCTATTTTCAGCGGTTAGTTGCCCACTTCCCATGTTTTTCGGGTAATCCAAACTGACACAAATTCCAGGGAGTATATATACTTATTATATATATATATATATATATTTTTTTTTTTTTTTTTTTACGCACACATATATCAAAACACAGATATACTACTTGAGAAATTTGCTTATCAACCCTATTGACTTGAGCGTCGGAGTCCCATCGTCAGGAACCCCTCCCGATGTTTGTTTTGTAGGTTTTCGAGTCAAAGGTTTCGGATTTTTGCATTTGGATTGGAGTAATATCAATTGTTGAATCGGAGAAATATCAGAAAGATTGAAATGAAGATTGAAGAAGATTAAATTACAATTTGAGATAGGATTGAGAAAATCCCAGCTAAAATGTGTGTAAATTAATATGTGTGTGTGTGTGATTATCATTTACTCCACAAATTAAAGGGTCAAAAGTAGCACTCGAAAGATCTAAAAATACCCTACTTGAACAGTAGAAAACCCAAGACAAACCGTGTGAAGTGAGTGTTGGGGTTAGGGGTAGAAATGGACAAAGACAAAACAAAATAGTGTCATTTTCTGGGAAATAGACAGTACAAAGAGACGGTGCATATCATATGGATGGAAGAACTGGGGGCTATTTGCAATTGATAGATAAATACTTGGTTACATTTTGTCTTTCCTAAGATATTATAATTTTCTTCTTTTGTTTTTGATGCCTTTTTGAGGCTATTAGCCATGACCTATAATTCTAACTAAATTTGGTGCAACTATAATCATATTTTTATCTGAATCTTATGTTATAAAATGATACCTCATTCGTATCAAATTAATAGCGATGAATGTCCATTCTCTCTTTCTAAGTTTCAAATCTTTTTAAGAGGAAATTATTCTTTTGGTAAAAATTAAATATACCATAAATAGTAAAGTTTAGCTGTCAATTTTTCATTATAGCTTTGGTGATATAATTTCTGAAAAAGGTATCTTTAGGTCCACCCATCTGTCTGATTGTATACTATAAACATATTGTTGATTAGCACGGCACAAAATTATACTACATACAATGATACAATTAACTTAGGTATTTGTCTTGCTTGTATGAGTTTATTTCTCATTATTCTAACTATTCATCAATTATTGATGAGTATGGCCGAATACTTATAATATATTATTATTTTATCATGTAAAAGCCATTTTGTATAATAGAATAAATTTCTCTATTAATGAACAAGTGTTGAAAAAGGTTTCTAGATTTATTTATTAATTGTTTGAAAAGGGTTATTTTTCTTTTGTTTCGCACAAAGCTTCTTTACTTCGTTTGTCCGTCTAGCAATTGATCATTCATCACATAAAGTATAAACAAATAATTATTGCATTTCCCTTGAAAAAGGAAAAAAAAAAAAAAAAGCATCAACAAGGTATTTGAAACACTACCGATCTTAACAAAATTACTGTCTATCATATATTACATATTATGTGGACTTCAAATATTACCTGCCGGATAAAATCGAGGATATATGATATAAGTTAAGATTTATATTGCTTCACCTTGAATTATATTGAAATGTGAAAACCTAATTAGGTTTATATAAATTAATTATGAGGTTAAATTATTTTGATGGGAGTTTAAAATAACCTAGTATCTCTTTAAAATCTTGTGCAAAATGTAGTATTTATTGTAAGTATTGGATGATAAAATAATCCACTTAAATGTAGCAGATAAACTAACCATACCTTATAGGTGGGCCTTGCAGTAGCCCATGGGCTTTACGTCCCCTCTAAAATATTGTGTAAGCCCAGCTAAGATAATTAGGCCTGACAATTTGGAGTTGAGCTTTTGAATGAAAACTGTGAACAAGTGCAAATATAATTTAAAATTTGATGGGTGAAAAGCTTGAGACCTAGTGTGTGTGTGTGTATTTTAATGTATGGGTAGTTTAGGGGGATATATTGCAAAAAATATGAGATAAAAATTTAAGATTACTGTATGTAATAGAGGGATTGTATTCATTAAAAAAAAAAGGGAATATTAATAGCCTATCTTTTAAAAACAAGGCTCATTAAGTGTACCTTCCAATACCATACCCCATCCCTGCGAGGTGTGGAGAAATAGAGATAAATTTAAGGTATATTTGGATTGGGGTGGAGGTAAATTTTGCAAGTTTGGATTTGGGATTTGAGTGGATTTTGTAAAAGGGTGGATTTTGAAAATCTTGTGTTTGTTTTGGGATTACATAGGGTGAGATTATAGTTAAAATGTCTTAATCACATTAAGAATTGTAGAAAAAGTAGATGTTTTTTTGGGGAATTATAGAAAAAATAGATATTTTTATTGAGAGTTGTAAAAAAAGTATGTGGAGATGAGATTTGCAAATCCTTTCCCATCCCATAACAAATAAAGATTGAGATTTGGTCAATCCAAATTCGGATGGACACATCCCAATCCAAACATACCCTTAGGTATGAATATTGCACACCAGTCAAGGCCAAACATGTAGGTCTCCTTACCAAATTCCACTAATGATTGGATTATAACACCTCATACTCTATTTTATCTGAATCTTTTTATTCATATGTGTGTTTTAAATTTTAATTCATGAAAAAAAAAAGTAGAAATGTTGTACAAATAACAAAACCCAGATGAACCTATAAGGAGGTGATCTCATAAGGAAAACAAAAGGGATGCAATTTTAACAAAATTCAAAGTAGATGAACCAAATTGAAACAAATAAAGAAATTTAAGGACCTAATATTTAGGTATAGAGGAAATTTTAATAGTAGAAGGGCCAACCTCCTTTTTTTTTTTTTTTTTTTTTTGGTTTTAGTAGAACGCACTGATTTAATAGTTGAAGAAATCATGAGATGAGGGAATATTCTCCAATTAATAAATTGAGATTTGTTGCACTAATTCAAGAAGCTAGATATGACGATGCATCTCCTCCCACTATAATTACATTACGATTATATAGATAAAGTGCGTAAACGTGTTTCCACAATAAATTCAAATTAGATGTAGTGCGTGGCATTTATATGTTTAAGCCACTTGTCCTAGAAAAAATTGCTTTTTAACCATAATTTAATATTTATTACTATTTTCTAGACAAATTTTGGATATTTTTACCTTCTTTTTTTCCAGCAAAATGGAACAAACAAATATATATATATATATATATATATATATATATATATATTTTTTTTCATTTACTAGTTTGTACATTCAAACTCATGTCGTATCATCATATTCTATATTAATAGAATAATGTCGTTTCATTTTTATGAATACGTTCCGACCATCCTAATTTAGATTACACCACCATATTTCATATAAGGGTGTAATTAATCAAATGTCTAAAAATAAAATTTACTATAAATAATGGTTTCCACTGTACTAATGTGTTCTTTAGATCTACTTTTGTTCGGCAATATATATTAAATTGAATTTAAATTCACATAATATGACATTTAATTTGTTTCAAAAGGTACTGTAAAATTTTGTTACCTCTTTTATATATTGTCCTGATTACTTCACATTTTGAAATAACTTTAAATGTAATATTTTTTTTTAAAGAAACGGCTAAACCCACTTTAGAGAGAATCTTTCTTTTTTTTGAAGCCTAGAGAAAATATTTCTAAATTACTAAAAATGTGACAAAATGAAACCCGTTACATTTTTAAGCAACGATTTTATCAGTCCAACTTTCATATCTTCATCATATTCCAATCTCATATATTATTAATATGTTGTATCGTACATTGAAATCATAGTTATGATATGTACAAAAAGGTGAAATTATATACGAAAAGGATAGAAGATAAATAAATAAATAAATAAATATATATATATATATATATATATAGAGAGAGAGAGAGAGAGAGAGAGAGAGAGAGAGAGAGAGAATTCCACATGCAGTGTTATCATGAAATTTAAAAAGTACAGTGGTATCCTCACTATTTTCATTTATACACTATAATCTAAATCATTTTACTCTCATTTGTTAATATGTAACAACATCATAATTACATATTAATGTGTTCATTATTGATGTGTCACACATCCAATACAATTATTATTTTTATATCACAAAATATTTAAAGAAATGAGATCTTTACACATGAATGGTGGACATATTAAGAAATGTTCACAATGGATGGATAGAGAATCATTATTTTAGATTTTAAATTTTTATTTACAAAGAGATCTAAATTTTGTGTGGGTTCTTATGTCAGATATATTTATCATAAGTATACAAACTCAATTTTTATACAAATAGATAACTCAAAATTATTTCTTAAAAAAAAAAAAGGAAATTAACTGTAAATGAAAATATGAGAATTCAATGATCAGAAATAAAGTAGAATTAAATATATAATTTAAAAAATAAAAAAAGAAGCTTAAATAGTTTTAATTTCCCCTTTTATAATGGTTAAATTTCAAGAAACATGACAAGTCGGCAGTTAGATTGTCCAAACTCCAAAATCATGATTGGCGATTAGCGTAAAGGACAAAATTATTTCATGTGAATCATGATGTGAAAAGGCCCCTCTCATTAATGCTTCCATACCGTTTACATTAATGAATTTGTCATGGTAAATGTTAAATCATACCACTATTATTCTCTCACCCCTTTTCTAATTTATTTTTTTCAAATATTTCAATTGATTAAGAGTTGCATTGATTATGTGATTTAAAGAATTAGTATAATACAATATTGTTTATAACTTGTCCACCGCCGCCGATGTGTTAGATATCTAGTAATCTGATAATTTCAAATCATTGATAAACATATTAAAATTTGTATATGATGGACATTTTATCAATAAATAAATAAATAAACTATAAATTATTTGTCCTATTTCAATCTTATAAAGTAAACTTAAACTAAGTTTTTCGAAAAATATCTACGCATATACTTGAAAATTAGATAGTGCATTGCAACTTGCAACAAAGGATGCGAGATTGTGTTTTCTCATTTTATATTTTGGTAGGAAAATTAAAATAATACCTTTTTTTTTTTTTATAGGAAAGTAGTGTCGAAAATAAAAGTATTATTGGACTTCAGAAAACCATAATAATTACAAATGATTTGGCATGCCTTTATTAGAGATGGTAGATGTGAAATATATATTTGGATTTGTTTGCATCTATTTTCTCAGTACACCCATCTATCAACTCACTCAAAAAAAGAAAAAAATGGTTCTCATTCGATTTTGAACAAAAAAAGATGGAAGGAGAAAAAGAAAGAAAGTAAGTAAATTACACTTCAAGGCCCCGTTTGGTAGGTGGGTTTAGGCTGGATTGAGATTATTAACCAACCTAAACCCATGTTTGGTACATAGGTTTGAGACCCGGGTTTAAATAGGGTTTTACTATTTAAATGGGTTTAGTGGGGTTTATTCATGAGTTTAAACTAATCCCAATAGTAAAAATGATTTAAATTACATAATTGCCCCACCCTCAAATGAAAAAAACAATACAACTTTTTTTATAAAAAATACAAAGTGATATAATTTTTAACCCTATTTTTTCCACTAAATTTAAATAATTAATTAAAATTGTTTAGAAAATTGTTAAAAAAATATATATAAATATAAATTATTTACTAAATTATTAAATTTTGGGATATTAAATTATATATATATTAAAATATTTTTTAATCTTTTAATATTTTAAATTATTAAATTTTGGGATATTAAATTATATATATATATTAAATTATTTTTTAATCTTTTAAACTATTAAATTATTAAATTTTGGGATATTAAATTATATATATATTAAATTATTTTTTAATCTTTTAATATTTTAAATTATTAAATTTTCGGATATTAAATTATTTTATCCAATTATATTAATATCCAATTATTGCATACAATTTTATGTTAAGGGTAATTCGGTAATTTCAAGTTTTTTATCCAACTTAACCATTAAACCAAACACAATTTTTACTTTAAATCCATATTTGCAAAGTACTAAACATTCATTCCAAACACAAAATTTAACTCAAACTCATCTCAAAACCCACCTACTAAACACTCAAAAAGTGTTATTTTGTCTTCAATGAACAGTAAAAGCCCGAAAAGCCCAACCATCCTAAACAATCCCAACCCGCTTACCAAACGGGGCCCAAATGGTAGATGAAGTGAATAATGGTATAAGGTTAATTTCAATTTGGTTCTATACGTATGTAGGAATTTTTAATTTTTTGACAACCAAATATTTGTTTAATAATTTTGTTCTTTTATATTTTAATTTTTTTTTCAATTTCAATCCTTTTTGGTTAAAAATTCCGAAATTGTTGATGTGGCTGTCAAAATTTGGATGCCCCGTTAGATTTTCCAACAGCCATGCCAACAATTTTGGAAATTCCGACAAAAAAAGACCAAAATTGAAAATGGATATTTAATTGTCAACAAAAAAAAAATATTTTATATACATGACCAAAATTGAAATTACCAAAAATATTTTCTCAAATTTTGTTTTTAATCCAAAAACACAATTTCATTTAAAACTTTCAACAACATTTTAAATAAGCAGTGACAACCAATGGAATTTTGGTTTCATACGTAAGCCTTTAAATCAGCCCATTCTATAGCTACGCACTTATCTATCTATATATACACATGCATTTCTCTCTCATTTTAATTGAAACCAGAGCCAAGTATGCTTAGTTTCTGGGATATTAATGCACACCCATTGTATATATTTGTATAGCATATACTGATATAAGAGAGAGAGAGAGAGAGAGAGAGAGAGAGAGAGAGAGTGTTCAGTTGCAAAGTAGCAATTTAAGTGATTTTGCAATCTCAAAGTGGGACTCGTATGTCAAATCTTTGATTTTTTTGCTTTAGTTTTTTATATATTCTTCACGTTTTAACATCTAATTAATTTTTTATATATATTATTGTGTACATCTCTACAAGTTTTAACATCTATTTAAGTTTTCAATTACAGTTCATAAGGCAAGGCCTTAAATTAAAAGCTTCTACATAAAGTAAGAGAAGATGCAGACAACGAAGGAGAATGAGAAGAAGAATGAATGTTTTCCGACCAAAATTTTCTCGACCAAGTCGCCGCCATCTCCGCCGGAAAATGGATACGACGATGCAAAGGCGGTTACCCAGAATCAGAAAAAGCCTGGAGGATGGAAGTCCATGCCTTTTGTCTTAGGTCTCTCTCTCTCTCTCTCTCTCTCTCTAACATGTCAGTAGGCATTCCTACGTGGATGACATGTGTACATGTCTTGTTAGTCTTCATTTCTTGATTTGTAGTAACACAGTTCCAGCTAGCTCACACCAAAAGTAGTATTAATGTCGGTTTCTTTAATAGGATTAATTATTACCCCAAATCTGTGCCAAGAAAATGAACTTTATGGTGTTCAATATCTTTCGTCTCTTCTTCCTTTTCTTTTTAATTATTAAATGGTAAAGAAATCATGTTCTGGTTCAAATTTCAATTGGTAAGATATTTCCAGTATTAGTCATTGAAGTAAAGAGGTTATGGAAGCTCTCTTTCTCTCTGAATAATATATTTTCCTTTTATATTCACACATGTGAGTGCTTGCAGTTAAAAAAATAATTAATTTGGCAGCAGAAATTTATGTCTCACTGAATTTTATAACTTCAGCATACTAAATAATCTTAGAATCAATTTTAATTTTATTTATTTTGGTAATAATTGTGCAGGAAATGAAACATTTGAAAGAATGGCATCAATGGGGCTGTTAGCAAATTTCATGGTGTTTCTGCTAACACAATATCACTTGGACCAAGTCTCAGCTTCAAATGTAATAAGCATATGGTCTGGAATCACAAACTTCTTGCCCTTGATTGGTGCATACATCTCTGATGCTCACTTGGGCAGATTTAGAACCATTGCTTTTGCTACCTTTGCTTCTTTCTTGGTATGTCAATCTCCCTTCAACTAATAATTCCTATAACTATATATATTAGGGCATCCGCATCAATATGTTTTTAGCACACCATTTTAGTGTGGGTCCCACATGCCAACACACTAATTAAAAGCATCTACTTTTTAAAAACACACATCAACATCAATTTGTCACAAATTTACATCAATTTAACACAAATGCAATCATTACATGTGGGTCCCATTATCCACTAATTTTTATTCTATTATTTTTATCCACTAAAATACACACTCTTTCCAATCATTAGCTAATAATTACAAAGGGGACAAGAATGCTATTCTTACATCTTAACACACCCATACTTACACAAAAACACACACTTAAAAATATCCTCACATTAGTTAACACCACACATATTTTAATTAATAACACCTCAAAATGAATTGGTATTTGTGCCTATTAACACACACACTAATTATATAAAAATACACTACATTAATTAACACACCTTTTGTTTTAATTAAAAACACCCACAAATGAATCAATGTGGGTGCCCTTACACCATTATGACTTTTTTCACTCAATTTTTTTTTTTCCAATTTAATGATTGTCTGCACAACATAGGGATCTGTAGTCTGCAAATCTTAAATTTTAGTACCAACAATTATGCAACTACAAGTATTTATTGTCTCTTCCACTTACATCGGGTGGAGTGCTTTGATTCAGTGTCATCCATATATTTTACACCCATGTGATATTTTACATATGTTCACACGGGTCAATTTTTATTTATTTTTTTACAATTTTAGGATAATATCATTATTCATTTTTCCATAATATTTTTTTGAAAGAAAAAATTTCTATCCATTTTAGGTCAACATCGCTATTCAGTGAGGGTAATTTAGATATTTAACTATATAAAATCGATAGAAAAGTAATTCATTATAACAATGTGTGGAAAAATAAATCTTCATATGAAAATGAGTGAATAGAGACATTTTCACTACATTATATCCAGTGTAGGGTCGAACACAACAAGATTTTGGGTAATTACTTTACTAAATTTTCTCCAATTCGTAATCTTGTTATATTAAATTAAAATGGATCAATTTAAGTTAATGATTGCGAAAAATTTTGATTTGATGTTTCACAAAGATTACTAAGTAAAATATTTATGGATGTGACATTGTTTAATCGAGTCTTATATGTCACGCCACTCAATTATTTAAACACATATACTCACTCAACTTGTGCAAACTTAGAAAATAATATAATACTTACCTGTCCTTTTAAACCAATTCAACATTCTAAAAAGACGTACTATAATACTAAAATCTTGAAAATGTGACAATGGACAATGATAAAAATTCAATTTCTTGATGAACAGGGGATGTTGACATTCACATTCATAGCATGGATCCCTCAGTTGCTCCCTCCTCCATGCAAGGTACAACCCAATCAATGCATAGGTCCAACCAAATCCCAGTTCGGAGTGTTGGCCATTGCTCTCGGTTTTCTCTCGATCGGTTCTGCTGGCATTAGGCCGTGCAGTATACCCTTCGGTGTCGACCAATTCGATTCGTCCACGGAGGATGGACGACGAGGAATCAACAGCTTTTTCAATTGGTATTATGCCACATTCACTGTGGTCTTAATCATTGCACTCACTTTGGTAGTTTATATTCAAGATTCCGTGAGTTGGGCGTGGGGCTTTGGTATTCCGACAATGCTCATGTTCTGCTCGATCGTCCTGTTTTTTGCTGGGACGAAATTGTACGTTTATGTGAAGCCGGAGGGCAGTGTGTTCACCAGCATTGCTCAAGTGATCGTCGCTTCTTACAAGAAACGAAAGGTCAATCTTCCGGTTGGGGACAACGTTGATGGGTTGTACTTTGACCCGCCACTTAAGGGGACCATTGTCAAGAAGCTACCTTTAACCAATAAATTCAGGTACTACATCTTTTTCGGACCAATAATAATTGTTTTGGACGGAAAATTCATAATACTTTATTATGGCACGTGTATTTGATGTTGTTATGATTGATTTTGTTTTAACCAAGTTGCTTGTTATGATATCTCTCGTAGATTGTGTGAGTCAAATTGCGTTAATCATGTGTAATAATGTTATGCACTTGATTTGGTACTTAAAACTCGAGTGTCGTTTTATAGGTTATTTAACAAGGCGGCCTTAATCACCAACGGTGAAATTGGACCAGACGGGTCAAACTACAACCCATGGAGGCTATGCAGCGTCCAAAAAGTCGAAGAAACTAAGTGTCTATTTAAAGTGATCCCAACTTGGGCCTCCGGCATCATATGTTTCCTAGCCATTGTACAACAATCGACATTCACAGCATCTCAAGCTCGGAAAATGGACCGTCATTTGACCCCCAATTTCCAAATCCCGGTTGGATCAATGACCGTTATATCAATGGTCACAATCGGGATTTGGATCCCGGTGTACGACAGAATCGTCGTACCGTCCCTTAGAAAGGTGACAAGGTTAGAAGGGGGATTAACTTTGCACCAAAGAATGGGAATCGGGCTCGTATTCTCGATCCTATCGATGGTCGCAGCCGGTGTAATCGAGCGAAAGAGGAGGGCGTCAGCATTGGCCCATGGTGCACCGGACGGAATCGCCCCTATATCGGTTTTCTGGCTGGCCCCACAGCTAATTCTGATGGGATTTGCTGAGGCATTTAACATAATTGGACAGATAGAGTTTTATAACAAGGAGTTTCCTGAGAATATGAGTAGTTTGGCTAACTCATTGTTCTCTTGTACTATGGCTGGGGCTAGCTATCTGAGCGCTGTTCTGGTGAATGTGGTGCATAAGACCACAGGGACACGTGGACATCCTGATTGGTTGACTAAAGACATCAACGTTGGAAGAGTTGAGAATTTGTATTTTATGATAGCTGTTTTGGGTGTGCTCAATCTTGGGTACTTTATTTGGGTGGCTCGTGGCTACCAATACAAGAGTCAATTCAGAATTGATGATGATGACCATGAAAAGCTTGGTTTTGATGTTGAGCTTAATCTAGCTAAGATGTGAAGAGGGTTTTTATGAGTTTCATTAATTGTCAATATAATGTAGATGTAGAGACGAAAGTATTCCTACTTTTATGATAGTAATAAAATAATGATCATGATACATATATTATATATACTTAGTATGTGTATGAGAGGTTATGTAATAGTGTTCTACTCCTCTATAATGTGATGACTTGTCTTTCAATCTATGATAATTTACGAAAAAGCTTTGGATTAAAGTTTGTCACGTGCCACCATGATGATAAATGAATTATGCAATATAATAACTTGTCAAGGAATATTTATTAATTAATAATCGAGTTATATGAATGTTCTGAAACTAATTACTCCATATTTGAAAGAAATGTTATGTTTTTCTAAAATATAATAGGATTCTCGTGAGATTGATTGCATAAAATGTAAAATGAATTAATCCTCAGTTCATATTCTACATGTGAGGTAATGAAGTGGTCTCTCACAATTATTAACTATCAAATCTTCTTAATTTATTCAACCCACAATGTATTTTAAACATAAAAATTTGTGTGAGATAGTTTTATGTATAGTTTTCATGTGATTGATTCATTTTATCCACAAATCAAACTTATATACACAAATTTATATATAAATTGTAAAATGTGGATTATAAATTGACCGTCAAGATGATCCGTGAGACGGTGTCACGTAAAACTAAATTTTTTTTTAAATAATTGTACACCAATGTGTTTTCCTTGAATTGCGTGTCGAACTCAAACTTATCAATTTGTTTCATTGTTTGATTAAAAAATTGAGTCCTCAAATTAGGGATTGCATGTCACATCATGTAACAGAAGCAGGGGGCTTTCCGATTAATTTTATTTAATTTGTGGTGTCATGATACGCAATTTATAAATTTTTTAATTAATTGCAGAAATTAAACAGTATACAAGGATGACATTACAGATCAATTTATAAATAAATAAAAATGTTAAAAAAAATTACATTTTGTTGTAATAAATGGAGGAATTATTTTGAGAAAGAAAGAGTCCTATCCTACACATTGTCAATCGAGATCTCTCGACAGAAACTGGGAGCAATTAATGATGGTTTAATTATTGTTCATCTAGTGACAAAATTAATTAATAATGATGAACCAATATTTCATCATTTTTCTATATATGACAAAATTAATTAATAATGATGAACCAATATTTCATCATTTTTCTTATATAGAAACATAAGCATTAATTTTGGGCATGCAGAATTTTTCCAGCTGTGACATGTTGCAACTTGCAAGGAACCCGATGTTCATGTATGTTGACAAGAAAGGGATAAGTTTAGCTTTAAATTGTTTTCCCACTAATGATTGATTACTTAATTTGTATCAATTATTAATTAAAGCACATTTATAGCTGCCTGATTTAGGATTAGACTTCAAGACTTCGGTTGTTAACCTAAAAACTTATTAGTTTAACCTAAAAACTCATATGACTTGGTTTTGACAAATATAATTTGTGTGATGAAATTTAAGTATTCACAAATCAAATCAATTTTTACAAACTAATTTGTTGATTATGATTTGGGATTGTAAGTTGATGCGTCTTGTGATGGATCCAAGATTTATAATCAAGAATCAAAATAATAAAAATATATTTAATTTAAAACTAAGAGCATATAATTGTACAATTAATTAGATGAAGAAGAAATTGTAAGAGAAAGGAAGAGTGAAAAAAAAAAAAAAATTTGGTTGATTATCAGAGAAAAATAAGGAACCGACCCTTGAAGTCTCGTAAGCAAGAAAATGCTCAGTTCACAAATACAGTAAAACCTCTATAAATTAATACTCAATAAATTAATAAACTCTCTAAAATAATAAAATCTTCCGGTCCCGACTTAGGCCTTTGTAAAAAATTAGCAAATTCGATAAGATAATAAGATAATAATTTTTTGAAAAATCCCTCTATAAATATTAGGTCCTATTAAAACTCTAAATTAATAATCCATAAATATTACAATTATAAATATTATGGTAATTTGCTAAAATATGAATCTATTGTTACTTGATTTTTCTTAAAGTTGACTGAAAGGTACCCCAATGATCTCTTGAGAGTGTTTGATATTGTACCTTGACTAACTTTCAAACGATATTTTTCATCAACCCACTCTTGTAAATCTTTTTGAGTGCATGTGGGATGGTCTCTCTTTTACTCACATAATGCTTTACGTATTTGATCATTCATGGATGATTTTGTGATGCCTTTTAGATGAGAAGATATGGTTGGGTGTTATGAATTATTTTATTTCCATATTGAGATTTATATAGTATATGTTTCATTCATCACGCATGAATATATTTAATTGACTATAATAGTTATTTAAGTGCAATGAATTAATGTAAACATGTATATTTAAGTAATTCCAATGAATTGATACATGCGTCCATGAATATAATAGTTAATTGTATACAATGAATTGATATTATACATGAATATATTTAATTAGTTACAAAGAATTGGTTGATGCATGAATATAATCAATGAAACATGTATATGAATTCATTTATTTTCAATACACATGTATTAGATTTGCTGAATTTAAAAAATCTCTCTTTTAATTAATAAAATATTAATTTATCGATATATTAATATCTCTCTAAATTAATAAAATTTCATGGTCCCAAGGTTATTAATTTATAGAGATTTTACTGTATACTATATTTTTTTAATGTGAAATTAATAGAATACCCCTGATTTTTTTTTTTACAAATTTTCAAGGGATTAGTGAATTCGTCCCACGATATTATATACATAAAACAATCTCACAACAATCCTACTCATGATAATTGTGTGTTATAAACTTATATGGGGCAAGATTTACTATTCTAGAATTGTAGTTCTTTTTATATTTTTTATACTGGGTCGTCACCTTTTTTTTTTTTTTTTTTTTTTAATAAGAAGATGATAAGACAAAGTTGTTAGTAAACAAACTATGAACTCCACCAATCAAACATTATTTTGATAATTATACTATATTTATTTATATGATTTCAGATTTATCTAGTTAATTTTAAAATTTAAAATCATTTTATGTTTTTCAAGTAATTTTTTATAGAAATTATCAATTAATTCTTCAAATTTTAAATATTATTTTTTTAAATTTAAATAGTTATTAAATTTCATTTCATAGTTTCTAAAGTTCATTTAAATAATCTTTAAAATATGACTTATTAGTTAACAAGTTTAAAAATTTAATTTATAAGGAAAAGTTAAAATGTTCATCATGGGCGCTTTCAATATGTCCACTAATTATATGTAATGATTTCATCTTTTTAATTATGAAATGTAAAATTAATATATATATAAATTTTTGACACATGATGGATGAACATATTAGGAGCCGCCTATAATAGGTAGGATAATAAGATCTCTAATTTACAATCAGGAACATGATACAACTCCCATCCTATGATAATGCCATTCAATAGGAAAGTCAGAATTAGGCTGGAATTGGATGGCATGCATCACTCCTATCCAAATTGAAGAATGGGAATTTCCATTCCATCAATGGTTGTTAATTATTTATTGCGTATCAAAACACATGTTGGACTAGCTACACCGGAATCATGGGATTGCATCTCTTGATTAATTTCCAACTTGTGTCACACCTATTGTTTATCATTATGTGGTTTATTTACTACTATATTACACTAATTTATAACAAGCTAAAGCTATGATATATATGTTCCTGAAAACATGAGGAATTATTGACTAATTGTTGATGGCTGGAGCTGAGCTAGATACACCAAATCTTGTTTTAGTAAATAAATCACTAAATAGGAAAAATTCAAAAATCGAGCAAATTGGAGAATGGCAACCTTTTGCTACTAGCATAAGATAGTGATATATAGCATGCGCCCATCAACATGGAAGAACGAGGTTTGAATCTAAAATATATATATGATCGTTAAAATATATAATGTTGATAGCAACGGCGTAAAATTTTTTTAATTAGAGTGTAATCCAATAACCAATTTACCAATGGTCTTCATTTTCAAATGATATTTTATTTTATATATCCTTGCAATTAATAGTATATGCTAAGTAATCACGAATTTTGTATATCATTTATTTCTCTCCTCTATCCCTAATAATTAATGATATTAGTTAAAACAATTATATATACAAAGTAATGATCTTGATAAAGATGAAATATCAGCATGAAATAAAAGATCTCATTTGTCAATCAAGGAGGAAGGTTGTCGTCTTCCTTCTGAAAACATTATTCCAATAAATAAATAAATAGAGTTCCAAATGAAATTTTCTTGTGGGTGCTTGACAGTGGAAACGTGTGTCAGATTGAACCATTTTGTATATTAAAAACAGGGTAAATATTACTCTATATTTATCTAATATCCTTAGATTTGGTTGCTTAATTTCAGAAAAAAACACTTTTACACGTTAAATTTACACAAAAATATTTTTGTAGTCTGCTAAATTTTGATTGACTGAAAATTATTAAAGTAATAAATCAGTATCAACGAATTAATTACAGTATTGGAATACATTTTTCCACCTCAATAATTAGGCTAAAATTATAATTAACAGTTGCATAAGTTGAAAACATATAAATATAATGGATGTAAGAATTATTTTTAAAAAATCGAAAGACTAGAAACATAAAAAAAACCAACATAGATAACTAAAAAAAACTAATTTCTTTCTAGAGAAATATCTAAAGTTAGACAAACAAAATTGAGTAGCACCACCACCATAAAACACTAGAGATATGAATAAAAAGTATTAGCCCTACATCATATCTTATCCAAGGGAAACCCAAAAAAATCCACAAAAATCAGAAATAGTGGTCAGCTGTAAAAGAATGTGGCCCATACACGTATTTTTAAATCTGATTATAACAAAATATAGTATCATATAATATCATTTATTTGTCATTTATGATAATTAAATATACACACATGAGAATAGATGATGAATAATAAATCGATTATATCTACATTTGTGAAACCCAAAACACATATCGATGGTGCCATCTAAGACATTGGGTATAGTGTGGCTCTTATAAAATATGTTTAATTTAAAACTTAATTGTACTTCTAGAACGTAATAGAAATAATGGCCTCATCAGCTAATAAATCCAACACTTTTCGAGAGCATGCTTTTTTGATTATTTATTTTGACATTTATGATATAACTCTGATTTAATCAATCAATTGTAATTTTAACCCATTTATGCAATCAATGCAAAATTAAGTGACATGTACTCTGATCTCTTGAATTAATATGGATAGAGACTAGAGAGAGTTTGGACTTATAAATTATATAATCCACAAAAACTTATATAAACCCGTCATAAATATAATTTTATGAGATGAAATTCATTATCCATCATCCAAATCTTGTATCACAAATAATATCTATTTTTATAGAACAACCCATTTTATATAGTTAAATCCTTGATACGATATTATAAATATACTATCCCATATAATAAAATTCTATGGTTGACTAAACATCTCCATCATTCTTCCTCAAGGACTATAAAAGGCCAAGGAAATAAGTTAGGAATCATATTTCATTTTAAATATTCAACCTTTTCAAGTTCCAAAAAATAAAAAAATTGAAGAATGAATCCAAGTCAATAAAATAAACTTGTGTTTACACTTTATTTATTATTATCACTTGATCATTAGGTCCTTCTAGTAGAAGAGTCATTTTCACCTTTTCACTTGGATTATTAGGTGACCTCAAAGATTCTTACTTCCATTTCCCACAATCACACACTTGTGGGGATTTTCTTGCACAATTTTACTTTTTCCTCAATCTCATATGCAAATCATTCCTTGCAATATGTACCATTCATCTATTGTACATAAAGTAAGTTGGACCACTTTTCTTTATCATTTGTCTTTTTCAGGATTTTAACATTGTACTATGACTATCTCCATATCTTGCTGTTTGCATCATTAATTCAACTTCCTTTTTTCTTTTCTTCTTTTTTTATTTGTTTTTGTGTATGTTTTACCAGTGATGTGGTGCAAGATATTTGTATAATTTTCTATATGAACATTGTATAATTTTAGAAATCAATATAGGGATGTAACTGAATTGAATTGATTTGAGTACCATTTAATTAAGTTCGGTTTCTCATGCTCGTGAACTAGTGTCAAATTTGGTGAAACTCGATTTATTAAACTCCTAAGCAACTGTCAGATTAATATACTAATAATTTAGAAATCAAATATAGTATTTACACACCTTTTGAAATTCTATCATATGAAAAAGATTAAATCTCAAACTTTTGATAATTTTGTTTAGCTTGGAGTAAGTAATTTTAATTTATAATTATTAAGTTATTTTGGGTTCTATCTATTAAGAAAGTGAAAAATGTCCAACATTGGTGAAATTTGGTATGGTCTATGGAGTATATAAGAAATGACATGAATATTCTCTATTTGTGTGAGATCTTTTAGAAAAGTTGAAAAACAAATTTCCATAAAAGTTAAAGTTTGTGCATTGGTTTCTTCTTAGAAATTAGAATAAGAAACAAGATTCTAAGAAAAATATATTTAGGTTCAGGCTATTTAGATGGGCTATTTAGGCCCATAATATGCTTGTGATCTTTGACTCCTATTAAGCCTGCGTTGTGTTATTTCCAGCAATTGGATTGTTGGTTCGGAGCCCATCATCTTTATTCTTGATTATTTAGATTGGGCTAGTAATTGGGTCTAATTAGATGTTAACCCACTATGAGCCCAATTATTAGTTTCAAGTTTAAAACAATTTTCAGATTTCAAACATTATTTTCAGCCATTATATTTCCTCTAATTAGCACCCCTTCACGTGGTTTGGAGTTTTGGACACGATATTTATAGTCTTTGTTCCAAGTGCATTATCTTTTAGTTAAACTAAAATTTCAAACTTTAAAATTTAATTTGTAGTAATATTCTTTCACCAAAAATGAGATGAAAAAAAAGAAAGTTAATGACATTGAGTTATGAACCCTTTTCTTTTTCCTTTTTAAGAATCAGTTATATACCTTTTTCTTAGGATTGCTAAAAGGCTGCTAAAACTAGAAAAATTCAACATGGACAACACTATATAACGATTTTTCTATAAATAAAACATTTAATTAATATGATAAGTATTGAGTCCTTTATATCTTGACAAAGGATTTTTTCCTTTTGTTTCAGTTTAACAGACAAACAAACTTTTTATGCTCATAAAATTAAAATCAATAACCATATCATACATATTAAATGTGATTTTACAATAAAATATGTAGATAAATAAAACAATATACAATTCTTGACCTCTGTATAAGTAATTGGACAACGAAAATTCATTAATTTATTGAATTGAAATAAGATTAAAACTGATAAGTCCTAATAAATACTATCAAACTTTAAAATTCATTATATAAAAAAGAAAATTAACTCAAAATTCGTGAATGTTTACGTTATAAACCATTTTCCTATCCATCTAATTCTTCTTAACATTATTCCAAAATTTGTCCTTTTTTTTTTTAGGTAAAAAAATCGCATTAAAATTATATAACTAAATTGTCCTTCTTTGGCCATACAACTGTCTATATATATATATGAGAGGCAAAATTACAGTATAAGGTTTAACCTTCGTAAACCCTTAACTTATAACATCAATTCACACACTACACAATACATACCATGTTTCCCTCACCGGCGCCAGTTTCGCCGATTCAACTGGCGGTGGCGGCGTTGTTCGGCGCCTCCGTCATGGCTATATCAGCATTCTACATCCACAAACGCAGCGTCGATCAGGTCCTCGATCGCCTCCTCAGCATCCGCCGCCGCCGCCATCTCCAGATGTTCTCTGATGATGAAGATTGTGAATTTTTGGAGTATTCTGAAAATACGGATACTAATAAGAACGTGATTATATGGAGGAGTAAAAACAAGTTATTGAGTTCAGATGATTGTCAAAATAAGGATGGCTACGGTGACGAGGCGAGGGATTACCGAATTTCATCTTCTATGCCAAATGTGATTGCTCCAAAGAATGAGTGGTGCAGTGAGGAATCTGGAGGCGATATTCGTCAGAAGATGTCGAGTTCTTTTGGTAAAATTGATTCGATTTCTTCCGATATATCACCAGTTCGGAATGACCAGAAGGATGGTATGTTTTTTCTTATTTAATCTAGCATTGTTACTTTGCCGAATAGTCAGCAGTTTTGAAATTAGACTTTCATGATTTATTTTTACAATAATATTATAGGCATAGTTTCTGATCAGTTCATTTAATTTGTTTTGCTTCGAAAGTATGGTGTTTTTGAACCTGTGATCACATTTTAGGTTCCAGGGATGAAACATGAAACATCTGTCTGTTGATGTGCCTAAGTTTTACTCTCCAAGTTGGCTATGAGCATTTTGAGATTAAGGACATACATGATACACTGCATTCAAGTCATAATATTTGGAAATGTATAGAGTAAAGGAATGTTATGATATTTTATGTGAAGCATCTGATTTTGGTATGTTAATTGAAATTTATTTTCTGTCAGTATTTGTTTGCTCATCATCTGTGTTTTGATGTGCCAAAGGTTAGATATTTAGTTGTTTCTATCTCATTTTGTTATATGCAGTGGAGGAGCAATGTCCTGGTACAAATATGCGGGTTGGATCAGTTGGTAGGCTCGTGACTCCTAGATCAGTTGGTGGTTATCTGTTTGAAAGCACAGGGGATTCTGATGATGAAGGAACAGAACTTGCAGCAGGAGAGAATGTATTACCCTATCAAAATATGATATCGATCTTGTGTTTTAGATTTTTTTTTGACTACTGAGTTTCGTTTGTTTACTTGTTTTTTTGTAGTTTTGAAATGACTTCTCAAGTATAAGATAACAATTGGCCATTTGAAACAAATTGTTTATATTATTCGAGGAAGGAGGGTATTGCAGGTTTTATGAACTGTGAATATTGCCTTCACAGGGAGTTTTAGAAACCTGAAAAGTATGGATGCTATTACTTGATATAGTCATTATGGATGTTATACCCATTTGAAAGAGTCATTAACCTGCCACAGCATGTACCTGTATGCATATTGGCTTAATTAATTATGGTGTTTTGAACAATAAGGTTATACCAATCTAATCGCCTGCTAATTGTTGAGCTAAATTAAGAGTTGTTAACATGCTTCATTAATAGAATGAAACTATACATATACTGCAAAAAAATAGAGTATTTTGTAATGTCATAGCTATATGAATTTATGTCACCGTCCTTGTGAGTTGAACTTGATTTTAGCATCTGATATGGTGAAATTATTTGATGATTCTGTCTCAAATCTGTCATATTTCTATTGGCTTTTCTTTGCTCTCTCTTCCTTTAACCTCAACAATATTTAGTTAGTAGAGTGTTACCTACCCGTGTGTCTTTTTGCAGGATATAAATTTACTGATTCAGGATCAACACATTGTCCCGACACGAGCTGCAAATGGGATTTACATTCATAACAAAGAATCTGAAGGCACTGTGACTGAAGCAAAGTCTATTATAGATTATGCTGATGGAAACATTGGTACAACTTCAGCTAATGCTGTGGCAAATAATTCAGTATTTAGCAACAATAATTTTCCACCGATAACTACATTACATGGTATTTCAGCTTCCTGGTCCTCAAGGAATGAGTTATATTTTTAGTTGGAACCATTCATTTGCAGTTTTACCCTGCTAGTCTTTTTTTGTAGTGATATCTTCATTACTAGGTTCTATTTATGATATTCTTTGAAATATGTAATCAGATTCTGTGAGTGTTGAAGATCAAGAAGTGCTGAGGATGATTCATGAATGTTTAGATTTGAGGGGAAAATATGTTTTTAGGGAAAATGTTGACCCATGGAGAAAGAGTGTGGGAAAATCTGGTTTAGCAGAGGTCAATAAAGATCCATATAACTTTGTCCCTGTTGAAGCATCTTCTGTGAGTTGTCCTTTCTTCACGATTGTCCAGTTAAATTATTTGTTATATGTTAGCTAATTTATCTGAAATCAATTCTATGATGTGCAAGCAGCATTTCTTCAGAATGGAAGATGGTGTAGTGCATGTTTATGCCAGTGAAGGGGGTAAGCATTTGAGAATGCTAGTCTAGACAAAATGCTTGTATGCATACATCTCGTTTCTATGATGTTAAAACTTCTTAAAATTTTTCTTTTCCTGAATATTTAGATACTGAAGAACTTTTTCCTGTTGCAAGTTCTACATCTTTCTTCACTGATATGCATCATCTCCTGAAAGTGATGTCTATTGGGAATGTTCGCTCTGTTTGTCATCATCGATTACGTTTCCTTGAGGAAGTAATATTCTTCAATCCCAATCTTTTCTGGACATGTATATTGTCATCATTTGTTTGGATGAGTAATAAATTTTATCCAATTACAGAAATTTCGTCTTCATTTGTTGGTGAATGCGGATACAGAGTTTGTAGCTCAGAAAAGTGCACCTCATCGTGATTTTTACAATATAAGAAAAGTAGACACTCACGTGCATCATTCTGCTTGCATGAACCAAAAGCATCTTCTCCGATTCATCAAGTCAAAGTTAAGAAAAGAACCAGATGAGGTAATAATCTTATGAAGCATATACTCAAATAGTGCTTCAACTTCAATTGCCTGTACATGTTTAAATCGTAGATGCAGTTTTAGTACGACTCCTCCTATTGATGCTATCATTCTATTTTAATTCATGGCAGGTTGTTATCTATCGTGATGGACAGTATCTTACACTGAAAGAAGTCTTTGACAGCTTGGACTTAACAGGGTTTGTGTTGCTTTATTCAAGCCATATTAGCTCCCAATGTTTCATCTTTTTATTTTTTATTTTTAATGGACTCACATATTGCAGGTATGACCTTAATGTAGATTTGTTGGATGTGCATGCTGACAAAAGCACCTTTCATCGTTTTGATAAATTCAATCTCAAGTATAATCCTTGCGGACAAAGTAGGCTTAGAGAAATATTTCTGAAGCAGGATAACCTCATCCAAGGTCAGTTTTATAGTAAAAATGAATGCCAGCATGCCGGATTTGTTGTTGTGAAACCAAACTTACAAGAATAGATTAGCCGAAAACTTCATCCTTCCTGTCCATGCAACAATCGTTTCAAGATGTATTTTGTCTAAATATAGTTTTTGCCATTTGTGTGGAACCTATTCTCTATATATACTCTTTTCTTACCATTGTTCTCTCTTGACTGCTATCATGTGCTTTGCTTTATTGTGATTAAAATGATCACATCATTTGATCATTGTTTTTTTTTTTTTTTTTTCCCTTTAGAACAAAAAAAAAACCAAACTTAATTGTTATGATGAAATGTAGCATAGCACTGTTAAACCAGTTACAGATGTTACATTTTTTATTCCCTGTCACTGTTTAATGATGTACATGTATCACAAGCTATCACCCAAAAAATTGGCTGGATTGCCACAGAATTGTTTGACTGTACATTCTAAAAAATATATGAATGGATAACACAAAAAAATGGTCTTTCAATGCTTCTTCTTTCTCAGTATCTGACTTTATGAAAAAAAGGAATATTTCTTTTATATAACATGAATCTAAATGCTCCGAATCACATCATAAATACCATTTAATATGTGTGCATTATAGTTTAAACTGTCATAAAAGTGAATTGTCTTCTCTTACCAGGGCGTTTCCTGGCTGATATGACTAAGCAGGTTCTATTAGATCTGGAAGCAAGTAAATACCAGGTATTGTTGCATCTATGTTGGTGTTTTATCCTCTTTAATAAAGTTACCTTTCCCTTGGTTTCTTCGTGAATCAATTCTGTTTTAATTTTTGTACTGCTGGGTTTCTACTACAACAAACTCTAGGTACTTGCTTGAGAGTTGCAATGAACTTACCTTCTGAAGGTGGATTTTATATCTGATATGGTCATTCTTCCTTATCTCATTCATTTCATTTCCCCAAAACATTTTTGCATTTCAGTTGGAAATGTTTTTGTTTGCTCTTCAATTGATCCTGAATTTACAATGATCAAATTTACAAGTCAAAAAAATGATCAAATGAATCCAAATGATCAAATTTACTAGTCACTCAATTAACGCATTTTAAGTTTCCCTTATTCTCCAAGGATATCTCCTGAGTATTTTTGCAAAATTAAAATGACAATGCATCTGAACATCGGTTTTTTTTTTCTTTTTTTCTGATTATTCATAGCTGATTAGATCAATGCACACCCTTGGGTTGGTTTTTGAGGGGCATTTATATATGCTCTCTATAAAAACTCCTTGTTGTCATTAATTTGTCTTTTAATGACTAATATAGGGGCCTGTTCTTCCAACATCTGTTAAGAGTGTCAAAATTATTAACTCATAATGACTCAAGCCATTAGTCTGAAGATTTCTAGTCTGAAAGTTGGTTATAAATATGGTAAAGCTTCCCATTTTGTATTTTGACATGTAAAGCCCATGGGACACATGGTGGAGTAATACTCTACTGATGTATGCTTTTTTTTGTGGATAGTTTCTTCTTCAATGGGATAGCGTAAATTGTTTTGTTCAAAGATTATAGTTCAATGTAAAGAAATGGAGGCATGGATGTAATATGTTAATGAAATTTGTGTGCCCCATTGACTTATGCGATGGCTGTATGCTTGTCACTACTAACAAAATTTCATTTTTAATTCATGATAAAGAAGAATGTGCACAGAGCAACCATTGATTGCAAATATAAATAATTATTAAACTGATTGATTTCCAAAATGAGAGCCTTTTACGTATAAAAACTCCAGCTTGATGAATGATAACTGTTAATTTCAGAGTACTTCATAGTTTATTCCACTTATTATGTGTGATACTGGAATTCATGCTCCTCGCAGTTGGCCGAATATCGAATTTCTGTTTATGGGAGGAAACAAAGCGAATGGGATCAGCTTGCTAGTTGGTTTGTAAACAACAGAATATACAGCGAAAATGCTGTTTGGTTGATTCAGGTAATATACAAAACTATTTTGGTCAATAGCTATCTTACCCAACTAAATGAAGTTACATTGTTGATATTTATTACTTCAGAACTCCTTTTCTTCATCCTTCCCAATTGAAAGGCTGAATTTGTTTTGCTGCCTCACTCTCTGGGAATGGATTGCACATAACTTAAATTTTCATATTTGTTTGATTGCACTGCATCCATTTTTCCAAAAATTGAATTCTCCAAAAGGTTGCATAAGGATCGTGTCTGGTCCTAATGCTTTGATATTCTAGAATTAGCAATTACAATAAGTTGACCTATACAATATTTCCTTGTAGAGGTCTAGAGGATGCAAAATGAGGAAGTAGACCTATAAATTGCTATCCTAATCACCCCATCTCCTGTCTAGTTTCTCACATTTAGGTCTTTTTTTTAAAGCATATTAGAAATTTAAATGTAGAATTCAAAGGTTTTTTTCTGGATTGCTACACATTCCTGCATTCAGGAGCATTGGTATTCTGTTATCATGTGTTTCTAGATATTCAACTTTGATGTGAATATTCTCAAGATGGGGCTTGGGCGACACAGGCCTGGGCTTCGTGGGCCTGAGTGCCTTATGTAATTAGAGCTTTTATATTAGAAGAAGATCGTCTTCTTTACCCTTACCTTGTACAATGAAATTTGGGACCTTTCCTCGAAGTCATTCACTCTTTATGAAATAATATCCCACTCTTTAGCATTTGCTTCTTTGGCTCTTAATCTTCTATCCAATTCTCTTATGTAATTCACTAATTTGTGGTGAGGATTTTTGATATTCACATCATTGGCGTCGTCTGTGGGAGTATGAAAAATCCTAATTACAAATTAGTGAATTACATAAGAAATTGGATAGAAGATTAAGAGTCAAATAAGCAAATGCTAAAGAGTGAGATATTATTTCTTGAAGAGTGAATGACTTGGAGGAAAAGTCCCCCATTTCAACTATTTGTATCTATTGTACAACGTAAGGGTAAAGAAGACAATCTCTCTCTAATATAAAAACCCTAATTACATAAGACACCCATCCCGCTGAACCCAGGTCAGGTCTGTTGGGCCCAAGCCCATCTTGAGAATATCCACATCAACTACTCCCCTGGTATGATCAAGTAGATCTGATAGTAGAGCTGGTTGGTCATAGCACAAGTTTTCGGAGCTGACAGTCCACATCAAAGTTGAGTTTCAAAGCATAAAATTTTAAGAACAGTATATCATTTGGCTTCTTGATGCTGATCCATATACTTTATTTCTGAATATATTGCATTGTATGTGCATCAGACAATATGCACTGAGTTATCTTGGTATTTTTAATAAGTTTTCATGGTTGAGCTGTGGCCTGTGCAGTTGCCAAGGTTATACAATGTCTACAAAAGTATGGGAACAGTGACATCCTTTCAGAACATACTGGACAACATCTTCATTCCACTTTTTGAAGTCACAGTGGATCCAAACTCCCATCCTCAGTTACATGTTTTCTTATTGCAGGTGCACTTTAGAATTTTACTTTCGGCATCTTACCCTGAATGGTCTGATTATTGGTCATTATTTGCTTGTGCAAGCCTCATGCTTAGTTTGATGCTGTCTCGTATATGTCATTTACTTGAGAGGATATTCTGTCTGCCATGTCTATACTTTTATTGCATTGTAGTGTGGCCTTGTATGCGACACTGAAATTCAATGTTCCCATAATAAGCAAGTGTTTCTTCCTCTCAGATACAATATAGTACAATTTTAGATGAATTAAAAATACCACTTGTAAGGTTCAAACAACTTTCTTGGAATATTTAAACTCAATCCCGCCTCCCTTTCCCCCTATAAGGCTTGTGACATATGTATGATCAAATCAACTTGCAGGATCAACTAAACGAAATGCTTATTCTAAGGTCTTAGTCTGGCAGAATGGTAGATTTCAGAAACTATCATCTTATTTCAGCAACTTAACTGTTTGTAAGTTCTCTATATGATGAATCCAATTCAAGATCCTTAAAAAGGCAACTTTAGCTTGTAAAAGAGCTCCATTTTCTCCTATGCAATGGAAAAGGTAGCAAGGTACTTACCTTACTACTGAGCAACCACACACACACACATATATATTATTAATATGAGAACTTGAAGTTGGTGTATATTTTATACATAATAACTATAAATGCTTGTACAATTATTTTCCTCGTGTATTTAATTATTTTCTATTTATCTACTTCATTATTTGATGGAAAATCACATTTGTCTACTTTCCCAAGTATACTTGCTCTGTTATTTTTACTTCCTGATAGGATATTCCATAATACAGGTTGTAGGATTGGACATGGTTGATGATGAAAGTAAACCTGAGAGACGTCCGACAAAGCATATGCCAACTCCATCGGAATGGACGAATGAATTCAATCCTGCCTTTTCTTACTATGCTTATTATTGCTATGCAAACTTATTTACGCTTAACAAGGTTAATCTGATTCTTAAAACACAGATTGTTGCCAATAAAGCATCAGTCTATCTTTTTTGTTTTTATCTTTTGGTTTAATAGGCCTAATGATACCTTTTTTGGTTGAACAAGTAGCTAACACCATCGGAAGTTGGGAATTACAACTATACTAAAAGCGGTTACAAAATGATGAAACTGATATTTATATTCTGGCAAAACTTTCCTCCCTTTTTCTCTTTCAAAAATATAAGATTTAAAGTTACTGCTTTTCATGGTGATTGTTATGTTTATCTATACAAAAAACGCCTAATATTTGTTTGCCCTGTAATTTTCTGTATAGCTCCGTGAATCCAAAGGATTGCCAACAATCAGATTTAGGCCTCACTGTGGAGAGGTTGTTTTCTGATTTGATTTACCTTGCTCTCATTAAGATGCCACATATTTTACACAATGCTCTTACAACAACTCTTGCAGGCTGGAGACGTTGACCATTTAGCTGCTGGGTTTCTTCTATGTCATAATATATCACACGGAATAAATTTGCGGAAATCTCCTGTCCTGCAATATCTGTACTATCTTGCTCAGGTTTGTTAATCAACTTTATTATGACTTAACACCTTGCGGAGATGGGTGTAACTATTTCTGGAGATGTAGCACAATATGTAAATAAATAAGTCTGAATTTTTGTGTTTGAAATTTACAAATGAATGCAAACTGATTTGACTATTCAGATTGGCTTAGCAATGTCACCCCTCAGCAACAACTCGCTCTTCTTGGATTATCATCGCAACCCATTTCCAATGTTCTTCCAGCGTGGCTTAAATGTCTCACTGTCAACTGATGATCCTCTGCAAATCCATTTAACTAAAGAGCCTCTTGTCGAAGAATATAGTGTAGCAGCAAAGGTCTCTCTCTCTCACTCTCTTTCTCTCTCTCTCTCTCCATTCTTCACTACCAGTATGGTGCAACTTTTTTTTTTGCTTGATCAGGTGTGGAAGCTTAGTTCTTGTGACCTTTGTGAGATAGCTAGAAATTCTGTCTATCAGTCTGGTTTTCCTCATGCTGCAAAGGTTAGAATTCCAAAAATGATGATTATCTAGCATAGCTATTAGTTTCTGTTGATTTTCCTTATATTTCGTTATTTGATTTAAATTGTTGCTCGTCTGATTATATTTCAACAGACTCAAGGATTGAACAAATCGGTTTGCCATTTTCAAATAAAATCAAACTGGAAGTATTGCTTCTACTTGTTTATTGCTAAAAAGCAAATAACTATGTTAAAAACTGTATTGCTAAAAACAATTGATTATGTTATTGCTGTGGAGGGAACTATGAGTTTAAATAGAACCAATCAACATTTTGAAACAGAAGTCAATGCACATCTCGCCAGTTACTCAATTTCAGTTTCCTTCTTTCAATTTATCATTTTCTTTTTCTTTATACCTCATTCTTATTGGGTTTGAGGGAGTTATCTCCCAGTTTCTCCCCATCACTTAAGTATGGCTTCTTCTTTAGCTTCATTAATATTAGTTTAGAGCTAACAAGAATCATTTGAATTGTTTTCTTAGCTGCATTGGCTTGGAGATAAATACTTTAAGAGAGGTCCTAGTGGAAATATTATACACAAGACTAATGTGCCAAATACCCGGATTTCCTTCAGACATGAGGTGACCATGTGATATCTTCATCTTTTTCTTCATCGTCATTATAGCTAATGAATAAACTAACGAGGTGTTTTTCAGACATGGGTGGCCGAGATACAGTATGTGTACTCGGGAAACGCCAGAGTTCCCGAAGAGATTGAACACTAGCAGAATATTTTCTCCGAAATTGACATGATATTTTCTTTCATAATGTCTGGGTAAGTTATATAGAGTGATGAAGCATAAGCTATAGTATGAATACTATAGCTTGAATGATTGGCTGAGATAAAGCTCTAGCTTGCCCATATATATTCCAATATAAACCTTATTTTATGATCAATACTTTCTTGCTCCCTCTAAAAGCAGTATTGCTAGTTTTGGTTCTACAGAGGGGCTAGAATTGTATGCTATGAACTCTGCATATGCAATATATCTTTGATTGCTCTTATCAACTCTTGTTGCACATGATTTAAATGCTTATCTATAGTATATGCTGGTATTCAAATTGTTATTATTCTACCATTTTACTAAATGGGATTCATGTGACCCAAATTTTACCCAAATTGAATGAAATTTATTTTGTAAGTGAGAATTATTTTGAAACGGATGAAGCAATGCATGAATAGTGCCAAAATGATTTGCTTAGATCAAATACAAGAAATGAAATGTCATCTAATATATAATGAGCGATTTGATTCAAAATGATTATGAAGTTGTTTACAATTTTTTTTTTAAGTGTTATAATTATGCCCTCGATTTTTCTAATAAATTGTACTGCAATTTAACCGTATTGATATTAATATCTTTTTAAATTGCTTTTCTAACAAATTGTACTGCAATTTTAAATTGTACTATCAATTTAACTGTATTTCACAATATCGAGTGCTAAAAACCCGAGATTTCAGGAAAATTCTTTACTTCGTGATTTTGCAAATCTTGTAGAATTCTTTAAGGCATCCTAATAAAATCAAACAATCTACCTAAAAAGGTAAAATTAATTTTTCTATCATGAAAAATAAAGTTGAAATTCAAATGTTATGATAATGAAATTACTTAGCCGTACATGAGCAATAAAGCGTTTTTTTTTTGTTTTTTTTTATCATAAATAAATTAAACCACATATTAGAATTATCCTCATAAAATCACAATTAATATTATTTGCACTACGCCACTACGTAATTTAATTGAAAAAAAAACTTAAAGCTACCTTCTCAAAAGAAAAAGAAAAAAAACCTTTCGCTGTAAATATCAATATTATAAATGCACCTGTAGAAAAAGAATCATAAATTCAAAGTTCAAACAGATTGGAAAAATGGAAAATAGAGATAAAAAGGGGAAAACAAGGGAAAAAAGAGAGAAAAGGGAAAGGAAAACAAAAATAAGAAAAGAAAATATTTAAGTCTGTGTTTGGGATGAAGGAATTGACGAATGACTTAAATTTGTTTGAATGAATCTTTATATATTTAAAAGTAAGACCACTAGGGACACTTGACAAAGTCATATTTAAAAAAAAAAAAATAACTAATTAATGATTGCAAAAATTGTGTTGCTAAGAAACATTATTATGGAAATGTTAACTAAATTTATCTAAATAACATATGCTAGGCATCAATAATAGAAATTATTTATATATTTAGAATTTTTTTAATTTAAAAATTTAGATAAAAAATATAAATAAATATGATGGATGGATTGAATAATATAATAGATATGAAAATATATATTCTTTTCAAAATGATAAATAAAAAATTATTTATGACCCTCTACAAATTGTTTAATAAACTTATGTTATATTTAATGTTAAATTAAACGATATGTATTACACAAATAATAAATTTAATTTTACTGTATAAATAATATTTAAGATTTTATAATTTCACTAAAGTTAATTTATCTTCTTATAAAATCTCGTGTGTTACATGGAAATATACTAGTATAATTATATAAATACAACCTTTCAATAGAATGATCTGAGAAAAGATTTGAAAGCAAATTCATTTATATTTTTGACTTGATATCACTTTTATTTTAAAATGTTTACAATACTATTCAATTAATTAGATTTGAAATAAATTATATTGTAAATTCTATATTTTAGTGAATCCAAACACAACCTATGTTCAGAGAAAAAGCAGCGACTTGCATTGACGCTATCACAGTCTCTCTCTCTCTCTCTCTCTCTCAAATTCTCCGCTGGTTTTGGCTCCTGAAATCGCTCTCCTGCCAAAAAGCCGCCTCCTCTCCTCCGCCGTTCTCGGTGGCCCAAACCCTACTTTTTCCGTTTAATCATCCCTTCGCACTCCCAGCAACCATAACAATGGCGGCGATGTCAGCATCGTCCACCTCCGTTATCACCAATGATGGTCCAGTTCTGACTCTGATCAACAAGCGTCTCCGCGCCCTGCGCAAAAAACTCAACCGCATATCCCAAATGGAGGAATCTCTCTCCAAAGGAAAAACCCTCAACAAAGAGCAGGAGGAGACTCTGCGCTCGAAGTCAGCCATTGTTGCCGGGATAGACGAGCTGGAAAAACTGCGCATACCCCTCTCTGAGGCCTTGAATCAGGAAATTCAGATCGTTTTGGAGAATAATAAGCAAATGCCCGAGGCTCATTCCGAAGATAGGGTGGATGGGGAAGAAAATGTGAAGCGTGATGCAGATGATGAAACCGTTTCAGCTCTTTCCGACCTGCTTAGTTTGGTGTATTTTGGGAGCATTTTTGATGTGCAAACTCTGTTGATGGCGCAAGAGATCGCGCTGATGAGGACACATGAGAGGAATTGCTGCCTCACATATGATTACGTGACAGATGATGATGCTGCTGGTGATCCTCTGAAAGACTGGGATTTGGATTTGATTGCGATGATGGGAAGTTTGGTGATTTCACGGCCGATTGATTCATGCTTGTCACATAAGAATGCTCTGCAAAAGTGTGTGGAACATGCAAAGCTGTGGCTGGCGAACTCAGAGCAGCCAATTGAGCCTAATTCGAGTGTCACTTGTATGTAAACTTTGTCATTGCTCCCTAAACTTGTGATTTCAGTTGTTTTATTGTGTGTAGATTTATCTGTTTTTCTGTTGGTCATGATAATGACATAGTTGATTTTTTTAATATATTTGAAGTTAGTCTGTTGTGCAAATTCTTGCTTAGGAGAAGCAGTTAATATTGACATAGTAGATGTTAATACTTGTTATAGTTACTCTGCTGTGTAATATCTTGTTCCAAGAAGTTAATGAGGGGGAGTAGTTGATATTGACATAGTGGGTTTTAATATTTGTTGAAGTTAAGATCTAGCAGAATTTCTTGTTTTGAAAAGTTAATTGGTTGCTTAGGAGAGTGATACTAGTTTTTTTGAATTCACTTAGGTTTCAATTGTATAACTACATTATTTTTCTTGTGTTGTAGACTTCATTTTAATATGAAGTAGGATTCCTCTCTGCTATTAATAGATGCTGAACAATTCTCTTACTTTTCTAGGGGAGTTTTCCCGCATGTTTTGACTGTTTTATCACCATTTTCATAGTCGGAATTGCAGCTTTAGGAGAAGGAGAATTAGTTGGGTGTGAAATTAATTTGTTCGGTAGGACATTTAGTGTGGCAAGGAATGCCTTTTACCAATTATAATTGTATTGTGTTAGTTATTGATGGTGATGTTTTTTATTTCCGTTCTTGCAATGTTGCATTCTCTAAAAGACTGTTCTTTTTTGGTTGGGAATTTTGCAAAACCTTCTAAATGCTGCAAATGTCGTTACATAAAGTCTTTCAAAATGCTTGAACTTTCTTCTATTGTGTATCTTTTTTGTATTTATGAGGGTTTTTTAGATGCTGGCTTAAGGGAGAAGCTACGAAAGATAATGGCTTCGGAATACTTTACTACTACTCCAGAGATGAAGGCTCCCATTGAAGTAGCTGCAGCTGTCAGCAATTTTACACCTTTTCAGGTCCCAGTCCCAGTTCATGCATCTGGGATTCCTGATTTTGATTTCACTGTCCCGTTTGAAGGTTTTGCTGCAGAGTTTGAGCAAGAGGTAACATCATAAGTGTATGGATCAATTCTTGTGAATACGGTTGTCTGTGATTTTTCTGATGGTACAACACATATTGTGTTTTTGATAGTATATGCTGCGACCATGTTGGTTGGATCTTACATGGATTTACGGCAATTACTCTTTTCTTTGATGTTAATTTACTAGGGTACATGGCGCCGACGATGGTTCTAACTCGCCCTCACCTGTCCTGCGCAAGTGCTCAATTGGAGATTGAAGTTTGTTGGATCTCAAGTTCTAATTTATAAGCATCTTAGGCCTGATCATATTTTCAAATTCGAATTTCTCGTTTCTTTATTATTGCACATTTTCACATTTCATGCATAAGGCTTTATTTGATTGACTGCATTAGCTATATTTGGACAAATGTGGAAACCCTCTATCTATCTATCAGTGCTAGTTAGGTAGAGTATGAAGCCTTAATTATGTCATCTAGTACATTTGTGGATCATGGTAGCAAAGCTGGGCAAAACTGTGCAATAGACCTGGTAATGTATTATAAAGACCTATGTTTGCTTCATTAAAATTGCTGCCAATGATTCATCATGTTTGGTACTTGTCATAAGTAGTTTGACCTGTGACCCTTTCAAAACCCTTGGAAAATGTTTAGGAAATGTTTGGACAGCTGTTTCCAATCCTCATTCTTTCTCCCAGAGATAATCTCATATTTTGTTTATTTTTTCTCCCAAAAAAGACGTACAATTCTCACACTCATCCTATACCTTATTTAATACAAGACCTACAATCTCATAGTAGTTCTTCATGCTTATAATCACCCTTCTTACTCTACCCAACAGTACTTCAGATGACATCTAAGGTAACATCTGTAACAACTAAGACAAGCAAGCCATTACTTTAATATATTTCCATTCTCAATGCACTTATTTATGTTTAATACATACAAATTAATTTAAGTAGTTACTTTTCAACCCATTATCCCAACAAAAAAAAAAACACTGATTTGACCTCTATAATAATAAATATCTCCTCCTAAGCATAAACGAACTTTATTATCTTCCCTCTACTCTTTCTCCCAATAGAACTTCCCCCATGCTAACCAAACATCGCCTAAGACCCTGTTAGAAGAGGGAATAGATCTCAAACTGTTGAATGCAACTTGTGCATTGGGTCTACCATGTTATCTTCTGTATGATGGTTTCTCTACCTATAGGAATGGTAAGAAATCTTTCTCTACCAATAGGAGTGGTAAGAAACCTTTCTTTAGCTGGGGAACATGTGCACGTGAAGCGAGCTATGTCATAACATTCACATACACCCCCATACGTAGCTTTTGAGTTATATTAAATTCAAGGTCTCAGTTAAGAGTGTAACCAAGCTGAGTTAAGCAAGGCAATACATTGCAGGCTTGTGCACGAAACGATGCCAAACTCAATAAAATATAGTTAGACTCGTCTGGACTGAATCATTTCTATAAATAGTCTATTGTACTTTAGTGAAAATGTTAAAGCATATAGATAACAAAATATATTAAAGGTAAAATTCTAAAACTGCGCCAGGCTTAATGAGGCTCATGAGCCTATCAAGCTAGGTATTCTGAGCTTAACTCAAGTTCAAGTTAAAGTATCTAGCTAGAACTCAAGATGAACTCGATTAATTTCAAGTTTGAGTTCAAGTTTTTCGGAGTGTAATTCCGAGATGTTCATGAACTGGCTCGACTCACTTACACCCCTAGTCTCAGTAATCCTCTTGATTTATGCTGGAAAATTAAATGACGAGACATCTATGGAGCGACTCATTTATGGTGACACATAATAGTTGGTTAAATGCGTGTGTGTGTATTTAAATATCTATGTGTAGCTTTGAGATATGTTTATATTTCCATATGTAGCTTTGAGATATGTTTATTATGCAAGGTCTCAACTAAGGGTATATTAGAATTGATATGAGATAAGTCAGTTCATTGCCAGGCTCAAAGCTCAAGCTTGAGATGGTGACGAGCTTGAGATAAACTCGGGTTGTCTAAATTACTTATAGAAATAGTCAATTGTAGTTAAATAAAATGGCTAAAACTTAATAACGCTCATGAGCGTATGAAGTTAGGTAGTTTGACCTTGAGCTACTTTGAGTAGCTAACTAGAGCTCGAGATCAACTCAAATAACCTAAAGTTTGAGTTCAAGTTTTTTTCCTAGCAGTTCACAAGCTCGCTTGACTCATTCACACCCCTTGTCCCACTAATCCTCATTCACACGTAAACACTTGGTGAATCACGAACTATACTATATATATTTACCAATGTGTAGCTTTGAGATATGTTTAGTATGCAAGTCTCAATTAAGGGTGTAATTAAGCTGAGCTGAGCCGAGTCAATAAATTGCCAAGCTTGAGCTCGAAAACATGACAAACTTGATAAACTATAGCTTCACTCTGCCAGCCTAAGTTACTTGTATGCAGGAATGCAATTACCAGACATCTTTGGAAATATTAAGATCAACTGCAGCTTATTTATGGAGGCATAAAAACTTGGTTAAATATGTATACTTATATAAATACATAAGGTGATTAGTATAATTGAAACGTAATATTTGAACCTTGGACAGTAATATGTTTGTGCTCAAGTTTTTCATAGGGGCAGTTGGAGAACTTGGAGATAGAGACCCAGAGTAACTGCCATATAGTAATAAATACTTTGTTCATGATCTTAAGTTGTTGAGTAATAAATGACTAAGGGCACAATTTATGTGCTTTTCTTTAAATGTTCAGTAGTTTTTTTTCTCTCCATTCGGAGATCAATTGTGTTGGCTTCAATTAAGGAAAGTCACCACAGCTTCCTTAGGCTGAGAAAATTGTTTCGAGGCAATGTATTTGGTTGTGTTTTGGAAGATTTAATGAAGAAGGAAAATCTTCCCCTGGAAGACAATCAAGCATAGTCTTAATTTCTGTGGCGCCCTTAAGCATTAAATCTTATGCATTGTTGCGTACTAAGAACTGGCTCAGTTTCATAGTTGGTAGTAAGCCAATTGAGGCTTGATGTGGGTCTTGTTTCTCCAATAAATTGCCATATCCTTCAGTACTTGAGCTTTCCCTTTAGGTCTTGGAGATAAATGTTTAGACCAGATATTATTTTAAATATGTGTCTGTCTATGCCTTGCAATATCTACCTTTGATGAACCTTCGGTTTTGCAGGAAGAAGCAGCAGCAAGTTTCAGTGGCAATGACAACTATGATGATGAAACTGGCCTTCTTCAAGAATTTCTTCAGGTCGTATTTATTTTTTTGGGCAAATTACATATCTACCTTCGACTATACACACAAGCACCCTTTAAGGTATTATTAATTACATCACCTGCAGGTGCAATTTGTGGGGAAACAATGTTTTTTATTCTTTAAAGCTAAACCTCAGGTAGTTTTTGTGATATCTTTATCTTTGTCATCCTAAGAAACATCTGTTTTTCCTTGATTACATTTCTGTATTGTATATGACATTAGCAGAACATCATTTGTCCATGTTTGATTTAGGGACGATAAGAGGTAGAAAATGTATGCGAAGCTGAGGCAGAGAGAGCAGGAAGGACCTGATCCAGAAGTTGTTGAGAGGATTAAAAGCAATATGAAAAGTATCTCGGTGGGGGTTGCTGCAGGGGATAATATGCTCATGGTTGTGGTGTTGGAAGGAGCATCAATAAGGTAGCCTACCTGAATGAGAATTTCACCATCAGCCCGACACTTGTTACCTGAGATATAGCTACACAGCCATTGTAACTTCGACTTCATTTTCTGGCAAATAATTGCAACGCCGCCTCTATCATTGGACACGTCTCGACGAGACCATCCCAAATATTTCGTCACTCTATCAAGGGTAGAAGACGTGACAAACCTTAACTTCCACCCACAATTCACAACAGTTGTGGCAGCGGATGGATAAATAGATGATGAATTTAGGATGGCCTCGTTGAGATGCATCTGATGATGATGATGGAGGCGTTTCAATTAAGTTACGGAAATGAGGTTGATGTTGTAATTGAAACAATTTTATAATTGGTGGCTAATAATTTTAAAATTTATGTTGTAATAGAAAACATACCAAATATATATATATATATATATTCGTAATTAACCATTACACATGCAATATATCATGCTTGCATATTGATTAGCGACTCTTCCTTGGGAATCTATCATATAAAGGAAGATTATTGATTTATCTTGACAGTTTGATTCCTCATAAATGAATAGCCATGAATTAGAGCATAAAATATAATTAACAAATCTTGGTGTACACATTCATGATGCGATCCAAATCAGAGCGCCGCAATCTGTACAATATAAAATGGAATTAAATATAAATGTTAGATAACCTAATTACAATTAGTAAAAGGTAAAACATGATTGATAAAGACAGTAAATATTAGTGAGGAATTTGAAAAGGAAGAATGTCAAAACGAACACCTTCTCATGGTCCTACTACACCTTTTAATTAAAGCTCTTACTTTTCGGCTGTTGAAAATAAAATGAAATCTAATACTACCTCCACTCTGCTCAAATTTGCACACTTTCCATTTTCGTCCGTCCCATTCAAATTTACACACTCTAAAAATGACAAATAAAATGTATAAAATTGTCCTTTACTATTCAACATTAACACTCAAAAAACAGTTTTTTCTTAACTTCCGTGCCCAAAAGCAGTTTTTTCTTAACCTCCGTGCCCGTCCCTACGTGCAAATCTGAGCGGGACGGAGGGAGTATGAAAGATAATCAAACAAAGGAAAAAACTGATATTTTCGATTTTATTTTTTCACTATTTACCCTTCATATTTCACGTTTTGTTATTCAAACTATTTTTTTTTGTTTTTTACATTTTTTCAGAAAGACATACGTGCAATTTACATATTAAAACAATACTCTTCATTTTAGGATAATTGTCGTGTTAGAAAATTGAATTTGCGCAAGATTGTTCTTCATTTATTAATAATTAACTTTTTATTGTCAAAAAGAAAAAAAGAAAATTGAACTTGTTTTCATTTATTTGCTACTTTTATTGCATAGAAGAATTAATGTTTCTTTTTCTTTTTTTCAACATTGCATTTTTTTTTTGTACTGGACTTCTATTAAATGTTATATATTAATTATATTTATTAATATTGGATAGTATAGTTATTTTTGGATAGTATGGTTATTTTATGCATATAATTATTTTTCTTAATATCTGTGAAACCACCTTAAACAATAATTATTTTGAAAGCAGGGAATTATGGTATTAGCTTAAAGTTGAAGCTCAACTAACTCCGCGGTCCGTTCATTTGCCAAAACATCATCAATTGGAATATAACAATGTTTTATGTGTGTCATTTTCTTGCATCATTTGAAAAGGGGGATAACAATACAGTTTTAAGTGAATTTTCTTGCAACAAAATTAGCTCAAAATTGTATGATAATAAAAAAAAGAATTAATACTTAAAACTAATCAAGCTGGTTGTGACGTTTCAGATTGACAACTTGGAAAAAAAAAAACAAAAAATGAAAAGCAGATGACGATAAGCTGGAGACCATAAGCATAAGAATCAAATGAAGACACTTTGTGTGTGTGAGCATAGCAGCCTTCGAAAACGAACACTCTTCCTTTGCTCCCACAATTAATCAATTCAAAGCCCGACTCTTTATAAAATCGTTTCACGAATATTATTCCATGAAACGAATCATAATCATATTATCATTAGTAATACGTACGTAGAAGTAGTGGCAATAAATTAGCACATGATGTTTTGTATTGTAAGATTATTCCTCCGTACAATAGCAGCAAGATGTACAAAGTGATGTATGTCGGTCTTCAAATACACTTATTCTCATCACATACATAAAAGTTGTGTTCACTTGTAATTGCATATTTATGGATAGTTCATGTGAAGAATGAGATCAAAATTACAGATACCACAATCAGTTCTTCTAGAAGCAAGGGGCACAACCGTCATTTTGTATGCATGCATGGCATGACATTCCCACTATCTCTCAGTTTCAAAACTGAACCAGAAATGGCTTTGTTAAAACTCGAACATTGAATAAGTTGATAACCTAAGATAATTACATACATATTTCTTCTCAAGTAATTAAGTATATTTAAGGAAGCTTAATGAAATTAAACAAATGGAGATTAGACTAAGCAGCACAAAATCTTGTATAATATTTAACATCAGCGGTGGAGATGACTATTGGTCCCAACAAGAACATATTCTTGAAGGAACTGTGCAATAAAATACAAAAAGGGATAACCGCACCAAGCCATTATAAAAAGGGAGCTTAGCTCAAGCCAAAAGATATATCAACTTTGAAAGAAAATCAGAACAAGAAATTAAGGAGAAAGATGGGAGCCAATGTTTCAACTGCTTACGAGATGAACGGATTTGCAGCAAGAACCAATGGATACTCATCACCATCACCTACTAAGAATGGTCAGGTTATTGCATTCCACTCCTCATCAAAGTGGAAACTCCATTTTGAGGCTTCTAAGCAGACTTCTAAACTGGTATACAATACATGATTTTCAATGCTATCTTACGTTGATTGGTATTATGGTCTTTGTAGTGACTTAATTTACGTTTTCTTGAAGATGGTGATCGACTTCACTGCTTCTTGGTGTGGCCCTTGTAAGTACATTCTGCCTGCGATCAATGAGTTCGCAGAGAAGTACACAGATGTGGAGTTCATCAAGATTGATGTTGACGAATTAGACGTATGCTATCTTCTTCTTATGATCAAATAATCTTAATTGTGTTCTTTCTTAGTACTAATGATGATTGGTACTAAACAGGACATTGCTCAAGAATTTGGAGTGCAAGCGATGCCAACTTTCATACTGATAAAGAAAGGGAAAGAAGTTGATAAGGTTGTGGGGGCCAAGAAAGATGACCTCCAAAAGAAGATTGAGAAACACAGATTCTAATACACATCAATAATGCATTTGATACCCCAACTGAGATCTTTGGCTTTCTGGCAGTGGAAGCAGCCAATTGCTTGTCAATTATTACTATAACTATTATTCAATAAGAATTGAGTCTGAATATCATGGTTGAGAATCATAAACAATGTTTTGGATTCTTTCTTGAGTGCCATTGACCTTGGAGGTTACAGACACACACGTTGGGCTCATGCTGTGGTTCCTCTTTTGTGAGAGTTTCATTTCAAGATTATAATGTTATTGTAAAACGGTTTGCTTTTTACCAGTCTGTAATAAAGGATCTTGTGCAATATTCCAAGGTCAAATAATCAACAATCTTATCAACGAGACGCTAGAAAAGCATTTCAATGAATAGACGTAGCTTGAAAGTACATGCACATGTAAACAAAGCGAAGAATGATATGTGATACACCTCCCCAGTTAAGAGGCAATTTCACTTATTATAATTTACTAATGTGCAGAAGGTTTGGTTTGACAGCTGAAATAGCTGCTAAGTTAAAAGCTAAATACTTCTAAAAACATAACTGGATATTTCTCCTACTATGCACAGTAGACTTTCTAGTCTCCATAAAGTTAAATATATACACTTAGTTGCACTTGCATAATTAGAGTTAAAAGCAAAACATAGCTATTTTTTCAAATCCAGCATCACTCGGTCGTTCTTCCCAAAACCCTTCTCAGATCTGACTTTTGGTCTGCACTAAGCCTTGAAGGGAATTTGATATCAAACTTAATCCTCAGTTTTCCATTCTTACTAGGTTCTTTTGATATGGGCATTCCTTCATTTTCAATCACCATTTCATGGCCAGGTTTGATGATATCCGATACTGTGATAGGTAGTTGTCTTCCATCCAAGGTTGTTATGTTGAGAGTCTTGCCTGTGAGAGCATCCAACAGCGATATTTTCTGATTGATGATTAGATCGTTCCCATCCCTCTTAAAAACGGGATGGGGCTTCTCGTCAACAACAAAGATGAGGTCCCCAGGGGCAGCACCAGGTTCATGGTTCCCTTTCTCAGGAAAAGTGATCTTTGTACCCTTCTTCCAACCAGGTTTAATGTTTATGGCCAAGACCTCTTCAACGGTCCCAGGCTTACTACAATTTTGATTTACACATCAATACACTGAAAAATGAATCAAACAGTAATAGGGAAATCCACAAAAAACACAAATGGAGACTAGAAAATAAATCTTTTACCATTTTTCGTTTCTTACTGCTCTAGTTAAGTTGTGAGTAGTAAAAGATTTGCATTGAAAACTTCATTCTTTAAGTTGAAGTTTCCCAACATTATTAAAATAAGGAAATGCTTTCTCAAGCACATAAAAAAAAGCTAATCTTAACAAGTTGAACAGAATTATTGTAAACAATAAAGAAAGAAGGTCAAAAGCAGCATAGCTAAAGGATAGACATATAGTTCTCTATATTATTTACTAGCAACAAAAGTCAAAAGGTTATTACAGCTGCAAAGCACAAATCCTATGAGCCTTCATCAATGAATGAAACAACAGCACATATATTCCACTTAAAAATAGCAGAGTAGAGTACTGTACTATGAAATCCTTTTATTCTCTCTCAAACCCCATATGTAAAGCAGATAATGGTTGAAAAAGATATTACTGCTCAGTAATACCCTATTACCTCATCCAACCAATCCCAGATATATTCTGATGAGAAACAAATCACATGATCATAAGGCATGTTTAACTGTAACTATTTGAATAATGAAGCAAACAGTGTAAAATGTGTATATTATATACTCTCTCTGTCCGTACAACTTATTATTTTTGGTCAACTTAACAAATGTAAACCTTTTATAAGCCCATCAATTTAACCTATGCTCGTCTATTGATGTGTTGATTTAACTTATTAAATCACGTTTGTATTCTTAAACATTGTTGACATAAGAACATTATAGAAATTTCAGTTTAAAATCGACTTGGACTTTTGGAACATGAATTCTTTTGGGGCATCAGAAACAAGCTCCTTTTGTTCCAGTAATTAAACAATGGAAAGGAAATTGGATATTCAAACAGTTTAAAAATCTCAATCCCAATTTCCATGTAATCATTATTTGGTCTTTGTTTCCAGTTGTATGTGTCTGTGGAACTTTTGATACTACTTCACCCCCACCGTTACTAGATAAACTAATCTGGTGCAAAAACAATGCCCAATTTTGCTTCATCCATAAAGGAAAAGTCACTTCAAATCTCAAAACAAAAATGATATATCTATATAACTGAAATACAAATCATATATACATGAAGCAACATCATTATACAATTGCAAAGAGACACAACTGAACATTGCAACATCAGTGCTCTGCTACTGCTGCCTGTTAAAATTTCATTTTCCTCATATGCAAACCCATAAAGACACTCGGATTTCGTTATCCATGGGACCCTGAACCAGAATACTACCCACAATTTATCCCTCTCTCAATTGATTCACATCGCTGGCACATACATTGCCAATAAATCATTATCCACACCATCAAAATTAATTAAATTATGACAGCCAACATCATCAGGCATCTCAAAAGGGTACACAGATATAAGACACAAACCAAGACCCTACACAATTTGTAAAGCATAGCAACTCTTTGTGATAGCTCGAAATTCTACATTAAATATGTATCATCCATGCAATTCTCATCTAATAAACTCCTTTCTATTCAGAAAACCTCTCAATTCTTTTGATTAACCAGCTCCCCTAGCTTATTCTTATATTTATTCTAATTAAAATTGAAAACCAAAAATCTGAAAACTCCAAACAGCAAACTAAGCTCAAAGATCTAAATTTTCTTTCCATCAATCAATTCAAATCCATCCGTTCATCAATTAGATTAAAGGGAGAAAACTGAAAGGGTGTTGGAAACAAATCAGATGACTTGAAATCGTAAATGTACCTACCCCGATTCATCAAGAACGGTTCTCGATATCTTCATCTTCCGTCTCGAACCCTTATACAACTCCTCCAAGGAACAGGGCAACTTAGTCTCCATCTCCGCCGCCTTGTTCAACCTCCCACCACCTCCACTACTCTTCCCTTTACCAGCATCATAACCACCAAAAAACTCTTCAAATATATCCTCCGCATCTCTGGGGCTAAACTTAAACCCCCTTTGTTTCGAACTTGGCGGCGGATACAACCCCGATTTCAGCCCATCTTCTCCGTACAAATCATAGATCTGCCTCTTTTGTGGATCGCTCAACACATCGTATGCCTCGCTTATCTGCTTGAATTTCGCCTCTGCTTCCTTAGTGTTCACTGCATTCTTATCCGGATGCCATTTCATCGCCAATCTCTTGTACGATTTCTTCACATCCTCTTCAGATGCATTTCTCGCCACTTTCAATATGTTGTAATAATCGACACCCATTTTCTCCACTTAACCTCGAATTACTCGAACATGAATGGGAATGAGAGTATATGTAGGGTTTCTATAGGGTTCTAGAGGACTGTGGAGTGGGAGAGATGGGTGGGGGATAGTTCCGACGACTAGGGCGGTCGTCAACGTTGGGGAGTCCGGATGCGCAGGCTAGCGGAGCGGCGGATGTTGAGCTAAGATACGCGTGTGTAGCGATATTATAAAGGAGGTTGTTAAAATGACAGGCGTGGAAAATACTCAGATACACTTTGGAACAAAGTGGTGATCTGGAGGCGTCAAGTTCTAGGCCCTGTTTGGGAATGTTTTCTTTTTCCAATTTTATATTCTACATTTTTACATTTCTCAATAATAGGCATCTTCCTCTAAATTAAATCATTTTATGTTTGTTTTAATATAATCATTACCCAAAATAAATGGTCTCAAATTGATTTGTGTTTAGGCCTAAGAAAGTATCAAATCATAATAATCTTGATTGGAGTGTGTTGGAATTAAAGAATGTGAATAAAAGGAGAAATTAATTAGATATACTATATTTTTTGAATCATACAAATATCAATATGTAAAATAAAATATTAATTTATTGTTTTACAGTAATAGATTAGTAGTTTTGCTATTCGTTTAAAACTTTTTTTTTTTCATTTAAATTGTCGAGCTTTAATTTAAATCTTGTAAATGGAGCCCGACTGTGACGGTTTTGTAAATGACAGGCATGTAGCAGTATCGGGTTCATAGCATAGAAAAAGGTGAGTAGGAGAGAGGAGTGAACGTGCAAGCGCGTAAAGAAAGGCAAAAGCGAGCGCTTACGTTACAAGGAATCTGTTTTGGCGTCTCTGGCGGCTTATACGACGTCGTTCTATCTCGTAAACTACGTCGTTTTTGTCGCGTTTGATCCGTGGTTAGTTAGTTGGAGGAGTGTGGGCCTTGGACCTGGGAATGAAAAGATAAGATGGGCCCATTGCAATACCATTAATGGGCTTTAACTTTATGTGAGATTATCTCACTCTGGCCCAATAACAATAATAATAATGCTTCCAATGAACTTCAACGTGGGGGGCCGTTGCAAACTTGGAGCACTTTGGGAGGAAAGACGTTTGTATCATTCTAACCAACCGATTGATTAAATGAATTTTCTTGTTAAGATTAACAATTTTGTACTTTTTCACATTGACACCTCATGCTTCTTCTTTCTTTCTTTCTTTCTTTTTTTTTTTTTTTTAAATTGTCTTTTTTATTTTAATATAAATTTTGTAATAAAATAATTTTAATAGAACACAATTTCTATTTTTGAAATTAATGTACAACTTAAATGTTTAAGATAAAATAAATTTTTAAAATTTCATAAAATTAGAAGTTTTAAACCTAAATATTTTACATTAGAGTATGTATTTAAATTCCGCAGTGTAAGAAGTACTTCACTATGAATGTAAATAATTACCGGTATTCATTTTTCAATATTATAAAATACAAGTGTATACTATAAAACATATATGTAAATTCAAATTTGTTGTAATAATTTTATATATATATATATATATATATATATATATATTATTTGTTTCATTTAAGAAATTGTTTAGTTAAATAAATATCTAAAACATAGCTATCAATATCATGTTTTGACAGTGATTCACTATTTTATATGATTTCTTTAGGATGTAGGAACCTTTTCACAATATATTCACTACTTTATATCAAAATCTCCATTATAACTGTATATAACATCAAGATTATCGAAATTCCATTATATGATATATAATATGAAAATTCATGTAACGTAGGAGTGTACCGCTAATTAATAATGGTTATAAAATGTGATATATCTATCCGAGTTTATCTCCAAACTTTTATTCTCTTAGTCTATGAGCCAAGAAATAATTTAGGTCTGAGATTAAGCCAAAGAAACTTTATGTATGTCATTCAACTAAATGACCTCAATATAGATTGTACACGAAATCAAAAGGCTTTAAAAAATATGAAATGAAATATCTACACTTATGCATCAATCATCGTAACAGAATTAGTAAGTGAAATTCACAATATTAGAGTATTTCAAATATCAATTCAGTATTCTAATAATAGAATTAAAAAAATCTATTCTGCTTTGATAAAGCTTGAACGTGGCTATTTCCAATTTGATTTTTTGTTATCATTGAAAGAAAATGACTCATACTAGACCTATCACTTATCAGAACTATCAAATAAAAAAAGTCTTATGATTGAGTTGATGATTTAGTCACTCGAACCAATTCAACCATTGATTTTATGAACATAAAAGAATAGGTACGATAAATTAAGCATGATTGATTTGGACCATGTTTTGTTTAGCTTATAATTTCTTTAAACACTTTATATGATGTTGAAGAGTTGATAATTGACAAAAAATATTTGGCAAATGATTAAAAAATATCTTATTTCATCCTTAAAAAAATTAAGAGCTTATAGACAATTTTTAAGAAGTAAGATGACATTATTTTTGACACTTCATCATCTTATTTATCATAATACTTAAATATTTATTTTGAATTAAACTCCAATGAGTCCAATTGTTTTACTATGAAATGCATAATTTTTGTAAGTAAGCTCATGGCCCATTGTGGTAATGGCCTATTGGGCTAACTTATGGCCCCAAGAAAAATTGGGCCGGTTGAAATGCCCACAGTTAAAGTGGTTAAATTAAATTGATTCGTTGGAGAGTGGGGAATGAAGTGAAGAATGGCCACGGTTTTAGTCACCACGCCACCGGGGGAGCTCTCCACCGCCCTCCGCCATCGTCATCACCGCCGTATCCTCCACATCTTAACTCAGTCCGCCACCGTCTCTATCCCTCATCTCAAACAGATGCATGCGCAAATTCTCCGCACTGCACCGACGCCCCACGAGAGTCCTGAAACTGTCTTTCTGTACAGTAGATTATTGCACTTTTCTTCCTTACGAGACTTAATCTACACTTTGCAATTATTCGGCCAAATTCCGAATCCCAACACATTCATTTACAACACTCTTATTAGAGCCTATGCTCACAACAAATACCAAAAGAAACAAGCTTTCTCTGTTTTCTTAGAACTGTTGAAACAAGAGAATTTACTCCCTGATAAGCATACGTTTCCATTTGTGCTTAAAGCTTGTGCGTATTTATTTGCTTTGAGCGAAGGAAAACAGGCTCATGCGCACGTTTTGAAGCATGGGTTTGGCTCAGATATCTACGTGAACAATAGTTTGATTCATTTCTATGCCTCGTGTGGGCACTTGGAGAGTGCGAGGAAACTGTTTGATAAAATGCCGGAAAGAAGCTTGGTCTCATGGAATGCTATTATTGATGCTCTTGTGCAGATTGGGGAGTTTGATGAAGCTTTGAGAATGTTTGTAAGGATGATGCTATCATTTGAGCCAGATGCGTACACAATGCAAAGTGTGATAGATGCTTGTGCTGGTTTGGGGGCCTTATCCATGGGGATGTGGGCACATGCTTATGTTTTGAGGAAGTGTGAAATTGATCCTAGTTTTGATATCCTGGTAAAGAATTCTTTAATAGAGATGTATTACAAATGCGGGTCAATGACAATGGCTGTACAAGTCTTTCAGGAGATGACTAGAAAGGATGTGAATTCTTGGAATGCTTTGATATTAGGATTTGCAGCTCATGGAGAGGCAGAGAGAGTATTTGAACATTTTGATCGAATGGTCAGTGAAGAAAATATAACTCCCAATTCTATCACCTTTGTTGCTGTTCTGAGTGCTTGCAATCATAGAGGTTTGGTAGATGAGGGCCATAGATACTTTCATATAATGGTGAACGAGTATGGCGTGGAGCCAGTTTTGCAGCATTATGGCTGCCTAATTGACCTTCTGGCACGAAAGGGGCGAATCAATGAAGCGCTTGATATAGTATCGAGCATGCCAATGACACCCGATGATGTGATTTGGAGGTCTCTTCTTGATTCTTGTTGCAAACAAAGTGAGGGCTTGGACCTGAGTGAAGAAATGGCGAAGCATTTAATGGCCTCCAAAGGGAGTTCTAGCAGTGGAGCTTATGTTCTAATTTCAAGAGTATTTGCAACAGCTAATCGATGGAATGAAGTTGGGTTGATTAGGAAATTGATGACAGATAAGGGTTTTGCTAAAGAGCCTGGTTGTAGTTCAGTAGAAATCAATGGCATTGTTCATGAGTTTTTCGCGGGCGATTCATCTCATCCACAGATCAAAGAGATTTACCAGTTTCTAGATGTGATTGAAGAAAGATTGAAGATGGCAGGGTACGTTCATGACTTTTCGCAGGCACCTCTGGTTGATGAGGATCATGATGAGAAGGGGAATTCACTGAGACTTCACAGTGAGAGATTGGCGATTGCCTTGGGGCTGTTGAACTCAAAACCAGGGGATTCTATTCGTATATTCAAGAATCTGCGTGTATGCAAAGATTGTCATAATTTTTCCAGGTTAATCTCCAAAGTTTTCCATGTGGAGATTATCATGAGAGATCGTCTTCGATTCCATTCTTTCAAGAATGGTACGTGTTCTTGTATGGATTTCTGGTAATTATCACACTGATTCTGTAAGTAGCATTACCATTTACATCTACTTTGTTAATTATGGTTATAGTGTATAAAAGTTAAACCATTCAAGTGATTCAGAATCAGTGAACTAGCAGATAAATGCTCTTTCTTCAGATAGAAATAAGATGAAAATGGTAATAAGATGTGTACTTTCTTCACACTCTTCATTTGCTTTTTATTCACCAATGATAATGCTAAAGATCTCAGACAACAGATCTAATACAATGGCTTACTACAAAACCAGCTCATGAGCCACTCTCAAAAGCAAGAAAAGAAGCAAAAGAACAAAGAATGACTGCTAACTAGAGAAATATATAATAAGAATCACTTGATTGTATTTGTATATACAAACTCATTATGGATAGGTATGTACCAAAAAACAAGCATAGGGATAGCTATGTACCAAAAAACACACAGCATTTGCCATCACTCAAAGCAAAACTGTGGATATTTTTAAATCATCCATTATGACATTTCCATTTCCTTGAAGACTAGTATGAACTAATCCCTTGGGATGAGGGCGGAACCACAACAACGTGCATGGATGCGTTATTGGGAGGAAGATGCAAATGGAGAGGATAAAGCTTCCCATTCAACTGACTTCGTCCACACACACTAATACCCTCAATTCCCAACTCCTCCTCAAGCCTCTTCGTCAATTCATCCACTCCATTGCCTTTGAATGTGATGCATAGCTCCTCAAACCCCTCGTCCACGACACCATTCTCATCAGATAAATGGAAGTATATTAGCCTTCCATCACTGCCCTTCGGAGGTGAGCTCACAAATGAATCCCTTGACTGCAATAAATCCAACAATATATAGTCAGCACGCATATACTTTGAATTACTAGTTAATTCAGAAAGACATGCTTTCTATCAGGATTCCTTTTCTGCATACAAATTCCAACACTTTGAATATTCTACTACTTTTTATCCAAAGTTCAACACTATATATGCTCTGAATATTCGACATAGATATTTACTAAACAGAATCCATCTCAATAGAACAGATGAAGTGCCCCAAATCAAAGAGATTAATTCAATTAACTAATTACCTCTTGTCTGGAAAAGCTAGCATAGTGGGAAGAATGAATGGTAACCGGAGAGTCGTCGGACTGGGAAGCAAACGAATCCGCCTTCACCACCAGCGGCGTCGGCGGCGGCTTCCCTGCCGGCGACAGAATCTCCATCGTGTGCACCTCCCACAAAACCCACTCCTTAGTCGAAGTCCGATGGGGAACATCATGCGTGACGGAGTTCCTCCACGGCGGCAAGCCACCATTGGCCCTCAGAAACTGGCCGTACCTGGTCTTCAGCTTAATGACGCCTCTCTCACGCACAGGCTCCCACTCGACGGAGCTGTCGAGGCGCTTGGGTAGCGTCTGCAACACTTTTCTTCCCGTCATACCTAAGAGAAACGGCTGGTTTGACGCCGTCAAATACTTGCCGTAGCAGCTCCTGAGGCGAATGATGGAGTCGGAATTGGCGAGGTATTCGACCTCCCACAAGGCGGCTTTGGATGATCCGTTGCGATCTTGAGTGACGGATTCCTCATCTTCCTCCGCCGTTAAGAATTTGCCATGGCAGTTCTTCAGGCGGACGGATTTCGCGTTTAGGAAAAGCTCCATGGACGTTGTTCTTCCGATTGAAATCAAAGTGCTCTGCAGAAATCAAGAGTGTCAATCAATTGGGTCTCGAGTCGAGGGTTTAGTTGCAGGTGAGAGAAATGGATTAATGGAATGGAATAGGATTGGGATAGGTATATATACAGAGCAGGTAAGGGAAGTTTCGTATGGCAGCGATGAAGTTGAATTGGCGCCAGCTCTATTTGATAAAGACGACTTGTCTATGTTTCCAAACGCGGTCATGGATTGAAATTTTTGACATTCCACGTCAGCAACAATGATGTTTTTGACTAAAACTTGACATTCCAATCCAATGTTCTCAAATTAGTTCTTGGTTGCTCTGTAATTAAATACATTTAATTCCCATATAACTAGACTAGATAAAGATAGGAGTAGGACACCATGTTGGACTATTGGTTTAAACCTGCAAATTTGTAGGATAGTCAGGTGTGGTCCTTGAATGCCAAGAAAGAAAAAGGGAATATTTTTATCCTAGATATTCAGTTTTTGTTTTATATTTTTAGATTTTGCTCCTCAGCTCCATCTTTTTATTTGTTTTCATACTTTTATTTTTATTAACTATTATTTTTTCCCATTTTTTTCTTCATTTAAATATTTTTTAATTTTTGTAGCAAGTCAGATCCCTCTCAATAACAACACAACTTACACAAGGGTGGAATTATAGGAGATAGAGGCTAAAAACAACAGAGTTAAAAAGTAAGGGCAGGAATAATAGACAAAGAATAAAGGGCAAAAACAAAAATATTAAAGCACAAAGAGCAAGAGTTAAAAATACGCGTTATATTTTTCCAAGTAAGAATGAAGTACTAAATTGTTTGATCAAAGTGTAAGTGATAAAAATGATATTGTATGAGTTATACAAAACATCTTTAAATATTCCATTAAAAGCTAAGTTTGACTTTTAAATATGACTATTTTTTTAAGACAGATTCTTGAAAGACTTCTTTGAATTAAGATCCAAATATTTATGAACAGAACACATGAAGATAAATATATATTATAGGTGTGGCCTCACCTAATACTCATATTTATTAGGGAAGGGACTGACCAAACATAGGCTATTTGATGAGGAAAACTCTCATATATCTGATATTATCGATCATTATCAGAATATAATAATCAGCTAAATTATGATATTAAAACTAGTTGTAGTTTAGAATTCCCCTTCTATCAGATATACCACAAATCCGATTAATTCAAAGTTTGACCAAACAAATCAAATGTAACAATTGTTTAATCGAATGTAACAATTGACCAAACAAATCACACGTGACATGGCATAACATAAAAGAAGAAAACGAGAAAATATCACAGCACGTGGGACTTTTTTTTTTTTTTTTAATATTTTATGTAAACGTGATGCTATTTATTTATACTATTGAGACGAATTAACAACCATACTTCCAATATGATCTTCCTTCACATCATTAACAACAATCACAGTATACAAACAATTTTTGATTTAAATTATCAAAGAATTAAAATATGTCACGATATTTCGCAATGTTGAAAAGTTAATTCAACACAAAAACGTACCTTGTTCAGAAAGAAGCTCATGGAAGGCGTGGCCGAACCGGATAAACTCGACTGCAAAGAACCCGACGACCCGAACTCGAAATCCAAACCCGATAAGCTCGAAACCATGGACAAAGACTCATCCTCCACCGCCTCCACATCCCACACCACCCAATCATGCGTGGCGGCGACGTGCGGGATATCATGCGTCACCGAATTCCTCCACGGCGGCGTTCCGCCGTTGGCCCTCAAGTACGTCCCCTGAATCGATTTCAGCTTCACCTGAAATCCGTCCCTAGTTGGCTGCCATTCGATTGCCAATTCCTCTGTGTGGTTTGCCGGTAGGGTTTGGAGTACTTTATGGCCGGTCATGCTTAGCAACGACGGAACGTCGGAGGCGGTGAGATATAGGTTGTAATAGCTTTTCAGGCGGACGACGTAGCGGTTGTTATCGACGAGCTCCACCAGCCACCACGATTTCCTGGTGGCGCCGCTCCTGCTCTGCCGTGTTGAGATTTGGTTGTCGTCGGCGATTAAGTACTTGTTTAAGTGGCTTTTCAGCCTCACTGCCTTTGCTTTTGTGAAGAATTCCATTAAATTTTTTATTGTTTTTTGTGTGTGAATTATTTTTTTTTTTTTTTGGAAATTAATAGGGACTGGTTGGGATGATTAATTATTGATGCATGCGAGAAATATAAACAGTATTTCTTTTCTCAAAGGGTGAATAAATGAAAGTGAATTAGAGAGTGATGCCAAAAAAATTTAACAGTGAATTATCGAGATATGTGGTATGTTTTTTTTTTGGATTTGGATTTGAGTAGATGACTTGGCGGAAAATTTTCAAATGTGGATTCTAAACAAAATCTCAGAAAATAGAAATAAACTTTGAATTTCAAATGAAACTCATCTAAACAAACACTCCACTTATTATGAGGTTTAAATTTATTGCGCTCAAAACCTTCCATTTTATTAGGAACTAATTCCTCCAATTTAAATGCACTCTATGCGTTTCGAAATTTTGTAATATTGAGAGATTAGAATAATATCTACAAGAATTATGTACCAAAATGAAAAGTGTTTCCTATAAAAAACAAATGATAAATGTTAATTTTAATTTGTACATCATGATTTCTATTTATACTCTCATCTTTTCTTTTTATCATTTCACAAAAAATATTATATGAGATTGTATCTCAAACTATGCCAAAAATGATTGAATTGCCTTCTAACAAAGACTTACCTTTTTTTTTTTGTTTTTAAGGATCTCACCTTCTTTGAAAGTCGCATGATTTAATTATGTTTCATCAATGTTTATAAATGATGTTAATCTTTTTTAGTAATATCTTATCTTAAAAACTTTTTTCTAGATTCTTTTAAATGAAGACAAAATAATAATAATAATAATAATAATAATAATAATAATAACAAATCAGCATTAATGCTATAAAATAAATCTATAATGCTTTGGTGAAGCACCCATAAATAATCTGCTGCAACTTGAATGTTACAATACAACTTGGGAAATACATATTTGTGTTGGATAATTTGCGAGGAAGACCTGAAAGAAAACCTCCTCATAAAGTGTCATTCAATATCTTTTCCGAATTTTAATCAAAATATGATTATCATGATAACACAATTTATTGAGATTTTTTTTTGTAATTAAACGTGATAGATCTGATATTCCAGATATGTTAATAATCTATAGAAGTCATTATATTTCCCTCAAAAAAAAAAAAAAAAAGTCAGCATATATCTTAGTGACAATATCTTTTATAAGATTCTTATTTATCCTGATATAAGTTGGTGATCTCACAAAATTATATTGATAAGATGATATCACAAAATTCATTATGATTTGTCACACATATACTCATATGCTAACACTTTGATGTTTTCCTAAATATTTCAAAACTATATATTGATTTAAAGTAAAATTTAAACTTCATATTGAATATTCAAATGGGAAGGTGGGGGAAGTTAGGTCAGTGTGGAAAGGCGAGTGCATGTTGAATTCTTAATGCTCCACCTCAGCGGAAAATCCACGTGGACTACTACTCTTTCCCTAATATCAGAAAATCAAGCCGGAGAACACGCTTCTTCACCCGTAGTTGTTTAACTTATAACACGTTTTATGAATCAATCATATCATACTTTTACCCTGTTGCTTAAAAGCGTCATTTTCCAACTATGTGCCTAAATTTTTTTTCCTATTTTGTTGGCCGAGTTTTTTGTTCACATTATATACACATTGCAGTTATACAATCACCCAAATAATCTTTTTCCCCCTATTTTCTTTGATACAAAGCGAACGAAACAACATTATTTAGTGACAAAAACACTCTAGTTTATTACTTAATTTTTATTTTTATTTTATTTGACCGACATTAATCAGTTATGGTGGAAATGGAAAGTAGTTTCATTCAAGTAGAACAACTCTATATCCAGCTTTTTGAATTCAGTTGTTAACAATATTTTGTTACAAAACTATCTCCTTCGGGAGTACAAGTTAGTACTGAAATGAATATTTAAAATATTCTTATACTCACAAGATAGTATTTATACAAAAAATATTAGGTATTGGGAAACTCTTTTATTTTTATTTTTAATATTAATATATCATACAAATCAATATTTTATATTTTAAGTGTACACTATTATGAAAATTTTAACTTTTACTATGACTATTAATTATTCTTAAAATTTTAAAATAATATTATTTAACATTATAAAGTCTTTGTTACAAATATAATTAGATTTGTAAGGTAAGTATTTTTACACATATTTTGATATACTTTAAATACACACTTTTCTATACACTTATGATGTTAATATAATGTAGTATTATATTTACTCAAAAATGAGAAGAAAGAAAACGTTTGAACTTATAAGAACAAGTTAGATACACAGACCTGTTGCCCTATGTACAGTGGGCATGTTAATATGTGTATGTAGTTGATGTGTCAAATATCTAATATACTTATTAATTTCACTTTTCATGTAATGGGATAATTGTATCATTACACGGCAGACATATTAATAGTTGTCTGCAGTGGGCATTTTATCATTTTCGATTAGATACATTATATAGAAGTTACACTGATTGATATATATATATATATATATATATATATATATATGTATATATTAAATATATGCATGCATTTATATGTGTATATATATGACTATAAAAAGTTCAAATTAAGTAGTAAACTTATCAATATTTCAACATATTTATCCATTATTTGAAATTTTAATCCAAGTAAATCCACATCTCCACAATAGAGTAGTTTAAAAGAAAAAAAAAAGAAAAAAAGAAAGACATGTAAATATACAAAAAAATTCTTATTACAAACAAAAGGGATGACTGGAATCCTCCACATTTGAATTCTATGATATCTTGTAAAACTTAAAGAGAAAAGACGGACAAAATAAAAATTGTATGAATTTCTTTATTTATAATTTTGTTTTCATCTATTAGTCTTCTTCTTTTCATTTTCTCTGAAAATCCCCCCCCCCCCCCCCCCAAAAAAAAGTGAAGATTTCATTATAAAAAGGGACAACCATGATTTAATGGTAAAATAGTAAAGTCATATCTAGGGTTGTAAACGAATCGAATCGAATATCATGATATTCTATTCGTATTCGTTTATTATTCGAATAATATACAAAATTCGTATTCGATTCAAATATTTCATTCGAATATTCGTATTCGAATTTGAACTTGGAAGTTTCACTGTTTTTTTTTTCAAATATTTGTTTAATTCCAAATTAATAATATCAAATTGCATAGAGCTAGCATATACATATATGATACAATACCTATATTATACTTATAATAAGCAATAAAATCCATCAATTCTTTGTATTAAGTGCAATAATTCATAAACCAATAAATTATAAATTAACATCCAAAATATTTATCAAATACATGAATACAAAGCTTTGGGCCAAGATCCTAAAATTAAACCAAAAATTTGTGAATCTAAGACTGAGATTGAGAATATATATACTTATAAATAAATATTTGTTGGCCCCCCACCAAACCGACCCAACCTAGGCTCCGACCCAAGTGGAGACCAGACCGCCGGCCTGGGCCAGAGACCGACCCGACCAGAACCTGACCTAGGGGCCCAATCAGGGACCAAGCCGACCACGATCGAGCCTACCAGGGGCCGACCCGAACCACGACCGAGCTGACCAGGGCCAGCCCGACCAGGGAACGAGCTGGCTAGGCTCCGAGCCGGTGGGTCCCGACTCGACCAGCGATCGACATGACCTAGAGGTGTCATTACTCAATACATTCCTGGAGATACAAATGGAAGACCAGAAACCAATCTTCATAAGGAGAGCAGAAAAAAGTTAGTTTATTTCAAGAAAGAGTTTTCAAAGAAGGAAACAAATTAGGATAGAATCATATTCAATTTAAATAGGATTTAATCCGTTTTTTCCTTATCTGTACCCTAAAATCGGGGGATTTATTTCTTACTTTCTAAGTTTCATATCTCAGGTCTAGCCTATAAATAGGGCCTCAATTATCATTCAAAAGAAGGAATTCTAGATCCGAAATCATTCTAATTAGAGAGTTTTTTACTCTTAATTTGATATAAAAAAACGTTCTGGCCGGCTAAAACTGACCGACCAGAATAAGCCTAGCAAATTTGCCTACCAGAATAAGCCTAGCCGACCAGAATAAGCCTAGCAAATTTGCCTACCAGAATAAGCCTAGCAAATTTGATTTGTTCGGGTAGGCACCGGGCACAGTCTTTCTTTTACTTTATTTGATTTTCTAAATTCTATTCGATTCGATTCATTAAAGCCGGATCGACTTCTTTGGTGTTTGGCTAGGATTTTATGCTCTACAAAATCTAACGTCAACAATATTTATTAACAATTTATTAAAATTATATATATATATATATATTTATTATTCGAATATATTCACAAATATTCGAATCGAATATGATTATATTCATATTAGGATAACATTCGAATATAAAAAAATATTCTTATTCGCATATTTTGAATTCGGATATCGAATCGAATCAAAAAAAATTGATTCTTTTACAACCCTAGTGATATCCATTCAATCAAGAAGTAACAAAAATCATGAACCTAAGAAAACAATCAAATGACACAACAAATAATGATAATATAGACATAAAAAATAGGAAATAGTGATGGAGAGTGGAATTGAGAGCAATAGTAAGGGAGCGATGAAGCCAAGAAAAGTGGGGCATGATTATAGGGGTGTTTTAAAAAAAATTATGACAGTCAAAAGCAGGTAGATAGATACTTTTTCAACTTAAATAAATGATTAAAAACTGTCACAATTTTTCTAAAACACCCCTTATAAATGTAAAAAGCAAGCAAGGAAGCAATGATATTAGACGATTGAAAGTGTGGAAAAAGGGCATTATTACAAATTTCCACATCTCTCTGGTTTGGGCAGCCAAATGCCAATTGTTATGTTTATGAGGTTTTTCTTGTCTTTACCCCTTTCTTTTCACGTGAGTCCCCCACTTTTCCCTCTCCTCGAGACCCCCCACATCATACACCTAATCTATTCTACACTCCATTCCTCATTTTTGGCTATACTTAGATTTAAAATGTAACAAAAACTAACAGAATTCGACTTTATATATGCAATAAAACTTGAACTATAGATTAAAAATGCAATAAAAATTAATGGTATCATCAATTCTTTAACTTAATTTTATTTTGAAATATAATGTCTTAAAATATAAGTCAGTAAGATGAAACCTTACTACTCACCGTTAAATACATTTTGTTTAATATCCATTACTCGATAATCAATATTTTATATAATACATATACAATATGATGATTATTTTATAATAAAAAAACATGAAATATTGTCTAGGATTTAGCACACCCTCGACATTAATATCGAACTGGGTGTATTAGAAATTTTGAAATCAATATGGTATCTACATGCCATGTACTATTACACTACTATATGATGACCTTGCAAATAATAAACTAAGACCCCAGTCTCCACACCCACCCCATCCCACCCCCCTTATTAGACTTGGACGACCCAAACTAGATCAAGATTTAGATCTTTATATCACTCATTGATGACTACATTTCCCATTTTGGCTCCACCAATATGCCACCAACCGCCGCCGCCGCCACCACCACCACCACCGCCACATTCATCTTTCTTATCACACTCATCCCATTCTCGTCCACAGTAGCATCACCCCACGCCTGCTCACCGGAAACCAAAAACCTGTGCCCACCTTTCACCTCTCCGCCGCCGTTCCCCTTCTCCTTCTCCGCCGGCTGCGGCCACCCTTCCTTTCAAGTCCACTGCCTACCCTCCTCAGGAGCCACCATTTCCATCAACGACGTCTCTTACTCTCTCCTCCATTACGAACCCAACTCCACCTCCCTCACCGTCTCCCCCGCCTCACCCCCACCCCACCACAGCAACTGCAGCTCAACCCCAGCCATCTCCACGCTCAACAAATCCATTTCCTTTTCCGGGTCGCCATTCCGGGTCTCCGATTCTTCCTGCTCCAGACTCTCAGTCCTCAAGCCATGTCCACCTCCGAATCTCCCCAACTGCAGTCGCTGTTCTTGGGAATGCAAGCTCATCAAGAACCCCATCCACCTCATCCACGACTGCGGCGGCTCGGCCACGCGCCACCGCGAGGACTTCCAGCCTGAATGCCAAGGCGACGTTCTCGGAGTCCTCGATAGCATACTCAGAATAGGCTTCGAAGTCGAGTGGGATGAAGACCAAGATTCCTATTTCTCCAGCTGCAAATCCTGCAAAGCTAACAACGGATTCTGTGGGTTCAATTCATCCGACCCGAGAAAATCCTTCCTCTGTTTCCCATCCCAAATCCGAATCCGCCAACAAAGCCCTAACAGAATCGCCATCTTGTCGATAACCTCCTTGTTCGTGTGTTTCCTAATCGCTCTCTCCATCGCCTTCGTTATTTTCCAATCCAGAAAAACCTCTCTACTCGATGCAGATGAGGACCCCACCATCATCTTCCTCCGGCGCCACCGCTCGGCGAGTCTGCTTCCGCCGGTGTTCACCTACGAAGAGCTCGAAGCATCGACCAACCACTTCGATCCTAAACGCAAAATCGGAGACGGAGGATTCGGTTCGGTGTACCTAGGCCAGCTCCTCGATGGTAGACTAGTAGCTGTGAAGCACCTCCACAAGCACAACTCCGCCATAGCTGGCGGCGAAAAGGGGTTCTCAAAAAAGTCCTTCTGCAACGAAATCCTGATACTATCCTCCATTAACCATCCGAATTTGGTGAAGCTCCATGGATACTGCAGCGATCCAAGAGGCCTACTCTTGGTCTACGATTATGTCCCCAATGGCACTCTAGCCGATCATCTCCATGGAAAGCAGAGTCTGTACAGAAAAGGCGCCTTGACCTGGACCACCAGGGTCGACATCGCCTTCCAAACGGCGCTGGCTATGGAGTATCTGCACCTCTCGGTTATGCCGGCGGTGGTTCACAGGGACATTACTTCGTCCAACATTTTCGTGGACAGGGACATGAGAGTGAAGGTCGGGGATTTTGGTCTATCGAGGCTTCTAGTATGCTCTGAAACGACAATGGCGTCGAGCATCACTTCAGAGGGCGTTTGGACGGGGCCTCAAGGCACTCCAGGGTATTTGGACCCTGATTACTACAGATCATTCAGGTTGAACGAGAAGAGCGATATATACAGCTTTGGAGTCGTGTTGTTGGAACTGATCACCGGAATGAGAGCCGTTGATCAAACCAGGGAGATGAGGGAGATGACGTTGGCGGATATGGTGGTTCCCAGAATTCAAATGGGATTGTTGATCCAGGTTGTGGACCCTGTTTTGGTGGTGGATGGGGAAGCGATGGAGGGGGTGGCCGCCGTTGCTGAGCTGGCATTCCGGTGCGTTGCGGCGGATAAGGACGACAGGCCGGATGCGCGGGAGGTGGCGGCGGAGCTGAGGAGGATTAAGGGCCGCGGAAGGGGCGGCGCCGGTGGGATTTTAAGGGGATCGAATTCTAGCAACGTGGTGGTGCCTGATGGGGTTGGACCATTGTTGTAGAATGCGCCCCGCCACACCAGAGCACAAATGTGGACCCGTCCAACCACAATCTAACACCTAAGCTAATTGTTTGGATTTGATTTTGAGATTGTGGAATTGGACTTTGATTTTATTTCTCTGGGTCAATAATGTTAGTAGATCTTATGCCCTTTCTTTTTACTTGTACTCAATTTAACCTCTCTTTTCCAAATTTATGCTTCTTTCTTAGATTTTGTAACTTCTGAGGAAGAGAATAAATCAATGATTTCATTAAAATGATATGAAATACCTTTTAAAAAAAACCACAATATCATTTCATGGTTTCATAGGTATCATAAATTAACAATCTAGTAAAATTATAAATAAAATTTAAACACTATGACATTCTATTGAAATATAACTTTGTCGTCAGTGGCTGAACTATGTAACTATAATATATCTGATTTTTGAACCGATTTAAGTTAATATTAGTTACTTAACAAAAGTTATTTGATTAGTTAAATTTCTTTGATATAATAAATTTTGCTCGGTTCCAATATTCTACATTAAGAGACCTTCATTAAGAGACAAAGTCATGTGACTCTTGTCCAATATACGTTTGGTTGGGACAATGACCTGAGAGTGCATGTTTACCTAAATTTCTTAAAGTCTTGCTTATTTCAAGAAATACAACATACACATGTCAATTATCCAAAGTTGACACTTGATGACCAGTCTTATTCTAACCTCTGTAACATGCAACAAAACAGTACATATACAGATGATGGTCTATACAAGTCAACTAAGTGAAATATGTAGCTTCTAACTCCTTGGCTTTCTCACCATAACTTGCTGCTTCCTTTTTCCCCAACATTGAACTCGCTTTCTCCTACGTTAACAATTTCATCAACTTTGTAAGTACAGTGAAACCTACTACAAGAGTGAAAATATACATGTGAAACCTTAAACAGGAGGTGTACCAGGAGAGACCATAAGAACGGTGCACCAACCCGTTTCTTCAACTGTTTTTCGATAGCTTGTATGGCTTAAAGGGCCAAAGACATTGTAATTAGCGTAATCAGATTCACTGGGGAAAAAGAAAATTAGTTTGACTGATACGTACCTTTGGTTGCTTCTCCCGTTTCTAGCAGCAAGCTGATGTGTACTTCAGTGAACACATCGAGCTGTTCATCAGATGCCCCGATTATCTAGCATAAGAAAGCAGTTTTTACATTAAGAGAATAAACTTAAGGTGGTGAAAGCTTAGGTGTTCTTTCTTGATCATACCTTGTAGTCAGTGGCATCATAGTCGTGTCCTAGAAGTTCCAACGACTCCTTATGCTCGCCCTTCCCGAATCTGTAGAGAGACTCTGCAAGCTAGAAGAAGAGCCATCATGTGTTAGTTACAAAGGAAATGCCAAAAGAAAGAGAATAAAAGAAAGCAAACGACAGAAACGAACTGAAAGTCCTCTCTGCATTAGTTTTTGTTTCTTCTTGGTCATCATTGAAACCCTACAGCCAAAAGAACGGGCGTTGAAACGAGTTAGTCAGCAAAGCCACTAACTAATAAGAAAACTTGGGAGAGAATGGGAAGATCTCTCCCACCTGGATTTCAATCCCTCTAGTAATTCTTCTGCTTTATTTAATTTTCCAGTACACGATAAGGCCCATAAAATCAAGACATCAAGGTGCCACTCCAGAAACCAAAAGCTCTGAGCCACGCAGTTTTAGCATGTAAACACAAAATTGAAGAAAGTAAATGGTCTTTACATTTTCCAGAAACTGAAAAACAGGAGGATGGAAGGTGGCAACTTACTTGATCTGTCACAAAATTGACTAAATTATTTAGACGATCCTCAAAAATATCATTTGCACCTCGTATATACACGCGCAATAACAAACCAGCAGCATTCAAGAATACCTGCATTACCACATACACGATGTAATGAGATAGAAGATCTTCTGTGCAAGAAGCAGATTTAGGAGAAAAGCAATATGATAAACCTCTGCCGCCATAGCGTCACTTCTTTCCAGTTCTTTCCAAATGCATTCATCATAAATATCCCGCACTTTTTCCATAGGAGCATTGGCTTCCAAGTAACATAAAGCCACATGCCACCAGTTGTGTGTATACCTAATAAATAGCCCTCTTCAGCCAGCTAAAACATGAAAAGAATAGTATGATATTTTTTTACATGGATATGCATATGTACACACATAAAAGACGACAAAGAACCCCATGATCGTGCACAATTATTCATGAACTCCACTGCTTCTTTGAAACGACACTCATACTGGTAAACATGGCAAAGCTGCACGCGTTGGAAAACCATAAGGTTTTGTCTGATACGAGTAGATAAAAAGAACATTCGAATGAAGTCAAACTCACGGCATGCTGTGACCAAGGATCATCCTTGTTGATCTCATATCCCTTTTTGCCAGCCTTCTCTGCGTCTTCCATTCGACCAAGCTCTAGCAAAGGAAATGCAAGCATGCCATATATATAATCCTGATCGTCATTTACTGGAAGGACCTGTTTGTTATATATGCTATTAGTTAAGTTGATACTTAATATGTTATGTGCAGCATTTTGCTAACATGATGCACAAGTCACTTGAAAATCAACTTTGTTAATCAATGCGCTAAAAGATTTGGTTTGCTTTAATAGAGTACCTGTTCCACGAGTTCCAAAGATAGATCGGGTCGACCCATATAAAAGCATAGCACTTGACCTCTCTTCAGTGATACAAGATCTTTGGGGAAATCTTGTAAATACTGTAATCAATTCAATACCCAGAAAGTTAGATTATTCACAGAATTCCTCAACGCCGGAGCATAAGAACAGATGTTTTCAAGAATGAGCATAGTCTACACTCTACCATGGTCTTCGACTAAAGGTCAGTATTCACAATCTGCTGGCTTTATGATTTTTAATGCAAGCAAGAAAATGTAGTTCTATAGGTATCTTTTTTAATACTATGATTCTCAGCTTAGCCACAAAGCATAATCTTATTGTTATTTACAATTAACACCATGTGAAATGGAACTTTAAACATAAGGACCATCAGATAAAAGGAGAAATACATATAATAACTATCTTTTTTAACCAATCAAAATAAAAGATCACCTTGGAATGCAACTCTACGGCCAGATCATCATCTCTATCCGGAGAAATCATATATATTAAAGCTTCAAATGTTGCCTTCTCGTATGAGGTAGCATGTTCCTGGCCAAATTCCAGAAAACCAAGCTGAATTTCAAGAACCTAAGACTGAATTCAATGTAAAAAATTCATGAAAGAAAATGGAAACTATACAAGACGAGACTTGGCTGCATCGATGAATGCATGAGCACGAGATGGATCAGTCGAGAAGAGAAAATGGGCAGCCAAGATGTTGCCCAGAACACACTCTGGATCGCTTTTTGGTGCTTCCAGTATAATTGATCTTTTCCTTCCATAACTAAGCACCTAAGAGCCAGAAAAAAAAAAAAAAAAAAAACATGAAAAAACAAATTCTTTCCATATCAAAAGCCTTAGATAACAAGGATAATCAATAAGCATCTTTTAAGAATTCAGAAAACACGATTTCCCACAAATTTCACCGAAGAAGCAAACACAATTATATTAAACATCTGTCAAGAACTGAAATAAGTATGCAATATCAGGAAGTGGGTTTTCACTAATTTCAACGAAGCAACAAAAAAACCATTCAAGATTTCGTTTTTAACACAAACCATGGACAGTGTAGTACGCATCTTCCAAGAAACCAAATAATTCAACAACAAAAAACGAGCAAAAATATAAAATAAAATTACCTGGTGATAGTAAGAGTTAATAGCAGAAATACAAGAATCTGAACAAGTTCTCACTTCATAACCCCATCTATCCAATTTTATCTCTGCTTCCATCTCCAAGAAAGCTTTTTTCCTCCGAGTTTTTCTTAGTTTGTAGTGATTAATGTAGTATACAGTGACTAATTATTAGGTCAAAGTTTCAGGGGTTTATAGCGATTGTCAAGAATCAACACAGAGACTCTCTTTGTCAATCGTTGTTTCCTATTTAGAGTTTGGATATGATTATTACATCAAGTTTCGGTTTTGGTTCTTTCTTTTCACAGCCTTTTGCCATCACAGAGATGCCACCTACCTTATAATTCTACTATTTTCAAACAAGAAAGGAAATATTTTATTGTCGGTTTAAAATGCAAACAATCATATCATTGTGGTGACGTGTGAAAGTACTATTTTACCCTCAAGAACTACCCAAAATACATTCATACATAACACAATGTTTATCAATTTATTCAACTAAAACCGTTATTGTTAGTACAAGTTTGATCCTCCATGAAGAATGGGATCATGAATTTCATCAAACAGAAGCAGAAGGTGGTTTTGTAGATTGAATCATCATATAAAACTGCACTAGTTTTTGAGGCTCTTGGACAACTTCCTTAGCAGCATCATGAGAAGAAAACCTGTGGGCCCATCCTGTCAATCCAGGGATCCTAGTTTCATCAAACAGTTTGAAACCAACTCCCATTTCTGTCACCTTCATCCATCCCAAGTAGCTTCCTAGTACTATATCAATATATCCTATGTTTTCCCCACCAAAATACTCCTTCCCTTTGCTGCTTTTGACAAATGCCTCTTCCAACAGCATTAGCCCTTCCAATATATTCCCTATATGCATCGCAGCTCGTGCCTCGTCTCCTGATGCCTTGTCAAGCTCCTTGAATAGTGGAAACCACTGAAACCAGTTCAAGTTTGTCAAAACTCCATGATTAAAAAAAGAAAAAAAAAGTGTTGTATTTGAAGAGAAATTGAAACTAGACCTTTTCATCAATGTATGATGCCCAAAAACGGGCTGTGGCGCGATCATATGGATCAGAAGGGAGGATTAACGGAGTGTTGCGTGTCCATGTTTCGTCTATGTATTGAAGAATGATTTGGGACTCACATATGGGGTTCTCATCATGGATTAGAACAGGGATTTTCTTGTGGATTGGATTGCATTCAAGGAGGAGTTGGCTTTTGTTGCTGTAGAAATTCTCTTCTATCAGTTCATAGTCAATGGACTTGAGATTAAGAGCTATTTGGACCCTGTTTGAGTATGGACTTGCCCATGATCCTAGTAGCTTAACACTACTTGTCGCCATATACAATTCTAATCAAGAAACAAGGTTTTTTAGATTGCTATTTCCAATATTGTGCACTGGAAAGTATGTGTTTCTTGATCATTATATAAGTTTATCTCATCTTGAAATAATATCAGTGTACATAATTCAAAATGTAGGGGCGGCTATCTAGTTGTATAATGGAAGCAAATTAATTTGACTTTCCTTCTGCTAATGAATAAATTTGTGTTATAGCACTTTAGGCCTACCTTCTGCTAAGTTTTAATTAACTAAGAATCTGATCTCCATTCTTTTCTCAAATACCAATTTGCAATACAAAACTGGACTAAAAATTGGATTAATAACTTCATACCAAACTGCCTACTTAGCTAGTGTAGCTTTGTGAAGTGATCTCATTCCATTTAAGTTGACAAATTGTTCATTGTTGAAATTCAAGCTATTATTAATTGCTTCTCAAAACCAGAATAATCATGAATCTCAAATACAGCCATTTTTCCACTCTAAGACTTTGAAGCCTTAATAAAAGCCTGGATCTTCTTGTGAAGTTCTGCAAGCTTCTGTGTCTCTGGGCAAACGGCCTTAACAGCCTCATCTGAGCAAAACCTGTCGGCCCATTTCACCAATCGAGGAATCTTGGCTGGATCCAAAAATTTTACTTCAACAACTTTCTCAGTCACCTTGAGCCACCCCAAACAAGATCCAAGAACAATGTCAACATAACCTATGTCATCTCCTCCAAAAAAGGCCTTTCCTTTACTACAACTAACAAAGGCATCTTCTAGCAACACCAACCCTTGATGAACTTCCTCTACGAGTCTTGCTCGTTCCTCTTTCTCTTCAGACAGTCTAAGCACTTTGAGCAATGGATACCACTGCATCATTTTCCAATATATATTAACACTTAAGAGCCATTTATTGTGAAAGATAAAAGACAGGCATGAATCTTGAATGTACCTTGCTATCAATATAGGCGGTCCAAAAACGGGCTAAGGCACGGTCACAAGCATTAGACGGGAGGATGGGTGAACCAGTAGACCAGGCATCGTCAATGTACTCGACAATGACTAGAGACTCACAGACAGGGCTTTCTCCATGGACAAGAACTGGGATTTTCTTGTGAACAGGGTTGTATTTAAGTAGCATTTCACTTTTCTGGTAGGCATTGTCTTCGATGAAATCATATTCAACCAATTTTAGGCTTAAAGAAAGCTGAACCCGATTAACGTATGGGCAAGACCATGTCCCTATTAACTTCACATCAGTTGATGCCATAACCAGTTTTCTGGAAATATTTCAGAAACTAGATTGAATGGAATATAAAGAATCTGTTACGAGGCTTGAAATTATATAACAACAGCTTCTAGTAGTTGTCGAAAGGGGCTGTCTGTTTCCAGAATGGAAGGAAACAGAGGATTCGGACATGTTAATATTCCAAAATCGGCACTTTTGAGATACTGCCAAACGCTGCATTGTTTCTACTGAGAATCTTGTCTCCAGTACAACTTTGTCTAGCCAAAATCAATTGATTCCACCAACTTATAACTACATAATAAGATCCATGTATCAGGCCTTTTGTATTTTTCCATGATGCTTTCTTGAAAAATGAGTTGAATTGTGTATGTAACATTGTTTTCAAAGGCTTCATTACTTGATTCTTCTTAATATTAGGCTATTAGATATTTTCTTTAACATTCTGCTGAGAAATGGAAAATATGTATATGCTCACACCTCACTCTTACAATCTGAAACAAACATGAACTCTAATTATCATTCCAAACTCCCTAAAAAGTCTCTCAATAATCAAACAATAAAGTTCTCAGTTTTAGTCCAAACACAACATTGTTGGTTCTATTGATGAGATAATCAAAAAACAAGCAACCCAAAGGACAAGAATCATCCGATATCGTATATATTTAATATTAATTTATATATTATTAAATTACCTATAAATTCGATTTAATGTAAAAAAAAAAAAGACACTTTTTTAAAATTGCATTCATTCATATAAATAAAGGGAAATTTTTATTTTTGGTATTAAATATTTCAGTTTTCCAATTTTAGTCCTGTAATTGTAAATTTTGTTCGATTTCAGTTCTTTTTTGTCGGAATTTGTCTTTTACGGTGGGCTTTCGACGAGTGAGATACACATGCCCCCAATTTCATTATTTCCAATTATTTACAATGAAACCCCACCAGAAAATACAAATCCCAATGAAAAAATGATTGAAATTGAACAAAATTTTCAATTACATGACTAAAATTGAAAAATTAAAATAAGTAGAATCAAAATTAAACACGAAGTTTAAGGTAAGACCAAAAATGAATTTTTCCACCCTATAAATAAGTGATGACCACCTCAAAACTTGATATGGACTCTCCTTCCAAATATAAATTGAAAGAAATCACAAATGACATGTATTATCAAGTGTTTTTATTAAAATATTTGATAAGCAATGGAATAGTGATATGTAAACTCATTTACTGCATTTGATCACAAAAACAAGCTAAGTTGTTGATATTACTAGTTGTCACTGCAATAGTAGAGAGAGTTTTCTTTTTTGCGATAAAGATCATTAAGATTTCTCTTTGCAGTCGAATGAGTGATACACTATTGAATGATTGTTATCTTCGCAGTCGAATGAACGTACATTGAAATGATGTATTTAGAAATGTTAACAATGAAACTATTATTCACTAATTTCAAAATATGAAAAATAGAAGACTAGAAATATTGTAATTAATTAAGTTTTATCGAAATTTTGATATATTTATACTCTTATTTTAGAATTATCATATTTTTTTATTAATTGACTTGTAGCTTGATTTGAAATCATGATGGGTCCGCTCAAGCTGTGCTATATTGTGGTCCTTTCTCTTGTAGTCCTTAATCCTTATGTACTGTTTTGAGTTTTTCATGTTCAATGGAGCTCATTGAGTGAGAAATAGTGATCAGGCCAGGCCCACTTTGAATGAGCAAGCACGTAATCTACACTCACCACATCTATTATGCATACAATTTATAATATTCTCAAAACTTGGTAATTCAATTCACTAATTCTTGGTTGTCCAACAATGGCTTCTGGTGAAGTGAAACTCTTGGGCTCCTGGTCAAGCCCGTTCGCTCTACGGGCCCGAATTGCGTTTAACATCAAATCCGTCGTGTATGAGTTTCAACAGGAAGATGTTTTGGTGGCAAAAAGTGACCTCCTCCTAAACTCAAACCCTATTTACAAGAAAATCCCAGTTCTCATCCATGATCACAACCCCATCTGCGAATCACTCGTCATTGTTCAGTACATCGATGAAGTTTGGGCTTCTGGGCCCGCAATCCTCCCTACTGATCCCCATGATCGGGCCATGGCCCGCTTCTGGACTACTTACATTGATCAAACGGTATGTTTATTTCAATATTTCAGAACAAGGGTTAAAATCATTTTTTGTTCAATAATTATGTTGAATTTGATTTTTGTTCTACAATTGTCACAACTTTCAATTTAGTCCTACAATTTAAGAATTTATCCGATTTTAGTTCAATTTTTCCTAATTGGGCTTTCCGGCGATACGCGTCAAATTCTTATTGATTAACATGTATTGCCACTATCACTTCTAGGTCATGGGAAAACCATTTTCCGACGAAATTCGAATTTTTCGATTAAAATAGAACTGAAAACAGACAAACTTTTAAATTGTAGGATTAAATTGAAAATTGTGATACTCAGATACCAAAATCGAAAGACACAATAGTTATGAGACGAAAAATGATTTAAACCCCATCATGTTATCCTTATAATCTAAGTCTATAGCATGTTCAAGAAATGGAATATTGTGTGCAGTTGTTTCCTGTCCTATGTGGCAACTTACTGTCCGAGGGAGAGGATGCAAGAAAGACAATAGAAGAAACAATGAAGGGCCTGGATTTATTAGAAGATGCTTTCACAAAATGTAGCAAGGGACAAAGATTTTTTGGGGGCGATAGAATTGGGTACGTGGACATTGCATTGGGGTGTTTTCTTCCATGGATAGATGTGATAAATAAAATGCATGATATCACTCTCATTGATGAATCCAAGACTCCAAATTTGAGGAAATGGGCTCTGGATTTTTGTGGTGATGCTGCTGTTAAGGATGTGTTGCCTCATACTGATGAGCTTCATGAGTTTGCTATGTTTTTTGTTTCTGTTGTTAAAGGTTCTGCAACCTAGTATTTGACTTATAAAAGATATTGCTGCTGGATATTTGTGTTCAAGAATGCTACTAGGTTGCTGTTCACTTCTTGTTTGGTGTTGTGCAATTTCTGTTGATTGAATAAACTATTACTTATTAATTGTGGTGGATAGTAAATGGGAGAAAATTGTAGTTCTATTTTTAAGAGAGAACCTTTAGCTTTGTATGTCAAGGAGATATCAATACTTACAAGTTTTGTCACCCAAATAAGAACATTACTAACTTTTCAATGTTAAAATTTTAAAATGTTAATGAAAAATAAGATATTATTTTAGAAATAAGTTGGGACTTCCAAACTTTTCAAAAAAGAGCTTATAAGCTCCTAACATTTTATTTAAGAATGAAATAAGACCTTATTTTTAAATCGTTTTCAAACACTATAAGATGTTTAAGAGAAATTAGACGTATTATACAATTTTTTACCTAAATTGAAGCGTCACCGGAAATCCCTAATTATTATTACAGAAAAGTGCCAGCAGAGGGACCTCTAAATCTTATTAAAAAAAAGGGTTTGGTGGGGCAAAAAATAAAAATAATATATATAAAATAGTGAAGACAATTTGGGCTTTGGGTCATTGTAGAAGGATTTAGGTTACTGGGCTTTATTTCAGACTTATTGAACCTAGGACAGTCTGGATTTTCTTATGTCGGGCTTGACCAATTTGGGCCAATAAGTGATTTTGGGCTTCTTGATTACTGATTCGATCCAAAGATAGTTCACATGGCCCAAACTTGAAAAGCAGTATTATTCTAATAATGATGCCCTTTTGGCCTTCCAGATTCCTTGTTAGCTGTTAGGCTAATTAAAATAAGAAGGTATATCTTACAGGACAGATAAGTAATGATGTGATTGTCTACTTCTTTGGTTTTTTGTTTGTTTCACGACTAATAATAGAATATATGTAAGTGGAAAAAAACAAAGAAACAATAATAGAAAATTATGTCTCATGCACCCTCCATCACTGCAGTAAATGCACCTCAATAGATCAACTCCAAAGTCCAACACTCTATGTTACAACTTCTTTTCAAAATACACATCTTCAAATTTTCTTATTACATGTTCACATTTCATCTTATATTTTATTATTTTTTTTATACATTATACACTAATTTGTTCCATCTTTCTTTGAAATGATCAAAATCTCAACATGTACTAGGACATTAGGTGTGAGCTCACACAATTATTCAATGTTTTCAAAAAGTCTACAACTAAAAGATATGATCTTTATGTACTCTATACTTGCTACCAGAACTTTAAATAGATGAGGACTAATGTACACCTTTTTGAATTTTGAATAGAAGTATGAAAAGGTGATAAACGGAGAAAGAGCAATAAGTGAGAAATTGTAGCATTTATTTAGTGTCACCAACAATCAGCTACCTTCAATTCTGTGGCTAAATTTGTTTAGTTGAAACATTATTGCCTTTCTTTTTAACCACTTTCCATCCACTGAGATTTTGTATAAATCCACAAGTCAAAACCAAGTCTTCAAAACTTAACTTTCAGGTTTAGCTCCACTCAGTCATGGCCCTCATGATCGACATTTTTCCAATGAGAGAGAGTTTCTTGTCCGAAAGAGAGAAGAAAAATTCAATACCTTCTCGATTATCATCTCTATATTTTATTCATTCCAGCTTTTCTCTCTGCAGCATTTATATGCACCTGCACATAGTGGAAGAATAGAGGATAAGGATATGGTAGTTGAATGAGTGGTTCCTGAATGTGATTATTTTCTCCTCTCTCTCTCTCTCATCACTTTTCTGACAATGGGAAAAGCTGTGAGGTTCTTGGGTTTGTTCTGTCTGCTGATATTGTTGTCTGCATCTCCTTCTTCTTCATTTCCCTTGTGCACTGACTTGAGTAAGTGTGTGTGTGTGTGTGTGTGTGTGTGTGTGATTCTTGGTGTAGTTTTTGTTATTTTCTTAGATTAATTTTGTGTTGAAATGTGCAGAGCAACCTAGCAGCATAAAGGGGCATTTGTCCTTCTGTTCTTACAATGGAAAAACGTGTTGCAGTTCAACACAAGATCTACAATTGCAGAAACGTTTTCAGGCTATGAACATATCCGATTCCTCTTGTGCTTCTGCTGTCAAATCAGTCCTCTGTGCTGTTAGTATTCTAACCTTTTCTGGGATGTTTGATTTTTGCTATATAACTTCGTTTACTTTCCATTTTGAGGAATTCTAGGATGTTTAGTTTTTCATTTACTATCCATTTTGAGGAATCCCATGAGAGAGAGAGAGAGAGAGAGAGAGAGAGAGCTATAAAGACTAAAGAGAGATATCATTCATACAATTGCTATTTGTTTGTATTTACAGATAGGAATATATCAGTAACCAATAAATTTAGAAAGAAATATAAAATATAATTTGTTAGAAAAAATTCTTACAAAATTTTTATTTCATCAGACATGTGATCCATTCTCAGCAAAGCTATTCAACGCCAATTCAAAGCCTAGGTCAGTTCCAATACTTTGCAATTCCACAAGTGGGGTAGCAGTATCATCTTTATCAACCCAAACAAACAATAGCTTTTGCTCAACCGTATGGGAATCTTGCCAAGATGTCTCGATTCTGGATTCCCCGTTCGCCCCAGCATTGCAAAGCAAAGCCGAAATTCCAAAAAACGCGACTTTATCCAAGTTAACCGACCTCTGGCAATCCGAATCTGACTTTTGCAATGCATTTGGTGGCACCTCTGATGAAAACTCGATTTGCTTCAATGGCCAACCTGTTTCGCTCAACAAAACCGATGTCTTGCCCCCTCCAAAGGGCATGTGCCTTGAGAAAATCGGAAATGGTTCTTACATCAATATGATTCCCCATCCTGATGGATCGAATCGAGCTTTCTTCTCCAACCTAGCAGGCAAAATCTGGTTAGCTACAATACCTGATCAGGATTCAGGGGAAACATTGGGACTCGATGAATCAAACACATTCGTTGATTTGACAGATCAAGTTTACCTTGATACCAGCTTTGGGATGATGGGAATGGCGTTTCATCCAAACTTTGCAACGAACGGAAGGTTCTTTGCATCCTTCAACTGCGACAAAGAGGAGTCTCCGGGATGTGGTGGGAGGTGTGCCTGCAATTCAGACGTTGGCTGTGACCCGTCCCAGTTAGGTTCTTCGGATGGAGGAGAGGTTTGCAAGTATCACACTATTATTGCCGAGTATAGTGCTAATGGAACTGCTTCAACCCCATCAGTGGTAAACCTTTAAACACATTAGAAAGAGATTTTTGGAAAAAGAATGAATATGAAAAGTTAAAATGCATCTGCATATGATTTATAGGCACAGAAGGCAAGACCACGTGAAGTGAGACGAATTTTCACATTGGGGCTACCCTTCTCAGCAAACCATGGTGGCCAAATTCTTTTTGGCCCAGATGATGGCTACCTGTATATCATGTTGGGAGATGGAGGAAGTAAAGGAGACCCCTATAATTTTGCTCAGAATAAGAAGTCACTGCTTGGAAAGATTATGAGGGTTGATGTAGACAACTTACCAAGTGAGAATTCAAACTAAAGAAACTATATGAAATCTTAAACCCTGTATTTCTAATGATATTAACAAATGTGGGGTTTTCAGGTGAAGATGAAATAGCTAAACAAGGCCTATGGGGAAACTATTCTATCCCCCAAGATAACCCTTATTCAGAAGACAAAGAAATGGAACCAGAAATCTGGGCTTACGGTCTCAGAAATCCATGGCGTTGTAGCTTCGATTCAGAAAGGCCTTCCTACTTCCTCTGTGCTGATGTTGGACAGGTTCAGAAACACCGCTATTCAACCATTTCCAAAACCTTTTGAGCCATTTCATGGTCTAAAAGCATACTTGGGCAAAGTTTCTGATATGCATGCATTGAGTCTTTGCAGGATCAATATGAAGAAGTTGATATCATCTCTAAGGGGGGTAACTACGGATGGCGTGTTTACGAAGGCCCTCTAGATTTTCAGCCTCAAAAGACTCCAGGGGGCAACACTTCTGCTAGTTCCATAGACCCAATCTTCCCAGTGCTAGGATATAGCCATGCTAATATCAATAAGCTCGGTTCTGCAGCAATATCAGGTGGATACTTCTATCGTTCGCAGACTGATCCATGCACCTATGGAAGGTAACAACACAAGAAATGAAAATCCAATCTTCATTGCTCTGTATAACCTTTAACATAAACTCATCAAACTAACATACCTTTGTCTCTACATTGTCTTCAGTTACTTGTATGGAGATCTTTACGCAAGTCATATTTGGGCAGCATCAGAAACCCCACAAAACAGTGGAAACTTTACAACAAAGGACACTCCTTTCAGCTGCGCTGCAGATTCTCCAATCAAGTGTGATATAGTACCCAACAGCAATCTCCCAGCTTTAGAGTATATATTTTCCTTCGGAGAAGATAACAGAAAAGATGTGTACATTTTAACACAGAGCGGTGTGTACAGAGTGGTTCGTCCAAGCAGATGCAATTATGCCTGCTCGATGGAAGTTGTGACATCTAGGAATCCTCCTCCAGTTGCTCTGTCTCACAGCAACCTTGTTCTTCCACATTCAGTACCGATGCTTTTTGTTTCTGCATTTCTGTTTTTCTTGGGGCTTTCCTTGTGACATGCAAAGTTTTCTTGTACTTAAACCTGAGAGGATACTAATGAATAATAGACCTTCCATTGTATTTTATGCAATGCTTCCTCATCTTGATCTCCGGTACAATATTTATCCGCAACTAAACTTGCAATATGATTCAGAATAAAATAAACTTATTTTTATTTTTGAGAATGTTCAACATTTTGTAAAGTATGAAATCTCACTTACACCCCTCAATTCATCCATTAAGTTCATCATTCAAAGTTTGTTATAACTAATCACAAGCTAGTTATAAAGGTATTATAGATTTTTAAATTAAAAACTAACTTCAATTTTGGAAACATGACTCTTGTGGGACAAAAGGATCTTTCGAAACAGGACTCATTCTATGGAACAGAGGGATCTTTATAAGAAAAAAGAAAAAACATAAAGAGCAAACTTACCAAAGTCCTCCAATCATCAGCCAGCAAACAAACCATGCGTGATGAAGATTATCCCACAAAGATCAAAATGAAGCTTACAAGAGTTACACCTTTCCACCTTCACTACTATTAACGAGACACCTTTCTACTGCTTCATCACAAAGCACCAAAGTCAAATCAATGTTCCCTTCTTCATAGTTCATATCTGCAAAGGTGCAGTATATTTCTTTGTCTGCTGATAACTCTTTCTTTCTCATCTCTTCAAAAAGTTCTCTGGCCTCCATATACTTCTTCCTTTTAATAAATCCTTTAATTAGTGCATTATAGGTCTCAACTGTAAGATAGCATCCCTTCCCAACCAATTCCTTACGCAAAAACCACGCTTCCTTCATATTCCTCGCTTTGCAATGCCCTCGCACCAGTATATTGTAGGTATTTTCATCTGGTACCACTCCCTGATTACACATTCCCCAATAAATTTGAGTGGCTGTACGCATATCGTTTCTGATGCAGTATTGTTTGAGAAGTGAATTATAAGTGGTGGAATTAGGCATTATACTCTTCTCTAACATCCAGTTTAGCAGCTTCTGACCATCTTCTAGCAACCCTGAGATACAAAACCCATTCATCAGAACATTGAATGTAACAATAGTTGGTTTGACGCCCCTCTGTAGCATCTCATGAAGCAGCTGGTGCGCCATAACCATTTCACCTGATTTGCAATAAGCATCCATTAAAGTAGTATAGGTAAAAGCATCAGGCCATATCCCAGCCACTTCCATATCTTTCATTAACTTCACTGCTTGAACTATATTCCCAGATTTGCAAAGACCATTGAGAAGTACATTCCACGTGTAGATATTAAGAATAAGTCCCTTTCCACACACCTCATGAAGAAGTTCATTTGCTGTATCAACCTCCCCATGTTTACAGAGCCCATCAACCAGTACAGTGTATGTGACCACATTAGGATTCAACCCCATCTGAATCATCTCATTGTGAAGAGAAAATGCTTTTTTAATTTCACCTGCCTTGCAATAACCATCAATAAGTGCTGTATAAGTAAATTCATCTGCTTTTAACCCAATATTAAGCATTTCACGAAAGAGCTGATCTGCTTCTGCTACTTTTCCATTCTGACAAAAGGCACAAATTAGAGCAGTATATGTGACAAAATCAGGAAGAATATTCTGACTCTTCATTTCATCATACATTCTGTATGCATAATCAACATTTCCAATTTTGCTAAAACCATCAATGAGTGTTGTGTAGACTACATGATCAGGAAAAGCCCCCTGAGAAATCATCTCCCTCAAAACCTTCTCGGCATCTACCATTTTACCAGTCTTGCATAAGAGAACAATTATGCTGTTGAAGGTAAATGCATTTGGCTTCAAACCTTTCTGTAGCATATTTTCAACAACTTTTAGCACTGCCTGAAGTTCTCCTTCATTAACATATCCATTGATAACTGTACTATAACTTACGACATCAGGAAAGCAACCACTGTAATCCATTTTTAAAAGTAGGATATGAGCTTCTTTCATTTTCCTTAATTGACAAAGTGAGTTTATAACTATATTATATGATGCGGTATTCCACCGAATACCCACTTCAGAGAATTCACGGAAAACCTTTAATGACATTTGAGGACCATCAATATCTTTTGAAAGTTTGGAAAGAAACAGGTTACATGAATCAATAGAGAGAACCACACCATAATTTAACATCTTATCAAAGAGCTTTCGTGCATCATTAAGGAGCCCATTTTCAACAAGAGCTTGGAAAAAAATGTCAAAGACATGGGGATTTGAACCCCACTCCTTGAAAGTGTATATCAACTTCTCAAAAAATTGGGAGACTGAGGTATTGCCATCAGTAATGAGTCTAGTCAGGATTTCATGAAAAAGTCTTTGAGTCGTGTTTAGATCATTCGCTGCAACAGCAAGATGAATAATGATACAGCAAGCCTCAAGCGATGGGTACTTTCTAATGCATGACCAGTCAAATAAATCCATGACTAGCCTGTAATCATTTTTTATGTCCATGAGAACCCAAATCAGATGGTCAGGCCTGAATTTGGTCTCAAAGGGCTTCAGAATTCGTCGAAGGGGCTCAGAGCAGCGTTGCTTGAGGATAGTTGAGATATGGTTGACAAATTCAGAGTCTCTAATAGAGGGTTTCTTTGATGAATAATCGGGAAAAGGCCTCAAACCAGATGACAGAGAGGAAGAGAAACTTGAAAAACATACAAATGAGAAATGACCTCTGCTTGAACTTGGGCGTATATAACAAGAAAACACCTGATGACAGTAAGATGAAAGTCGGATGGGTTGCCTCTTCATGCTGCTGAAAGAGGTCCATCAATATAAATTTCCAATATCACAAGTCTGGACTCTGGTCTGAAGTGGCTGCCCCGCAGGATCACCAACCACTGCATCACCTGATACATGATAAAAAAAATACATTACTCATACATACCTTAACACTATAAAAAAGTTAATGGTGTGGAAAAACTACTATACACATGAACACAACCAGAGAGTAAACACTTTTGCAAAAAACATACGCCTTTCTTGAAGAACCATAGACTGTCTCAAATATCTGTCCCACCAATGATCTCATGTTTTATTCTTGAAAACGTCACTCAAAAGCTCAAAGTACCATCGCATAGTAGCCAAATTATGTTTGTTAAACAACTGCTATTTAGAAATAGGAATACACTGTGCATTAAAGTACACCACTCGAATACATAATTGCTCAAGGCAATTCATCAAATATGTAACGGGCGCACAATATAATGCACTCCAAACTAACCACTGCACATTGAATCACCAAAAATACTAAATTAAACACGGAAAACAATTTAACCAACACTACAAAAGTTTAATCTTTCTATAAAGTCACCAACAATGAAATTTCCTCACTTTCCTCCAAAAAAAAAAATGGAAAAGTGAAATCTTTAACATAAGATGTTAAATTAAAAGGAAGAAGGAAACCCATGAGAATCATATATCTTAATATAAAGACAACATATTATTTTCAGACAACCACAAATGAAAGCGTTTTCTGAGGTTACCTGCCGGAGAAGAGAATGCTGAAGAAGGCGCGGTAGCTGCGGGAGAACAATTTGGTACTTTTGTCTTTTCTTATTGGGCCACATAATTGGTCCTTTAATATTTTGGGCTTTTGATAACTCAGAATTTTGGGCTTTAAGTGAGAAATCAGATTTGGGCCAAGATTTGATTATCTATGGGCTAAGGTTAACTTTGTCTTAACTCAATAGTTTAGAACATATGCTTCTTTCTGCATCAACATCGTCATGGGATCTCCATCTTATAATTTAAAAACCAGTCCTATGTTTTGCATAATCAATTTAAAATTGGGATAATAAATATCTTAGACTGAGAATTATTCTTGCAATTTGTGCACATTTATGGATGCAAAGCATCAATCGTATTGAGATTGATGAGACCAAAAGCTAGCAACCCTAATTTTCTAACACCAAAATACTAGGTTAAAGAAAGCAACCTTTATGATGTAATCACAACATATTCTTCCCTTTAATCCTATATAATTATAATAAAAATTGAAACTTTTTTATTATAATTATCAATTAATTTTTGCAGATAGGGACATTTTGGTTCCAAGATATCATCAAATATACTATTTTGACAACGTTTTATTATTTTCTCATAAAATGCCCTTAACATTAGCATTATACAATTATGCCAAATAACTATTTTATCAAGGGAAAGGCTTATAAGTTAACTTTAACATAAATTCACATGAATATATATTAGCCATTCTACCAAATACTATGAATATTTATAACCTTTCCCGATTTTTTGAATTAAATATAGACTAGTATCCTTTTATTTTATCATAATATAACACGTATAAATATTAATATCGTCAATACACGACATATACTCGTAAAATACATATAAGATGAAAATGATCCAAATAAAAAGACTTGAACCATGGGGGTGCATCTATATATAGCAAGTGTAGTCTTTCACCACTTCCTCTTATCCCACTCTTTCTCTATTGTGCATTCAAAGTCACAATGAAGCTCAAGAACTCATCCATCACTTTGCTCTTCTCAATTCTGATCATCTTTCTTCCCTGCTTAATCTCATCACAAGCCTGCCAAAAATCTTGTGGCCAGCTCCCAATCAAGTATCCCTTTGGCATGGGCCCCGGCTGTGGTGATCCGCGCTTCCAACCGTACGTCACCTGCAACGAGCAACAGCTCACACTCTCCACACACACTGGCTGCTACACCATAACCTCCATAGACTATAACAGCCAAGTTATTTACATTTCTGATCCATCAATGTCAACGTGTTCCTGCACACAGCCCAGCAAAGGCTTTGGCCTGGATTGGAACGCCCCGTTTAGCTTCCATGACACTGTTTTCGCTCTTCTTGATTGCTCAATCACTTCATCACCGATTTACAGAAATTCCGGTGATGGAAGCAATTCCACCTTTCCCATGTGTGACTCTCAGGGTGGACCAATCTGTAGCTTGCTCTATTCTTGCGAAGCAATCAGCAGGCTTAGTCTACCAATATCCACGTGCTGTGTGTACACGCCTGTGGATCTTGGGCCCTCGTTTGATATGGACCTGCAGAAGCTGCATTGCACGTCTTACTCAGCGTTGTATGGATTTGACGGCCAAGAATCTAATCCTCAGGAATGGAAATATGGGATTGGGCTTGAGTACAAGTTCAACTTCAAGAATGATTATCCAACATTGTGTGCCAGCTGTGAGAAGAGTAATGGAGTCTGTGGATATGATAGCAATCCGTACAAGTCGTTTGTCTGTAACTGTCCTGATGGATTGAACACTACAACGGATTGTTTCTATGGATCTTGGAGCTATGGTTCAAGATTTCTTCCTTGGAGAACTGGTAAGATAAAAATAATACCTTTCTTTCATTTCTTGATTCTGAAGCGTTTTTCTTGATGACTGACATTATACTTGTGCTTGTAGAAATTCTCTTACTTTTCTGCTTTGTCATGGTGGCCTTCGTCTAATCTGAAAAGGGACATTCATAGATTATCAGTGAGTATCGAATATGTAACCAGTTTCATGATCTTGAAGAACACAAGAAGTTTCAGGGCTAAGGAGAGAGAATCATGCTCTACCCTATTCAATTAAAGTTGTGGATATCATCTTCCTAATGTAAAAATATTATGTTATTTCAGAGCCTATTTGTCCATTAGTTGAATATATTGTACTACTATTCAGTCAAGGACGAAAATTTGTTCACTGTACTACTATTCAGTCAGAATAATCATGCATAAAAAAGAGCATAGTAGCACAGATTTCCTGTGGATAAACTACATGAACAAGCTATACAAATTTGGATGCTGATTTTTTTTTTTTTTTTTCGAAAGCATGAACTTTAGAGTTGGAATTCAACTTTATCTCATAACCATCCAAATCCAAGCCTGTGGGTCAAGAAGATAGCTAAATATGTGACACAGCTTGTAAAAGTAGAGCTATGGAGTCTCAAGGAATCAACTGCTTAAAAAATAGATGCAAAAGAGTTACCTTATAGAATATGTTCCTTCTTTAAAGGACCTCCACTCAAAGAGAAACCACTTTCTTTGGAAATGTTCTTTCTTTATTCCAAATTCCATTGGAAGCTTCACATAACCACTATCAGCTTTGGTATCATTTGCATCCCCACTACACTATCAGTCTCTGGACAGTCCAGAAAATGCTCCACCTGTTACCAACAAGAAAAAGAAACCCAAACTCAGCTTGTTAGATTACACATAGATTTCAACACGAATACTACCAGATCAAGAACAACAAAAATATCAGTAAAAATGTAAAGAGGATTTTAGCTTAAAAGAAATCAACACCTTAGAGAAGTGTTTCACCAAAACAAAGGGTGAGCTGAAATCCGATGCCCATCTAAAGCAGGAATTAGCAGCAGAATATCATTACAGCATTTTACCATGTCATAATAGAATTCACTGGTAATCATTTTGGCGAACATCACAGGAAGTATACCACCAGCAACAAGAATAATATAGCTTTCGTGCTTAACCAGAGGCAAGTATGCTCAAGCTCGCCACACCAGTAACCCTGTAATTGTATCTCAGTAATTTCATTCTCAAAGTAAAAGCATTTAGGCACTTCAGTTCGAGAACTTAATCTGGTTTATCAGGAAAAATAGAAAATTGCGAGCATAGAATAAGAGAGACAATGATCACTGATCAGCATTCTAATCTTGATGTAATAAATCTTCATATCAACTATAACAGTAGTAGAGAATAGTCTCATATATAGTCCTAGCATCTCTGAGCCATAAAAATTACAAAAATGGGACCCTAAAACGAAGTCTATTAAACAAAAAGAAAAAGGAGAAGAAAGTAGAAAAATAAAAGAAATGTCCCCAGGCCCAGCTACTCAGAACTATGTACAAGCAAACAAAAAAATATCTCTAAATTATCATCCTCTTCGCTTGTCATCTCACGTTGCAGCAATTGGGTTTGCCAAGAAGTTGCAATTTTTCCCATAGGCAGGTCATCTGTCTGGGAGATTGGTAATGTGCAGTGTAATAACCCTCAATACATCCAAATTGACAGAACTTCAAGCTATGCACATACTCAACTGGCCTTGAGCTGTTGAACTGCTCCACCCACATTCCCATACTAACGTCTTCCATCTTGAATAACTGTTTCATGGAAAAGAGGCTCAATTTTGGTAAGCAAAAACAACCTACTTAGAAAATACACTAACAGAAAAACTCAAACTAGTATTCTGACCACCAGATGGAAAAAGCGCTCCGCACACAAACAAATTTTCAATGATATTCAACTCACACACACATCCTCTCCACCTAGAATCAAGCACGCACACACACGGAAGGTTGTAAAAGCAAGGCGGTATCTTACCCGTAGTTTATGTTCCTCAAACTTAGATACAGCATATTCTGCTATGTCAGATGACACAATATAACCAGGGCCATTTGCATAGGGTGGGTAGGCTTCCTCCGGCCATTCCTACAAACCCATGAAAAGAACATGAAACTGAGCAAATGCCAGGTATGGGTATTAGATTTACTTTAGAATGCCAAAGAGAAGAGAAAGGGGGAAATAATTTTTTTAATAGACATTAACACTTGTGTTAAGCAATCTCAGATTCACCAATTACCCTAACCCACATGATAATCCGACGCAGATGGTATAAAATTGCAGCAATAACGAAATTATCACATCATGACAAGAAGTGTGTGGTTAATTAACATTTGTGTTTTTTTAGGTTTGCAGCAAACAATCACATAGAAGACAACAAATACACCACACAAGGTGACTTTCCATGTAATCACTTAAAAAAGGCATTCCTACAAGGAAGCTGCGATTAAAAAAGGATCTGAAGGAAAAGGTCGAGGAACAGAAAAAGATACCAAGACGTATACCTCATACGTGACTGCCCATTTACCATGCCGTAGAGGCTTGTGATAGTAGTTGATATTTCCAATATAGAAACTTCTACCATTTTGAATTTTGTTCACTTCCATCATCACGGCATCTATCCTTACAAATGTATCATCATCACATTTCATGATATATTTAGCTGCCACAGTGCGGACCTAACAACCAGATACATAAATCATGAGAAAGATTGAGCGATATGGGCAAAGAATCTGAATAGAAATATCATAATTGACTCACCCCATACTCGCAGATGGCGACAGTCTTCAGGACAACAAGGTCATAGTTATCCATGTAAGGCACTATAACAATATCACCAAAATAGTCTGCTTCTTTCATGAGTTCCACATTCACTTCCTTTCTAGCATGCTACCAAACAAAATATGAAGTCAAGAATTAAAATGGATATTTAAGAGAAAGCCTTCATATAGGATAGACTTTGAGTTGACATTTCATAATTATGGACACTCACCATTGCTACAAAAAAACGAGTGACAACATTTGCAGACTTCACTATCTTATACTGCATCCAGGATTTTCTGACTGCCATCCTCTCAGCAAAATGATTACCAGCAGAGAGGATGCCAATAAACATATCCACAGGTCCAGTGGGATGACTTGGGGCTTTCCACTTGACTGACATATCCAGATGCCTCCTGGGAGCAGTACTCGGATGTGAAGTAGGCAAAGCAGCAGCAAAGATAGAATGAACAACGACATCCCCATTCAAAAACAGTCCTGTAGCATCCTCAAGAGTGAAACCCTGCAACATTATATGGTCTGTAAGATGCCAATATATGTCAGAACTTTGATATATAAAGAGTTGCTACAGAAGAAGTTCTCACAGGACGATAAGGAAAGGATGAAATATGTCTCCCATCTACATTGATATGATATCCTTCCAACCCAGCAATAAGTGTAAGTACAAACAACTTGTTCTCTACAAAAGGAAACGGCCAATCAACGGTAACCTTCTTCGTTCTCCCAATCAGCCTTTTCAACCACCATGTAGCCTTTGATTCTTCAGTCCCACTATCATCACGAATCCATTTCTCACATTTAGGCTGTCCATCAACTTCATTCAATTGAAAACACGTTAATTTCAGGTCAAAAATACAATTTGAAGATCGGTAAAGTAACAAAAGGATGTCAACTAACATTACACTTTCACTAAGAGAAAGAAAGTTTTTAGATGTGCTGAAACAATTGGTCAACTGAACCGTACAGAACTAGTAGGAGCTACCTCACTGAATGTCCAGAACTAACTCTAGATTGTGAAAGTAATTACAATTTATCATAGACAAGCAACAATCAATTAGTTAACCTCCAGATTTTAAAGAACTAGCAAGAAAACACAACTCTTTTGAGCATCAACAATTGAAATCACATATCCATATAATCAATGGCCATCAACAAACAATCAAGCCATAGTGATTTAACATCAAGATATTATAAAAATGCATATAGTTTGCAGAGGAATTCTAAGTAAAATGTCCCTCACCGGTTTCTTCATCAGCCCTCGACTTCCACCCTTCACAACGCTGAGCAGAACCCCACTGCATCCTATAACATGTATTATGCTCAATCACTGAACGCCCACTCCAATCCCCCTTTAACCTGGGATTAAAATGAAGTATCCTAGGTGGGTCCTCCCCATCCACAGCTCTCAAACCCTGCAACTCCATCATAAATTGCGACACCATCGTGCTCCCTCCAAGCGTTATCTTCGACTCTTTCTCCGCGTGGGCCCATCCTGGAGTCCCAACAACTGTGATGTGGGATCCTAGTGACAAACCACACGGTATCACCATCATTTTCCCTTTACTCAAAAATTCCTCCCCGGACAACACGACCGAATTTGGGCAGTGCTCCCTTTCTTTCTTTGCTGTCCGGTTTTCCACCTCCCTCACCACTTCCCCTGACTTCAAATCATCCATCATTTTCTTTCCTGAAGCAAATGCATCCCTAACTAACCTGTGCAACTCAGAAAACTCATCTTTACTCACACTATCAAACGCGATATCATCGAAAATGAGCCCTGATATCTGCTTAAATTCACCCATTTTCCGCTCCTGTGCCCGGAAAACCACCTCTTCTTTCTCTTTTGTCGAAAACTGATTATCATTTTCCGCTTTCACTATTGGATGTGAAATAAGAGGTAAAGAGGACTCTGCCTCCTGGGATTCTAACCCTAAACCAGCTCTCAAAACCATAGGAATCTCAAAACTAATGAATATTAGATACAAAAACAGCAAACCCGTCAAGACTTGAATCGATCGGAGCCGACTCAGTGAGATCAGCGAGTCGAACTTGGCTCGCTTACTCGTACCCATTTCCACCTGACAAAACCAAAACAAGAAAAAGAAGCAAAAACCCAACAAAAACTTTTTCTGGGTTTTGATTTCTTAAGATGATGCAACTGCAGATCAATGCCTAGTTTTTTTCAATTCCAGAACGGTTTTTTTCCAAAAAAACACACATTTTTTACACACACTAAGAAAAGAAAGAATTTAATTCAAACAATTCAAAGCGAAACAAATGAATTCATCGCCGATACTGAGAAAGGTGATTAGCATATAAAGGGGACGTTTTTTGAAGTTGTAAAGATCAGATGCAGTTGGGAGGAATTTTTGAAAAGAGGGAAATGTCGGGGTCATGCTATTGAAGACAAGGCCAACGATGTCGTTTAACTGTCATCTGTACCTTTTTTAATTTGGTTTGTAATAAACGATTAATTAGGCTTAATTAATTACTGTTTAAGCCAAGAGTGACAACCAGGTCATGCACACACGGGTCTTCAGGTTGGTCATCTGAAAAGAAAATTTAATTATTTTTTTAAAGGCTAAAATGGATGTTGAATTGCCAATAGCTTCTTTAATTAATGACAACTAATGTATATGTTTTCACTAATGAGTCGATGAATTTATTAACAATAAATGAGGTTTATTAAAGTGAGATTAATGAGACTTTAAAGCTGACCGTCAATCGAGGTCCAAATATGTAATGTTAGGACATGATACTTTGGGATTTTTTTATTTTCTTTAATTGTGTCTAAAATATAGTCATGTTTTAAAATTCAAGTGTTCATGTGTTATCAGAATTTGTACAATGTGCTTATAAAACTTTTTTTGAAAAATTCTAATAACAAGCTTAGAATAGTAAATCATATAAATAAATGTTGGATATATAAGTGTGTATTCATAACTTATAAAAGATCAAATGTTTGAACATAAGAGGTCATTTTTTGGATAAAGCATGTAGGATGGATGTAATATTATTTTATACGATTAGATTATAATTTTATAGCATAAGAATCGACAATAAAATTATCTCACATCACAAATTGTTCCAAAGAAAAAGAAAATTCATATTCATTGACAAAATTAAATTCTATTGCAAAAACCGATAACTGATCTATGTTAGAGGTGAAAAATAAGTTTGAACGAATTTTGAGGAGATACTATAACAGTTCTCTCCAAACATCTATTTCTCACCATCCAAATTAACACACACCACCAAGATCCATACAAATCGTGCAATAACTCGATTGAACAATCATCCTTAATCTTCCAACAATTATCTGCATCGATCCAAGAAAGAGAAGAAGAAGAAGAAAAGCAAGAATGGGATCAATGGATTTCGATACCGAGTTGACTCTGAGTGACAAGCTCAAAGTCTTCAAAACCACCAATTTTGATCCTAACTCCTATCTTACCAGCCACTGTGGTGGCATGAGTGAAAAGGTCCCAATTCTTTTCATCTCATCACGCATGCATGGAACCATCATGTTCTTCTTGATCCAATTATGTAATGTTTTCATAAAAGTGTTCGAATTCGAGCAGGAAATCAGGCACATGTGCATGCACCTTGTGAGTTTAAAGAAGGCTTCTGCTGAAGAAATGCGCAAAAGTGTTTATGCCAACTATGCATCATTTATAAGGTGAGTGCTTCTTTTGATCCAGTGTAAATTTACCTTTGTAACCTTTGTATTCGTTTGCACGTTTCAGAACTTCAAGAGAGATCTCTGATCTTGAAGGAGAGCTTGCTTCTTTGAAAAGCCTTCTATCTTCGCGTGCAAATATCATCCACGCGATAGCAGATGGGGTCCGCGTTGAGACCTTGTCAGATGGAACAGACAGTTCAAGAGATGAGGATGCAGTTGAGTTTGAAGACAAAGAGCTCACAAAGTATGACAAGTGGCTGTCCCAATTCATGGAGAAGATTGAAGTCTTGCTAGCTGAGAGACGAGTCGATGAAGCTTTATCAGCACTAGACGAAGGTGAAAGCCTAACAGAAGAAGCCAAGGAGAGTGGATCAGTGACTCCCTCATCATTACTGCACTTGCAAAAGACTATAATGGAAAACAGGCAGAAATTAGCAGACCAATTAGCAGAGGCCACTTGCCAAGCTTCTACAAACGGCTTTGAGCTTCGTTCATCAGTTCAAGCAATGAAGAAGCTTGGGGATGGCCCACGAGCACACACGTTGCTCCTTAAGTCTCACCAGCAAAAGCTGCATAGAAACATGCTGGCTCTTCAGCCATCTAAGACTTCCTATGGGCCAGCATACACCACTGCTCTTTCCCATCTGGTTTTCTCGACTATAGCTCAGGCAGCTAACGATTCACTGGCTATATTCAATGATGAGCCGGCTTTCACATCTGAGCTTGTAGCTTGGGCTGTTAATCAGACCCTCAATTTTGCACAGCTGATCAAGAAAAACGTCGTAGCTGCCCCAGCAGCATCAGGGTGCCTAAGGATAGTTTCTGAGTGTGTTCATATCTGCTTGGGCCATTGTCTATTGCTAGAAGATCGCGGATTGGCTCTCTGCCCGACTCTGTTGAAGTTCTTCAGGCCTTACTTGGAACAGGCTTTGAATGCCAACTCGAAAAGGATTGATCTTTGTACAGCTGCCATTGCTGCTTCTGATGATTGGTCACTCACTTATTCGCCAATTTCAGGCCGTTCTTGGGGGCCCGCTTCAGCAGGTAGCACCATGCCTTCGCTGCAGAAGCTTTCGAGCAGTGCTCATAGATTCAACACAATGATTCAGGAGCTTTGTGAGGACATTGGCTCTCTTGAAATCATGTACTTATCCGAGCAAGCTTTGGAGGGCGTTTTACAGTCGTTTAATTCATATGTCAACATGATGATAAGTGCATTTCCGAGTTCTGTGGAAACCGAGAACTTGGAAGGCCCTGGAAGGAGAATAGTAAGAATGGCAGAGACTGAAAACCAGCAGATAGCTTTGCTGGCTAATGGTGTGTTGTTGGCAGATGAGCTTCTTCCTCGAGCAGCCATCAAACTATGCTCGATTAACAGATGTGATGATCAGTCTCAGCGAGGTGTAGAAAGACCTAATCGCCCCCCTGAGCAAAGGGAGCTGAAACGAAGGCTTCAACGACTAGTTGATCAGCTGAGAGATAGCTTCTGCAGGCAACATGCTCTTGAGCTCATATTCACCGAAGATGGAGGTGTTCGGTTAAGTGCAGAGATGTATATAGCCATGGATGAAAGCAAAGAAGAACCAGAATGGTTTCCATCTCCTATTTATCAGGAACTATTTGCAAAGCTGACTAGACTAGGCAGCATTGCATCTGATATATTTGTAGGAAGAGAGAGATTTGCAACTCTGCTGCTAATGAGGCTTGCAGAGACTGTGATCCTCTGGTTTTCAGAGGATCAAAACTTCTGGGACGAGATCGAATCCGGGGAAAGGAGACTAGGCCCACTTGGCCTTCAACAGGTTTCATTGAATTCTTGAAATTTAATCATCAAGATTTTCAGACCCACTAGTGAAAACTCTGTGTTCTTGTGCAGTTCTACTTGGATATGGAGTTTGTGATACTTTTTTCATCTCAAGGACGATACTTATCCCGGAATCTGCATCAAGTGATGAAGAACGTTATTGCTCGTGCTATTGAAGCAGTTCAAGCAAACAACATCGATCCATACAGGTGCAGTTTCATCGATGAAATCATGAAACCATGCCCCTAATCAACCAGTCTGGTTTAACAAGCATTTCAACTTTGCAGTGTATTGCCAGAAGATGAATGGTTTGCAGATGTAGCTCAGATAGCGATAAAAATGATATTGGGACAAGCAAATTTCGACAACACTGATCGCGATATGAACAGCCCAACAGCATCAGCAAGATCTGTATCATCTATCCATTCTCATGGAAGTACATAGCAACAGTCACAATTTAGGGCAAAAAATGTCACCATTATTCAGGTAATTCGATCAGCTTATCTTGCAATGGTCAAAAGAATTTGTTAATAAAATATTCAATTGTGCTCATAGCTGTAAGTTATGTGTCATTCATTGTCTTTGATGACTAAACCAAGAAAGTATACATGTTGAAGGGTTTAGTTCAAAAAAAACCCAAGTTGTTGATAGTTCGAATAATCAATTTCGTTTAACCGTATACAACACAATATCTGCTCGGGCAACTCTTCAGCTTTGTTACCCTGGCAAGAATCGAACCAAGCACGTATTAACATCTATAGCTCAGAGAAGCACTAACGAATAGTGGACAATTACACTTGCCTGAATTGTTAATCCGAAGTCCAGGACACATAGCTTTAGCCTGTCCAAGAATGTCTCGAACCCCTTTCTAGAAATGTAACTGAATCTATGCATGTCCAAATCTATTTCAAAATAATTCTCACCCTGCAAAAATTAAAGAATGAAAATGCTCAATGTTTTCCTATTGAATAGATTTACAAAGATGAAGCGGACTAACCATGTAAAAGTCATGTTGAGGACGAGAAAGAACAGGTTTCTCGTTATAGGCTTGCATGAGTTTCCTCTCTGCAGTACTTAGAGGTAGCTTGTCCACGTTTGCTACACGACCCAGTATCTTTAACCTTTCTCTAAAAGGGGCAGTTGTGTCTATAGGAAAACCTTTAATTTTCTCTACTTCATCATCGATTAATCTCTGTAATTGGTGAATGCATATATTTAGATAACAGATGTTAAATTGGAGAAGAAGAATTCATCAATTCACTGACCTTAATATTTTCTTGAAAATGGCTTGAAAGTTGCTTGGGAAAACTTTCAGAAATTTTGAAGTACAAAACGAAGCTTATTCCTTCCCCGTCTGTTTCGCCCTGAAAAATTGCTGCAGGATATAACGGTATCTGTAAAACCAGAAAAACAAGCCAGTGTTAATATTCAATATAAGATAGAAGCCTGCCATTTTCATAATACTTTTAAATCATAAAGAGAGTATCAATACCTGAACATTTACAACAAGAATGGGCGGAAGTTTGCCTGACGAACTAATAACAGGAAGTTCCACAAATCGAGCAATGTGATCGATTTTCCTCGGGGATAAAAACACATCAAGACCAAAAGGGTTATACGCAGCACAATCGGGCGCAAACTCTTTCCTTTTATCCCTACACAATGAATGGTGCAATATCAAGACCAAAGTAAAGCAAGAAACAAGCAACATAAAAGGACCAAAACCAAGAAAAATCAGATATAAAGTGACGGGTTTTTAGTTAAATAACCTGAAATAATTTGGTCCCCTAACCCTAAAAGTCCCCGGTTCAATGTCTGACCAGCTATCAGGTATTCTCTTCCCCAACGGACAGAACGGCACCTGTGATCCAGCTTTAGGTCTTTGCAGCAACGCCTTTGAAGAAACTGCGACATACACAAATAATCTTATAAACATTAGCATCATGTTCATGTTAATCACGTTTTATTGAATCGTATACATGTGTACTCACATAAACCGGCACTAGAATTTTCTTCCCTCCATTTGAACGAGAGCTTCAAGGCCGCCTTTTTCCTCGTACTTGGAGGGCTAGAGCTAAGGGATTGTCTCTTTTCAATGGATGGAATAGTAGAAGCCAAACAAGGCAAACAGTTATTCGAGAGGATTCCACAGTTATCCAATATACCATCCTCCTTTCCACCATTTTCTCCACTAGAACCCGACATTTCATCGAGGAATACAGGATGTACATTGCCGGTTGATGAGCAAACAGGGTTGTCTTCAAGGCAAGATGCGAGTCGTGAGCAGCGGGAAGTATCTGTCAGGGAAACATTACTTGCTCTCGATGTCCCGTCAAAGCCACCAAGGGAGACCACGTCTATACAAATCGAGCATGACCAATTTGAGAATAAGAATCGAGAAAGAAATGCAATAAGACGAGATAAACAAGTTCTTGATATACCATCTGGAAGGCTTTGAAACTCTTCGTCACTCCAGTCAGATTCAAGAACTGCAACAGAATCAAACCATGCTTCTTCTACACTCCCTGGCAGTGCCAAAAGGTAAAGAAAACAAAATCTTACAACCTTAAACTAAGGTACCCTTTCAACATCTTCCTTAAAAGGGACATGCATAAAAGCCACAACCCCAAAGAAGCCAGTAAAGGGCAAAATAGTCCCAATGTGAATCAGATCCCCAAGAAAGATGCATGATCAATTTCGATTACAATAAGACAGTTCCAAATTACAATTTTCCTCAGAAATGAGGCAATATTATTACACAAACTCATACTTTCTAGAAATTTGAAGATCTATAAGAACATCATCCCTAATAATAACACTCTACAGTGTACATTGCCACTTAAGGCTCAATCAAGCAAACACTAAAAAATAGATTGAAATTAAAAGCACTTAGCACATTATAAACAAAATCACAGCAACATTGCCTCATAAGTACTACACAGATACTCAGGAATGCTGAGAGAGAGAGAGACTAACCATGAAAAGTGGGATTGGTGAAGGGCAAGGATGGAAACTTTTCAACTCTATCTGATGATCGATCAGACAAATGAGAATGGAACCTTCTTTTTCTTCTCTTTATACCCTTCTTCTTTCTTGAACCTCCAAAATCACCACCCAGACACTTCTCTGGCCGAGAAACGCATGTCCCCATCTCTCTCTCTCTCTCTCTCTCTCTCGATTCAAATGTGCTAGTGTAGAAAGAGAGGAGAAGTCATTCTAGAGAGAGAAGCGTGAGGAGAAGGAGAAGTCCTTCAACCACCCCCTTCTTCATTCTCTCACTGATTCCTACCTTTTTCTTTCAATAAATGAACAAATAAATAAATAATTCGCCATAATCACTTCCATATCTATAGAGATCCACAACATTAATGCCTCATGTTACGATAAATAGATAAATCTGTGGCTTTGAGAGCACGCGCTAAAGTAGAACTCATCCAACTCAACAGTCAAATCTAATAATTCCAATATATTTTTCTTTTTTCTTTAAAAATAGATTTCAGTTTCTATTTATTAAATACTTTCTTTTCTTAATTGAAAATATATTTTGGAAAGAAGCTGGTATTGTTAAAGATAACAAGAGAAGAAAAGTTAAACAAAAAGGGGCGAGAAAGAAAAAGATGAACAAAACGGCGACTTGCAAACAAAGTTCAATGACACGTATCAAAACCAAACGTGTGGGAATTGAGTTTTCTTTTTCAGACTCGTACGTGTGAAGGATCTTAACGTTGCTGTCTTAACAATATAAGCTGTCAGACTATAAAATCTACACAGTTGGACTCATTGTTCTATCTATTCTTTTCTTTTTCAAATATCCTATTTTTATAAGAATTTTTTTATTTAATTGTATTTTTTTTATAAATATTTTGGTTGATTATACATTGAGGGATAGAATGATATGTTCTAGGCTGGATATATGATATAGATTCATGAAAATGGAACCATTTGATTTTATTATTATGAAATATGATGATGATACGATTTGAGTTTGATAAAAATGAAAATACTTTTTATACCTGTTCCTGTGTTACTTATTCTTTAAAAAAAATTTTGAAATACTTAATAAGGTTATTTACATAACAGTATTATTTAATTACTTAATTAACTTTTATTACAATGGGCAGGCTATACCTATGATAATCGTGATAAAAGTGGCTGGCTATGAGTACAATGTTTTTTGGCACTACTGCAAATGACTTTTAAGTCTTTACAAGACAAGATTATAGTAACGCAAATTTAACTTAAATAAGCATGTGTTAATGTGTTTTTAATTAACTATTTTCATCAATTCAATTTATAGCAAAAAGGAAAAAAAAATTAAAGTAGGATTTTAACATATTGATGATAACCTTTTCATCAGTTCAATTATGAATAAGAAACATTATTGTTGTAGATTAATATGAATAATATTTTTTTATAATACTATAAAATGAAGTTTTAATTTGATAAACATTATTGTTGTTGTTATATGTATGTTTGTTTGTTTGTGTAACGGGACAAGTTTTATTGAAAGGTGGATTGGCAATTGAAGAGATTGGACAAGGATGGGGTTTTGATGTTTCACCTTTTGATTTATATGTATCATTATACCAGAAAAAGATATATTAACTATAACATGTATAATAGTTTCGTATATTTTTTGTTATGATTATATAAATCTTATAAATATCAAATATAATAAATAATATTAAAATTTTATTTGGTAAAATGTTGCATCAATTGATTTACACCAAGCCATGAAAACATATATCTTTATATATGGGAGTGGAGAAGTAGTTGATATATGAAGAGTTGTGTTAACTTGTTTGCTAACATAATAAATCGAATATTATTCTAAGATTTTTAAGTATGATTTTATGGAATCATTTTAATCAACGAGAAAGACTATAATTCATAAATCACAAGCAAGAGATTGATATGGAAAAATAAAAAAATTAAATTGTGAACAGTAAATTTCTAAAAGTAATATTCATGAGAAAATATCTAAAAGTTTTTGTGTACGACTTTATAGCTTTAAACAATGGGGCCGAAATTTTCGTTTCGTTTTCGACGAGCAACATTTCAACGTTACAAAAACCCCATCCTCTTGGCTACAACGGTTTAAAAGTATTTGGGCCGCATAAATATATGGGCTTTAAGCTTGCTATCAAATTGGGCTGTGATATAGGTTTTAAAGTTAAAGTGAAAACAGTTTGGGTTAGGCCCAATAAACAACAAAGCCTACATAATTAACATAGTGGAAAAATAATATTTCCCTACACATCAGGAACATGCCTTAATCTGATCACCGTTTATGTCTAAAATTTCATGTTTTTAAATATTATGATTTAAAATTAATAATTTGTGTTGGATTTGTGACATATAAATATGTGTCACGATAGATAGGATAACAAACCTATAGAGAGGAATTAAGATTATTATTTTCCTTTTTAGTTTTCAGGTATTTTATTACTCCAAATTGACAGGCTAAACTAGAGAAATTTCCTGCATCTTTAATTTTAAAGTAAGATTTTCTACTTTCCTTTTAGGAGTTTATTAATTTGTAATATCTTATTTAGGAGCTTATATTCGATCTCCTAATTTTGATTAAAATAAAATCATGAGATTGAATTTACAACATTTTATGACCAAGAAACAATTGAATTTACAACAGTAACCTCATATCATAAAGCTAGAGTCCTAGACTCAATCTCCATCACTAGGAGTATCAACCGTAACATCTATAAAAACAAAAAAATATTGCAATAAAATTTAATGATGAAGATACATAGATACATAGATATGATAAGGGAATAGTGAGTTATAAATTTCGAAATAGAAAAGCTTATGATTAGTTCCCCACACAAGGGTGGGGGACGAAGGAGGACAATGTCCGTATGCCTTATCTCTAGCACTTTGACAACATATAATATAGGTGTTAATATTCATGGTTGAAAAAGAATATGATCATTGCAATTAGATTATAGATATATATATATATATATATATATATATATATATTGAATGGACCAAAAAGCCCAGCAATATATTGATAAATGGCATACAAGTATTAGATGAAAGTTGCAATAATTAGGGGAGAAAAGGGTCCATTTAAGAAGCAATGAATACAAAATTGAGGCAGCAGTTTGTGGGGCATTTTGGGCTGCTCACACTTAGCTGTAGCTGTCTGTATTTTGGGGTCCTTAATTTCAACATCTATCCTTATTGCAGTTGGCAACCTATTCAAATCAATTTTTTTTTTTTTTTGCATCTTATTATGTTCTAAGAAGGCATATACCCCTCTATATTCATTATTATTATTTTCTATAGTCTTCATATTTTATCATCATAGCCAAGAATTTTAGTTATTATTGGAACTATTCCATTTTAAATTAATGGATTAATATTGTAGGAAATAATGGTCTGGACTCCATCATGCTGAGAAGAAAATTGCATTTTTATTCGGAAAAAAAAAGTTATATGATCTATTTTTAGAGATGACTTTTTGTTAGTATTGTTTATTATAAATTATGAGAGATATTTTTTAACTGTGCAAATGTCAAAAACAATTTTGGTGAAAGAGACCTAAAAGAGCCCTATTTCTTCATTGTCAGGGGGTATTATTTTTATATTGATGTATGAGATGAAATATTATTTGTAATTTATAATTTTATTATGCTAGTTGCAAAGTTATCAGAATAAATACCCTATGAAAATCATGCGTGAGTTGTATTTATGTTATACATCGTAATATATGCTTGGACTCAGGAAAAAACAAAAAAAACAAAAACAAAAACAAAAGAATTTAGTGTATATGATTAAAATTACTTGTTGTAAATCCTTTTAAAATCTTCGACCAATTATTTAAGTACACATCGATAGTTAAAAAAATTATTAAAAGGGGTCTAATATTATTACTATTTAAAAAAATAAAGATTAAAATCAGCGTAGAAAATTTAAAAATTAAATTACCAGTAAATGTTTAATAGCTCATTAGCAAAGAGCTAGATATTAAATTAAGAATTCTACTATAGTAGAGGGCCAGTTTGTGGCTTATACATTATTAGATAAAAGTAGGCCCCACACCTAATTAATTAAATGTACCTAGTGTTTTAATAGTACTTCAATTCAGTTTCGAGCTTCTATCTCTTATTATATTATTATTATGTTTCTATACTGAATTGTATTAGTGTAATTCATGCGTACGAATAAAAAAATAAAAAACCAGAGACTCAATTATGGTTAAAAAAAAAAGAACTTGTAAATAATGTGACTTAAATTCTCTTTTAACTTTTTAAAGAGAGAGTTAATAAGATGCATATGTTGTACTATTTAAGATCAATAATGGTGCCATAAAGTGCAGCTACCATGGTCAATTTTCAATAACAGGTAATTATTTGGTAGACATAGCTTCTAATCTAGGGCTTGGTTATTAATTACTTTTTAAAATACCTTTATCTTTGAAAATTAGTTGAGACTTTTGACTCAATGAGGAGAGTACATATATAGTTGGGCTAAAATTTAAATTCTTCTAATTCATGTATTCAAGATTTGCTGAGCTAATTTTGGAAGCATATATACAGTGATCTCTATATTCTTTTGATAATTTTAAGTATAATTACGTCGTCCATTCATAACATGTGTTTATCATGAACATTCATGATCTGACACTACGTAATTAAGTGTCCTACTTTAAATGATCAAAAGTTGTTCAACAAAAATCTATTTATGAGACGAAAAAAGTATATTTTAATAAGGCTAAAAGAAGTGCTTTCTTGATGAATTTAGTAAGTCATTGATTAAGGACCCCTCATGAACTCTGTATATTGCTGGTTGGCCACACCAAATAACTATTCACAATCATAAGTTTCAAACTTTTGGAGAATTTTAATGGCACTATGCATGCTAATTATTTTATACAGCTCGTCTATTGATTAGAAAAATGTCGAGTATATATATAAGAAAATATAATTTAATATGACTTTCTCATGATAATATAGAACCCAAGGTTCAAATCATACACATATTAATTAATATTAGGTTCTATATCAATTCAGATACTTATAAAACTTATATGATGTAACAAGCTTCAATTTTATTTTATTTTGAGATAATTTAGGAGAACTAGTGGTGGTCTTAACCTTCTAGCTAGCATGTATTTAAATACGTTTTTCTTTTCTTTCATGCATTTCATAAATAGTTGTTGCATTTATACACAAAGTTAGTTCTGTTAGAGTGCAATATTGAAGGTTGGTCATGATGTGGATCATTAATTGACAGTGTTGTTTATTTCCATCCATATATAAGCAAACAACAGTATAAATATTTTAATCTATAATTATTCTAAAATATGTAACATTTAAGTACACTAATAAATCTATTGAAAATTAGCTGAAATAGCCAGGATACAACATATAATAATCTAATGATCCACCCCATTAGAATTTGTCGTGTTCTTTCTACATTTCAAAAGTTACAATAGAAATAATTACTCTTAAATATTTCAATTTGTTGTGACAAAACCATGATGATCTCAATATTTTGTCGAAATAAATACTTAATTTAGATATTTGCTATTTTTCTCTTCCAATTCAAAAAGGGGTTATACATGTAACAACAATATTATAAAAACCAAGAAATTTTGAAAAATAAATTATTCACTTATAAACTCTCTTCTCGTTCATCTTTAAATAATATTATTGAATTCCATATAGAGTACTTAGTAAAATATTATGACTTGTGATGTCAAATACGCTGCCGTTTTGGACAATAGTCACATGGCATGTTGTTCATTGGTAACAACAAATAGTACAGTAAAAGAAGCACGATTTACATGTCTTTCAAATGCATATTTTCACTACCATTGAAGTACGGCTAGATTCAAGAGATTTTTAAACGTGTTGAAATATGTGGCAACTATATTGTTCAAATTGGAAACTTTTCTAACATACGACTCTTCAGCTGATGCATTATTCTAGAGAAAGAATGAATATTAATATGGAACGTATCAAATGCAGCTTTAATCTTGTCTCTTTTCTTTTTTAGAAATATATTATTTTATACCTTTTTCAAAAAACAGTTCGCTATTAAATAAATTTTTCACTTGACATACAAATAAACAAGAAAGTTATATATTGACTACATTAATGATAATAACCTTAATCCTTAGATGTTCAAATCAAATATCAAGGATGAGAAATATATATAGGTCTGATCCTTTATACATGGTAGGTATATACTAATGTGTTCATTGTATAATCAATGTATTACAAATCCAACACAATTATTAATTTCAAATCCTAAAATTTAAAAGGATATGATCTTTACATATCTACGATGTGGTGGATATATTAAAAGATGTCCATAATAGGCATATGATCATATCGTGGGCATGTGATCATTATTTCGTGTATATATATTTTTAAGTGAAAAGAACAGTAAATCTATGTAGTTATTTTTAAATGCTATGAAGTCTATTGCATTTATGAACTTAGTCTATTTATGTTTATTATTTTTAAATGAGTCCACATGCAAGAAATATGAGAAAAACTGTTTTCTGGTAACTTCTAATCCAAAATTCTTGAAATTCAATTTGGTTGAGTCATCTAATATAAAATCACATTTCATCTCGTATTTAATCATATCAATACATGTAACGTATATATATAATTACGGTATTATCAATCAATTATCACGATAATTAATTACTATCTTACTAAAAAAATTGAAATGCGAGATAAAATATAATTTGATAATAGATAATTAAAATAGGTGGAATGGGGTGTTTGAAAAATGAAGCAAAGTGGATGTGGATGGAGAGAAATAGAAGGTGTATGTGGTTAAAGTTTCATGAAAATATTCCAAGAAAGTAGGCACTGTCCTTTACATTGATCATCTATGTCTAACTAAATTCGACAATTTGTGGGGATAGTTTGGCATCGAAGCAGCTTCTACGACCTTTCACTCCATCATTGCTTTCTCACTTTCACTAACCCTTTTTTTTTTTTTTTTTTGCGATTAAGCAATTGTTTGGTCATCTTCCTACCTTATCAACTTAACTCTTCTAATTAATATTCTTCACATTTTGTTATATAATCCACCTAATTCTAATATAATTATAACTATTTCATACATAGTCATGGAAACTAATTATATGAGAACGTTGATCATAGATATAACTTTATGAGATGAAATTTTGTTACAATGTATAATATTACCTTATTTTATAGATTATAGTACGGTTTCATAATTAATATATATATATGTCATAAATCTATCAAGATTTTGAAATGATTTAGTTTATAAGATATATAGTATATAGTAATTGTAAAATTTATGTTTATGCAAGAAATCTTATATAATATGTTTAAAATGTGTTGTCTTTGCATTGAAACTATTTTTGTCTAGATTTTAACATTTTAATATTATATAAAAATTTGAATGAGTCGGTTCACGAATTAAATTATGTGAGATAGAGTTCCAAATTTATAGAATTATAAGAGAGGAAGAAGAAATTATGCAACTAAATATATAAATGAGTTTACTTATCTCACAGATTTATACATATTAAACAGTCTTACAAGAGATTTATCATTAAAATAATTACCTCCACTTTTCAATTATAATCTTTGAAGGACAAAAACACCCCAATTTAAGAACCTTTTATATTTTTTATTTGCCTGTTTCAAAAAATTAAAAAAGTAATAATTTTCCTAACTAAATGCAAATGAAAAATATTTGTGAAAAGTAAATAGAAAAAGTTGTGTTCCTTTCAACATATACCTTTGTAGCCACTGGAAGGTTACAAAGTGCACATCTTAATTAAGATGCTAAAAACATTAACCCAATAAACCCCAAGATCTATGTACATATATTTAATGAGTTAAAAAGTAACAACTTGTTTAAATAAATTATTCTAAAATTCCTTTAGAAAATTTAAAATAAAATAATGTTTGCTTCGGCAGATACTGATAGCATTTCAGCCATATGACTTAAAAATGTCTTTAACTTGAAAGTCACTCATTTAATCAAATATATTGGGAGACGAATCTCACCTATATATAATATTATAGTTTGTATATCAACATAATTGGAAATTTTTAATTTTGAACATATTACCTTGTTCCTATTTATTTTTATATCACTAGTGCATGAATTTTTGTAATATTTGTAAATTTGGTATTTGTCATTAATTGTTAATATGGATGCATGTAGTATGGATGTGGTGTCCTAAATTTGGAATTTGGTTGTATGACGAAAAAATCGATCAAGATTCATTTAGTAGAGTGTATTTAATATTAATAAAAAAATTATCTTCATTTTTTGTGGTATGTATCAATTTTTCCACTATTGATTAATGCTAAAACTGTGTTTGAATATGAGATTTTCATTACTCTGAATCAGGAAAGTACATCATATATATAGAGCTTTGCAAGCTTGATCTCCAAGCTACGTAACAACCTAACTGCTATCCTAACAACCATCTTAACCAACGCTGACTAAGCATGCCACATGGCAGCTGTTACAAAACAGAAAATAACCAAAACCCTAACTTATATGCATGTAGTTATGTATCTATCATATAGTAGTTTTGTATACTCCAATACGCTCCATTGCTTCCTATCCCGGATCAAAAACCCCAATTTGAAGCGTGTCATCAGCAATGACAAGCATTCATGTCAACAATTAATATCAAAAATTGGTTTAGTGAGGATATCAGGCCACCTTATGTTCAGAAGGAACAAAACGTATGTCAAGATCTTGATTTTGAACTTTTTCCCTTAAGAAATGGACATCCACTTCTATATGTTTGGTACGAGCATGAAAAGCTGGATTGAATGCCAGCTTAATGGCTCCCATATTATCACACCACAACAGTGTGGGATGTTCAAGATTGATTCCCAATTCTGAAAATAAACTCTTAAGCCAAAGAAGATCTGTAGTAGCTAAGGCAAGAGACTTGTACTCTGTTTCAGTGCTACTCCTAGCCACAACATACTGTTTTTTTGCTACTCCAAGTGAGAAGATTGGATCCAAGAAAGACACAGTACCCACTGGTGCTCCTCCTATCATCAATATTACTAGAAAAATCCGCATTTGTATAGCCCTCTAACACCATTCTAGAGACATACTTGAAAAGTATTCCAGTTTGTTTAGTACCTTGAAGATATTTGAGTACTCGTTTGCAGGCCAACCAATGTTTGACTGAGGGCTGATGAAGATATTGACTAAGCTTGTTAACCATGAAAGCAATATCAGGCCTGGTAAGAGTAAGATACTGAAGACAACCTACAATACTTCTATATAATAAAGGCTGATCAAAAGGAGCACCATCATGAAGAGACAATTTCTGACCAGTGAAATAGGGGGTGGGACTTGGTTTACACTGAGAAAGACCTGCATGACTGAGAATATCCCTAATGTATTTGGATTGAGTTAAATGAATTCCATAAGAACTTCGATGTGCTTTAATTCCAAGAAAATAACTAACTTCACCAAGATGTTTGTGAGAGAATTGAGCATGCAACTTATTGATGAGATCAGAAATCATACAAGAATCATCTCTAGTAATAAGAATGTCATCCACATAGACAAGCACAATAAGAATTTTACCATCCACATGAGAATGAAATAAAGAATGATCAGCCACTGACTTGTGAAGTCCAAGAGATATAAGATAACCTGTGAGCTTATTGTACCATGTCTTGGGGGCTTGTTTAAGGCCATACAAAGCCTTATTCAACCTGCAAACATATGAGGGATGATCATGATCAATAAAACCCTCAGGTTGATACATATAAACCACCTCCTTCAAGTCTTCATTGAGAAAAGCATTGTTGATGTCAACCTGTTGAATAGACCAACCTTTTGTCACTTCCAAAGTAAACACAAGTCTTATAGTAAGTGGCTTTACAACAGGGCTAAAAGTATCAAAGAAATCCACCCCTACAACTTGCTGAAAACCTCTTACCACCAATCTGGCCTTGTACTTGCTAATACTACCATCAAGATTTCTCTTAATCCTAAACACCCACTTGTTTTTAATTGGATTAATATCAGGTTGACAATGGACTAATCTCCATGTATTATTTGATTGCAAAGCCTTGAATTCATCCTCCATTGCAACCTTCCAATGAGGGCAGTACAAAGCTTGTGCAACAGTGAGAGGTTCTTGCTCAGAAAGATTAACAGTGAATAGCTTGGGTTTAGAAATCTCATTTTTGGATCTAGTAATCATGGGATGAGAGTTTAATGTAGAAAGAAGTGTTAAGGATCTATTTAGAGAAGAAGAATGAGGAAGGGAATCAGTATTAGTAGGAATAGGATGAGTGTTTGAAAGATCAGGGATTGGATCATGTTGTGGATTAGAAGATGGAGATGATGAAAAAGAGCCTATAGATGGACTGTGAGAAAAATCAGATGATGATGATGATGAAAGAATGAAAGGAAAATAATCAGATATAGGGAGAAGATGAAGAGATGATATGGATGTAGTAGTATTAGTGGAACAATCAGTAGATGAGAAAAGATTAGCATATGAGAACTCATATTCATGAAAAGCAACAGTCCTAGCAACATAGACTCGACCACTTGGATGTAAACACTTATACCCTTTATGAGACATGCTATAGCCAATAAACACACACTTTTGACTTCTGAATTACAGTTTATATTGATTGTATGGTCTTAGATAAGGAAAACAAGTACATCCAAAGGTTTTGAGAAAGTTATAGTCAGGTGTTTTGTGAAACAATTTTTGATAAGGAGAAAGACCTTTTAAAATAGGAGTAGGAAGTAAATTGATTAGAAAAGTAGCAGTTTGAAAGACTTCCCATCAAAAAGATAAGAGGGATAGATGCACGACTTAACAGGGATAAACCAATTTCAGTGACATGTTGATGTTTTCTTTCCACAAAACCATTTTGTTGGTGAGTATAAGGACAAAAATATCTAAGAGAAATGCCCAAACCTTGCTGAAAAGAGGAAAAAGCTTTAAACTCTCATCCCATATCACATTGAATAGCTTTGAGTTTTGTATTAAAAAGTCTTTCTACAAGAGGTAAAAACCTTTTGAACATGATAACAACATCAGATTTTACTTGCAAAAGATAGATCCATAAATACCTAGTGTAATCATCTACAAAGAGAACATAATATTTATATCCATCATTAGAAATATAAGAAGAATGACCCCAAACATCATAGTGTACAAGTTCAAGAGATGCAGTGCTAACATGTAAAACAGAAGGAAAATGTATTTGATGTAACTTTCCCATTTTACAATCATCACAAAATATAGAAGTTGTGGAACAATGAACATTCATAGACTTGAGAACATGGTTTAAAGTTGCAGTACATGGATGCCCTAAACGATTATGTCACAGTGAAGGTAAATCAGAAGCAATACAAGAGAAAGATTAAGTAGCAACACTCTTATTTGTTGATGAAGAAAAAACATTAGATGATAATGAAGGATGAGAACGAATGTGGGAGAGATCAAGTTGATACAATCCATTTCTAAACACTCCTTTCAACAGGATTGTATGAGTTTTCAGACCCTTAACAAAGCAACAAGAAGAGTGGAATTCAATGAAGGCAACATTGTCTTGTAAGAATTGAGAAATACTTAACAGATTCTTAGTAATATCAGTGATAAATAGCACATTATTAAGATGAATAGAAGAAGATTTCAGAGAAGGAAATGATGTAGAACCTGTATGAGTTATAGAAAGAGAAGCATCATTGTCAACAACAAGCTGATTCTTACCTTGATATGGAGCTTGCAAGTGAAGATTTTCCAAGGTTGAGGTAACATGATGAGTTGTTCCACTATCAATAATCCAATCTGGTGTTTGACTGGAAGAACCAATCTCACACACAAGTGAATGTCCAGGATTTTGAGCTTGAGGTGTAGTATTAGTAGTATAAAGAAGATTGGCTTGAACAGGTGCAACAGAGTTCTCCAATCCTTGAAATGAGATATCAAACCGCTTGAAGCACTTGATAGCAACATGATTATTCTTGTTACATATCTGGCAAACAATCATTCCACCTCGAGAGAACCTGCCACGACCCCTTATTCTTGTCACATATCTGGCAAACAATCCTTCCACCTCGAGAGAACCTGCCACGACCCCTGCCTCGTGGTGAAAAACCTCCTCGAGCTCTATCAGTATATCCTCTAGCAACACCATACTGAACACTTGGAGAAGTAGCCATATTAACATTAATGGTGGATTGCTGATTCAAACGAGTTTCATGAGTTTGAAGGATGAATTGAACTTCAAGAAGAGTTAGAGTATCACTCCGCGTAGTAAGATTCACTACAATACTCTCAAATTCAGAACCTAATCCACCTAAAATGTAAAGAGCAAGATCATCATCACTTATAATCTGTCCAGCAGCACGCAACTGATCAGCTAGATTTTGCATTTGCATCATGAATTCAGCAATAGACATAGCCCCTTTCTTCAATGTCTGCAATTGAAAACGTAAATTCATAGCTCGCGCCTTTGATTTTGAGCGAAACAACTGATCCAATGCACGTCAAATCTCAAAAGCATGTGTATACCTACTTACAAAACCTAGCATGGATTGATATAGAACTTAGAATCCACCTTTTCAGAAACTGATCTTTGCGAATCCACTCAATAAACGTAGAACTTCGTCGACGAGTTCCATCTTCATCCACAGCAAACTCCTCAGGAATGATGTCTTCACCACCATGCAAAAACATATCGAAGCCATGCGCAGTAACAGTGGCAATAACTTGCGATCTCTAATTAGCAAAATTTGTTCAATCAAGATGAATTGTAAGAGTAGTAAAAGTAGGAAGAGATATATGCGTCATTAAATCAGCTTCAATCACGAAGAAAATCAAGAAAGAAACTCAGAACTACAAAGAGCTATCGGAGAAAAGAAGAGAGAATTCCGGCTCTTGATACCATGCTAAAACTGTGTTCGAATATGAGATTTTCATTACTTTGAATCAGGAAAGTACATCATATATAGAGCTTTGCAAGCTTGATCTCCAAGCTACGTAACAACCTAACTGCTATCCTAACAACCATCCTAACCAACGCTGACTAAACATGCTACATGGCAGCTGTTACAAAACAGAAAATAACCAAAACCCTAACTTATATGCATGTAGTTATGTATCTATCAAGCAGTAGTTTGTATACTCCAATACGCTCCATTGCATTCCTATCCCGGATCAAAACCCCCAATTTGAAGCGTATCATAAGCAATGACAAGCATTCATGTCAACAATTAATATCACTAAATTATAATTGGATAATTTAACTTTAAAAAACCATTATAAAAGTCCATAAAATTAGTGGTGTAAAATTGGATATGACCTAAGCTATAATACTAGAATGGAAAATTTACCAATAATAATATCATCTGGGCAATAATTAAGAAAATTAACACAAATTCTCAACTTACACTTAACATTGAAAAACAAATCATGAAACGCATAATTTTAATTTGGTGGATAATCTCTGACAATAGGTTAAAATAAGAACAAATAGATAAATCTCAAGTATCGGAAAACGATGATTAACAAAATTATTCTTGATCACCTTTATGAATAATTCCATTTTGGTTGATAATTCTTTTGTTACCATAAAAAATGGGAATTTAAGCGTCCTAAGAAAAGTTTAATTGCAGAATTGCAGTTTATTTAGTTGGAAAGTTATAGTGTTTGATTTATACACACATCTAACTTGGTGTTGCAATCAAATCGTGACCACTAAGAAAGTGAAATAAAGAAAATATGAACACTTATGATCAAACATTTCATTAAGTTTTGAAAGTTGATTAATGATTTATTCTAGTAAAGACCATCAACTTAATAGCAAATACTTAGAGCAATCAAGCATATATCCTTTTCAACCGATTTATCATTTGATTTCCTTTTATTTTTTTCTCCCTTTTTGAAGTAATGGGCCTCAATATATATAATATTATGGTTGCGATTTAGTTCTTTGCTTAATTATTTACGTATTTAAATTTATTTAGTTCTTTTGTGAGGTGCATTTAATGAATTGCTAAAATAATGGAGAAGAGCTGAATCTGGACCAGTTCTTGGCATTTGCAAACTCATTAAAAATCTAAGGTAAATTGCCGGACCACCTATGATGCAAGAATTGAAGAAAACATAGGAATGTGCAATATTTATAATAAATAAAAAAATCTGTACTATTTCTTTTCTTATTTAATTATTGTTGGTACACATTTTAAGACTGCTTAATTAGCTCAACCTTTTCATTGTCACTTGTCAGTTATCACATTAACTTAAGAAAATTAATTTAGGTTGTCTTTGGATAAAGTCATAAAGGGGTTTGAGGAGAAATTTGCAATTTCTATAAGTAAATTAAATGATGATGTTTAAATTTATTTGGATTAAAATTCATCATTTTTTTTTGAATTATTATTTTTGTAACAATATAAGAGGATTTTAAACTCACTCTGATTTCTATGGATTTAAAATTAATTCATTTTAAAACTTATATTCCAAATCGAACAATCCAAACACAAGAATTGTTTTCGAATTATCTATTGTACTTCATTAAATAAATAGTGTATCCTTATATTTTTAAACATTGATTTCTTAATAAAATTTGGTTTAGGGTTTAATGTAAATTCCATATGCTGAAGGACCAATTTCAGTATAAATAAAATACAATGACTCAAAAAGACAAAAAAAAAAAAAAAAAAAATCACTTAAAATATAAACGAGTTGTCATGATTTAATATTAAAAAAAACGTTATATATCACTAGTGTAACACTAGAAAATTACTCCTATTTTAAATATAAAAAAAGGATATTTTCTTAAGTAAGTGAAGTACTAATTACTATCTAGTTTTATTTATTCGTTTAAAAAACTATTTTATTTATTTACGGAAATAGTAATAACCTGTTTAAGTAAAGAGAAAAAAAAGGATGGTGGTTTGTTAGGTACAAAATCAAACTAACAATATAATAAATGTGGGCCGATGAATGATGGGAGAGTCATTATCAATCCAGAGTTTTCAGATTATCCTTAAAAAGCCAATTCTCAAACCCAAAACCATCATTATCACTAATCTTTCCACAAATGGACCTCTAATCATAATCCTAATAATTTAAGCACGTTTATCACTAATACATTCTTAATTAATTAATTGCATCAAATTTTATAAATATTAAGTACCATCTCCATTTATTCTCGGACAAAAAGAAAGGAGAGACCGTCTCACAAATCATTTTATTTGAGAGGGGTGAACCTATAATCCACACTTTATATTTTTCATACAAATTTGTGAAAATAGATTTAATTTGTGGATAAAAATGATCCATCTCACAGAAACCACAGATCATCTTACGTAAGACGAGTCAACCGACAACTCACATTTCATAATTTTCATACAAATTTGTGGATAAAAATGATCCGTCTCATGAAAACTATCCGTAAAATCGTCTCACATAAGTTTTTATAAAAAAAAAAGGAAAAGAAAAGGAGCATCTTAAGAAATCAGTTCTTGTTTAGGAAATATATAATTAAGATGGCTTGAAAATGAGGTTCGATAGTCTTACACTTTTATTTAGATTTGATTTAATAACTAATGATTCTAAAAATAATAATAGACGACTATGAGAAGAGAAAACTCACATCCCATGTAATAAAGAAAAATAAATATAGATTGTAGATATTGATTATATTAATGAAACGATTTATCTTGAAGTTGTATTTTTAGTATTCACTTAAAAAAGTTAACAGTTTTTGAAGATTTGTACAAATATTTGTTATACATGTTGGACTTAGTTACATTTCTAAATATAGTATATATGTTGTAAAATAAGGATATACTTATTGTGAATTTTGGATTTTTAAAACAATCAATTTTAGATTAAATTTTAAATCCATATAAAAATATGTGAGATACTGCATTCTTCAAAGTTCAAACTAATTATAAATATAAATAAATCTCACCTTTTAAATTAAAATAAATAACATAACATATTTCTGAAATCTGAATAGTTAAAAAAATATGAAAATCTCCCTTAAAAAATGAAATTATTGAAATCAAATTAACGTGTTTTATAAGAAAATCCAAAATTGGCAGATAGATTTATATTAAATAAAGTTTATAAATTGGAGTCGAATCATAGAAAAGCAGTGGTGGGTGTAGGTGAGCCAGCAGTAGAGTAGAATAGCATGGAAGCCTTAAAGACATGAAACGCTGGAGGCTCCCGAGAAAAGCTCACTCAAAGTCACTTCTTTTCAACTCCCGAGGTCTCTCTTTCTCTCCCCCCCCCCCCCCCCCCCAGATTGAAGAAGCCAGTGCTGCTGGTAGTAGCCATTGTACGCCAGTGGGTACTGTACGCACCCAACAACCTCCACTCTCCAAGAAAGAAGATCCACTCCATTGTCCCCTCCCCCGCCTATACATACACCTTCCTGCATCTATACATTCATGCTTGCCGTGATTGCCCTCCGCTGACGGAGTTACTTTGATTCGGCGCCGTCTAATGGATCCACAAGGGGCGGCAATGATGAATGATGGCGGAGTTTATAACTTCGCCGAGATCTGGCCGGGGTTTCAGATGAATGCCGCTGCGACGTCGTATGGTTTGGGCTTGGATCCGATGGTGATGGACCAGAGATCGAATCACAGTTCCCCCAATCATAATTCGAGGAAGCGCCGTGAAGAAGATGACTGCGCTAAGGGCGGAGCTTCTACTAGCAATAGCAATGGAAATAGCAATAATAATGCCATGGTAATACTCTAAAATTCACTTAATTTTCATAATTACATTAGATTCCAGCGTGTTTAAATATCCTTATATATATAGTTTTATATTATGCTATATTTCTGTTCAATGTTGATACAATTTCTCGTGTAAAGTTCATTGTGTATATGAAAGGTAGCGGTGCTATAGTTTTCCTGTTCAATGCCAGCTTGAACAGTTGATTTTCTGATTCGCTATAATTTTAATTGTTTCTTCTTTTGATCTGTTTGATATGAGGGTGCGTACTAGTGGGAAAATTATGTGCAACTGGATTGTACTATTGTAGTAACCTGACTAATGGAGTAAAAATAGAGAGATTTTTCTACAATTTTTTACGTTGGTTTAATGTGGTGATTATTCTTGGTGTGAAGCAGAGTGAAGGAGATAATAAAAGGCTGAAGGCGGTTCGATCGAATGGTAATCGTGAAAGTAAAGCAGAAGGTGAAGGGAACTCGGGTAAGGCAGCAGAGCCACCTGCAAAAGCAGCTGAACTGCCAAAGCAAGACTATATCCACGTGCGAGCGAGAAGAGGTCAAGCCACTGATAGTCACAGTTTAGCCGAAAGAGTAATGATACGGCCCCGTTTCTGTTTCATTTATGTTAAAAGATTGAATCCTTTTGAGGTTTCATGATTTGTATCTTTTCTAGATAGAAAACTGAAGAGAACGAATAACTGTATATGTTAGTGTTTGAGTTTTGATGAATGAATAGAAGATTATGAATGTCTATATTAAGAGATTTTCTTGTTTCACCCTCTTGGTGCAGGCTAGGAGAGAAAAGATTAGCGAGAGGATGAAAATCCTTCAAGATCTAGTTCCTGGATGTAACAAAGTGAGTATCAGTATTTCCCCTTATAGAGAAGTTTGTGCCGTTCTGTTTATTTAAATATGTTATGAATTAAAAGGTGTCCTTTTACTTTTGTTGTTTCATTAGATTGAGATATATATGTCCTCAAAAACACTTCTAAGCTTTCTCAGCTGTTAGGCTTCTTTTTTCCATTTGAAATATTGGACCTTATTGATGAAGAAGAGGTCTCTGGATCTCTCAGTCTAGCAGTGTCGGAGTTTGCCATGGAAAAATTTTGATATTACAAATGCATATTGTCTGCTTTTAATTTACTGTTTTAAAATTCTCTTACGCCACAGAATTTTAATGGTCACACTTTTTTATATACAGGAACCTTTACTTGTCCTTTTATTTTTGAAAGTCTTGGTTATGTTCATTGATGCTCAATGATTGATTCATTCATCTATTTTAGCAGTGTCGCAATCAGCTAATAACCTTCCTTCTGCCTTAGTGTGAGAACTGGGCTGATCAAGAGCTTGTTGTTGACCTAACACCTTCTTTCTTTTACAGAATTATCTATTTAGTTTCTCTTTCTGATGGTTGCGTGAGTATATTTGGATGTTCGTCTAGAAGCACATTTGTTTGGTTCTTTTGCCTGTTTCATGTATTTTTTTACTTACCTTCTGTTTTCAGGTTAGACACTCCTGAAATTTGATACCTATTTTTCTAGAAGAACTAATTTGAGGGAAAACTTTGTTTGCGATCAGGTTATTGGCAAAGCACTAGTGCTTGATGAGATCATTAACTATATCCAATCATTACAACGTCAGGTCGAGGTGAGTCACTGCTTCTGTCTCTCACGTTCACCTTAGTCTCCATGTGCAGTGTGTGTGTGTTGGGGGGGGGGGGGGGGGGAGGGTGCTTGGTTCCGTTGTTGTATGTATTTGTTATCATTTCACTTGAATATGCACTTATCACAGTTACTTGCCTCACAGTTTCTGTCAATGAAGCTTGAAGCGGTCAATGCAAGAGTGGGCATTGATGGATACCCTTCGAAAGATGTAAGTGCTTCGGATATGATACCTAAGTCTCTGAATTCGAATCTTCATTTTTTCAGATTTCGAGTTAGAAATTGTTCGTTTGTTTCACCAGGGGATTAATAACACAGTCAAAACATGAATCTTCGTAGCAATCACTCATTCCCTCATAGGTTCTTTAAATAACTGCTAAGACTTACCATACCCAAAAAAAGTAGGAAACCATCTTGCTCCCACTTAAATTGAAGACATTGTCCAAAGATTAATCAGGACAGAAAGGGATATTAGGAAGAACAAGTGAAAATCTTAACTTTTTTAGAATTACTTCGTATGTTATTGTCCTGGATTATACACATGCTGACATCGTAACATGTTTTTTTCATTCTTCAGTTTTCTCAGCAAACTTTTGATCCTGCCAGCGTGGCATTTGGCACTCAAAGTACTAGAGAGTATGGTAGGGGTTCATCACCCGAATGGCTACATATGCAAATTGGCGGTGGTTTTGAAAGAACATCATGAGAACTCCCATTAATAGCTAATAAGAGCATCCAAAGGCTGTGCTTCTTCCTCAGTGACTGCAACACTATACATACTACTCGAATCAGATTATATTTCCATTTCCACAGTCAGGTGTAGACGTGTTTCAGCGTGGTACTATTCAAGAACTGTATCAAAACAATCCTCGCCTGATGTTGGTTTCGTCTTTATACAAGAGTTCACCATTTACATCCATTACCCCAAGAAAGATTCATCTCATCGAATCAATGATCTTGTGAAGTACCTGTTTCAAACTTCAAATTTCTTATCGCTGTATTGTTATTTGTAACTGGGGGTGTAGTTACAAAGACGATCCATTATTGAATAAACGTAAGCTGTGTTGTTACATATATTATCTGTCAAATCGTTGTTTACTAAGTTGATCACTTTATATATAGCAAGAAAATAATACAAAAGAATGATAGCTAAGATCTTCACACACACACTTAATTATCTATAGAACAATTTGCTGGCCCTCCAATGAGAGTGGTTTCATTGACAAATTGCATCTCAATCCAACCACAAATTACGTATATATGTGATCGTTCTTCATACCACGCGGCTAGACCCTCTCGAAGCATCCCATCGTACTTCAATTTGAAACGAAGGGGCTTATGTAACTTCCGGCTTTCTAACAGAGCAGTTGGAACAAAGGATGCAGGGACAGAAACTGTCGTCGTGTTTATGCTAACATTGAACAGAATGTTGTCACCAATGTCCATGAAAAAATCCCCTGTTCGAACGACCCACAGAAGCTCATGATCGATGAAGATGGAAAGAACAGAGGTTTCATGATAGATGCTTCTATCACCAAGATTGGTGACATTAAATGTGACATCACATTTCCCTGTCACCTGATCAGATGAAGCCTGGAACTCAGAGATTGTCAATGAGTTGAGGACAAAGAGATGCTGAAACTGTTGGTCGGTTTCGAGCTGAGTTTGTAGATATGGGAAGAATGCAAAGACAACTAATGCTAGAGAAATGGTGGCCAAAGCTGTCATAAAGATACGATCCCAATCGATCATGTTACAAGCTGATTCCAGCTGGTGGTGGAGATCATAGCAAAAATGGCGAAATTCGGATGCTAGATCGGACTCAGCTGTGCTCGTGTGAGCCTGGTCTTCGACCTCCAAGGCGTTGAGCCTGTTGTACCTGTCTCCATCGGACCACCTGACTCGTCGAGGGGATGCGTTTTCATCCATCTTGAAGATGATGCTGGAGAGAGAGGAATTGGATTGTGGATGAGATAGAAAGGTTAGTGTTTTTACCAAAGAAAGGTGCAAGTTTTAACATGCTAAATATGTTGAGGCAATAATGCAAATTCAGGGCTATCATCTGCTAAATTCTTGGCTCCATGATTTTCTTGCAAACAAAGTGGAGATCTTATTATGAGGACCACTCATTGGCCTCTCTCTCTCTCTCTCTCTCTCTCTCTCTCTCTCTCTCACATTTATGATCACCAATCTAATTATGTCCTTCAATGAGGATCATCCATGCAAAATAAAATAAATAATAAACGCCAAAAGCCAACATTAAACATCTTATAGATTCAATTCAAATTTGTTGCATGCTCTAATGCTATTCAATTTTCACAAAAATCAATGTAAGATAATCTCACAAAAATAGAGAAGAGATTACATTGATGAAATTGAATTTGGCGTGAAGGGATTACTCTTCAATTTTATAGTTCTAGAAAGAAAAACAGTCAAATCACTCAACTAAAGAGCCATAATAGTCAATGAAGGAGTCAACTTTGGGGAACTAAAGCAGTATTAAAGACCTGAGATAAACGTAGAAAAATCAGGTTTCGAGTGTATGGGGGCTGGTCAAGATTTTTGTTAGATCTGTCTTTTTTATTGTTTGTATTTTATTTTACTTAGCCCAACATCATCTATACCTTTTCTATATTTTACATTTTAAAAATAAACGACATATATACGAATGTTCATTTGTACTAGGATTTATTGATTATGTTGGACATCAAATAATTAAGCCCAATTCTCTTAAAGTAATGGCATAAACTAATGCTAATATGATCTCTTTCAAAACAATCATCGCCAGAGAATATTTCGCATTGATAGACCCACAATTTCAAATTACAAATTTCAATAGCTATAAATGTTCATTCCTTCAACGTTGTAAATTGTTCTTACATGTATTTCAGAGCTTGTATATTGTTACACATGTAAAGGCAGGCTCCATTCTTTTAAGAAGTGTACTTGGGACATATTATCTAATATTCAAAGACAGAAGCTTGTACGAGAAAGCTAAGCAGTCCAGGAACTAATTGGACCCTCCACTCCCACTTTAAGCATACCAGAATTCCATGCTATTTCACCCTTTGCCAAATCAAAATACACTGATTCTTCACATTAAAATTTGGCCCACTAGTTAAAAAGACACAAACTTTCTCAATTTTTATTCCAAAAAAAAAATTCCATTTAGCCACGATTTCATCAATTTTGACAATTTGATGAAATAATTGAAAATTTAAGAATTTTAAAAAGAATCAACCAAAATAGTGGAAATTTAAATTTACATACATGTTAGAATTGTTAATGCTTTAAAAAAGCAAAATAGTAGGAATCTGGAGATGACAATGCACAAAGTTGTACGAACCCATAAAGACGACAAGATTTTGTGTTTGATGATTTGGCCTGTAATGAATTTAGGAGGGCATTAAAATTATTATTTTATATTCAATTTTTTTTTTTAATGTTTTCATTTGTATCATTAATTTATCAAAATCCACCCTGTCTAGTTGATTTTTTTTTTTCAATGACCTCGTAAATTTTAGCCCTCTTACTTTATTTACAACATGAATTTTTTTGCCTTCTTTAATTTAATTAATATAAATTTGAAAAAAATTATAATGCATGTTGGAATTAGCACTGCTTATATTACATCATTATTTATAATCTAATCCTGTTTATTTTATGTTATTCATCGTATATTTTATTACTAGCTACGACATAGGGCATAAGCCGAATTTTTATTATTATTTTGAACATCTATCTATACTATATATTAAAGGAAGAAAGTTGACAAAAATTACAAGATTGTCACTTTCCCTCCTAAAAATGTCATGTCAATTAAAAAAAAATTACTTGATAAGCTATTCTTTAATAAATAAATAAAAGATCAATCTTACTCTAAAAATTATTTTATAATCTATATAAAGCTAAGAGATGAAGAGAGATATATATTGATTTCTCAAATCTATGTAAAACTAAAAAATGTAGAAAAATATAGTGATTTCTCAACAAAAGAGAGATGCATAGATAATGGGGAAAAAAAGACATACAAATTAGAATGAAGAAAAAAATCAAGATATACAATTAAAATAATAAAAGATGTTATGAATAACATATTAATTTATACAACTTCATTATATTATTACAATTTGTAAATATTAACACAATAAATAATAAACTACGCATCGCACGGGTGGGCTGCTAGTGTATACTATAAGGTGATTAAACTTGTAAATGAAGCAATTACAACAAAAGTATCATTTGATTCTCCAACACTCAAATATGTTTAATGCTTGTATTATTATTTGAAATGTGCCTTAATTATGCTCTATATATAATCTATTCAAATGGATGGAGATCATAGACATGATTCAAATGGATAGTCACTATCCAATATATTCTGCATTCCAATAATTTAACAATCCAATATATATCATTTGCAAACTAGTGGTTCTTGTGGCTGAGCATATATACACATTGTTAAGCTGTTTTTTTTTTCTTTTTTTGTTGTTTGTATCAATTGATTGAACATTTATTCTAAAGAAATTAACAACCTAATTAATTGTTTCCTTTTCTCATTTCTTTAACATTATCCATGGCTAATCAAAGAATTCATGCACACACAAGCTCAAGCCAAGTGTAAAGTTAGTGAGATAAATAATCACTAGGCGCATGACACGTATAAAACAAAATGAAATATAAAGAATCACTTGACTTCACATGTTTGGTTCTATAAGTAATGGAATGTTGAGTTTCTTACAAAACTATCTTCTGATCAGTACTCCTCGTCATATAGAATCTGATGTTGTGTTTTTATAAAACCACACTACAAGACAAAAATATTATTATTTTGCGACTTATTATATTTGTTATAACACGAACTAATTATATTTTGGGTTGTGGTATTGGCTCTATAAAGAATGGAACGATGATCATAAATTATAAGATAAAACATATTTAAATAACAAAAGATGTGATATTGTGTACTTATTCTCCTACTTTAGCTAGCATGTTACTTAATATTAATATTGTACACTATATATGCTCTTTTATTTGAAGCTTGGTATTTTTGCCTTTCCAGTCAAGATCTCTACAAAAGCTCCAAGCAAGCCGCTAATACCTAATAGAATATATATGTGTCTTATTAATTCAACTACTAATATATATATATAAGATTCAAAATTATCAAAATATATCATGCATATGTAATATTATTCTACATTAAGTTATATATGCATTCACTGTACTTTGTAATGTCCAATTCGACTAACCTTTAAATCTCCTTGTCTCTCTCTAGAATCAATAAAGTAAAGAGAATTAGGGTACTCTCTATCCTATAAAAACCCAAATTTGAAATTGACAAATCCTCCATAAAAATTGCCCACATATTCTTACCTCTAACTCTTCTACCAAACATATGACCACTTGTCTTAAACTCTAACTAGTTTTTTTCCTTCATTTCCTACTCATTTTCTTGTCCTAAACAAGCATATATATTACAGCAGAGAGATGATGAGCAGCAGTAGTAGCAGGTTGAAGGCGTCTCTTCGACTCGTTCTGTTTCTAACACTCCTTCGATTCTTGATCGTTGAGGCTAATGAAAATGGAGGAGGAAGAATTATGAAGCAGGGTTTTTTTGAAAGAGTGATCATTAATTCAAAGCATAGACTACTTTCCAATTTTGAACTCTACTATATGAGCAAAAGGAGGGTTCCTAATGGACCTGACCCAATCCATAACAGGTCATTCTTGTCTCCTTTTTTCTGTTTTTTTTCTACTAGTGTGTTCTTATATATGCATGTGTTACGAATACAATCTCGATCTTGTCTATTTTTATTAATAATAAACTAACTTCAACGTGAAATACTATTACTACTTCACGTTCTATAGATATTTGGAAATATTATGTTACAAACCATAAAAAAAAATTAGTGTTTTTCGCATTCATGTTATAAGTTGTCTAAAGGGCGCTTTGAAAATTAAATTTCCATGTTATTGTTAGCTAGCTAGTACTTAAATTAATGATGGGGTATAAAGTAATTTAAAAATGAAAGTTGCTATATATCATCAAGTTATTAAGTTTCAAGTCATGCATGATCCTATAGACAAAATTAGTTTGTCATCTTAAGTAAATTATGTTAACAAATAAAGCAGAAAAAAGAGGTTCTCTCAGTACCCATATCATCATGACTTTATCCTCTGTTGAACAGATTTATTAAAGCAAAGGTTTAAACATGCATTTTTATTTTTGTATTTTTATGCACTTTTGAGGGTAAATTAAACCTTTTTATGCTGTCTTTTCTTTTGTGTTCCCTTTTTCACCCCTTGCACTAACCACATTGCCAAAAGAAAACTTGCAAGTACAATGGCTTTAGGCTTTAATGATCATTCACTCAGAGACCCTTTTATTTTTTGTCGTATTTAGGTATATATAGCTAAGTATTTTCTTGATTTTGTCTATATATATATGTATGCATGTGTGTGTGTGTGTTATATTGTATACAACATTATCTATTATATTACTTTGCAGATACATTTATGAAGTCATTTAGTCCTTGAATGAATTTTAAGTTCTTGGCAAGGTTTTTTTATTGTGGCTACACACCTGAATTATATCAATATATTATCTTCTTTTTTTCAGTAAATTAGTCAATTAATTTGGAAATTAAATTGAAGTGGCAAATATAAAATTACAGTATTTTCTATGTAACAGAAGGGCTAGGAATTCTCATCGACCACCAGGCCATGCTTAGGCTGCAGGATTGAATAATCCAGAAACTTTTATTCATCAAAATTAGCAAGTGCCAGCTCAGAGATCAATTTATATGTCTATTCTTGTGTACGTATTTCCCTTAGGGAAAAAAAAAGGATCTTCAGATATGTTCACTAAATGACAGAAATTCAGTTTGTTCAGTTCCTTAATTTTTTTTTTTCCCTTGTTAGCTTAGAAATATTTGAGCTTGTTGATTCGCAGAAAAAAGTGTATGCTATATATGTTTGTGATTTTTTTTTTAAAATTAAAATCCCTAGGAAATTGTTGTAGAACCAATTTGTCTCAAATCTGACATTAGCCTTGAAATGCTTTTGTAATTATTATTTTGCTTACTTATCATGCAATGTTTTATGGTTGGATTACATTAATGCAAAGCTCTTAATTTAACCAAGATTTATTGTTATCAAAATTTAAATGAACTGAAAAAATAAAAACGTGATATATATTTAATTATTTTCCTGAACTTTATTTCTAAAAACAATGTCCCCTGAATCAAAATAGTGATAGTAACTGTTAAGTACTCTCGCAAAGTACTAGTTCTGCTTGTTTGGTTCTCTACTTCATATCATATTTCAATCATGATATAACAATTATACAACTAGAGAGTAGACAGTAGAGTATTAATGTTACTTTGTTGCCTTAGTTTAAAGATAGTGGAAATTAAAAAGAAAAATGTGACACTTTAGTTTTTTAATGTTTAATATCTAATTGAAACATTCCTCATCAAGTTAATATTTTATGGAATGGTTGTGATAATTCACAATATTCTCTGTTACATAATCGTATATTTCATCATATTTTATTTTATCGTACTAATATACACCGAGTGTTATATATATAAAACATGTAATGAAATAATAAAATATGGGATTAAATATTAATTTATAACAAAACACTGGAAGATTCCAATAACATTAAAAATTAGAAAGTATATATGTTGTAGCCGCCATGCATTGTAGATATGATGGCTGATAAATTTAATTATTTGGTAAAGAATAAGAATCAGAATTTCAAAAGGAAAGTCGGAGATTAATAGGCTTTTGGTCTAAATAGGTTGATTAATTTTAGTTATAATTATATTAATGATTATGATAGCAATAATTAACTAAATGATTAGTAAAGATGGTATCAACTATCATGTGTTCCAAACAAAAAAAAAAAAAAAGCCAATCCACAAACTAAAGGTGGTTGATTAAGGGTTAATCTTTTTCACCTGATTCTTTGGTGTGTGGGGAATATTGGACTGTTTTGGTCCTTTCAAAATTGTAAAAGTTGGTTCAATTCTCCCATCTTGTTAAAGAAAAAAAAAAATCAATTTTAGTCGTATAGGCACATCATCTATTTTGAACTACTAGTAATGCTCCCGCGCGATGCGCGGTTTATTATGTATTATAATAATATATATTATTTGCAATAATATAATAAAGTTGTTATATTAAAAAGTTATTTATGACATCTTATTATTTCGAAATTTGTAAAAATCAATAATTTTTATTGATAACATCAATATTCAACAATTAAATATGAAAATAAAATTGAACATAATATAATAATAGTTTTGTGTTTGTGAGTTTTAATTTCTAAATAATTAAGAAGTGATTAATTATACTTACTAATATGTTTTGTTCATATTTTTATTCCTTTATATCTTATAATTATTTTTAGAATTTATAAATAATTTTCTGCATTGTTTTTAGATGGATTTGTTCAAAAAGCATTATATTTATTCCAAAACAATTTAATTTATATTTATAAATTTAGGTTTCAAATTAATTTTAAATTTTAAAACAATACTTCTTAGATTTTTGAAAACATTTTTCAGATTTTTTGGAGCATATTATAGTTTTTTAAAACAATTTTTAGACTAATTATATCTATTTATTTGAAATAATTTTGAATGAATTTTATCAAATATTTTTAGTATTTTTATTTAAAAAATTTTATTCAAATTATTTATTTTTATATCTTACACAATTAATATTACATATATATTTGAATCAATTTTTAAATTTTATTTGTTGATTTAAGATTGTTAGACTTAATCTCACAACCTTATTATTATTATTATTATTATTATTATTATTATTATTATTATTATTATTATTATTATTATTATTATTATTATTAATTTCAGATTTTATTATTATTTTAAATTTTTATAATAGATTCAAACTTTTAAACATTTTACAATCCTTCATAAATGAAATTTAGATTTTAAAACTATTTTCCACATTTATATATTAAAACTATAAAGTAATTTTCAAAATTTTAATTTTTGAAAATGTTTAAATTTCATTATTTTCAAAATTTAATCATATCATTAAAATATAATCATATCATTTAAGATAGATTTTTTTGTTTCATATCTACTCTTATATATAAATTATAAGATAGTTTATTGTGTAAGATATATGTGAAGCTTATTCTATAAGATATTTAAAAGTTATTTAGTTTTTTTTTCTTTTTTTCTATTGGTTGATAGTTTGGGAGGGAAAATGGCAAATTTGTAAAATTTACCAACTTCTTTCATTTTATATATAGTATAGATTAGATTTAATGGGTTTTGAAGTTTTTTTTTTTCTACATTTTAATATGATTTTACTTAGAAACTTAATTAATATGAACATTGATGATGTGAACACTGTTGAACTGAGCTGAGATTTTCTGTATAAAAGGAAAAATTAATTTATATGATACTAAATGAAGGGAAGTCTTCAAATTAGGGAACATAAATCAATTTCCCAACAATTTAGTGCCACATAAATCATTTCTCTCCATACGACCATAATAATCAATTTGTAGCATGACATCCGCATCACGGCATTTGTGTCATAAATCAGTGCCGAAAATCAAATTTGTGATTAAAATCAAACTAAAATTTAAGAAGTTATAACCTAAAGAACCATTATAAAAATCTGCAAAATTAGTAGTTTAAAAATTAGCAAGGGTCAAATTATACAAACAAAATTAAAATTTGAAAAAAAACACAAATTTGATGCATTGCATGAGGATGATAATTTTCTACATAGTAAAGTGCCATTTGGTCTAAAAAGAAATTATAATATTTCAGTTAGGAAAACTTACCAAAAAAAAAAAAAAGGAGTTTTGGTTCATTCTCTTTATTCATGATCAATCATACCTTGGAGGCTAGGAGAAAGAGTTTTGGTTTATTCTCAACCACATACAATACCACGTAGGTCGGGCACAAAATGTGAATTTTGAATCATCTTGGTATTTTATTTATTTTAAAAATGTAATATATTTCATGTTTCAAAACAAATAAAGTATTTAAATTTAAATTAAAACAAAATTACATATTCTATATCAAAGAAAAAAAAATCTTTAGATTCAACTTATTTCCCGTTTTGCCAAAATCATGTTTCTCTAATCAATGATTTGTGTTGCTTTATTTGAATTTAAATAATTCTTCTTTTTCATTTATTTATTTATGCTGTAAAGTTGTCCACACCAACCCTATTTCCCCTAAAATACATATGGAAAATCCATTGGGCTATTACAAGACTACTGGACAGGAGTGGCCCAAATGAACAAGCTTAATAGGAGCCCATAAATTAATATGCAGTTTTTTTTAAAAAAATATTTATGAACGAATACTTTAACATGCAGTTATTCACGTACAATTTCAGAATTTTTTTTCCCAAATAAATAAATAAATCTAAGTCCGCACATCAAGTTTGAATCAAGAAAACGTGATCTTGTAAAATTTTCCCAATTTTGAGGTTTTCTATAGATTGAAGCATGCCTCATGCGACTACATAACTATTTTTTAATATGGTGATTTTGGATTTAATGAAATATTAAAAGACATTCTAAATTTTTTTAGAGTTTAAATGAAAAAACTTTAGAAAATCAAATGCTATTTAGACTACGAGTTGTTTGATAATTTCTTAATATGGGAAAATTGCAATTAAGACAAAATTTCACATTTCATTTCGATATTTTAAGGGTCAAAGGAATTACAAAATAATGTCCACACATAGACTTGCATTTACATTTCATTTCGAGTAAATTTGAGTTCCATTTCACATTCCACCATTACTTCCAACTTCAAACACAACTAAAAACAAATCCATACATACATATTTAGGTTTACCTCTTTTGTGTCTACGCATAATAAAACTTCTAATAAATGTTTTTAAAATCCCTTTTATCAACCATTTCAGATATTTAGATTCTCGGAAAAAAATGGAAACAAATCTTAGGAATTGAAAATCATGAAAAGATTCTACACAATATTTTTTCAATTTTTACTGAAAATTTTCCAAATCTAGATCTCAGGTGATCCGGCGCCAAGCCAATTTCTGACTTTCTGTAATTCCGATTTGAATCTCCGATTCAAATTTCAGATCGAGGTGCTGGAATTCAAACAGCTGAAAGAGTTGGGGGTTTTTGTTTTTCTGTAGAGAAAATGCCGGGGCATGGAGATTTGGATAGGGAAATAGAGCAATTGATGGAGTGCAAGCCGCTGTCGGAGGCGGAGGTGAAGATTCTGTGCGATCAAGCGCGGGCGATTTTGGTGGAGGAATGGAATGTGCAGCCGGTGAAATGCCCTGTCACTGTGTGCGGTGATATCCATGGCCAGTTCTACGACCTGATTGAGCTATTCCGGATTGGAGGCAACGCTCCAGATACGAATTACCTCTTCATGGGAGACTACGTCGGTGAGTTTTACCATTTCCTTGTGACTTTTTTGTTGAATTTTATGATAAAGCTGTCTTCTGATCTGTTTGGTGTGGATGCATATGATTTGAATGTTAGGAATGTTTTATGTAGCCTTGTGTGACTGGATAAATTGTGGATTTGCTCTTACTGAGGTTGATTCGGGTGGTTGCAGATGATGATATTGGAGTTAAAGAAGCTGTTATAATGTACAAAGTATTTATTATGTTCTTCAAGATTCAAATTTCAACATTGGGTTACCTAAGTTTTGTTTTGAAAAGAGAACAGAAGAATGCCCATGAAAGTTAATTCTTTCGTAGATTGATTCGCAAAATATTAAGGAACCTATTGCTGTCTTAACATTTAGTTTTTTGTGCACTTGCGCTGGACATTGGAGATACTGTGGTTCAGGTGAGCTTCATAAAGCTTGGGAATTGACAGTAGTGATTTATGAGGCTTATAAGTTTAATTTTCTAGTAATTGGCCGAACCATTGAGTATGGTAGAGCAAAATGTTCTAGAAGTCGCGGGATGATTATGATTGGAGCCAATTACTTTGTTCACTTTTTATTTGTGTTTTTTTCCCCTGACATTTGACATAGAAATGCTGAGAAGCAGTTGCAATTTACATGAAATGACACAAATGGTGGATGGATATTTGAAATGTGATTGAGTAAATTCTGTCTTAAGGCGGGTCGTCAAATATGGTTACCTTTTCTTTGTGTTTTCTCAACGACGCATAACATAGGTTGGAATACCTTCTTGTTCATGAAGAATCACATAAAGTGTCGTGCTTTTTAGTAAAATTGTAATTCTGCATTAATCAGCTTTGTGATTGGATTATCTCGTGTGATTTTTTTTTTTTTTTTTTGGTGTGTTAGATTAATCACTGCTAATAATAGTAAGTTGTACACAAGTCATAGAAATAGGATAAATGCAGAAAATTTGCTAGCATGAATCAGATGCATCTAAAGCTGAATGTTTAGGATCTTATCACAAAAGAGAACAGAGAAATCATAATTTTGTATACATAGGATATAAGCAAACTAGAGTAAATGTAGAACAAATGGAGAAGTGCACCCTCTATACTGCATTATACAGTGCCACTAAGAGAGAAAATTTTACAAGACAGTCATAAGACCTGGGTACTTCATTAGTCGTAATGTTGGGTGACTAAATATGAACATGAAAGAAATGAAAATACTGATATAGACATACTACATTAGATAGAATAAATAATGAATACATTTGAAAGAATCTGAGGCTGACACAAAAGATGGGAAAATGAGAGAAACATGCTTAAGATGCTTTGGATTTGGACGGGAGCTGTTTAGATTCCCTAATATGGCTCATAGAAAATAGAGAATCATTAACTTAAGTGAAAAGGGGAAGGGAATACTTATAAGGAGTTGGAAAGGAACTACTGAAAAGATGTTGTACTTGAATATAAATGAAAACATGTCATGTTTTCCAGCCGAACACAATGCCTAATATGATCCATATTGATTTTCTTTACTCTTTCTATCATTTATACCATTACACTCCACTAACAAATTATTTATTTATGCAGATCGTGGATACTACTCGGTGGAGACTGTCACACTTTTAGTGGCTCTGAAAGTTCGATACAGAGATAGAATCACAATTCTTAGGGGAAACCATGAAAGTCGACAGATCACTCAAGTGTAAGACCTCTGCCTTCTCTTGTTTCCTATGTTTGTGTTAAAGACTCAAGCTGCAAAGATGTCCTTGAGCCTGGCCCTTGGCACAGTTGGCGCAGAATTACATCTTTTTCGTTAAATGTTAACAATGGTAGCATCTCTCATGGCACTCAACATGTTATCAAAATAAAACAATATGTAAACAAATAGGAGTTTGGTCACTGGTTTAGAAAATTTTAATCATTTCAGCAAATCAAGAAGTTTTAGAAATTGCTGCTACTATTCATGAAACTTGAGAAATTCCAGGATGAGTATAAGATATATAGAAATGATTGTTACCCAATAAAATTGACTTTGTACTTAGAACTTCAATAATAAGACCTAGATTTTAGTTCATTATGGGCATGTGATCAGTACATGTTAGCATCAAAATTTTGAAAGATGCCAGTATTGTCAGAGAGAATATGATTTTGGGACATGTAATCAAGATAAAAATTGTGAAATTGTTTCCTCAAGCATAAACAAATGAAATATCAATCCTGTATGAGGAAAGAGGGCCGAATAGATTGGTTCACACATAGTGAAAGAAATGAGGAAAGAGCCAGTGCTGAAAGTGACGGATTATTCTAACAATTTGGATGCTCTGGAATTTCATTAACATCCCACTGTAGCTAAGTGATTTGATTGGCATCAGTCTTCTGGTAAAGCTGGACGTCATTCTTGCTTGACTCGATAAATTGATTTTATACAGCAGAAAATAACATTTAACTCAGATAATGAGATTGGTGAATGAATATGATTGCTAGAGGGAGGGTTCTATTTATGATATTGTCATCCAAGCATTGTTATTCACAATTCTCAGGTTTCAAATGTTATGACTTTTGATTTGGCTGTGTTCAACATATTTATGTATTTTATTTCATGGCAGATATGGGTTTTATGACGAATGCTTGAGGAAGTATGGCAATGCCAACGTGTGGAAGTATTTCACTGACCTTTTTGATTATTTGCCCTTGACAGCACTTATCGAGAGCCAGGTTTGCTTGATAGATACAAAACCCCCTTTTATTCAACATGGCATCTTTCTTGTATCTGATGTCTTGCACTGTATTCATGTAGATCTTCTGTTTACATGGGGGGCTTTCACCATCACTTGATACATTAGACAATATTCGTGCTTTAGATCGTATACAGGAGGTAAAAGCTAAATTCTAGTACACGAGTACTTTATGCTTCAAAGTACCACTTTTTTATTTTTCTCATGAATATTGCTTGAATTGTGAAGACTTGACATTTATGACCCTTTTAAACATTCACATGCCTTGCATTTAATGTTGCTTGGATACATTGGTATTTTCGTCAATCAGTGAAGAGTGGCTAAGGGTATATTCTTTATCTTTAATCTTATGTTTCCTTTGGTCACGGTGTAAAAGAGCGTGAATTTTGCTTCTATAGCGTAGGCTTTGTGGTATAAGGTCTGGACTTATAATTTAAACAGAAGGGCATGTTATCTTGTTTTCCTACACAAATTCATTTATGAAGATGTTTGTACTGGGTAGGTTCCACATGAAGGACCAATGTGCGACCTCTTGTGGTCTGATCCCGATGATCGTTGTGGTTGGGGCATATCACCTCGTGGGGCAGGCTACACTTTCGGACAGGACATAGCTGCTCAGTTCAACCATACCAACGGCCTCACTCTAATTTCAAGAGCACACCAGCTCGTCATGGAGGGTTTCAACTGGTGTCAGGTTTGTCTTTACTCCAAAATACTTGAGATTACCATTGCTCTTTGCCTCTTTCCACTTGTATCACTCTTAAACCATGGCTCAGACCCACCAATTGTAATTGATTGTTATTAAAAATAGTATTAAGAGTAAAGATATAAGAGGGATATTGGATCTCATCTACCATCACTCAATCCGGAGGAAAGGTATTTACTGTTTTCACCTTGATTTGTAGGACAAGAACGTGGTGACAGTATTTAGTGCTCCGAATTATTGTTACCGCTGTGGGAACATGGCTGCAATTCTTGAAATCGGGGAGAATATGGAGCAGAATTTCCTTCAGTTTGATCCGGCCCCTAGGCAGATTGAACCTGACACTACGCGCAAGACCCCAGATTATTTTTTGTGAACTCGGCACCTCGAGCAGCTATTGGTAGTGCATGCTTCCAGTTATGTCACTGTGGATGTGTCCTGAGAGAAGAGTATTGCTATTTGAGAATTATTTTCAACATCATTCTTTTCTTTGGAGTTTGCTCTACTCCCTTTGGTTATATGCTCAAATATTTGATGGAGAGTTGTTGCAGGTTATGGAGTTTTTGTCTTTGTATATTTTTCTTTGAATGGAAAAAGCTATGTTGTGTAATTTACGACCACTCGATTTGTAGGAATAATTTTTCCTTAACATATGCTCGTTTCAGTTGGTGTGGCTTTTTGGCTCAAAATTGAATCTTTCTGAAAATTTGAAATTTTCACATCCTATTAAAGATTACTGAGAGCGTAATAATTTCATAGGTCTGAGAGCTCAAAATTGTAAATTTGTTGGTGATGTTTGGTGGTGTTGTGTCCATTACTCTTTCTGATTAGCAGTTTTCTGGCCTGCTGGCTACCCAATTACAAAATAATCAATATAGAAGCACTTGATTACATGGTAAAAACATCAAGAAAATTTCTGAGTATAAGCCACAACTAACAAGAATCACAGATGAAAAAGAAAATAATTTCTCTGAGTAACTGTAGTATGGACTTAAAATCGAGAATTAGTTGGGAGCCTCACTGGTACACCACCTGCCACAGAACTCCGCTTTCGTCTGAAGTATATAAACGAGCCACTGCTTACCAGCAATGCCAACATAAGTGCCTGAGGAGCAATATTTACAATACATAAGCATCAACTTGATTGATCTAAGTAGACATTCCACGTTAAACAAGACAGTTTTGACTTATGCAATGGTAATAGCTTTCAAGTTGCATTCGGATTGAAGGAGTTGTAGGACAAATATGAAATCTTAAACACAAATTCCATTACTTGAAATCCATCACTCATTTCACACTACTTTTCAAGTGATTTTCATGGATTCAAAACTCACTTAATATGAAGTCATTATAATCCTTATCCTAAATCTTTCTAATCAAATCAAAATCTTCAATCCTAAAGTCTTAGGCAAGTCGAAGATGAAAGTCCAACAAAAATGTCCAATGCAGATGAAGTTCAAACTCAAGTTTTTTTCTAAAAACCATCCTATCAGCTCAAAGACCCACTTCAAAAGTCACCCTCAACATTTCGAATATCTATCACTGCAAATGAAATTTCACGAGTCTCAACTTTGTTATTCTGATGCTACCCATGTAAAAATGTGAAATTTCGGTCACTTGGACAAAGAACTGATGTTTGAAAGGCATAAAAAAGGAAGCACTTACCTCAAAACCTAGTACGGACAACTTCTCTTCATTTACTGCAGGTATACAGCTCCTATATATGACATAAGCACGTGATGCACCTTGTGACTTGGATGAATCACTGAGTAATCTTCTTTGACTTGAAGAAATAGTTGGGTCTGCATTATGCTGATTAACACCCAAGTCTGTAAACTCAAGAGTTGATCGTTTCTTCTTTTCATTTGAACTTCTTGGATCTTTAGATCCAGAACCAGAGGGGGGTACACATTTCAAACGTATGCGATATCCAGTCTCGCCGCAGTGATATTTTTCATCAGTCTAAGAAATAGCATCAAACTATTCTAGCATAAGAACACCACATACAACTAAACTCTTGAGAATTTAAAATATAAATAATCTACAAGTATAAACAGTATAATGACAAATTAAATACAGTGTTATTTCTTCATTTAACATCTGAACATATCATACAAATAAGTTGTATCTCCAAACTTTAATCACATAGCATACACAATTGATCAGACTTCAAATGGTGTCAATGGATAAATTACTGAAACGAAATCATGGGTTGTCAATTTCCCAATGTGGGTCCGAAGTCCTAATCATGCATTACATGTTACAAAAATCCAGGTGGTACTTAAGCCTTTGTTTTAAGTTGAATGATAGAAAACTACATCTCTTCAAAAGATATTAAGCTCAAGATAATGGTGGATGTTTACCTCATAAGGAAAGGCAAAAGGAAATCAATGCATGTCAGGAAATAAACATATGAAAGAACTGATAGACTACTTGACTAAAGAAATATACCAACAGTTGAATTGCAAATCAGAGAGCAAACTGAATCTGTTTATGCAAAAGAAAGCCACACGAAGTTTTCATCAATGAGTGCAAGACCGTGATGGGCACAGCACGCAATTATGGGAGCTGCCACACTCATTTGGTAGTGCACTAAACCTTTGTTAATGTGATTGGAAAAGGTAGCCATAAATAAAGATCTTCAAGATAAAATAGCATTTCATCTAATGAAGTTACCTACACATCCTTGATACACTAGAAAAGAAAACCCATATTGGAAATATGGGACCAAAAAATTCTATCTCCAATCAGCTAAAGCAGATTCAACAGTCTGATCTATTTTAATTTTAATCGCCGTAAGTATATAAATTTATTTTCAATCTCTGAATTAAACATCCAAAGAGCAGCCAAGAAACCAATCATCTATAGCACAAAAGATGATCAGTAAATCGAATCCTAGCAGGATTCCTATAATCAATAGCAATTCGAGAGAGAGAGAGAGAGAGAGAGAGGACCTTCTCGGAGCGAGAGCATGGTATGCAAGGGCCTGAAGGAGAGCAATCAAAGGTGACATTTCCTCCATCTGGCATCTCCTTAAAACCCATCAGGCTTCTCCCTTTCATGCGTGTCAAATCTCTGTAAAAATATTGGAATCATCAATTAAAAAACCCTAAATCATAAAAACAAAATTAGAATTTCTACTACATCAAAATCCAAACTTCACATTTAGAAACAAACAAAAAATTAGAAAAGAAAAATGGAAAGGATAATAGACTTACGAATTGTGAGCAAGAGAAAGATGTGAGGAGACGAACAAAGCTAGAAAGAAGAATAAAGCTAACATCAATGGCGGTTTGCCGGAGTTGCGCATTTTCGCCTCTGTATTTTCTTCTTTGTGAAATCTTGGCTTTCTTAGATCTCTCCTTCGAATTAAGAAATATTATACATCTGACCCCAACTGAATTCACTTATTCTATTTTAGCCCCAACTGAATTCACTTATTCTATCTGGTAATCGCATTATGCCTTAACTATAAAATATTTAACATTGACTCTGAATAATGTTGATATTTACTATTTTGACCCGGGTCAATGAACCTTATTATAATGGACTGACCATATCTAATAAAATTATAAAAGACTAATTAATATTGATAGAAGCTTTTTTTTTTTAATAAGTTTGAGGGATATGGATGTATTGATAGAAGTTAATTTAACTAATCCAACTAAAATGATTACTCTTCTGTCTTTCACCAGAGCTAAAATGTAGAATGAGATTATGTTGAACATAAGCATGTGATGTATGAATAAGAAACAACAAATCTGTGACTTCAATGTGTAAAAATTCGATAATTATTGCTTTTCCACAACAAATGTATGTTTATAATTTCCAAACATTGGTATCAGAGTAAGTAGGAAGGTTGATTCGAGTTAGTTAATGTGTGCAAATTTATGTGAATATGATAAGAAATATTGAAGGTTTTTTCATGGGTCAAAAAACTCGATTTTTTTTTTACAATTTTTGAATTCTGTCATAAAATTTTAATTGTAACATTGTGGTATGCTATCGGTTGATTCTGAAAAATAACAAGTACTAAATGGTGATACTAATATAACAAGAAAGATACACACTAAAATTGACACGCAATTTTGCTAAGTGCAAAACATTTTGTTGAAGTGATAGAACTGCCACACAAAACTTTTCATTGATATGAAAGTCTTTGATAATGATAAGTGCAAAGCAATTAATCCACCCAATTAAGGGTCAAAAACCTTTGGCTAAAAGAAAAATGAAAAGAAAAGAAAATAGAGTAGTGTGAAAAACTAAGATTTTGCGGACCTAAAATTTTCATGAAATGCAAAAACTGACTAGAAAATCCGTCCCCCGGATCATCCCAAAAGTCATGATTCTGCTGGAATTTTCACGAAAAACTAAAATATCCCGAAATTGTATTTTGAAAGCACCAATGCAAAAAGGAAATAAAAAATTATATCAAAATGCAAAAATTCACCTGAAAATCTTTCCCCAGAATCGTCATTAAAGTCAAGATTTTGCTGCTATGAGATTTTCATAAAACAACATAATTGTCTCGAAATTGCATTATGAATGCACCAATGGAAAGAAAATAAAAAATTATATCAAAATGCAAAAATTTACCAGAAAATCCGTCCACAGAATCGTCTCGAAACCTAAAATTCTGCAGCTCTGAAATTTTCACGAAAAACTAAATTGTCTTGGAATTGCATTCTGAAAGTACCAATGGAAAGGAAATAAAAAATTATCTCAAATGCAAAAATTCACATGAAAATATGTCCATAGGATCGTTCCCAAAGCCAAAATTCTACAAACTTGAGATTTTCACGAAAAACTAAAATGTCTCGAAATTGCAATCTGAAAGCACCAATGGAAAGAAAATAAAAAATTATATCACAATGCAGAAATTTACCTGAAAATCCGTCCACAAAATCGTCTCGAATGCCAAAATTCTGCAGTCTTGAAATTTTCACGAAAAACTAAAGTGTCTTGGAATTGCATTCTGAAAGCACCAATGAAAAATAAATCAAAAATTATCTCAAAATGCAAAAACTCGGGTGAAAATCCGTCCATAGGATCATCCCGAAAACCAAGATTCTGCAGACTTAAGATTTTCACGAAAAACTAAAGTGTCTCGAAATTACATTCTGAAAGCATCAATGGACAGGAAATTAAAAGTTATCTCAAAATGCAAAAATTCACCTGAAAATCATCCACATGATCGTTCTGAAAACCAAGATTCTGCAGACCTAAAATTTTCACTTAAACTAAAGTGTCTCGAAATTGCATTGTGAAAGCACCAATGGAAAGAAAATAAAAAATTATATTCAAATGCAAAAATTCATCTGAAAATCTATCCCATAAACATCATTAAAGTCAAGATTATGTTGTAATAAGAATTTCACGAAAAACAAAAGTGTTTCGGAATTGCATTTTGAGTGCACCCATGAAAAGGATATCAAAAATTATATCAGAATACAAAAATTCACATGAAAATCCATCCACAAAATCGTCCCGAAAGCTAAGATTCTGTAGACCTAAGATTTTCATGAAAAATTAAAGGGTATGTTTGTTTAAATAGTTAGAATTTAGGATTTCAATAGTTAGGATTTAGGATTTCAATAGTCAAGATTTAGGATTTCAAAATACCCAAAATATGTTTGTTTTGAGACTTCAATTTGGATTACAAAATTCAAATACAATCATACTCTATTATTATCACATATATCTATGAAAATATATTATGTAACCTATTTATTACCTAAAACCTACTCTCACAATACACATTCAATCATTACCAAACTCATTTTTTTAAACATAAAATATTAGATTAATTCACCTTTTCCAGCATTGATTTGACGTCTAAAGTATAATCCTACCCTATAAATTCTCAAACAAACATATATTTTTACTACTAACCTTTACTACAAAATCCAGAATTTCAAAATTAGGATTTTCGCAATCCCACATAATCTCTAAACAAACATACCCTTTGGTGTCTCGACATTGCATTCTAAAAGCATAAATGGAAAGAAAATAAAAATTTATACTCAAATGCAAAAAATTCACATGAAAATATGTCCACATGATCATCATTAAAGCCAAGACTCTGCTGTAATAAGATTTTCACGAAAAACAAAAGTGTTTCGAAATTACATTTTGAGTGCACCAATGGAAAGGAAATGAAAAATCTTATCAAAATGCAAAAATTCACATGAAAATCTGTCCACAGGATCGTTCCAAAAACCAAGATTCTCCAGACCTAAGATTTTCACGAAAAACTAAAGTGTCTCGGAATTGCATTCTAAAAGCACCAATGGAAAACAAATCAAAAATTATATCCAAATGCAAAAATTCACATGAAAATTTGTCCCCATGATCATCATTAAAGCCAAGACTGTTGTAATAAGATTTTCACGAAAAACAAAAGTGTCTCGAAATTGCATTCTGAATGCACCAATGGAAAGGAAATGAAAAATCTTATCAGAATGCAAAAGTTCACCTGAAAATCCGTCCACGGGATCATCCCGAAAATCAAGATTCTATAGACCTGAGATTTTCACGAAAAACTAAAGTGTCTCGGAATTACATTTTGAAAGCACCAATAGAAAGGAAATCAAAAATTATATTCAAATGCAAAAATTCACATGAAAATATGTCCACATGATCATCATTAAAGCCAAGATTCTACTGTAATAAGATTTTCATGAAAAACAAAAGTGTCTCGAAATTGCGTTCTGAGTGCACCAATGGAAAGAAAATGAAAAATCTTATTAGAATGCAAAAATTCACCTGAAAATCCGTCCACAGGATTGTCCAAAAACCCAAGATTCTGTAGACCTGAGATTTTCAAGAAAAACTAAATTGTCTTGGAATTACATTCTGAAAGCACAAATGGAAAGGAAATAAATAATTATATCCAAATGCAAAATTCACATGAAAATCTATCACCATGATCGTCATTAAGCCAAGATTCTGCTGGAATAAGATTTTCACGAAAAACAAATGTGTCTCAAAATTGCATTTTGAGTGCACCAATGGAAAGGAAATAAAAATTTATATCAGAATGCAAAAAGTCATCTGAAAATCCAGCCACAAGATTGTCCCGAAAGCCAAGATTTTACAGCTCTGAAATTTTCACGAAAAACTAAAGTGTCTTGGAATTGCATTTAGAAAGCACCAATGAAAAGCAAATCAAAAATTATATCCAAATGCAAAAATTCACATGAAAATATGTTCTCATGATCGTCATTAAAGCCAAGATTCTGTTGTAATAAGATTTTCACGAAAAACAAAGTGTCTTGTAATTGCATTCTGAGTGCACTAATTGAAAGGAAATCAAAAATTATATCAAAATGCAAAAATTCACCCAAAAATCCGTCAATAGGATTGTCTCGAAAGCCAAGACTCTGCAGTCTTGAAATTTTCACGAAAAACTAAATTGTCTTGGAATAGCATTCAGAAAGCACCAATGAAAAGTAAATCAAAAATTATATCCAAATGCAAAAATTCACATGAAAATATGTTCTCATGATCATCATTAAAGCCAAAATTCTGCTGTAATAAGATTTTCACAAAAAACGGTGTCTTGTAATTGCATTCTGAGTGCACTAATTGAAAGGAAATCAAAAATTATATCAAAATGCAAAAATTCACCCAAAAATCCGTTAATAGGATTGTCTCGAAAGCCAAGACTCTGCAGTTTTGAAATTTTCACGAAAAACTAAATTGTCTTGGAATTGCATTCTGAAAGCACCAATGGAAAGGAAATAAAAAATTATCTCAAAATGCAAAAATTCATGTGAAAATCCGTCAATAAGATTGTTCCAAAAGCCAAGATTCTGCAAACTTGAGATTTTCACGAAAAACTAAAGTGTCGGATTTGCATTCTGAAAGCACCAATGGAAAGGAAATAAAAAGTTATCTCAGAATGCAAAAAATCACCTGAAAATCCGTCCACAGGATCATTCCGAAAGCCAAGATTCTGCAGACCTAAGATTTTCACGAAAAACTAAAATGTCTCGAAATTGCATTCTAAAAGCACCAATGGATAGGAAATCAAAATTTATATCAGAATGCAAAATTTCACCTGAAAATCCGCAGGATTGTTTCGAAAGCCAAGATTCTGTTGCCCTTCAATTTTCATGATAAACGAAAGTGTCTTGGAATTGGGATCTGAAAGCACCAATAAAAAGGAAATAAAAAATTATGACGAAATGCAAAATTTCACCATAAAATCCTTCTCCCGGATCATCCCAAAATCCAAAATTCTACTGTCATGAGATTTTCACGAAAAACTAAAATGTCTCAAAATTGCATTCTGAAAGTACTCGTGGAAAGGAAATAAAAATTTATATCAAGATGCAAAAATTCACCCGCAAAATCTGTCCCAGAATTGATCCGAAAGCCAAGATTCTGCTACCTTAATATTTTCACAAAAAACTAAAGTGTCTCGGAATTGATTTCTGAATTCACCAATTGAAAGGAAATCAAAAATTATATAAAAATACAAAAACTCACCTAAAAATACATCCACATGATCGTCTCGAAAGCCAAGATTTTGTTGCCTTAAATTTTCACGAAAAACGAAAGTGTCTTGAAATTGGAAATAAAAAAGAAAAAATAAAAAACGAAACGGATTTTCCAATGAAAAGGAAATAAAAAATTATCACGAAATGCAAAAACTGACCAGAAAATCCGTCCCCCAGATCATCTCATAAGCCATGATTCTGCTGTTCTGAGATTTTCACGAAAAACTAAAATGTCTCATAATTGCATTCTGAAAGCGCCAATGGAAAGAAAATAAAAAATTATATTCAAATGCAAAAATTCACCCGAAAATTTGTCCCCATAATCGTCATTAAAGCCAATATTCTGTTGTAATAAGATTTTCACGAAAAACGAAAGTGTTTTGGATTTGCATTCTGAATGCACGAATGGAAAGGAAATCAAAAATTATATCAGAATGCAAAAATTCACCTGAAAATCCATCAACAGGATCGTCCCGAAGCCAAGATTCTGCAGCCTGAAATTTTCACGAAAAACTAAAGTGTCTCGAAATTGCATTCTGAAAGCACTAATAGAAAAGAAATAAAAAATTATCTCAAAAATAAAAAATTCACCTGAAAATCCATCCACAGGTCGTCCTGAAAACCAAGATTCTGCAGACTTTAGATTTTAACAAAAAACTAAAGTGTCTCGGAATTACATTCTGAAAGAACCAATGGAAAGGAAATAAAAAATTATCTCAAAATGCAAAAAATCACCTAAAAATCCGTCCACAGGATCGTCCCGAAAGCCATGATTCTGCAGACCCGAGATTTCCATGCTCATTTTCATGACATGAATGTAAAAACCCATCCCATCCTATCCTAACACTACCTCCTTTGGAAGAGTATATTTCTTGATCAGAATATCATCAAGGATAAATGTAAATGCTCAGAGAAGACAAACTTTAGTGAGGGAAACTTACTGGCTTACATATTGAGAAAGATGACTGTGTTTTTGGGGTTTATTGGAGTTTCGGGGGAGAAAGTTCTGACCTCTTGAGCATGAACATGCTCCGCCTCCACTTTCTGCAGGGTAACATCCATAAATCATACAGTTTCATTTTATTTTTTTAGAAAGAAACGGAAACTTTTATTAATATAAAGAAAAATGAGGGATGATTAAAAAAAAAAATTCTGGCCTGTTCAATTACATAGTTCCAGTTAATAGAACATGATAGAACTATTATTTTTTAATCAGGGCTCTCAGGTATTATTCATTAACCACCTTCTCATTTGGCAAGGTGACCTTTTTGCTAAAACTGATTGCATTAGATCTAACTGCATTCTACGTCTATGTGATGACCCACTTTGATGGAATGATTTCATCATAACACCAGTGCAACTTGCCTTGTTTGGCTCACTTGTACTATCATCCAATGAGGAAGATCCCCAAGTGTATCTAACATATTTCCTCAACTATACCAAGATAAGAAAAGTCTTATTAACTCAAGAATAGAGTAACTTGGAACTTAAAAACATGTAGTAAACAGCTTTACACTCAATCGCAAGAAATTTATTTCTGAGTAGAAAGCTCACTTTCTCCCAACGTTCTTGGGCTTTCCGCCGATTCCTGATGTTCATTATGTTATCCTCATTGCGGAGCCGCATGATTCTGAATTCACACTATAAATGAGTAACATAAGGAATGTAAGGAGAGTAACGGAAAACTAACTATTCTAAGTTTCATTAACTTAAAATCAATTGAATGAGCACTCAATAATTCACAAGATCAATTTCTTTTATGCCGAAATGACAAGAAAATCAGTCAAAACTACGGTTTTATCATCTCTGTTAGCAATTGATCCCATTTCAATAGCAGCATAGCCTAAGGTATAATTACTCCTTGAAATACTACGAAGAAAAGTTTTGATTGCTTAAGATATAAAATGAAAATACTCAACAATGTTGGCATCTTCTCCTTAAGCTTGCTTCCTCATAAGAAAAGATCCAGAAAAGAGCTAAAAAACATATCTTATCATGCTGTCGGTCTGTCCCTAGGCATGCTTTAATAACAATGGTCACTACTGTTTTCGTCATCCTCCCAATCTTGACATCCATAAGAGCAACACTAATAAGCACTACCAATTTCTATCATTTGAAGATGAGAAAATGTAGACAAAGTGTGCAAATGAAATGCTCGAAACATCCAAAGATTTCACAATGAATCTTAAAGAATTCGCATAAACAAAGTAAGGGTTATGAGAGTCACAAATAAACTTAGATCTTGTTACAGTTAATAATGGCAAACACTGAACACCTGCAAGATACAAGACAAAAGCTACATAAAGAAAAGCTAAAATGATACCGTTTGAGTATCATCAAGTTGTTGAGATGAAGAACAAAAAAGGCAAAGAATAAAAAAGAAAAATAGGGGTAGAAAGTAAACATACTTGCACCAGGAAGCAGAAAAAAATACCAATACTTATACAGTATAGGCCACCCATATCTGCAAGAAACCTAACTGCATTTTTGGAAAAATTAAGAGATCAAATTATTGACTGAAAGTGCATTACTCAACCAGTATTGAAGTTTCAAATGAACACTCTAAGATGATCAATCAATAAAGACGTAAAAACAGACTAAAACTTATTAATGGACTACACCTGCCACTACCGCTATCTACAGAACTGGAAGTATCACAAAATACAAAATGGCTAGCATGTAAGGTAAAGGGAAGAAACAAAAAACAAAAGGAACAACATAAAGACCGCAGACCACAAAGAAAATAAAGGAATGTCTCTGCGATCAATGAAGAGTGGATTCCCAGTGACGAAACCACGTGGAGCAACCTGTGAACTATCTGCAATTATAGTGCTGAAATATCATAGGAGAATACAATCAATTGCAATTGCTTAACAATTAAGAAACCCCCAATTTTAAACAAAAAATGCGATGTATTAGTACTCACGCAGCAAACAACCCAATGAAGAGAATCCAACTAGCAATCGAGAAAGTTCCTCCCAGCTCCGTTTTCTGCTTAGCCATTGGTGCTCGAATTGAAGAGGTAGCCAGGGTTGCAGGCGCAATGACTGCCGCTGTAGACCAAGGCATGCCATAGCATATTCCAATGGATATCAACCGATTGCTCCAATTTCCGAACCGATTTTGGGAATCTGAGAGAGAGAGAGATTGGGTGCGTATGAGCAGGGAAAAGGAGAAAGGATTCAGGGAAGGTCCGAATTTGACAGCTATGGAGTCACCATTAATGAATCTCAATTTTAACTTTTTTCAAACTTCATTGTTCAACGTCGTTTCTTTAAAAAAGGGGTGCGGGTATCCGCATCCCATAAAGTATTAAATACGACCTTCTTAAAAAGAGTAAGTTTTCTATGCGACCGTCAAAAGTACGTGATTTTTGGGCATAAGTATATGATTTTTCAAGTATAAGTATGTGATTTTAAGACATATTTATAGTCGAAAAAGGCATACTTATGGCCAAAAAAGACATACTCATCGCATGTGCGACGATCTCACATGAGTTTTTGTGTCTTAAAAATTAAGAAATTATTTAATATGCACAAGTATGTTTATACTATCATGAAGGTTAATTGCATTGACACCACCAAACTATTATTGATTTTTACACATAAATCATTAAAAAAAAAATTATAGTATCGATATATATAAATTATATGGGATTGACACATAAATTACTAACTTTTTTTTTCATTGGATTCCGACACGTGACATATGCATGAAATATTTTAAAGGGGATTTTTGTCCACACAATCGAGTTATGATATTTCCCTACACTTAGATAATTTTAATGGAATTGTGAATACTCCTTTAAAATATGTAATTTGTATGTCATGTGCCAGAATCCAGCAAAAAAAGGCCGGAAAAAGTTTAGTGGTTTATATGTCAATTTCGTATAATTTATATATATTGATGTAAAAAAAAATTGGTGATTTATGTGCAAAATCAATGATAGGTTGGTGGTGTAGGTGCAATTAATCCTTATTATTATTATCAGTCATCTAATAACATATAATTAATGTACAATACTTAATAACATTTATCACTAAAAAAAATTCATTAATTCTTTCTAATGATCAAAAAAGAAAGATAAATTGAAAGAAATCATGATTTTTAAATTGACTTGTTTCGAAACGATTTGAGAAATATTTGGTTTGAAAATTTTTAGTTTTGTAATTTTTAGTTTTTTCTTCTTTTTTCTGATTTACAATTAAAGAAAAAAAAAAGTTCAAACTTTATTCAAATTGTCAATAAACCCACTAGATTAAGCATGTCGCTCCTAAAGTAGTACTATATTAGTATACTATTAGTAGTAGATAAATAATTGTTTTGAAAGAATAGAGATAATGATTCGTGAATTAATGATTGATTATGTGTTAGTAAATGACTAATTTATGTTTGTAATAAAAAAAATTGTAAACAACTATTTTATTGATCTTAGTTGGATTGCTTGGAACTAACTTACCTAAAATATACTCTATATAACACATAATTAATTGAGCAGTGCTTCTTTTTTTTAAACAATTGACTAGTACTTAATATTTATACTCATACCTTTCTTTAGATTTAGGGTCCGTTTGCCTTTTTTTTTTTTTTTTTTTTTAACTTGATAATATAACATATCAATAAATTTAATTTATTTGTTTGAAAAATGTGAAGTCATAAATAAAAAGAGTCTGTTATTATATTACTCAACTTTGTGATACATAATTGAATAGCATATATCTGTTTGGAACTTTCACCTAATTTACCTTGTATCATGATGAAGAAAATGAACTAGTGCATCTTCCACTGACAAAATTAGATGCTTGCTAGGAAGTTTATATTTACATGAGAAGCAACCTCTTCAACCTGTGCAGGGCAGCACAAGTATAAATTTAGCACCAATCGAGAGAAACACTAAATTTCAATGGATGCATACCAACACTAAAACGTACAAGTAACTGATTTGGAAAAAAATCATCAAGTTCAGGAACAAAGAGCCCCTTCTTAGCAATAAATGAAATCAAAATAATGTGACAAAATTCAGAGTTTAATCTCAGTATGCTACCAATTATGCTTCCTTAGTAGACTTGTAAAGTTCTCGGTGTACTATACATACAGTAGCATCTCTACAAAACAAATCCGCACCTGATACACAAGAAGAAGAAGAAGAAGAAGAAGAAGAAGTACAGAATATTAGTGTTCCTCTTTCAATTCTTAAAACACTTTCAACACAGGCATGGACAAGCTCAGATTACAGTGAAAGCCCCAATAACAATGTAGCTTTTGAGTATCTGATCAGCATATAATCAATCGAGCAGTTTCCCTTGACTATGAATCATAAGTACTGATCCATATATCTATTGAAAGTTTGAAATTTGTGAAAGACATAGTGTCAGATTTTGCAGCTTATACAAAATCTGTTTTAGGGTTTTAATTATAAGTAGCTGAATTAATGTATTAGCTAGTATTCAAGATTTTAATGTAGTACTTTATTGTGTTTCTAGAAAGCCAACAACTGCTATTTGTAGAAGGGATATATAGTTTGGACAATTTCATTTCTCTTAATTGTTAATACTATGATTTTACATATGTTTGTAAATAAGTTATACAATTAAAGCGTTATATTTTTGGATTTGAATGATACTTTTTTCATTTGGTTTTAAGGAAAACTCAAAGGGAAGATTGCATAACATGATTATATTTTTATTCTATTTTTTGCATTCAAAAACTAATTTATTTGGACTTACTTTGTTTAACAGAAAATATGATGATATTTATCTGTTATATGATTATTAAATTTGGTTTTTTAAGTTCTCCTTTTACTCAACTGGAATTCAAAAATAGTACAAATAAAGGGAATCTGATCTTATCTTCTTGGATAAGAAAATGATCAAAAAGGCCAAAAGGAAAATAAACATTTAACCCGAAAATAGTTATCCCTTAAGGGAAATAAACATTTACAGTGAAAATGATCAAAAAGGCCAAAAGGGAAATAAACATTTAACCCGAAAATAGACTATCTCTATTGGTGACACTCACCCAACCAAACCCACAAAAAAAAAAAATTTAATTTCTTTCTCTTCTATCTATACAATCCACAACTCAATTCAATTTTAAATTTTTTTATACTTTATTAGAGACACCAACCCAACCCAATATTTTTTCTCATTATTTAATAATTATATATTAATTTGTGAGCTTTTTTTATTATATTTAAAAGATGAAAAATATTTGATATATTAATTCCACAATTATAATAAGGAAATTATTTTACCATATACTTAAAATAACATACAAACACAATAACTAATCAAAATTTCATTAACTGGAATATGAAATCGAAAAAAAAAATTCAAATTACAAATAGATGCATACTTAATTACAAATATATATAAAAGATACAAATTATATAATTAATTAACAATGCTAATTTTTTGTCAAATATCCTCAATCAAGTCGTTTTTAAGAGCGTTATGAACTTCTCTATGTTAATATGTTAATATTGGACTATATTTGTAGAGGAAAAAAAATTATAAATTTTGATAATTTTTTAATAAAAATTATTTTCAATATTAACAATTTAATTTATATAAAAAATATATGTCATCACCAATCAAATGGTGACATGTGTCATTTGCAGAAAAAAAGAGAAGGTTGTGACATTCGTCACAATGTCATAACACTCCTAGTATTTTATTTTGTTAAAGTTTTGTTTTATATGGTGACAGTCAAGTGGGTGTCACCAATAAATATGGTCTTACAATAAGTTGAAAGCAACCTAGTTCACTCTAATTCAATGTCAAATGAGTCAACAATTCCATGACTCATCATTTTTTAAATTTTTTTCTCAGATGTTATAGAGTTGTAGATGAATATATGATTAGTCATATCTATACTATATATAAAATGAAAAAAGTTGGTAAATTTTACTGATTTACCATTTTCCCTCCTAAAAATATTACATCAAATTGTATAAATAATTTCTTTTTGATTTTTTTTAGGTTCTAAAAAATAATATTTTATATGTAATCATGCATTTTTTTGTCATTTACAAGAAAATGTTATGATAATAATATTTAAAAATTCAATTGTGGGTCCTACTTTTGTAATATTTAAAAATTCAATTGCGAGCCCTATTCCAATAGAATTCACTTCCTTGCATCCTAATTTTAAATTTACTCAATACATTTTTTAGGAAATAAAAAAGAGTAAGAAAAGTACTAAACAAGATTTGTCCATATCTATAAATTGTGGAGAAGTTTAGCACCATAAACCAACATAATTTCATATATATTCACTTTGGTAATCATATACTTTAAGGATATGATTATATTTTAATGATGTGATAAAAATTTGAAAATAACAAAATTAAACATATGTCAAAAATAAAAAAAATTGGAAAATTAGTTTAAAATTTTAATATATAAATGTGGAAAATAATTTTAAAATCGAAAATTAATTTTACGAGGTGTTATAAAATGTTTAAAAGTTTGAAAACTATTATAAAAATATCAAAATAATAATAAAATTCAAAATTAATTATAATAACAAGGTTTAACAATTTAAAATCAACAAAATAAAATTTAAAAATTAATTAAAATATATATGTAATATTAATTTTGAAAGATATAAATATCAATAAATTGAATAAAAAATAGCTTAATAAAAATAATAAAAATATTTGGTAATTTATTCGAAATTATTTCAAATAAAGAGTTATAATTAATCTAAAAGTTGTTTTAAAGAAAATTAGAATTTGTTCTAAAATAATCTGAAACATGGTTACAAAAATCTAAAAATTATTATTTTAAAATGTAAAAATTATTTGGAAGCTAAATATTTTAAATTTTAATTAAATTTTGGAATAATTTTAATTTTTTTTTTGAACAAATCCATCTAAAAACAATGCACAAAATTATTTACAAATTCTAAAAATAATTCTAAAATATAAAGAACAAAAATATGAACAAAACATATTAGTAAGTATAATAAATCACTTCTTAATTATTCAGAAATTAAAACTAACAAACACAAAACTATTATTATTATCATTATATATTGTGTTCAAATTTATTTTCAAATTTAATTGTTGAATATTGATGTTATATTTATTATTTTATTAATTGTTGAATATTGATGTTCAATTTATTATTTTATTATTCAGATTTTATTATTTTATATTGTATTGTGTTATATTTATAAATTAATTATATTCGTAATTTCATTTAAATTTCATTTTTAATGCATGTTATATCAAATTCATATCTATTTTAAAATTCATAATCTATTATTTACATTGCATATAATTATATCAAATTTAAAATATTCAAAAAAATTTGCATTCAAAATTTCTGATTTTATCAAATACAATTATTTAAAATAATATAATTTTAAAGTTGCAATATTAACATTTTTATTAATATAGATATTAAAAGCAATATATATTTTACATTTAAATTATATATTATTACATTATGTCGTCAACATTAAATAATATTAGATTTTATATAACAAACCGCACATCGCGCGGGTGTACTATTAGTTCAATGTCAAATGAGTCAACAATTCCATAACTCATCAGTTTTTAAAAAAGTTTTGTCTCAGATATTATAGAGTTGTAGATGAATGTATGATTAGTTCAACGATTCATGAACAATTAAACTTAAATAGTATTAATATATATATATATATATATATTATGTTTGTTATTTAGCGATTATGAATAAAGTTAATTAGTTATTCACAAACATTTAAACATGATAATGAATAAATTTGAATACTTTAAAATCACATCAAGTCGAGTTCAATCCAAAATTTTCAAATTTGGCGACGAAATCATATAGCTTCAAAGCTAAATGAACATTATGCAAGCAAATCCAAGCTCGCTCAATTCATTTCCAAAAGTAGTATCATTAAAATATGTAAACTCACAAGCACACAATATTTTCTATTTTCTATTATATTTTAATCTTATAAGTTATTTTTGTGATATTGCCAACTTGTCGTGTTATAGAACATATCATCCGATAAAAATAAAATTTAAATTAACACACATTGTGATTAAAAAAAAAAGAAGGGAAAAATGCCGACAAAAAACAGGCAAGCTGCATAGTCACCCCACCCATTGCTTACGCAAATGTAATGAATACAAAAATGAAGTAATATTAAAACAAAATGACAAATGAGGTTGGCCCAAAAAAATACAAAAATGAAGTAATATTCAAAGAAAATGACAAATGAGGTTGGCCCAAAAATCTAGATAGAAATATTTAATTTCTATATATATGCAGAGAAAAAGACAGAAATACAAGGGTACAGGCAGATAAAACCTTAAATGAAGTATCCCCACATGAGTTCACACTCAAAGTGTTTTAAGTATATACAAAGAACTGAACAGGGAACTTTCAACTATTGAGTGCTGATAAAGACAACTACTTTGATTATCCTGTACAATAACATATCATAACCTATCCACCAAATTAAATAATCTAATCTAATCCAAGCTATCTAATCCAACTTTGATCTTGTTTTCTTGATTAGCAGAATGGATATATTACATTACTCAAAGTAGCACAACAGATTCCCCATACTTTACAGCACATAAATCACTACAAATATTATCATAGATATAACTTTTCACATCAAGCAACACTAATCATGCTCTCCCCACCACTCCCATTAAAGTTAGCAGCAGGCAATGCTTGGAAAGCCGATGCGTGTACGACGCGTGGCGACTGCTGATTGGATGGTGGCATTTCTTGATTCGACGGTGACGATTGTGCTGATGATGATATCGACAAATTAAGAGACAGAGATGGAGGAGTCTCGACTGAGGCTGTTGTCTTGTTCAGCTTCAGATTGGCCATCTTGGAAGATGGAGGGACTGGTAAAATGGGGATTGGCCTAATGGGCTTGGGTGAATTGTTCAGCTGATTGACCTGTCCAAATGTGAGATTTTCTATGGGAGTTTCAGCTGTGATTGGCACCACTACAGGGGTGATTGAAACAGGATAATTTGGTATGGGAAATTTCTCAGGATTGTTGGTCATGTTCTGTTGTTGTATAGTTGGAGGTTGAAGTAAGTTTTCTTGATGCATTTGTTCTTCAATTGCAGGGCTCACAACCTATTATTAAAACACAGTCAAGAAACTACAAGAAAAGAGGGATTTATGGCAGAAATTTACAATACTGGTTTACCAATAAAATCAGAGAGGTGATAAAGTCAAATCAATGCTAGATGCTATGCAATTATTCGCATAGATCCAAATCAGTCTGATTTTATTACCTATATATATTCCCTGTTTGGACTTGACCCCTAGGCACAAATTCATAATAATTGAATTAATCATTACTACAAGACTTAAATAAACAGACAATAGGGTATAAAATAGCTAGTAAATCTATAATTAAAACGGGAAATATTTGAGAGAGGGGATTTACTGCATCAGTTGTGATGTCAAAAAGACTGGATCGGCGGCGCCGCCTGTTGTGGTTGTTCCGGCGAAGAAAGTACTTCTGAGCATGGCTTGCAACTTGAGTTGGTGTTCTAGTTTTCACGTAGTTTCTGGAGATTCCTCTCCAATCTCCTTTCCCTACTTTTTGCAGCCCTAATAAGAACAGCCTGTGCTCCTCTTCGCTCCATGGAACCCCTAATTATTTCACCCACAGCAAAAAAAATTCAATTTCATAATCTATCATCTTCGCAACACAAAATTACATTCAATTCGATCGAAATTATTTTTGATCGATCGATTCAAAAGCAGTATTTACCTCTTTTCCGCTCACGGCTCCTGCCGGAGGGGTGAACGACATCGTCTGAAGCATAGCCGGCGGCGACATCGTTGATGGATTCATGGGGCAATTGATCGAATTGAGCCAAATTAGTCATACTAGCACTCTTCCTAAACGATCCTTCTTCCATCATGACTCTAACTCCAAACAGCATGAAGCCTCTGCCATCGCCTCCGCTGACCTCCGAGCAGAGGCTGTCGTCGTGGTCGGAGCATTTGCTGAGCATCGCCGCCATCGAATAAAGCTTGATTGAGCAAATGCAGGGTTCAGGCCATGTAGAAAGGGGGAAAATGAGAAGAGAAAAAGGAATTAGTGTGTGGAGGAGGAGGATGGAGAAGTTATAGTCTTGGTTTACGTAGCAACGAGGGTTTTGTTTGTTTATTGTCCAATAAGATTTTGCCCTACTGTAATCATTTTTGGGCTAAGCTGGGAAATATTCCGCTGCTTCTGTGGTGCACACTGTGTTTAGAATGCCATCATATCTTCGGTATCAATACCCTTCCACATAATCCTGCTCCCCACCACAATTCCTTTTTTTGCAAAAAAAATGATTTTTTTTTCATATCAACACAATATTCATAATTCATATATATATAATTATTTTATGATTGTATTAACACTAAACTCTCATTTATGTATCACTGTTAAAATGAAAATAATGAAATTACATTGGTATTTATGACCATATTTGATTGTGTCTTGCCACCTTTGTCAAAGTTGACAGCTACTTAATTAATTTGATTTAAAAACATTGTATCTTTTAATTACTATTATTTTATTTTTAGTGTAGGGTAAATATTTTGGTAAGATCTGCTTTCTAGTTTTCATATAAATATGATTTTTTAGAAATATTACTCTTCATGTGTTGAATTATTGTTTTCTTATGCTACTACATCAGAAAACTACTTAATCTTACATTAATTTTAATTAATAATTTTTTAACTATCAAAATAATGTGGTTTTAATAGTGATGCACAATAAAGATATAATTATAATACAGAGAAACCATAGATATCTAATATATTTAGATATAAAATGAAATATATTATCTCAATCGTTGAATCCATAAAAGTGGAAACTCTAGGCCAAAGAATATCTCAAATATCTTAAACCTCTAATCCATAAACCAAGAAAGAAAATATCCAATAAAGTGAAGGACGTTTAGCACAAAAAAGATCAACAAAACATGGAGGTGCGCACACCAGATAATTCCTCTACAGGCGTTTCTTTTAGAAAATCCTCTACGGATTTGAGATGTTCGTAATTGGCAAGACACGCTTTCTTATTATCACTGACAAATGATTGAAAATTTTCTCATTTTCTTTTAATATTATTGAAAAATCTATATAATTAATAATCATAAATAACAAAATTTTAAGAGATTATTACTATACGCCACATAAATTAGATAGTGTTATCAATATATGAAATATGTGTATCAAAGTTCCATTGTATACGAAATAAGACCCCCAAAATTTCCAAAAGTTCTGACATACATGAAATTATGGCACCTCGGTGGCAAAAAAATTCATTTTGTTGGTTTTTCTTCTTTGATAGGTAGTTATAATTTTTATTTTTATTTTGGAGAATGATATTTTTGTTAAAAAAAATTGTATAACTAAAAATATTGGAATATAAGATTATCTGAAATAATTAGGATAGTCCCTAATGAAAACATTAACTGGTAAAGCTAGGTGGAATAATCTAGTCAAAACAGTAACACACGAACCTTAAATCCTATTTAATGGTCTCCTTATTTTTAATGGTTGGTCTCTTCATGTTATTAGGATAGGAAATTAGAATAATAAATTATGACACAGAGAAATCCAAGTTGATTTAATTGGGGTTTATTCAAAGTCTGGATATATAAAATAATATGTTGAGAAATATATTAAAAAAAAAAAAAAAAGGATGGTGGAGGAGAAGGGATGGTTAGGACCGTGAAAAAGGCATATTCTCCAATAAAATAAGGATACGGCCTTTTTTGTTTGTATTGCTTTGTTTGGTCACCATTGGTGGTGGGTGGGTGGAATTTCTGAGGATAACATAACCCCAATATGACCCCACTACTATCTCTACTTTCACTTCCTCTCTTTTTATATCCAACCTTTTTCTTTTTCTTTTTATATTTTCCTCCCTTAATTTCTTCTTTTTCACATTATCTTTAATAAACTCATTTTACTACAACACATTTTGCTCTCAACACATGTGTTATGATCTTTAAGGCTGTTTTCAATGTTATTAAAATGGAAATGTCTGATTATGACATTGAGTGTTAGTTAAGCATTTAAGGGAGACTTGTAGGTAATCAGAACCTCGTTAATTTTTTTCAAGATAGAAATTTCTTGATAGATGGTATTATGATAAGTATGTATATTTTATTTAATGATTTTTGTGATCGGAAGAAATTATCTTTTTCTCCTCAATTAATCACACAAATTTTAGGATATTTGAAATATCAAAATGATGAATGGTCATCTTAATGGTGTAAGAAATAAATAATTTGTCATATCAAAAGCAAGGGAGTGTATTTTACTAGCACCATATGATCTAAGAGTAAGTCTCATGTGCAACCGTCGCACATGCGACGGTCAAAAGTATGTGATTTTCGGGCATAAGTATGTGATTTTCAAATATAAGTATGTGATTTCAAGACATACTTATGGTCGAAAAGGCATACTTGTCAAAAAACATACTTATAGTCGAAAAAGACATACTTATGACCAAAAAAGACATACTCATCGCATGTGCGACAGTCTCACGTGAAGTTTTTGTGATGATGTAATTAGATGTTGTGTTACTTTTATTTAGCAAAAGGTCAATGCAAAAATAATGGGACAATTCAAACGACAAAAAACTATTATGTTCACTACAAAACTAGATCAAATGTGTAGCAGTCTTACTAAGGCAAGTGTCATTATTTTATTACTAATTGCATTGAACTGATTGCTAATAATTGCTTTGCATTAACTAAAGATTGATAGCTTAATAGAAATTAATTATAAATTAGAAACAAAATACTTAAATGAAAAAAAGAAGAAAGTGCAACAACATCTCGGATTCAATTATTGTGCAACTTAATATTATTTTAACATACAATTGTCACTTGAGAGAGGTGGTGAATAAATAACAATTAGCACGTTAAGCATGTGTTTAGTTTAATGGGAATAGTGAAATCTCAACTCCTCTACCTAACTAAATATCTCTAGAAATTAGTAATTAAAATATTTTCTGACAACTCAAGTTACAGTCCACACGATCGTCTCCCCTGAGAGAATCACGTGTTTCTCATTCCAATATTACATTTTTGTCCTTTTCCCAAATCCACATTGCTTGAGCAATTATAAAGTGTTTTGGTAGAGTTCTTTTTTAAGCAAAATGTTGCTAAACTTATACAGTTGTTTAAATGTGGAAATAGTAAGTGTTAATATTTTATGGTAATTTCATGTTCCAACCGTGACTAAAAACAATTTTTTTTAATTTTTTCTTATAAAAAGTGAAGTTGCAATAATGAAATGCGACTTTCTTTTATTTTTTTAAATAGTGTAATCATTATTGGGTAATGTGACTCCATTTAAATTTCAAATTAATGTTTTATGGAGTTGTGAATAAACATCTTACAATATTTGTTATTATATTAATGAAGCGATTTCATTTTTAAAAAAAAGTGTGTATATACAAACGTGTAGTCCCATCCCATGTGATAAATCGATATACAAAGATGGATAATTACAAAAAACCATATATATTCAATAAATATAATTTGCAAAATAAATTTGATGTATATTAAAGAATATTTATATATTCAAAAACATTTTTAACTAATAATAAATGTTTAATTAATACATTTTTGCTACTCCTGAGAAATTGAATCTTCTTATATTATTATACAATAATTGAAAGCATATGAAAAAATAAAAATAACATATTGAAAAACAAACAAAGTTGTTCAAAATATATTTTTTACTTTAAAAAAAAATAATATTGCAAGACATTTAATTCGACCATTAACTTTGATCTAATGGGGAAAAAAAGATTTTTGATCCTCTAAGTTTAACTCATTTATCTTTCACCTTTTGATATTTAATCTTCTATATTTAAAAATCACTATTTTTTAGTCATCTTACTACCACAATAGGTAACTTTTAGTTCTTTAACCTGTTATAATAGGTAACTTGTTTTTTATTAACATCATTTTTTTTATTGAGTGAACACCATTTTTTTTAAATATCAAATTTATAATTTTTATCTAACATGCCTAAATTAATATTAATAAATAAATTAATTAATTTTCATCCAGATATGTGGGTTAGAGTTTTGTTATTAATTATTAGTATCAATAATTTGGGCATCCCGAACTTACACATTTTTTTTCAATTGAGAGAACATTAATTTATTTTTAAATCACAAATTTCCGTCTAACATACCTAAATTAATATTAATAAATAAAAAGATTTATTTTTCATCCCAATACGTGGGTTATGGTTTTGTTATTAATTATTAATTATTAATATTAATAATTTGAGCATCCAGAATTTACATTGTTTTTTAATTGAAAGCACACTAATTTTTTAAACCACAAATTTATATTTTTCATCTAATATGCCTAAATTAAGAAATAAGAAACTTTATTTTTCATTCCAATATGTGGGCTAGAATTTTATTATTAATTACTAATATTAATAATTTTGATATCCTAGACTCAGACATATTAATAAAAAAAAAAGTTAATCTTTAATTATTAATATTAATTTAGTGTTCTCTCAATTAAGAAAATAAGTTTTCGGTGTTAAAGATGAATTTTGATTTAAAAAAAAAAGTTACATATTGTAGTAGGTAAGAGGACTAAAAAATAGGGATTTTTAAACTTAGAGGACTAAAAATCAAAAGACGAAAGATAAAATATTTAAAATCCAATGAGGTAAACTTAGAGGACCAAAAAACTTTTTTTCCCTAATTAAAAAAAAACCTAAATTTAAACAATTAGGGATGATTAAGTAAAAGTGTATATTAAAATTTATGCAAATTTAAGTGAAAAATAAATGTACAAAAGTGTGACGCATTCTCAAAATAGATACTCTTATTAGGGATGGCAATTTGACCTGGTTCGTGGGTATCCGACTAGATCTGAAACACTTGGGGCGGGATGGGGCAGACCCGTGTGCGGGCGGGGTGGGGTGGGTCTCAATCTTCCTCATGCTCCGTCTTATCCTGCTCCATCCCGCGCCCCACTGTGTATTTTATATATATATATATATATAAATGCATATATTTAGAAAAATAAATTTAGATTAATTATAATCAATTTAATTTTATCTTAATTGAGATGTGTTCACTATGATTGAAGATGTGATTATACTAATAAATTAAAATTATTTCATAATAAATCTCATAACATAAAATTAAAATGATTATAATTAACTTATTTTTGTATTTTTTTAAATATATATATATATATATATATATATATCAATGTATGAAAATTTTGGAATACATTAATTTTTTCATAATTTTGACATTTAAAAAAAAAAAGATATACACAGAGTGGGACAACGGTTGGAACAGGATGCGAGGCAATTATTCATGACTTGTCGAGGAGCAGGATGAGGGGTCCCTCTGTCGGGAGCGCGAGACAAGCCTACCCGTCCTGCCCCAAGACAATTGTCATCCGACTCATCCCTAACTTTTATACCAATATATAATCATAATAAATGTCTAAAATATCTGAATAAGGATCCTAAAGACATTATAATCAAGTGTTATTTAATTGGAAGAAGATTTGAAACATAGCTAGTTATTTAGTTGTGTGCGTGCCGACACGACAATAGATAATTGAGGTAGTCGGAAAATTGCTAAACTGGACAGTATCTCACACCTCTTTCAGCTTCACAATTATTGGCTACCTTTTATATTTTATTCTGCATTGGAATACCAATCACTAACTCTCTTATCTTTCTAACACCACACACCCACTATCTTTTTATTTGACCTTTTCTATTTTCTTTTCTTTTCTTCTATTTTTTTTTTTTTAGCAATTTTGATTGTCCATTGTTATGGTCACATAATTGAGAAACGTCTTGTCATTTTTTTCGTTTCTTGACACATCCATATTAGCATTACGACAATGTAAAAGAAAAACATCAACCAAAAGTTTGTTATTCAAGATTTTAAAGAATTTTTTTATTTGTTGATATTGCAATATTATTATTAATTAATTAACGAATGAGGATTCTATGGTTCCCAACCTAATTGGACTTGAGTGCTTCCAATTAAGCCTGGGCTAAGAGCCCAAAACACCGGCTTCATGGGCCCATCCCATATCATACAATGAGAATGCTACAGGTTTTAGTAAGATGACTAAACTAGAAGCAAAGGATATTTCTTTAAAAAAAAAAACTAGAAGCAGATGACCTTTTTGTCAAGCGACAGAAATCAAAGGGACCAACAGGAATTATGGTATTCTCAAGGGACCTAATTTGAAGGCTCTGTTTGGTCTATCATCGTAGTTGAAGCAGTTACAGAAAATAGTACGCTAACCGACTTTCCATGGAAGCGGGAATTCTTCAGCGATTAGTTGTTCCGTTAAACCAACAACGACACCGTTTTATTTCCCGCCCCCGCTCAATTAGGGCTGCTCTCAATCCACAGGTTCGCATTCTGCAATTCAATCATTTTCTTTCAGTTTGTTAATCTTCGCTGAATATTGTCTACAATTCTGTTGAAAATGGAAGGGAGAGTATCAAGGGCCAAAGCCTAAGAAGGAATGGTTGGCGGATTGGGTGTCTAAAAACGACGACGTTGTGCGCAACTTGCCGATATACGTCGGTGGAGTTTCTCTGTTGGCCGTGCTCTTCAACAGAACAGCTTCAGGCATTGCTCCTGTTGCTGACGCCAGCAGGTACTTCAATTACCATATGCTTCTTTAGAGCAAAAAGGAATGAAAGAAATGTATAAAGTTCTTAATCATAATCCATAATTGTTAGGTTTGGATGGTAATCTTCTAGGTTTAGTGTCGAAGAAATTTAATCCTTTTCTGAAAAACTTAAAAAAGCATCCCCCTCCACTGTGCAATTTTGCAATATTCTTCTACTAACATTTTTTTATTTTAGAGTGCAGATGTCTATTCTACTATTGATTGCTTATAATTAGTATGGCTGGATGCTGACACTTTGATCATACTTTCTTCTTAATCTTGAATGTTGTATTCAGTGACTTATTGGTCCGTGTTACTCTAGTTCACAGTCTAGGGCGGATCTATTGACCCTTGGTTTAGCTGTTACAAATATTTTGAATGGTCTTGTATGGCTCTCTATTCGGCCGAAAACTATTTATGTGGTAAGGAAACTACATTTCATTCTACTTTGGGCTCTCTCCCTCTGAACTAGACTTTTGGTTGATTTTCGTATTTTTCTGATGCAGTAAATTGTTTCCATTTTCATTCTTAAAACTTCAGGTAAATCAGAATGGAGTGGAATGCCGAAGAATATATGACGACCTTCCTGAATTTGTTATTTCTGAATTACTCTGGTAACGATCTTTATGCCATTTGCATCACATAGTTTGAGGAAATTATTTTTCTAATTCATGTTTCCTTTAAAATATTAGCCCGTTAAGTTTCCAGATATTGCCGATCTTTTCAATGCAAAATAATCTGATAAAAAGAAGTGAGGATAGGGAAAGAGCATTTAGAGCTGAGAAGAATCATGTAGAAAATAGAGTAATATGCCTATATATACTTCAATTTTTTTCGACAAATCTCACCAATTTCAGAAGATCTAGTCTTGAAAAGATTTGACTTATTATTGTATTTCATGTAAATAGTTTGCCACCACTCTCACATTTACTAAAAAAACACCATCATAATGTTAATAAGGAAAAAATGCTTTTCTCAAGATTCAGCTTAAAGTTTACTAGCTGTGTTTTCAACTTAATTCAGCAAAAACTAAGGAAAACAAAATCAATTATGTTACTTCCACACCCATGTATTAGATGATTATTCAGCAATTAGTATTATATAAGGGTGTCGTCTTTGGGTGTTAAAAGGTCTTTTATAAGTTTACTGACTATTGACATATTTAATTTTCATCTAGTGAAATTATAACATGATTTCCCTCATTCGGAAAGATTTATTAGAGAATTAGACACTGAGATTACCTTGTATCTGTAAAATAAGTTTTCCTTCTGAGATGCTGTGGTAAAATTGAAAATTTAGCCATGAATAATTCTATTCAGGCTAGTTTCCAGTAAAATGTCTATTTATCATAACAAGAAGTTACAATTGTTCTGATGCTTTTTGTTGATTCTCAGGGCTTGGGAGTCTCTATCAGATGTTACATGCTGCAGGTCTCTTGTTGTTGTTTATGACGGCATCTGCATTTTGCAAATAGGAATTGCTGATGTATCTCCCTCACATGGAGATGAGCCCATGGTTGTAGATGCTGACAAATTAATGAAAGGATCCCTATATAATGGTGTTGCAAAATCTGGATCACGTGAGATCTTATCATAGTTTTATTGCACAATAAACAATAATTTTATCGAGGCCTTTGTTGGTGTGCTAATTATGAAGTAGCAATATTTCATCTATATTTCAGAAAGTTACTTGGCCAATTTGGCACTTTATCCTGGGAAGACCGAGCTTCCATTTCTACCTTCAAATACGCAGGTATTTTTGTTAGTGGCTTTTGTCTTTTTATGTAATTAGCCATGAGTTATTAAATAAATATCAGTTTTATGACGTGATATTGTTAAAATTTAGAGTATCTATGTGTGTGTGGTGTTTTGGACGTATAACGACTTTTTACATGGATTATAAGTGGTAAAGGCTAAAGAGCTTAATGCATATCCTCATCCCCCTAAAGTTATATTCTTGCATTCTTGTTGTTATTCATTGTACTATGCCTTACTAATTGTGTGCATAAACTGCTAAACTTTCCATTTGTAACCAAGCAGAACCTACTATCATTTCCATTTTCTACCTTGTCCTCTCATCGATATATATTTTCTGGGAATGATTATGTCTTTAGGCAGTTATCTTGCAACCCCTTGGGGATAAAGGAATTGCAATAGTTGGTGGTGACACAATTAGGGGATTCACTTCTTCTGATCAGGTATCTTTCTCTAATATTTAGCTTGTTCTGTGTAGAATTTTATTTTTTGTAATTTTTTAATGTTTTCCGTCTTGTCTGAATGCATAAGTTTCTCATGATCTTTTCTGCTATTGTAGTAATGTTTAATGATCTTAAATTTCTCTACCTTTATTTCATCTGTAGCATTTTTTAAATACAATGGCTTGGGCAAACATTAATGTGTGTTTCTAGAGGAGCATCTTTTGCCTCACAGTCTTCAATGGAGGACAAATAGTTGATTTATTACTTGTACCAAATTTATTAATTTTGTGAATTTCATCTAAATCATGCTTGATGTAAATAGTTGTTGTCTTTGCCATGATAAAATTCATCTGAATCATGTCTCTTAGATTTCAAATTTATTATGTTATTGTTATGAATTTTAGGCATGGATCACATTAATTGGAGAGAAATTAGATGCTACGCTTGCAAAAGTTGTAAGTAGTTCATTATCGACACTGCCCAAAAAAAGCTGAACAATCAATTAGAGTGTTGGCTTCCTGATCTGCTTATGATACCTGATGATCATAACCAAAGGTAATCTTTCAAGTTAGGTTTATTTACTGTTTGTTAACTCTATTCCATCATCGTTTTGCTTTATAATTTGAACTTTAAATGCATTGCCACATGGCTAGTTGATGTTTTTTATTCTGATATGCCATGAGGCCCATGACAAGAACTTGACCCTTCAAATCTCAGGTATTCTACCCAGATTTTCTTGGTGATGCCGTCTTTGTTAATTCATGATTTTCTTCCATTTTCATGAGAGACAAAGAGATGCCACCATGGTGGTGGTTTAAAGTGCAAGACTATCTACATTCAAGTTATAACAGGCCCGTGTTATGTTAAGAAGATGCTAGGCTCATCATCAATTTTGATCTTGTGTTTTTGTTCTGTAACTTCTATTAGATCTTGATATCAATCACATCCTTGTTGCAAGTTCTTCACAAGCTGTAATCTGAAACGGATGTTGAGAATTTCCCATTCAAGAAGAATGGCAAAAATGCTTATATCATCATATAATTTCCAGTCACTAGTTGATACAATAAAACAGCACAAGTAATGCAAGTCACATCGTCACCAGAATTACTGCTATGTAAAAATTCTGTATCTCCTGTGAAAACTGAAAAGTAAAAGAAGTAATACTAATGTTAAAACAATCAAAAAAATGAATATTCAGTGTGAATTTCTTCTATACAATGGTGGGTGATCCAATCACTCAGTCAGAGACGATGAAGGCGCCTCCCATGGCAGCAAACCAGTCGAAAGATCAGCCAAATTTGCCAAGACGAAGTCTCTCAGCCCCGTGTCCCATACTTCACAGAACTTCTGCGACCAATCAGGTGGCTTGATCGCCTCTGTCCCCAACCCCGGTGCTCTATCTCTCGACCCTTCATTTTGGTTTTGCTTCCAATCAGCAACATATGTAGCTACTCTTCTGTAAAACTTTGCTCTAAACACCTCCCACACTTGGTATTTATAATGATTGATGATTGCTGTACTCATAGGCAGATTCAGGTACTTGAATCCCTTCTTGAGGTGGAAATGGTGCACCACATTGAGCAGTGTGGAATCCAGTGCATCCGGTTTAATGATCGACTTATGCCTCTCAGGACTCTGAAGACGACACGTGTAACCCACCATAACTCCCTGTGGTGGAGGCGAATCAAGCCCTGATGGCCCGAAGCTATGACAGGAAGTTCGGATTTCTGCTATGGTTCTTGATGCTGACGAGACGTTTGCTACCAAGGTACGTAACGAGTTCTGCCCTGCATAACCTAAGTTCCGGAATCTTTGGTGTCTAGGAGTTGAGTATGGAAAGTAAAAATATTCATCCACATCCATGAAAGATATCCAATTGCATTCATCCTTTGCTCTAAGAGCACAATGAGAGAATCCTGCTTCTTGAGTTTTGATCCATGGCCAAACATGCCTTGTAACATTGTAGTTTTCAAGATCAAGTTCTTGAATAATCTCATCAATCCCATCATCACTATTGTTATCATAGATGAACCATCGCTCGACTCCAAGCCACGCGTGGTACATGATCCACTCGCGGATGGCTGAACCCTGGTTCCACACCATCGTACACACACAAAGCTCGTATTTCCCCTCACTCTTCCTCATCTTACCCTCATCAACTGATCTCAATATCTTTGCCACGGACGGCATAAGTGCACGCCTATGAGCTCGACTATGAACATAGGGTTGAACACCTATAGTCACCCGAATCCCCTGAACCTTTTCGGGCCTGCTTTGCATGCTTCGAGGCAACACACACCTCACAACCTCCTGAGCAGCTGTTAAAGCCTTTGTTCTAAGCATATACCTCTCATTCTCATCTGATTTTCCTAACCCAAAATGGCAACTGAACTGGCTCGGATTCGAATCCCTATCAGCCCTCAAATTCAGCCCCTTCACAAATACAACAGTGGTGTTTCCATCTAAAGCAGCTGCATACACCACATTGTCCCAAGAACAAGAATTCACTGTGTGATTACTTGACCAAAACCCATTAGAGATTTCCCTAAAAATCCCATCTTTACCCCTCCATCTCAAGTTTGCTTCAGCTGAAGAATTCCTGGATGGAAGTGGGCATCTCACAATAGTCCTAAGCTCATCATATTCATCTAAAGACAACACCTTTTGCACAGAAAAATTACCACTATCTTTCCTATTTCTACTCAAATCAGTTTTACCAAAATAAACACACTCCAAATCAGCAGCATCACTGAGCTTTATCACCCCATCTTTCTCAGCACCATTCACCAGTAACAAAACATGATCAGGGAACAAAACCCGGTTCTCAATTTTCAAAGGAAACAAAAAGGTACCAAAATCTTTAACTGATCTAGCAGTGTTGGAACTAGAAGAAGAAGAAGAGAGTAAAGAGAAGCTGGAAACTACTAGAACAGGGCGAAAAGATGAAGAAGTGAAGGGAAGTGTATAGGATAAGAGATAGAGAAAGGTTAGGAAGGTAAAGCAGAGGAGAAGAGATCTTACAGACAACAATGGCAGAAGAGAAAAGAGTGGTGAATCAGATTGTCTGAAAATGCGTTTTCTCTTGCGGCGTTGATCCGAAGAGCTGTTCATTTGTTTTGTGTTAAATGAGAATTTAGAGATCTTGTAAACAAGCTTAAACAAGGAAGGGATTCCAATGCCTAAATTCTTTGCGCAGATCTGTGGCCTGCGCCGACAGTGGTTGTGCACTTGTCTTCTTTTTACTTTTACGATTCTTTTAATGTCGGAATTCAATATAATATAATAATGCTTCTTCTCCTTTCCTTTTCAAAAGAAGACGAAAGAAAGAAGAGAAGAGAATTATATAGCAATAAAAAATATTGTTTGAAACCATCTTACGTTACGAGATATTATTACAATAATAATATACGTTTCTCATAACTTAGTATCTATCATTCATTTTGGATATAATTATGGAGGTCCGCAGTTAAAATACCATAGATTATATTTTTATGATGGAAAATAATTTTGTTGCTTTTTTTTTTTAATCAAAATTTAGGAAAATAAATAAAAAAAGTCCTTAGATAAAAATAAAAAAAGTCAATTTTCTAAGAGAGTTTACATAATACTTGTTTTGCATAGGGTTACACAACAGAAAATTGATTGTATAAACTCCAATAGAAAACTAATTTATTTTATTTTTATTCGAAGGATAATTTTGTCAAATTTTCATGAATTGTAATAGAAAAATAACAATAGTATACTTTATGCTAGAAAAGTAATTTTTTATACTAAATGCAGTATTTTAGGATATTATACATACAATTATATGTGCAGATATGTTTTTAATATTATATATTGGATATATTATATTAGTTACAACGGTTGTGGGTATTATCTGATGTTGACAAGATTTTACTAATTTGACCTAAATTAACGATTTATAGGTTGGAATTTTAGTTGATTGATAACTGTAACATCTTTTTTCGAATATGGGCTGATCCAATTAATTTAGGATTTAATGGAAATTTCCAAATAAATTTCGAGAAAGACGTTGATGTTGTGAAATTCACGTTTTGCTCCTTGTGTTAAAAAATGCTCCTTATTTATTATTTATATACACGAAATTATAGATATAAATACTTATCTATAATGTCAAAAAACAAAAAGTTAGATATGTAGTTAATATGTAATTAAAATCGTTACGGCAGCTAGCATTTAGGCAGCACTATTATTTCTGTTCTTAATTAACCTTACAATTATAACTTGGAATTATTTTTCTCTTAATGGAAAAGGCAAAATGATAGTAATGGGTGAGCATGTCCCGTTGTTAAAATGCAACCATATGTTTAGGCCATGAAATACAAAACCGTAATATGTTCCACACGTTATGGCTGTCTTGTCTTGTTGCTTTCAAAGGCTGCTTTCAACTTACCAAGTGTGGTTAAGACATTAGCAACCCTTTTTCTAGAAATTTTGTAAGAAACATCCATATGTGTGTATTAGTAATAGATAGATATTAATGAAATAAAATTAAGACTCGAACAAAAACCTTATACCAAAACACCTTATGTCCTGATATTTTTAGTTTTTCATTTTTCAGGATTTGTTGGGGGACAATACATGACTAACTTCTATGAATCAAAGGAATGACCATTTATTTATTTTAATAATAGATATATTTATTAATTCTGATAATAAACAGGACAAGATATGCACATTTATCACAAGAAAAAGCCTCAAAACAAATGTGATATCTCACCAGAGTTCTTTAACAGTTGAAACCCTTTGCTCAAAAAATATAGTGATCCAACATATTGCAAAGGATTGATTAATAGAGGAGCTTTAAGCCCTCCATTAAAGCATCTGTGTGCTCCGGTTTGCCCACAGAAACGCGGACATAACCGACTAATTCTTTGTTGCTGTAATGACGGATCATCACCCCCATTTTTGCCAGGTCCTCCTGTACAAGGCATGTGAGTTCTTATGATAAGTTATTCGACCAGAAAAGAGAGAACGGAAGAGTAAGAACCACTCGAAAGAAACTTTATAAGATAGATAACAAACGGGAAAAAATGGAGCTATGTTTATACCTTCAACTTCTTAGCATCCCTTCCAGATGTAACCTCACAGAGAATGAAATTGGAGTGGCTTGGATATGGATTGAGAAATGGTACTTCTTTCAAAAGTTTGAAGAGCCTCTCCCTCTCTTGCACCAAAGCTACTTTCACGTTCTGGCATAATCGAAGATATGATAAGAATAAGAGTATTAAATGATTATAGATATAGTTGAGAGCCAGGAGCCATATCTCAGTCAATAAAATCAGGTACCTCTAGATAGGCTGGATTCTGTAATGCAGCACATGCTGCGATTTCAGCTGCAACTGACACATTATATGGCTGCTTAGCTCTCCATAGGTATTCGATAATGCTCAAAGGAAATGCTCCGTATCCAACTCGAAGTCCTGCTAAAGCTGTACCACCACAATATTAATAGTAATCATCATTTCAAATTCATGATACTCATACCATACTAACATTTATTGGTTTTATCAGCCAACAGAAAGTATGTGCATTAGAGCATTATTCAACCAGTAGGGCTGATATAATTCAGGCAAAAAACACATGAATTTTTTTCATGATAAGTAAGCACTAGTTTAGGTTTCATTTTTGAATCACCCAAGATTCTGTCCATGAAAGTAAAGCTGCAAGTTGATTCAACTTACTATATGGAAATCAACAATAACAAACCAAGCCTTTTAACCCACTATGTGGTGTTGGCTGTACGGTTCATACCTCTTCATCATGTTCTGGTACACCATACATCAGAGCAAGTAAAATAAAGCAGGTCTATCAAGGTATATCCTGAATTCCAATTATAAATTTTGTTAGAAATTTTAGAAACTCCCACAAAAAAATTATTGCATTGAGCCCTTGGTCATTGACAATTTTATGAGTTAAATTTTATATGTAATTATAAGACGAAGTCTTACAAACCTAATTGAAATTACCTTAGTCGTTGGCAAATTTACAAGCTTAATTTTATAAGAAAATACACAACCAGAGTCTCACAAACCTAGTTATATGAAAATAATATTGAAGAAAACAAGTATTTGTAAACTTTTTTATTGTTTGAAAAAGCAGAACAAGTCGTGGTGTAGCGAAATTACTTAAAAGTGCAACTGAAGCAACATCCCCATGGATCAGTTGTATATGCTATGTTAAGCTCTTGCTAAATAAAATTGTAAATAGCTTTCCAAGCTTTCATCCTAGATGGTGCAAAGTAGTTCAAGGTGAAAAGGTTTATTGAAATGATTAGCATTTAAAGGAGAAAGGATAATACCAGCTCTTTTGCTAAAGGTCCGAAGCACAATTAGATTCTCATACTTCTTCACCCATTTCATCTTAGATTCAATTCCTGCAAATTCAATATATGCTTCATCCAGCACGACCAATATTGGCAGACCAAGTATTTTCAAAAGAGTGTCATCATCAATAATGCTGCCAGACCAAAAATAAAATAAAATTCAGTCACCTACAGGAAAGATGAAATATGGCTCATGATAGTCATGTGAACGAGAGAATTTTGAGTACCCAACAAAAGAAAGAGTGGACCAAAATTATAATTACCTTCCATCTGGATTATTAGGTGAGGTCAGGAATATACACTTCGGCTTCTCCTGCTCAACAACTTCAAATATCCTATTCACATCCAAGCTGAAGTCCGGCTTCCGAGGAACTGTGAAATGGGATAAGTCCAGAGTTAGAAGAATGCAGGGAGACTTCGTATAAAAATGTTGTAAGCAAACATAATCAAGTAAAATGCAAAAAATCGTAACTGTAAACTGATAGCTGGCATCATATTTGATGTTATTCCACATCAACAGTCAACACCCACAAAAACAGATTTATCATCAATTTATAGCCAAAAATCGGTTTCTTATTTAATTTCATTAACTGCCGGACATGTAATTTTAGCACCAACTCAGAGAGAGAGAGAGAGAGAGAGTTGCATAAGCAATACAAGAATAACATAAAAATGAATAAGTCAGAATTGAATCAAACACCACTTGGCAGTAGAAACAAGGAAGAAAAGAACTAACCCTTGACAACAAGTGCCCCATTAACAGCTGCATCAAACTCATACATGGTAAAAGTTGGTGGACAGTCCAAAATTTTGTCACCAGGTTCTAACACACATCTGGGGGATCAATTGAAACAAAGACATGCATCAGACCTGAGAGCAAAAATTGAAAACTTGAAACACAAAAACTTCAGAAAGGACTAAGCTACAAACCTCATGATCAAATCAATAAGTTCATCTGCACCACAGCCAGCAAGAATATAGTCAGCTTCAAGACCAGAATCTTCAGCAAGTGCAGCTCGCAATCTACGACTTTCAGGATCAGGATAAATGTAAGGAAATCTTAAGGAACCCAAGGCTTCAAAAACCTACAAGAAATCAGTAGTTCAATAGTATCATGAAACTACAACCTAATTCCTGCACAACACAAAATAAAGATGTATATCCACATAAAAAATACTCTATGCAAAGTTAGGTGTACCTCTGGAGGGGGACCATATGGATTTTCATTCGCATCCAATTTGATAATTTCCTCAGGTTTCCTACCAAGACGAGTAGATAACACCTGTACATATAAGACTAACATTTAGAAGAAAATACTTCATAAGTCATGGTCTTTCAACAAAATGGCAAGCATTGAGATACATAGATATGTAATCAGTATGCAAGACCTAACAAAGTTCTAAGGCTTGATGTATGTCAATGACGCAACGAATGATCCATTCAAGTAAAAAAGTTAGCAACTTCAAAAAATCACACTAATTAAGTGAAAGGAACATTTCACTGATGAAATAAACGTAATTATGTAATCAGAGCCTTAACCATGACAACAGGGAAAAAAGTAAAGAAAGCTCCATTTAATCAGATAATACCACTGAAAAATGTTGAAAGTAACACTAACTTGAAACAAATACATGCATTCCAGAAGATTTTAGTGGCATCCATAGTTGATCACTTAATAGATATCATTGCCTATCAGCAAAATATTATAGCATCTAAAAATTCAAGAAATACTAAATAGAGCACACTGATCAACTTCTTTGAACAGTTGACTCGGTAACAACATTTACGTGATATCCTCATGTAATCGAAATTGCACAGTAGGGAATCTCTCTTATTCCAGGTTCAAAATTCTCTCTTAGCAAATCATGCTAATAATCACATCATATTTTGAAGGTAATTCTGAATGTATGACTTTGGAAAGCAATCTAAAGGGGTTTCCAACTGAGCTCCGTTTTAAGGAAAAATCAGCCACGGAATGCAGAAAAGACAGTTCAATAAATGATGAAAAAGCCTCCATCAAAGATATCGAATGCTTCATCAGAAATCTCATCAGCACATGCAGTATGACCTTAGGACTATAACGATATCAACCAGCATTGGATTATACAGTTAAGAATCATCACATTCGCAGCTAACTTCTCTAACATGCAAGATTCATTTTTAAAGCACCCCCAAAAAAGCCCTTTCCAATCGACACTCATACATTTCCTTATCTCATAGTTCATTAACCTTTCATGTTTTCCTCAAGCTCTTCTGAAAACATAAATAGAACAATGAAATAATGTTTGGTAAGGAAATTACCTCGAAAGGTAAAATAGGTTGATATGGGGACAATTTACGGAGATGGGGTCGAATAAACGAATCCCCAGTCAACGATTTGGTGCCTTTTTCTTGGCTATCCTCAACCACCGGGATGGCGGCGGAGGAGGAGGCTGGCGGGGTCATAAATGTAATTTTGTCACGCCTCAGCTTCCCCTGAAATGAATTACAACTGGGACTGATTTCTGGTCTGTCTACACAAAAAGATGAAGTCTTGCAGAACAATTCAATCACACCCATTAATGCTTAATTTCTTCCCTGCAGCAAAAATCATGAAAGAGAAAACATGGTAAAAATTCAAGTTATAAACTAGAAAATGTGTAGAAGAAGGTGAACGCACACCTTGTAAATGTGTTAACCGTGAAGATTCTGAACCCTAAAACCTCTAAGACTGTGGTAGTAGAGGACAAAAACACTCTGGGAAAGATTTTTCTAAGCTTTTTTTCCGCCTTTTCTTCTTTGGAGTTTGGGCAATTTTCCTAAGATTATGTTTATCAACAAACTCCCACAACCCAACCTCTTAATAAAAAATTCATTTTTCTCTTATCCACATACACAACCTACAATACAATCCAACCTTTACAATTTTCATACTTTATCAATAACATCAACCCAACCTATAACAATTATTAATTTAATAATTACATATATATATATTTTATAATCATTTTTTTATTATTTGAATTATGTATGAAATTTATTAAATTATATGATATTCCAAATTCATAATTAAAAAAAAAATGACCAACTTAAAATAAGTTACAATCTCAATAACAAAAAATAAAATTCATAGAATTGAAATACAAAATTGGAGGAGTTTGAGAAAATTGAAAGTTTTGATAATCTTCGGTATTAAAAAAAGATTGGAAATTTGGATAGTTTTGGGAGTTTGGATAATTCGAATTGTTTGGAAAAAAATTTGGGTTACTTGGATCCATAATAGAAATTAGGAGAAATAGTAGAATATGATATAAATTATGAGAGATTAGGAAAGATAGTACACAAAAGAGATAATTTGAGATTGTGATTCAAAATGTATCAATATTAGTCTCTATTTATAGAAAAAAAAATTCGTGAATTTTGGTTTTTTTTTTTAATAAATAATTGAGTGTGTAAAAGATATAAATGAAATTAGACGAACCAATCAAAAAATGCCATGTGGCAATATCCATGCCATGTGGCAATATTTTGGATAAAAAATTGCCTTGAAATTGGTGCACAAACCGGGCGGTCAATCACCCCGGTTGTGCAACCTTCTCCACTTTCTTTTTTTTTTTTTTTTTTAATATTAAAAAACTCAAGAACGGTCATGTGACCTGTTGATAAACATAGTCTAAGGGTGGGACTAAAAGCGCCCATGGAATACTAAGTCCACCCCAAATTAAAAAAAATACAAAAAAAAAAAATAGTGAAAGACTAAAATACTCTTATTGAACAATCACATCCAGATTCGGCGTCTTCCTCAACCGAACATCATACAGCGCAGAACAGTTATATCAGCCGGACAAAAAAAACATGAACCGCGTTTGGTTCTACCGATCGAACACAAAACTGGCCGAGCGACTACCTCAGCCGAACAAGAAGAGTAATGAACGGCTACTACCTGCCGAACAAGACTCTTGACCGACGGAATATCAGAACCGAACAATCGAGGATTCGGCGTGTCGAAAAATTTCACAAAGGTACGAGTTTTTTTTTTTTCAGGATTTGGGGACGATTTTCATTGGGTGCCTTTAGTCATGGAGTTTGGGTACGATTTTGGGACAATTTGTAAAATCAATTCTACCCTGAGATTTTCAGTTTGGAAGACGGCGGCACGCGATGGAGAGGCACAGAGATTCTTGTAATCTAATGTTTTGGTTTCGATTCCGATTTTCATTATTCTTCTCCATATCTCATCTGATAGCACTATCTCCGGCAGCTCCCGTAAATCTTTCAAGCTTCACGATGGAATCTTTCAAGTTCATGATGGAGAAGAAGGGGATCGGTGATTTCAATTTTTTATTTTTTATTTTATTTCTTATCATGAAGGATATAATAGGAAAATATTAAAATGTACTTAGAAATGATTTGAATTTTGAATCAAATAATTGGGGTGTTTTTAATAGGTGTGTGGGGGCTTAGTATTCCATGGGGGGACTTTAAGTCCCACCCTTTTCCTAATTATTTGGGTAAAATCATCGTCTCCTGCTTTCTAATTTTCTTCTAGGGTAGGGATATTAACACCACCTCTTCTTTATGAGCACACCCTCTCCTAAATACACCCCTACAAAAAAAATTAAGTCATATTTTTGGGGATTATAAAGGAACCCAACAACTTCTAAGTCTATCTCAATTTAATTAATTTTTAATTAAAAATTTTAAAATATTAAAAAATATTCATTTTATTTTAAGGTTTTGCTCTATTAATTTCGTTCGGTCATTTATGGCCAAACGTATTTCTCCGTGTTCGGTCAAGGTGGCCTAATGTGTTTTTACATGTTCGATTGTAATACCATGTAGAAAGTAAACTCTAGCTAAGATATGTAATCAGCTTAGGGAAAAAAAGAAATGTAGAAAGATAATTTTATTGATATATCAATCAAAAATCACTTTACAATTAAGTAATACATCTCTATTTATAGGGTTTCACACTGCCTTGAACATCTAACTAAAACATCTAATAATCCTAACAAACTCCAACTGCATATATTTGCTTATGCTCACGTATTCATATGCCACGTGTGTGTATTCTATCATCCCCTCAAGCTGGAATGAGAGAACAATCCCAACTTGGACAAAAGAGTCTGAAATTGAGAAGCTCCAAGTGATTTAGTAAAGTTGTCCGCCAACTGTTGAGTGATTGGTACATGAATCCATCTTTGTACTTGTTACGAACAATATGACAATCAATTTCAATATATTTGGTACGCTCATGAAAGATTGGATTTTCCACTATGTGCATTGTTTTTTGGTTATCACAAAAAAGATCAATTGGTTGTGGAATATAAATCTGCATATCAGAAACTATGTAGTTGATCCAAATGAGTTCACAAGTAGTAGCAGCTAAGGCACGATATTTTTCTTCCGCAGAGCTACGAGAGATAGTATTTTGTTTATTGGTTTCTTGGTTTTCCAAGAGAAAAGACATTTGATCGATTTTTTTTACGTTTTTTCGTTCAATTTTCATATATTTAACTAATATGTGATATGTCCATCATCAATTTTGCATTCAATAAACCAAAGAAAAAAAAAAAGATAAAATGAATATTTTTTAATATTTTAAAAATTTTAATTGAAAATTAATTAAATTAGGATGGACTTGGAAGTTGTTGTTGTTACTCTAGTCCCTCCCCATATTTTACTCAATACACCCCCAAAATTACCCATTATATATCCTTATATTAAAAAAAATCTTTGATTTATTTGAAGAACAAACAGTAAAACTCATGAACCCACAAACAACTCGAACAAACGTACCCTTTTCACAAAAGAATCGAACGCCTAAGTTCTCTCCTAGTTTGGATTTCATTTTCGGACTGAGATTATGGGGATTTTAATGAACTAATGTCAAGCCCTAATGTATCAAAAACAAATGGTATGCATTTTCTTGTTATCACATGCTTACCGTTCGATTATTGCAAGACAGATTGGGTAAACGGATGTATGGAAAGATTACAGAACACAACAAAACTTAACCGTGAGAAAATTAACAATTGCAGGAAGCATTTCATCTCCACAGTACTTGAATCCAGCAGAAAAGAAAAAAAATCCAACAAAACATAAAAAATTTAGCCATGAGAGAGGGATATGGGAGAGACGTGGTAGCAGTGGAGATGAGCAGAGAGAGGGATAAGAGAGACGGTGGTGGGAGAGAGGGGGGAGTAAAATTTTAATATAAGGATATTTTGGTCAATTCACATAAGGTTATTTTTGTCTACAAAATTGGGGGCTGTATTCATAAAGAAGGGGGTGTCAATAGCTCTACCCTTTCATTTCTTCTATTTTATTGGTATAATCGAAAAAAAATAACATCAAATTAATTAAAAAATCCATAAATTATGCTTTTGATTTAGTTATTTTAGCCCAAGTATGGAATGACTTGTAGGTTGTAAAGCTTATAAGAACAAACAGTAGCTCTGGAAGAGTCAAATATAGTCTAAAACCCATCCAAGCCAATCCGGCCTATAAATGTGATCGGGCCTGATAGGCCCGTTGGACCTAACCTTTTTTTGGGCCTCTAAATATAAAGATTAAATCCATCTTTATTTTTTGTAAGTTGTAATGAAATAACATCATTGATATATCCAACGAGATCCTCTATTCAAAAAATTATGTACATACATTGAATTGAGTAGTGAGTACACATTTGTAAAGCAGAAAAAGTAGATGAACATATATATATATATATATATATATATAAACTGTAACTTTACTCAACTAAATCAAAATAATTAATAATCTCTAGGAATGAATACAGTCATGAATTTCTTGGAGTTGAGATCCCAAGACTTGCATCTCCATTCAAGCATTGGTGGTTTCTGGAAGGAGAAGAAGAAAACTTTGAATGAAGAGTTTGGCCTTCTGCTTTTCTCCAGAACTTTGGACTCAGAAATTCTGCACCTGGAATCATACAACACGTGTTTCCTCCAGATGCTGAAATCCTTGAAATCGCGAAGTCCTGTGACATTTCATCGAGCACCTTCTCCAGCCCGTCTACTCGTTTCTCCAACGAACTCATCCCCTTCTGGGAGCTCCCAATAAATCTCTGAAGATTGGGAAATGAACTTGTAAGAAGCAATGTACCAGGTATGATGAACATTAGTACAATGACATGAAAAGAGACGAGATGGTAATACCTGGAGGAGCTCTAACAGATTGGATTGCTGGTTTTCAATCTGCAGAAGCTGTCTTTGGATCAGAGATAAGTCATCGAACTCCTTTTGATCCTCGATGCTATCTTTGATGGAATTGTCGTTGTAGTTGATAGGCACCACTTTAGAACGGGAAGTTTTCTTTAGGTTCAGCTTACTGGAATTGGAAATGCTCGGTTTACTGTCCTCATTTACTATAGTGCTCTTTCTACTGCTGGTTGTGGACGAAGAGCTAGATGAAGGTGACCTAATCGGAAACATTTTTCGTTGTGGGGTTTCCAATCCAACATTGGAAGGTGTTGGAGGATAAAAAACAGGGGAGTGCCCAACACTACTGCCATCTGATTGAACTGAAAAGCAAGATTAATGTTAAATAACAGCATTTCAAGTGTAATGACTTTCTTCAGAATATTTAATGTTTAAGACGAGCACAATTGAACTGAAACAAGAGAAGCCTATAATGGCTCATATCTTCAACAACCAAATTAAGATGGATTTCATGATAAGGCTACCATTATTTGATTCATATATCCAACTACTAAATTAGGATGGATTTCAAGATTATGCTACTATTGATTCTCATCTCCAACAACCAAATTAGGATGGAATTCAAAGCAGTGCTACCATTAATCAACGTCCATTTAAATTGAGTTCATCTCACAAGTCGAATGCATTACATCCAAAAGCAATGAATATGCAGATATGAACTACTGAAAATGGAGTTATGAAAAATAGGCCAAAAATTGTAAAAACAAAAAAACCAGAAATTAAACAGGCAATTACCGTATGGCGATGAACCGCCTTCAGATAGCTCTGGAAGATCTTTCCACATCTCCAATGCTCGATTCATCCTCTCCCTCACAAGCTTTACCTTAATTCACAAAATTCTATGTTTTTGAGTTTTTTTTAATAAATGAAGAAATTAATTCTGAAATTGTTGTGATTAAAATTGAATATTTACCTTGTCAAATCTCCTGCTCTCCAATGTAGCCACACAAGAGCCCTTAAACTCCGCTGCTAAGTACCTCTCCGCCGCCGCGACTTTCTCCAAAACCTCCGCCGCAGCCTTTCTCGCCGCCCAATCGTCGCTGCTCAGAAACTCAACCGCCGTCGAAACGACGGAACTCAACAGGCTCTTGCTCTTAACACAATCGGTGCTCACAATGCTTCCAATAAGCGACAACAAAGCAGGCTTCGCTTTAGAGCTGTCATTCTTCACCAATTTCAAAACCCTCGGCAGAAGCTTCCTCAGCTCCGGCAAGTCCGGCTCCGGCGCCGCCTCCACCGCCGCGGAAAGGCAGAGCGACGCGCCGATCTGCGCCTTCGAGTCCTGCTCGTGGAAAAGCGTGTCCACGAGCGGCTTGAGGATGACGGAAAACGGAGGCGAGTTCACGTGAGCGGTGATGGACGAAACGGCGTCGACGCACGCCGTTTGGACCACGGAGTCGGGGTCGCGCAGGCGGCGGAGGACGGCGGAGATCATCCGCGAAATGTGCGGCGACAGGGCGTCGCCGTGAGCGGCGGAGAGAACGCTGAGGAGACGGACGCACTGGCGGCGGACGGGGGATTTCTCCGATGAGTCGGTGACGGAGAGGCAGTTCAAAAAAGGTCCGAAGGCGTCGGTGGGAAGCGCTCTGGCTATGCTCTCGAGTTCGTTGGCTGCCATGGAAAGCGTGTCTCTATCCGAAAGCTTGTCGATGCAAGTGTTGACTCGTGTTCTCAGCTCGCCGGAGGTTTGTTTAGTGATCGCCATTTTCAGAGACTGAAACAAACGGCGGTGGCATACGGCGGAGGAGGAGATCGGAGAAGGAGATGTGAATATAGGAAGAGGAAGTGGGATGAGTGGATGGTGTTGGTTTTTATATGTTGAGGCACGAGGAGAGAACGTGCCCAGTAGTAACAATTTCACTGGTAATTTTTTAATTTAATTACTTTTTTATATTTTTGGTCAATTCTTTTATTTAGTGTCTCCACATGTTTTGTATACGAAATTTTTATTTAGTCAACTACTGAATTATAATTGTTTTATGTTATATGATAGATTTATTTAATTAAGATTAATAAGCTAAAATAATATAATATGCAAACAAAAAAGGTTTTGTGGGTTTTGATGAAAAGTTGTGAAAGAAAGAGTGGAGAGATGCGAATTGCATTGGAAAATGGAAAGTACGGAAGCATTAATTAATTTACCAAAAAAGTGAGAAAATGTAGTGCCGAAATTGTGTAAATATTAATGCTTGCGTTATATTCTTGGGACCAGAATTAAGTACATGTACAAACGAAGTAGTGAAGAAAACTAATACTACCTCGTCCAATAAAAATATTCCATCTGTTGTTTTTTTTAATCTCCACATATAGGTATGACAATGGGCCTTGGGATGATATTCACGATACCATCTCCATACAAAACAACGTTACACCAAATATGATATTTGGTTTTGGAGAATTTGGTACTGTTCGTTCGGGGAATGGACTTCCCATGAGAAATTTGAGTTCTTCAAATTTATTTTTCTAGAAGATAAAATTCATTATTTATATAGACAATTTTGAAGAAATAAGTATCAAAGTTGTTCTTTTGTCAAATCTTTTTTCTTAAATTTAGATGTCCCCCTCTCTAAAATGGAGAAAAAATGATATTTATACATGGATTTGAATTAATTTAACTACTCCTAAAATATCGCACCACTAAGCCACTAACAAAGAATAGTTACTAAGGCTTGAGAACGTGGGTTCGAGATAAAAATAAAGTATCTCGCCATCTTTATTAGCGAGATAAAATATTCGAATTTGAGTATGCTTTCCCGTCAACATAAATGTATCTCGGCATCATTATCTCGAAATGTAGAATAAATATTTAAAGATCCAAGAATCTACCTTAAATCTAGTGAGATATTCTATTATCTGCATCTTCGAAATATATTGCTCGAGCTAACTAATACGAAATAATAATTCATTTCGTATTAGTATAATAGCATTTCGGATTCTCTGAACGAGATACTCATTTCGGCTATATCAAGTATAATAAACATTTTTTGATCTCCCCAATTGAGATGATCATTTCGGCCTGCTGTGTATCTCGACCATATCAAAAGTGATAAAACAACAATCTAACATCAAATATTGTGAGATCATAAGTTATTCGAGGAGAAGACACAAATATTTGAATTTTTTTGGATAAGTTGTTAATTACTAATTACACATATAATATTAAAAAGGAACAATTGAAACATTATAAACACGTTAGCTAACAATGGGAATAATGTATTGGGAAGAAATTATTGAAATGGTAAAATCATGTGAAATTATTTTACTGATCATACTTCATAAAAATTAGAATGAAATCTCATGTGAATCAATCAATATTAAATCTCTACTGATTGATCAACATGGTCAATATGTTGGTCAATGTCCAACACACAAAAGAGTGTCTCAATTGAAATTAAGTCATAACTTCTACATATCAAAAAATCATGAATAACTCGTAACTTGGGTATAGACGATTGACCATTGACTCTATCCATACACTGATTCAATTAGCTAATCAAAGTAAACTTTTGAAGATGCGAATTAATTATCACACAAATCTAATAATTGAGGTAAAATAATTTGCTATGCTATTTGTTTTATCTTTTCAACGACAAAAATTCAAAACGAACAAATGTAATAGCTGATGGCATTCTACGAAAAAAAAAAACCTAGTGTGACAACTCGCATGAAAGGGCCCTAATGATGATTATACATTATATATGGTAAAATACTAAATAAAATTTATTTTTATAAATTCATATATAAATTGTAGATCACGAAATAAAATTCATAAAACGATCTCATAAGAATTGTACTCTATCAAACAAAACATGTTTAACTCTCTTCTTGATTTCTAGAAATAATTAATTGTTGGATGTTTAATTTTTGTCAAATTAAGTTTGTTAATAATTTATGTTTAATATTTTGATTGGTAAAACAAAAACCTCGAGAGGAGACAGAATTGCCATCCTGTGGCGTGCTTGGAGTCTTTATAAATATACATTTATATTTTTAAAATTTAAAGCAAAAGAATTTTATCACATGGTGCAGAGAATTATGAATTACGAGGAGATAGTTTCAAGAACTACAGCTCTCAAAAAAAAAAAAAAAAAAGAAAGAAAGAAAGAAAGAGAAGGCAATTATCTTTTCATTATTATGCTTTATTCTTGTTAATTACACACTTTAATTTCCTGCTTGGTTAATCCTTTATTAATGAATTAATTCGAACTATTTAGTTAGCTAGATCCACTAGTTATATATGTTCTTGCTACTTTTTTTCTTATTTTCTTTCTTCCCCAATCAACCTAATAACTAATTATTAAAATTATTTGGTGTGACGCATATTAAGGAAAAGGGGGGTTATTAGCATTCATCAAAATTCAAAATTGTAAGACAAGTAATGTAGGAATGGGAAGAAGTAAATGCAAAGCATGTGAGGAGATATGGAGTAACACATTTTAATAGAAGAATTTGAGCAGAAGATCACGTGAGAGTGCAGCTGACCATTCATTGAACTCATCATATATAATTGGAGATTCCATGAACATGAACATGGACACCAATTATGACTGTGTTAACTAGATTGAATTAGTTAGGGTATGGTGTAATTATACTATTATTATTGTCTACATGTAATTATGTAATTATAATTGCAAATTTTACTTAGTAGGATTGTATCTCTGATCCATTTCATATTAATTTAGGAGAAATCTATATACTGTAATGCAATTATAGTATGAATTAGTATCTATTATTGTTGTAGCTAGGTAATCACTGATCAATAAGTAATGTGGGCCGGGCCTCTTTTTTAATGATGCCAAAATTCACAAACTCAGTACATGAAACTTTGCCTAATTGTTGATATGGATTTCAAAAATTATAATTTTTTTTTAAAACTATATTCAGCGTATTAATTGTCTTTACAACAAGCTGATGTGTGCCAATGTGAAACAATTCATAATTTATGTATTCTATGCTAGCAATTGGAACTCATAAACTCATTTGTGTATTTAATTGAAAACAAGATTGAAACTGCTGAATGATTGTAGGTACTAAACTTTAAAGTTATGTTATAAATGAAAATTAACTAAAATATTATGAATTCTACGTAAGTAAACTTAATCAAAATATTTATATATACTAAATAAAGGTGTGAAAATTATAAATTGTGAAATTACTATATTATTTCTCATATACCAAAATAAGTGCCACGTTAGTAAAGAAAGAAAATCGTCCCACAATAAAATTATTTTAGGAATTGAAAATATGATTACCCTTAATTTTCCAAAATTTTCCACATTTAATCTTCTTGAATTAAATTGGTTGTTATTTCATGATGACCATTAAGAATAGAAATCACTTGATAATTAAATTCTGACAAATTTGTCAAAAAAAAAAATTACAATTAATATAAAGTCAATATAAAATAATATAATTTTTTTCTTCCAATAAAGTAGTGTACGTACTGGTTCTTTTACAATTTGAAATACAAATGTGGAAACCTTATTCAGAATGTCGAGAACAATTTTAACATCTTCTCTTAATAAAATTATGAAATGCAAGTGAAGTATTACTAAGTGGAGTGACACTCTTTGCACACAAAATGCACAAATCCAGATCTGTGCACAACAATACTGTTATATTATATGAAGTAATACTGTTAAAATCATATATAATATAACAGTATCACTCATATAATATAACAGTGTTACTTCATATAATATAATAATATTATTGTGCACAAATTTGGATCCGTGCATCTTGTGCACAAAAGTTTTTCTTACTAAGTGTAACCAATTTTGAGATAGATTTTATTATATATTTTATTCTGTCCACCATATCATGCAACAGATGGATATTTTGTCACAACATAAAGGAGAAATTAATTGATTTAATTCTCTTTTGTAAGTATTTAAAAGGATAGCATAGCCATGTGCGAATTGCATGTTACCATTACCGTGTTCAAACTGATAACGAAATTGGACTGTACCCCGTATGGCTATATCTGCACACGAGATAAATTTAATAGCTGCAAAGTTGGTTGTTTTAACTAATCTTGACTCATTTCTATTAGTCTCAATTTTGATCATAAATATGTCCAAAATAAATATTTAATTTTTTGTTTCAAAAAATTTATCGGCCCATTAAAGTATCATATATAATATTATATCAGTCAACGAAAATTTATATGACACGGCTCATGAATAGTTAATTTTAGATGGATTTTTATTACAAACATAACTCATTTTTATAAATTCATATGTGAATTATGAAATTTGGGTTGTGAATTGTCTCACACAAGGTGAAGCTAGACTGATTTTCTTGGGGGACTAAAGAGAAAAAAACAAAATGACGTGGATATATATACTTAATATTCAAAAATGCAATAATAATTCATAATTCACAAACCAAAATAAATTATAGAGAATTTACTTACATTTATATTCTAAATTTAAGAAAATTGTACATGACACTTCTTCATTGATTCAAAATCAGCTATAATAGAATATGTGCTAAAAGTAGTGACAATTTCCTTCTCAATGTAAATAATTAATTTATCGGCAAGAAACTCATCATCCATTTTACTTTGAAATCTTGTTTTAATTCTTTTCATTGTTGAAAGTTGCAGTAGATACCGAAAGAGTCAATACAAGGCGAATTATCTTTTCATTGATGTGGTGTTGGATTTGTTGGGTTGGGTGTCATAGGTATAAAATCATCTTTTCTTTTAAAGAATGCATCAATGGTCTTTGATTTTCCCATGTGTATAACTAAAAAATAAAGATCCACAATTTCACTTAAATTAAGAAAAATCTAATTAAATGTCAAATTCAATAATATAGACATTTAAATAATTAAAAATGAAAAAAATATTACACTAAACGAAACCAGCGATCCACCCGAAAATAATTTCTTACTTACATGATTGTAATTTGAGAAGTTGTCAAAATGTACCTGTATTACAAGTATCTAATACAAAAATCCTAAAAGTAAAACCATAATCAAATATTTATAAAAATTACAACTAGCTAATACAAAAATGCAAGGAGTAAAGTAATCTATCAAATATACTAACTACTCAGTAACTCAAATCAATAATCACTTATAAAATAAAACATCCAATATATTGTTCTTCAATTTAAGTTTTCAAATTTTAAACAAACAAATTACATAACTATAAACATCAATTGAAAAAATAAGGTTTTAAGAGTAATATCTAAGTTATCATCAATGTTGAATAAGATGAAGTGGGGATATCAAAAGTTTGAGTTTTAGTGGAAGTGATGGCCAATGAAAATGACATATTAAACAAAAAGAAAATTGTCATTTTTAAGGGGTTTGCAATTTGGAAGTTGCAGAGAAGGGTGAAACTTGGAAGTCCATCATAAGTCTCTTGCACAAAATGAGAATGAAAGAGGAGAGAGAAATTGATTAAAAATAGCAATAACAATGAAAATGTAGATAGATTGGGACTACTTATATATAATATAATAATAAATCTAATTTGTGGTTGCCCCATTATTATAAATGAATTATTTTTGGGCTTAATTGATATAAAATTAATTTTCATTAATAAATATATATAATATGTAATGTTTTTTAAAAAGTTAGGGGGGGCTAAATCCCCTTTCTTCCTAAGAAAGATTCGCCCCTAATCTCATATAACTAGGTTTATGAAACGATCTCACATATTTACTCTAAAAAATCAGAATTAGTTTTCTTAGATAAACAATATTTTCATATTCGACACATGATAAGGTTACATGAAAGCTGAGTATATTCAAAAAAAAAAAAAAAAGAGCGAGCGAGAGAGAGAGAGGCAGAGTAAATAGAATTATATTGATTAGATATTATAGTTTATTCTATTTTAATTATATACTGAAAGATGAAAAATAAATAGTAAAACATCAGACCAACGTCCTAACCGACTTTTTTAATATCTTAAAGGCATTGAATAGTAATTATAATACGCCTTTTTTACATATATGTAACGCATTTATTTCATAAATAAATTTAGGCAGTTAAACTACCAAAGATGAAAAAAGGCAAGTCGAAGTTGGGTAGAAAAATCAAATCAAAGAGAAATTTCACGTGAGCTGCAATAATTCTTGCTGTTACACTTTTATAAAACTCTGGGAAAAAAAAAGTTGTAAAAAATTCGTGTCTTAATTCCCAATTTGATAATTTGAGTAATTTTTATGAGACGAATCAATCCATATTCATAACTCGTGAATAAAAATAAATTTATAAAAATAAATTTAAACAATTTTGTAACATAATTTCTTTTCATGAAATTACATCGGTAGAACTGTTTAATTTATATTTTTAAATGATCACTAATGGGAAATGTGCAAATCCCCTGATTTAGAAAGAGGATTGTGACACTTGCCTTCACAATCCATGTGACCAATCTTTTGTATTTATGAGCAAACTGTTTGTCATTGTTGATCATATGTAAACAATTAATTCTTTTAAATTATTTCATATTTGTTTTATTACTCGAGTTGTTTGTAATTTAATGTTTTTCTCTCAAGGGAACATGGGAGAGGAGTACTTGTCTGCGGGATTATATGCGTCCCATGTTATTTAAACTGTTTGGTTTAATGTATTTTAATTAATCGATTAATATTATTGGCTCCTATATATTGAGCAATTAAGTAGTATATATCTAATTATTATTTTTAGGTGACAATTATATAGTCAATTTCATCACAGACAGATCTTTCACCTACTAATTAATATGTAACCGATAATAAAATATAAAATTAAATATCAAAATATGTTAGATCTTTTTCAATCGAAGTTTAAGCAAATCATTTCGTGCTTGCATTATAAGCTTGGGAATCTTGTAACTTAATTTAATTCTCAAATATGCTGACCAAACAACATTTTAGTTTGTGGCTGCTTACTAGATTTATTATTTTTTATGCCCAAAGCCGAGCTATAAATTGAAAATATACTAAAGATTTTGAAAAAACTAATTGATAAATTAAAGAGTTCCAGATTAGTGTTTGCTGGTTTTGTCTTTATTCAACAAATAATTGGAATTCTTTTATAAAGTAGTTCACCCTAGCTTGTATTAAAACTTCTTTCTTTGTTGTTCAATATATGTATATTTCTTTTGCCCCCTAGAAAATGGTATCTGACTAATTGTGCACAACTAATATTATGCGTCAATAATTGATACTCCTATGACAATATTTTGGAAGTCTTTTTTTTTTTTTTTTTTATCCTGGTAAAATTATAAAGAATTAAGGCTAGGAAAAAAGGCAATGTAAAAACTTGTGGAACTATTAAAATTAATAAATAATTTACTAAGTTGTAATAAAACCGCGACGGTAGGAGTGAAATCTTTTGAAAGAGAAAAAAAAATTGTAATAAAATTGAATATAGTTGATCAATAAGAAAACATTTAAGCTCAACTTATTTATATATATACTTTTACAGGCTCAAGCTTGATTTGTTTTGAAATTATTTACCTCAAGAACAACTTGAAATCACCATGTAAATATCTTATTTATCATCATATATAAATCCGTTTAGTTCTAACTCAATTTGTTAAATTAAATAGTAATCAAGATCGTTAACCACATTACTATGAAAGTTAGCTATAGCTCATTAAACATATATAACTCAGCTTTAACATGCCACTACAGAAAATTTACAACTAAATAGTGATTGATTATAACTAAACAGTAATGAATTGAAGACAAAATCATGACATACAATTTTATAATAACATTAACATTTGTTTAGTTATGAATCAACTATTAAATAATAGGGATGTTCATTATTTGTATCCTGTCATTTTAGCAGTTGTATACTTCTATCTCAAAAAATTGGATCACTATGTTTAGAATTTTAAAAAAATCTATCTCTAAATTTTAACAACCAACGTTGTAGTGATAGAATAGTTTTCTATACAATTATTATTATTATTATTATTATTATTATTATTTAAATGTTCTTGCAAGCCAACAAGGTTAAGAATATAATTTTGACAGTTCATTTAAATTGAGTCGATTAGTAATTGGAAACCCATTTAATTTGAATTATCTATAGGATTTGGCCAAAATTAATAGAGCCAAAATACTATTTAAGACTATTTAAGAGAGAAAAACAGAATTTTTATATTTATTTATTTGTTTTCTTAAAAACATAAAATAAAGAAAAACCAAAAATTTGGTTGTCGACATCTTGATGATTTATTAGTTAGTCTCTGTGACAAATGACAATTGGGCATGATAATCTACGTACCAACCGGATATATGTCTATGTAGGGACAAACCCGTCATTTCCAAAGATGTCTAATTTAATTTGTGGTTGTTGACGTCAGATTTTGTATGATACAAAATTCTAGCCAAACACCAGAAAATACCGATCCGATCCAAAGAAATTGAACCAAACAAATTATGAATAAAATAAGAGAAAGAATGGCCCGGTGCCTACTCGGGCAAATTTGCTAGGCTGATTCTGGTCGGTCAGTTTTAGCCGGCCAAACCGATTTTTATATAAGTATTGAGAGAAAATAGCCCTCTAATTACAATGATTTTTCATCTAGAATTCCATCCCTTTGAATGATAATTGAGACCCTATTTATAGGCTAGATTTGAGATATGAAACTTGGGAAAGTAAGAATTAAATCCCTTGATTTCAGGGGACAAATAAGGGAAAAATCGGGTAAGATCCTATCTAAATCAGATATGATTTGATCTTGATTTGTTTCCTTTCTTGAAGAATTTCTCTTGGAATGACCAAGTCTCGTCTGCTCTTCTTATGTAGGGCTCTTGGTCATCCGAACTTCAACATCCGACCGTGCTCTAAAGCTGTTCTCGCCGAAATAATCCTGATCGGCTAGACCAAATTCCTGGTCGGATTGGTGAATGCTTGATGCTGTGATTTCTGGATTAATTACTTTGGTCGGATCGGTTTCTTCTGGCTCGGTCGACCGATCAACTCTCTACTCTGCCTTTGGCTCGTTGTATTCTCAATATCAGCTCGGATCTATCGAGCGGGGTACAACAGTGGTAAGTGCTGACTTAAATGTTCATTGACTACGAGACAGGAATATTTATTATTCATTCTATTTAATTTGTCTATTCTATCAAGGTCAATTTTCACATGGGTAGCCGAAAATTCAAACTAAGTACATCAATTTCATGATGAAATTATAATGGAAACATCATATTTATTTCATTTCTCATACTTTTTTTCTCAATACTATGGAGAGTTTTTATTTACTCAACACAAAATTTCTAATAACTAGCCGTTATTAGAATAAATATCGTTCTAGGTATTTTTACATAGATTAAAAAATGTGATAAAAAATCGGATCTATCCCTACTTAATTATAATTATTGTGAACCTCTTCTTCTCTTTCCTATCAACAACAAATTTAATTTGATAGAAATAAATAAATGTATTTTTGATAGATTATAAATAAATATGTTTTTAAATCCTATAATAACGCTTATTTTGGACAAATGTTATCTCCTAAAATACAACTAAGCAAGAATTAGAGTTCAAATTACAAGTACAATATTGTAACATGGTAATAAAGTAAAATACAAGATTAAGCATGATATATTTATAGAGTTGTGTATATAATAATTATGTAGCAGATGTGTTGTAAGAAAATAATTAGGATGGTATGAATAGAGAATAGAATAGATGAGGGTGTTTTGGTGGTCATTGGACATGGGCACATGCAGATACATTGATTCTTGCATAGACCAAAAACGAGACATATGAGGATATAATGGTTTAGGAGGATAAGGACATTCCCTTATTTATTTGTCACGTGACCTCTTCCATTTCATCCAATCAATTTCTATGATATGTCTCTGTTATTCTTATCTCTTTTGTTCTTTAAGAATTCAACAGTCTTTGTGTCTTGTTGATTCATAACTAGCCTCGTTTTTGTGCTTCATCAGACATCGAGTAGGCCAAGATTCAACCATTGTGAACCAACTTTGTGTAGGAATTCCAAATACTTTTCTTAATTGGATTTATCTACTGCAAACAATGAATCATCTGTTATTTCAAAAAAATAAAAAATAAATATTTTTTTAATATAAACAATATGTATAAGCAAGATATTATTTTATGTATATGACATATGCTGGAGGTGTTGAATGAGTTGAGTTTTCTAAAAGAAAAAAAAGAGAGATGAAGATTGAGTTATTTGGTTAAAACTTTTGATGCTCAACTTAGATATTGAGTAAAATAAAAATATAATTCGAAGTTTAAGGACTAGAGTATAAATAATTTTAAGCTATTAGGTTGATTGAACAAAAATGTGCCACATTTGATGATATTGACCAATCAAATGTAAAAAAATATTATTCTAAACTTTTTTTAGGTGTTGTATGTCTTATTTAATATGATAATTGTATTATAGAATATATATATATATATATATATATATAATAAAAAAAATTGTTCTTGCTACCTGGACTTTTAGGTCTTCAATTTAAGTCATTGAGGTAGGAGCGAAAGTTTTTGATCCTCTAAAAAAAATCAGAGAAAGTCGAAATGAGATTTCAAAATTCTATATTACAAAAATATTTTACTCATAAAAAAATCCAGAATTACTACTTAAATATAATCGAGAAGCTTGTTGTCACACTAGTACTACACAACCACAGTACCACTTTGGGATAAATAGATCAGCAATTTATGGGAGGCAGGCCTTCATCATGATCATGCTTGGGCTTTCATGTGCATAAAGCCCAATATCTAAACGATAACATCTTCCATGCAAGACTATCGACTATTCTATTTAGAAGCCCAACTGGTCACAGCTGTTAGCCCACAAGCAGGGAAACACATTCGAAGTTACCATTCTGCGCTAATCAATTGAGCTGTAATCCACTAATGGGCCTAAACATTTTCGTAATCCCTCTTAGAATTGGAAATGGGCTTAGCCCAAACCAACTACATAGAAAGAAAGGAAAAAGGATTTTATAATTAATTTCCCATTTTAGAAGAGTCAAATCTTACTTTAGGTATGACCCTTTGACGGTTTGACCTCCACTTGCTAGCCACCACCCACACGCTTTTACAAGTGCAATCGTCCTCCTAAACCAACTCTACAATCTTCGGTGATTAATTCAAATCATTTGACCTAAACCTATTTTATTATTTTTATTATTAATACTAAAATATATAATGCAAGACCAACTCATATATATATATATATATATATATAATCGAAAATTTAATATGTTACCACAAAATCAATTTATTCATAATCGGACATAAATTAACTTTCAACGTGAGCAAACTAAAAAATTGCTCAAATTGATCAACAAATTATTTATGGCAACAGTTTTAACTGTTGCAAAATTGAATTATTAGAACATGAAAATCTCATTGTAATTACCCAAGTGTAATTTCCCTTAAAATAAAATAAAATATGTTATTATCATTAATATTATGCCTTTTAAGAGCTGAGTCCTTCATCACCTAGAAGAAATCTCGAAGAATAGCTCTTCTTCTCTCTTTCTCTCTCTGCATATATAAATTATCCAGCCCACCGTAACATCTCTCTCTCTCTCCATATAAGACACCCGTCTCTTTCTGTATCTCTCTCCTCAGGACGTACGAAACCACTACGCAAAATTTGTAATCAACAGACCATTTACATATATAGAGACACATACGTGTATGTATACGTACAAATTATGCATACACACTCTGCACACATTATCCCGGGCGCAGCTGGGATAAACAGTCGTTTGCTCATTCATTCATACATTGAAAGAGACCCAAAAGATCTCTTGCTGTAAAATTCTCCAACTTTTGTAATCTTACTTTGTTGGATTAATGTTGCCTTCGTGTAACTCAAGTAATGCGTATTAAGTTTCTTGTGATTTTCTGTTTACTTTGCAGGATTATTTTGATGATAAGATAACCCCGCGGTGATCTCCATTGAGGTATCAATTGAGGTTAATTAATGCGTTAATCACTGAATGACGGTGCTTAATCGATCTAATTATCACAATTTTAATGTAATTAAGTTTAGTGGTTTGGTAATTACTTTAACGCAGGGCTGTTGGATGTCAATTTTTTCCAATTTGAGTGAATAAAGCGTGATTTTTTTGAAGATCAGGGAGGTAATAATATTAAGACAATAATAATTATTTGTGGATTGGGATGAAGAGGTCTAGAGATGATGTGTTTGTGAGCTCTCAACTCAAGCGCCCCGCCATTTCTCCTCGCCTTGAACAGTATGTTTTCTTTTTGGTCTCTACTTTATTTAGTTTTAATTTTGATGTTTTTTTATGTTTTTGGGACCAACTGTGATGTTTTTGTTTGATAACATTTGCTGTGAAGTTGTTATCTTTATGTGATTATCATGTTTTAGCATTCTTTATGATTGTGAATCATTGAGTTGCATGTTTTCTGCTGCCATTTTGTCCAAAATTCAGGCCTTTAGGTTCGGTTGTCTTCATGCTTTCCTGTTTGAAGCTGTACTTGCTTTCAATCATCTATCTGTGAACACAGACAAATCAGGTTGTTGTGTAACATTCCTTTTCCCTTCATGGTTGATGCTTTGATATTATGATCATTTATATGAAACATAAATAGTAGATCAAAGTATTCCTTTTGTGATCGTTCTTGTTATCTGCCAAGAGATAATTTTGTAAATTTATTGTAGCAATTAAGATTACGGTCATAGGTTACATACTGTCGTCCAAAATATTCAATAAAAGAATTGTTTTTGTTATATAGAAATCACCTAACCTCTAATGAGTATTAAGAATCAATTTAAATCGATCCTATTGACTTAATAATTTGGAAATAAGATATAGGAACAATCCAACGTTTTAAGGTATGCTTTGTAAGATGAACATTGTTGTGTACATAGTTATGTGCCTTTGTTGATGTAAATCTGCATTTTCCTTTTTTCTTTTGATGATTGCATAGATAGCTTTGTCTAATTACTGAATTTTAAATATGCATACTGGGGATGAAGGCCTGGGCAAGTCCAGATGTCAACTGCAAGCAGCGCACAGAGGCTCACAACAACAGACGCCTTGTCATATCTCAAAACCGTGAAGGAAATTTTTCAAGATAGAAAAGATAAATATGAGGATTTTCTTGATGTAATGAAAGATTTTAAGGCTCAAAGGTAAAAACCTGTTCTCTTTTTCCCATCGCCTCGCAGTATAGTGAATTTTTTTTTTAATGTGTTTAATGTTTGTACATTCTATATGCATGGTTGTTTGTAGACTGGATACTTCTGGTGTTATATTGAAAGTGAAGGAGTTATTCAAAGGTAATCGAGACCTAATTTTAGGTTTCAATACATTTTTGCCAAAGGGGTATGAAATCACTCTCCCGCTGGAGGATGAACCATTTCTGAAAAAGAAGCCAGTAGAATTTGAAGAAGCAATTGGTTTTGTAAACAAAATCAAGGTGCACATGCCAAAACATCATGCCACTGCACTTCATGGTTCCCCATGTTTCCATTAGACTTCATAGACTGAACCACTTTAAAACTAACTGTGCAGACTAGATTCCAAGGAAATGATCATGTGTACAAAGCTTTCCTTGACATTTTAAATATGTACAGAAAAGACAATAAGCCTATAACAGAGGTTTATCAGGAGGTATGTTGATATGATTATGTATTCTTGACTGCTATATATATATCACAGTAATGAAGGGGATTGAAAAGTCATCATCGGACAATGTTTCTTTGTAGGTTGCAGTTCTTTTTCAGGACCATGCCGACCTACTCGTCGAGTTCACTCATTTTCTACCCGATACAACCGGTGCTGCCACTGTCCATTATGAACAGTCTGTTAGGAATCACATCATACATGGAGATGATAGTGGCTCCCCATTGACCTTAGCAAGATCCACTCATGTTGAAAAGGTAGTTTTCTTTAATGAACTCGTGGTTATTGTTTCTCTATGGAAATATGAGGCGGATGTTAAATTGTTCAGAACCACGCCATTTGTGACCGGTACATCAATCACCGTGATCCCGAGCAGTGGAATCAAGTTGAAAAAGGAAAGGAGAAGGGTGAAGACAGAGATAAAAATGAGTGGGAACAAGATGATAACTTAGGTCACAGAAGGAAATCTGCTCGGCGAGATGATTCTGCAACTGACCAGTTTCACCGAGGTAGGAACTAGGAAAGGTGTTGAGAGCATTGTGTGCAACCTGAAAATCACCCACATTTGATGACTACTTAGTTGCATGGGTAGTATTATAAGGTTAAATAATTATCCCATTCAAGCTTTTAGATTCATATTATTGTGGCCACCATTGATCATGTCACCAAAAAAACTTTTTTTTTTTTTTCTTTCTTGTATACTTTGTTTATATTAATTATTTTTTGTCCAACCTCCTGTTAGGACACTCAGAAGATATACCATGATGAATAAGTTAAACATCATGAATGAAATTTGTATTTGGAATTCTTTTGCTGAATAGTTGTCAAAATGGGCACTAGGTTACAGGATTAGCTCCTTTGGGAGAAATCCTTAAGAGCTAGTCAGGCAAAGCTAATTAATATTAATTATCTTTTTTTTTTCTTCAGGAATGCAGGATATGGTGTCAGCTTTACGAGACAAATTGAAGGATCGATTACAAGATCCTGAAATTGATGAGAAATTTTCAAATTGTCTTCGTTCTTATAAAAGCAAGTTTGTCACAGCAGCTCAATTTCGAATGCTGGTGATTTTTTCTCCAATTACTATCCCCAACTTATATATGTTTTCTGTTTATATTCACTTATATTGTGCAAGGAATGCCTCATTATCATACTTTTGTGACCTTGTGATTTAATATATCGCTTGTGAGTTAATAAGCTTTTGTGCTCTACTTGTAAGCTGTAAGCAGAGGACCTCCTTGTGAAATTGTTGTTTAAGTGGTTGGAGGAAGTATTTACTTCTAACTGAGCATCTTGTATGTGAATTTAAAATTTCTAGGGTTGGGAAAATACTTGGACAAGTTTTGCCCCTCAAATGCAATGGGAGGAAGAAGAGAAGTTTCAGCTCCTTCCCACCTGAAAATTTTATAAGACTTTTCCATTGGATTACTTGTAAAGATACTGAAGAAAGTTGGATGACTAGCTAAGGCTTAGTAACCTAGATATTTTATCAATACTAATGAGCTCTGTTTTTCTGGATGTGGTTGTCATTATCTAACTTTAGCATGCAGTTTATAGTTGTTGATAGTGACATGCGGCGTTAGGAAAAATATGTTGGGAAAAATTATATGAAGACATGCAACGTTACAGTGTTATCTTGAACCCCTGCTAAGTGACCCCAGCTTTATCATTCAAAGACCATAAGTTTGCTAATCTAGCACTCTGATGTTTCTAGAAGGGCCATATGGATTTATGACTTAGGTTTAGCTATCACATACCATGGATTGCAGACTCCCTGTAAGGCTGTAACACAGCTGCTAATTTCGTGAAGGGTCATTTTGATTCACATGTCACGTCAAATGACTCAAATTCCAGGAAAGGAAAATCATGGTGCTCAACATGTACACTCAAAAAATTACGTTGTCCAGTGGAGAGAACTTTTCATGATGTTCTATTTTCCTTTGACATCTAGTTTATGTATGCTTACTGTTATTGCCTGATGATATTTCTCATGTTCGTCTGATGATTAGCACCTTTCATAAAATCTGAAAAAGAATGGCAATAAAAATATGAGTAACATCTCAAAAACTCCCTTCTGTTCAAACTTAAGATGAGATTTGAAAGAGTGGTAGCCATTTTTTGTTATGTTATTTCTATGATGTTCTGGTTCCACTAATCTGGATGGGCATTTTTATTGTGTCAGGTAACTAGCTTACTTGGAACACATCCTGATGTTGAGGAGGCATGCGATGATTTTGTAACTTACGTTGAGAAGAATGGTAATCAAATATGATACAGTAGCATGCTATTAGTACTTAAAATATTTCCTATGTAATTTTTTATCTACCCAATTGTTCAAGTTATCTGTATTGGACCAGTGCTCATCTTTTAAGGCCTTTCCATTTGAGTTGATCTCCACTACATGTACTGAAGATGATCTATCAGTCTTGCTAATAGTTATATCATATGCTTTTTCGGAAACTGTATTGCTAAATCACAGAGGAAAAGGCTTGTTCTGAAATTGTGACATTTAACTTAAATATGATGAATGATTTGTTAACTGTGATCAATTTATCTCTTTTCAGGAATCTTACGGAACAATAAACAAGTTTTCAGATCTTTAAAGTTGGATAGAGATGGAGATGATCATGACAGGGAAGACAGAGAGAAAAATAAAGAGTACGACATCAGAGAAAGGGATAGACACGATAGAGGTCTTGCCTCAAACAGTAAAGATGTCCTAGGACAGAAGATGCTTTCATATGCAAGCAAAGAGAAGTTTATGACAAAACCCATTCAAGAACTTGATCTCTCCAACTGTGAGAGCTGCACTCCAAGTTATCGACTTCTTCCAGAAAATGTAAGTTTACTTACTTTTCCATAACTGAGTATTCTAAGTAGTTTACTCATCTCGGGGCATTTCCATAAAACAGTACCCAATCCCGACAGCAAGCTGGAGAACAGAGATTGGTGCTAAAGTGCTGAATGATTGTTGGGTGTCCGTTACTTCAGGAAGTGAGGATTACTCATTCAAACACATGCGGAAAAATCAGTATGAAGAAAGCTTGTTCCGTTGTGAGGATGATAGGTAGAAATTCAAAACTCTATCTAGTGTTCCTCTTGTGGCTTCATAGCTTGTTGGATGTACTCTCAGTGATTTTTACTTCTCTAACATATGTTTGATGTTTCCACCTCTATAGTAGAAGTTAATTACTTTCTCATCTGATGCTTAAATATCTTGGTTGAATTTATATTTTTAGCTTCTTCGGTCTTCCTCATTTTTAGCTCTATATTAGAAGTTAATTCCACCTCTAAGAACAGTTGTTCGCTATTTTTAGCTTCTTCCTCATTTCTGTTTCCTTCACATGGAGTCTAAACAGGGTTCTGTTGTCTATTAATGTATGCAAATTGGCAATTGGTGATTTATTTACGTTTCCAGGTTTGAACTTGACATGTTGTTAGAATCAGTGAACGCAACAGCCAAGCATGTTGAAGAACTCTTAGACAGCATGAATGCTCATGCAAATAAGACAGAAAGTTCATTTTGTATTGAAGATCATTTGACAGGTATAATAAGTTTCTGATGATTTTATAGTGTATATATTGTGCTGTAAAATTAATATACCTTTTGTATCTTCTTCTTCCTTTGGTTTTCAACCTATCCAGCTCTTCACCTACGGTGCATTGAACGTTTATATGGTGACCATGGGCTTGATGTGATGGATGTATTGAGGAAGAATGCGCCTCTTGCCCTGCCAGTTATCTTAACCCGGTTGAAGCAGAAACAGGAAGAATGGGCAAGGTGTCGTGCTGATTTTAATAAAGTTTGGGCGGAAATTTATGCTAAGAACTATCACAAATCACTTGATCACAGGAGCTTCTACTTTAAGCAGCAGGATGCAAAGAACTTGAGCGCTAAAGGTAATAAGGCTGATAATATTTTGCTTGGTTCCTTTTTCATGATATACAAGGCTATGTTTTCCTTCATTCTTGAAGTTCTGTAATAATTGTGTGATCTTGATGCACAAAGTAAAATATAAGAGATCTCAACTAGAATGATTGTCATTCCTGTGTTTATGGTCAATGCATGGATAAAATTGTATCTGCCTTTTCAAATCAATGTAACTTATGTCGCTTTAAATCTGAGTATTTAACACTTGGGAAACCTTTTGTATCTTTTGTGTGTATTTTGTGGAAGTTTGCAAGAGATAGAATTTGTTCTCCATCAGATGCAAAATTGGTCAAACCCACCTTTAATTTGTTTGCCCTTGTGCTAGCTAGAATTTGTTTTGGATTTAGTTAATAGATGTGGGGCACATTACACACAGATCTCTAGCAAAATGCACTTGTCCAGTCACCAGTGAAGTTGGATGCAAGCCTAGATGCAAAATCTACATCACCTCTTTGATTAACGTACATTATACAATATGGTACTCAAGTTGTCTGCTAAAGTACCTCTGTCATTGGAGGAAACATGCACTAGTCAAAACCAATATACTGTTGTTCTTTGTAAAATTTCAATCTGCTGTAACTTTTTAAGGTACGTGAATCACGTAGGGAATTGTGTCAAGTGTATCAGTATAATGTATGCTGCTTGCTGGCATCATTTGGTGTTAGGATAAGTATGGTACTCGTCCTTCTCTTTTGGCATCCTTCGTGTGTATTTTGTTTGTGGCTTGTGCCAGTTTTTTTTCAAGTCATAGGAGTCTGTTCTCTTCACCTGTAAAATAATCAGATGCACCTTACTAGTTTGCTCTTTGTGCTGGCCAGGGTATTATGGTTCATTGTTGTTGAATTATGTACAGGTTTGGTCCTATTGGTTTGGTTCATATCATGGTGATTGTCACAACTCAAATATGTTTTTATCACTTTTCCCTTTTTTTCCTTTAGATATTAATTATGTTTCACCTATTTGGCGTGCATTTTTATATAAATTGGCCAAGGGAAGTCGAGACAAGGGAGGCAATAAATATTAGAAATTTGAGTGATCTAGGGTTCGAACCTTAGCCATCCCAATCAACAACACCCTTATAAAGGGTAAGGGATACCTCTTGAGCTACAAGGCTCGTGGTTTGTTTGGTGTGGTTTGTTGCACAGCGATTGTCACAACTCCACTAATGTTTTTATCGCTTTTCCCTTTCTGTCCTTCAGATATTAATGATTTTACCTGTTTGGGGCATTTTTTTTAAATAAGCTAAGGGGAGTGGGGACATGTGTGGAAATAAATACTAGAAATTTTGGGTGATCCAGGGTTCGAATCCTGGCCATCACAATCAACACCCTTATAAAGGGGAGGGATACCATTTTAGCTACAAGGCTTGTGTTTTGTTTGTCGTGCAGTTACGCGCAATAATTGTTTGTCTTCTTCAGAGCTGTTGCTATTTAAGTTTCTTCTCTGGTCTTTGTTTTCATCGCCTTCTTCTTCTTCCTCCTCTTCTCCGTTCTACCTTTTTTCTCATTCTTCTTTTAATTTCATTTGTTCTCGACTGGTTTCACCTGTTCTCCCTTCTCTGAATACATGGCAACGAAAAACATATATGTCATTGATGTCTTGGAGTCAGATGGTATCTCTGGTGCTTTTATGCTCTTGCAGTTCCTTTATTCTATTGGTTCCTGTATTTTAACATACCTTCCGTTTTTTTTTTAAGTTAATAATAATAATTGAACATTTATTTTTGAAATCTAATCAGAATCATACAATTTAATTTTGCCCCTGAATTTCAGTTTCTTCAATTTTCTTTATATGGATCTGAAACTTCTTGATCTGTGCTATTATTGCTTTCAGATGAATAATTGTGAGTTCTGCGTTAATTATAGCAGAATCAAGAAATTATTTTGGTAAACAGATATGAACAGCATTAAGTCTAATCCTGTGGTTTTTGTAACATGTAAATTCATTCACTTGATGCTTGATTAAGCTTGCTGCCTTAATATATTTGACATAAAATTCCAATTGTGTGAAATAATATTCAGGATGTGATGCATATTTACCTAAGAGAGGTTGTTTTAGGCATCTCTTCCATTCTCTATCCATTTTAGCTGTCAATTCTAGTATGTACATAAGTTTTAGATCTATTTCTCCCCAGGCTTATGTCTCATTGCAGCATGAGGTTATTGAAATAACTATATTTTTTTTAGTCCAGGCAGTTGTATTTAACAGAGAGGGTCTTATCACTGCAAAGTTCTTTTCTTTTTACATCTTTTTTCATTGAAAAGAAATGGGTTTTTCCTGACTATCTATTTGTTAATGATTTCTTTCATTCAGCATTGGTAGCTGAGATCAAAGAGATGTTTGAAAAGAGCCAAAATGAAGATGAAACGGTTCTCTCTATTGGTGCTGGATATAAACAGCCCATTAAACCTCATATGGAATTTGAGTATCCTGACCCAGACATCCAAGAGGATGTATGCAACCTTATCAAATATTCGTGTGGAGAAGTTTGTACACCTGAACAGTGTGACAAGGTTATGAAGATTTGGACAACCTTCCTTGAGCCAGTGCTTGGTGTTTCCCGTGCTCCCAGTGCAGAGGACAAAGGATACTCTGTTAAGGCTAACAATCATACAAAGCAAAATTTGGAAAATGTTGAAGAGAATACCAATCATGCTGATGAGGCTGCTCACTGCAAAGCTTCAGACATGTCAAAGAAAGGAGATGAACTCATTCCACCAGAAGATTCCGGTTCTAGCAGAGTGCAGATGGCGCAGGGTAATTTTGAGGTTTATACCGGTGATTCTCCTGGTGCGAATAATGTCACTACTAAGGCTGATTTATTATGTAATGCTTCTCCAAGTACTGCAGGAGAAAAGAACATCAATGATGAAAATGCATCAGCTACATTGAAGGGTAATTTCACGCTACCTATATTGCTAAATCTAGGCAATCTTCCTGATTTTAGAGTTGAAATTTTAGATATTTTCTATTTATGTGGTCTATTTCTCCTTATCAGGAACTGACGTGGTGAATTCTGATCATGGGACTGATGCGGTTCTTAGTCAAGAATCCCAGGTACATTGGAGAACTTGATGATATTGACTTGTTGTAATTCATTGATAATTGTTTGAACAAAATTTCCTTCAATATCAGTTTTTTACACTACTTAGTCTCCTTGGGCTCTAAGAAAATGATTTAGATGAGTCCTTAAACAAGATGATATGAATTGAAATAAAGATTGTATTGCGATTTCTCTCCATCAACATGAAAGTAATCTATTCTTTGAGAGATGGATATCTTTTTCACTTTGAATGCATCGTCCTAGCATATTCTTTACCAAAAAAATGCTAAATTTTAATCCACCTTAATTTGTTTGGACTATTTGATTTCATGGGCTCAAAAGCTAATCTTAAAAGCTTTTGGTTTTGCTATCCGCATCCTTACCTTTTACGAATAATGGATATCTAGTTCTGCCTTTTTTGGTCCAGTTTTAAATGCGTTCTCACCATCTTCGTTTAATATTTTCCTTTTCCTGCAGGATGGTCTCATTACAAAACTGGATGCCTCTTCAATTGGCACGGTGCCTGAAGAGGTCAAAGCTCAGAAACACGATGAAGATACTGAAACTCACAGTAAAGCTGAACGAGAAGAGGGTGAATTATCACCTAATAGAAATCTTGAAGAGAACAACTCTGCAGCGTTTGGAAATACTGATACCAAAGTAGAAGGGACTCCTCTCAAAAGTGATCCAAGTACAACGGCAATTGGAGGTGAAGAAATGTCTATCGAGGAAGCAGGAGAAGAAACTGATGCTAATGCTGATGATGAAGGCATGGAAAGTGCTCAGGGCTCATCAGAAAGTGAGAATGCTTCTGAAAATGGTGATGTTTCAGGAAGTGAGTCTGCTAATGGAGAAGAGCATTCTCCTGAAGAGCCTGTTGAAGATGGAGGCCATGATAAAAAGGCTGAGAGTGAAGGAGAGGCAGACAGTATCCTGGATGTCCATGATGCTGAAGGAACTATGCCGTTTCCTGATCGTCTTCTACAGACAGTGAAACCTCTCACGATTAATGTCCCAATGACATTACATGGCAAAGAGAAGAAGTCTCTCATCTTCTATGGAAATGATTCCTTCTATGTGCTTTTCAGGCTCCACCAGGTACACAAAAGGCTTATACTTCTAACTCAATTTTGGGGTCTCCAGTACAGTTATTTGATTTTATTTTTAAATTTTTATTCTCGTTCTACAGATGTTGTATGAAAGAATGCAGAGTGCGAAGTTGCATTCTTCATCTCCTGAAAATAAATGGAGGATTTTAAATGATGCAAATCCAACAGATTCATATGCTAGGTGGTTTAAATAGATGTTCTCAGTGCTCTATTTCTTTAGATGAAGCTCATATGTTTACATATTAGTAAACTTGAACTTGTGATTTGGAACAGGTTTAAGGATGCACTACACAGTTTGCTGAATGGATCCTCTGATAACGCAAAGTTTGAGGATGAGTGTCATGCTGTAATCGGTGCTCAATCTTACATCCTTTTTACATTAGACAAGCTGATACATAAACTTGTCAAGCAGGTTATTGCATAAGATTTGTTTTTTCTTCTTCTTTTTCTACTTTTGTGTTGTTTCTGCTGTTTTTAAACCAAAGATATGTCCCTGTTATTTCCACAGCTACAAATAATCGCTACCGAGGAGGTAGACAGCAGGCTCCTCCAACTTTGGGCTTATGAAAGATCGAGAAATCCTGAAAATTTTTCTGATGCAATTTACCATGAGAATGCTCGCTCTCTTCTTCCAGATGATAACTTGTATCGAATAGAATATGTAGGTTTTTCTTGCTTTTGCTTTCTTTTTTCATCATTGGAAATTTAATGAAATTATTCTGTTTGAACATATAAGCTTAAATCCAGTACTCACAACCTAACATATAAACATGAAATATTGCAGTTCCCTTGTCCAATGCGATTGACCATACAGTTGATGAAAAATGAGCGTGATAAATTTGATCCAATGGCTGTCGCCATGGACCCCTACTTTACGTCTTATTTGAAGGATGAACTCCTCTTCGTTGTCCCTGAAAGGAAGGACAGACCTAGGGTGTTCTTGAAGAGGTATGAAGCGTGAATTTTTTTCGAAAACTTTCTAAGTGTTTCTAGAGATGTAATCCTGTCCCAATTTTCAGAAATAAAAAAATATATTCAACCGGAGATGAAGCTTCTGCTACATGCAAAGCCATGGAAGGGCTTATAATGCACAACGGTGTGGAAATGAAAGTGAATAGCACTACGTTGAAGGTAACAAGACTTCATATACTTCTCCTTTTCATGGCATATGTACATATTGCTCCTCTCTTTTAACTGATACTTTTATACTTGAAACATTGTAGATGTCTTATGTTTTAGACACTGAAGATTTCTTGTATCGGACAAAAAAAAGGAGGAGGGCTCTGTATGGCAGTGGCCACGAACGTAAAGCCAAACGTTGCAAGTATTTCTAGTTGACTGTCTCTGCATCCTACGAGCATCCTTGATACTTATTTTGGTGGTGAAAATAATTTGATTTGATATGATGGAGGAAACTGAGTAGTGATTGGAGCAAGAAGTAAACTTCCCTTGAAATGCATATGTGATGCAGTATGTTTTTTCCCAGTCTTTTTAAATAAATGTGATGAAAGGAGACAGCATTTTTAGCACCTTTGGTGTAAACTTTGAGTTATTTTGTATTGTAATACTTTCATTCACTGCAATTAAGACCAACTTTTTAGTTTTTATATTGCAGTTTATGTGCTCTTTTCATATGTTTTCTGTTAGCTGATGTTTTCTGTGCTACATTGGGTGAGGTATTGCAAGTGTAAATTATTACCCCCTTTTTAAAAGAAAAACATTTTCTGTTCAAAATAAATCTTGTTTCAAAAGTTAAAGTTATTTCGAATTTTCATAATGCTCATGTGATAAAAAAAATGTTTTAAGAATTATATGTGATTAATTTGTTAAACAAACAAATGAATAGAGGGCTATAAACTAGAACTTATAGCTTGTTAAAGATTGCATTTTTCTTTTAGTTGATGGCAAATAAAAGTTACATTTTAAATAAATTAAGACTTGATTTTGCATAGGACATATGTTTGTATATGAACAGCACCTAATTTGTTCCAAAAGGTAGTGGTTATCTGAATGATTGGATTGCATATTGAGTTTGAGGAAAGACAATAATGCAGAAAGGGTCACAAGTCATTTGATGGAGATGGTATTATTTTCAAGTGACCAGAATATTTTTCTTATTGTTTTGCTGTTTGAAAATTCAAGAACCAAACATGGCATAGAGAACAAGGCATTTTGCTGAATGTCATTATTACTGAATTTGCTATAATCTCGTAAACATAATCCATCTTTTCTTTTCTTTTTCTGTACGTTTCAAAATTAAATTACAGTCAACTTTCCTCTTATTTTAGGTGTATTAAATGATACTTTCCGAAATATAACCTTAGTTAATGTCATTTGAAACTAACTATTTATGTTTAATATCATATATTTGTTTTCAAATTATAATCATTTTCCTGATTTAAGATGTATTAAATGGTACTCCATCCGTTTTATATTAATTGTCTTTATTGAGTTTTTGTCATAAATTAAGTAACATAGTATTTGGATAAATATACCCTTAAACAATATTTATCACTCTCATCCATTCCAAAATTAAATTGATTCTTCTTTATCTATTCCTTAATTATTTCATTATAACTTTCTCAACTTAATTAATTAAGAAATCGTTTAAAGATTGAGTTTGAGGTAAAATTGAAAAAAATAGTGACAAAATAGTTAAAAAGACAATTAATATGAAACAAAATTTTGACTCCAGAAAGACAATTAATATGAAACGGAATGAGAATTTCCTAAATATAACCTTATTTAATGTCACTTGGAATTATCCATTTGTGTTTAACATCCTTCAATTTTCAGTTCGTTCCAAAATTATAGTCGAACTTTCCTTATTAAGGTCTATTATATTAGATTTTCCCAAATATAACCTCATTTAGTGTCATTTGGAATTAATTTATGTTTATTATCCTTCATTTTTTTGTTCGTTTTAAAATTATAGTCCACTTTCCTTATTTAAGGTGTATTAAATGGTATTTTCCTAAATATAACCTTATTAAATACTGTCATTTAGAATTAACCATTTATGTTTACTATCCTTCATTATTATATTGGTTCCATATATCGCACTTTCCTTATTTAAGGTGTATTAAAAATAGTATTTTCTTGTAATATAACATTATTTGATGTCATTTGGAATTAATCATTTATGTTTATTATCCTTCTTTTCTCTGTTCCAAAATTATAGTCCACTTTCCTAATTTAAGGTGTATTAAATGGCATTTTCCTAAATAGAACCTTATCTAATGTCATTTGGAATTAACCATTTAAGTTTATCATCTTTCAATTTTTAGTGGGTTCCAAAATTATAGTCAATCTTTCCTTATTTAAAGTGTATTAAATGATATCTTTTTCCAAATGTAACCTTATTTAATGTCATTAAGATTTAACCATTTATGTTTATCATCATTTATTTTTCATCACATGCAAAACATGCATTACTAAATATGAGTGTTTTTTTTTTATATTTGCTGTAATACCTATAATAATGTCTTTAGAAGTATAAAATTTGAAGAATAGGTAACTAGTGTAATATTTATTAATTTTTTATTTGATTATAAAGGTTAAGAAACCTTTTATATCTCAAACTCTTCTAAGGCTAGATACTTAGATACAAAAGCAATTTGTTTATTTTCCACTCAAAGAATGAATGTAATATGTGACTGAAATTTTATTCTACTTTATATCCAAGTAAAATAACCGAAAACTAAGCAGAAAATAAAATTGTGATCAACTACTATCCTCTTTAAATTACAACACTTAGCTACAGGATTTGAACTGAGCAAATAGCAATAGAGGACGACACCAATAATATTCCTTTGTAACCTCTTCAAACACTATTCTCTGATTTACATTGCTTTGTATGAAACCAACCAGTTCCCCCAGTTATAGTAAAAATAAAAATAAATAAATCATACAAATTTCTATATCTTTTAGACAGAGAATAATGCAGAGTTTATACCTGAGAATTTGGCCAAAGTCTCAAAATCTCATCCTACTAATTCACTTATGGGTGGACGATTCATTACGTTGGATGCTTTCACTGCATTGCTTTGTAGCAGCGGATCAATATCAGGCAATTTAGGTACCTGCAATCGAATATAAATTAAACCAGTTCCATTGAAGAAATAAATACAAAAAAAATGAAGTTGCAGAGTTCTTGATAGTAAACATAAACTAGAAAACAGAAGAGGAAATTCATTGGTGATAGAGATGAGCATGCATTAACACAGACCTGTGCTAATATATCAATTGTTCGACGTAGAAGGCGTGCTAAATCTCCTTCATCCATGGCACACTCCATCATAATCTCTCTCCATGTTAGACCAGAAGCCCAGGCTTCAACCATACCAGCAAATTGCATATCCAAGCAGCAAGGGATCTATAAACACCAGCATAAGCTTATTTTAAGTTGAATTAAGCTACATTTGAATATGGATTCCCTACAGTCAAATGAAAGTTACCTTCACCCCATGCTTTTCCTGGAGCTGTAAAAGCGAGCTTCGTTGTTCATCCAAGAAGGTGATTACGTTCATGACAGTGGTGGAAGCTTCATAGATATAGCTAGAGAGAGAGAGAGAGAGATTAGTATCTTAGAGAGAGGTTATCATCTCAGATGTCTGCAGTGTGCAAATTAAATAAAAGAAGGAAAAATCTCAGTGAGTGGCACTTGCAGAAAATCTCTCCACTACTTTCCAAAACAGCTAATAATAAAGCTTATAGTGAGTAATGACATAACAACAGAAAAGGAAAAAGACATTGTAAAAGAAATCAAATATATACTTGTTATTTTTCCATGGTCGAACTTTAATTCCTTCAGACACTAGACTTCCCAAAACAGCAGCAAGCTGTGCAGGTTTCAAGTCACGGAGAATCTTATTTCGAAGAACCATTGCTAACCAGAGTTCATTCTCTCCACGAATTGCAGCAGCAGTTTCACCAAGGGGAAATATAACGTGTGAGTTGATATCCAATGCCCTAATTTCATGTATGACATTGCTGACCTGGAGGATATTACAAAACAAAAACCTGGATATCAGCAACATAGAAAGAAAGATAATTCTTTCTATAGATAACTGGTATCTCTAATTTAGCTAAAACCACTGAGCCAAAATTAATAGAATGATTTGGCATCATCTACAGCGTTCATAATTAAACAGTAAGGAACATCTCAGAGCTACCATATGTGAGCATGTGTGATAGTGTCAGCCCATAATTACCTGAAGAAACTCCTTCCAACCAGATGGTTCGATCTGTTCAATTCGAGTAGCTAAACGACGAGATCTGGCCTTTAATCTCCGTATCTTCTCTTCATTAAACTTGGCTACATCTAGTATCTTCTTATATTCTCTGAAGCCTTCTGTACGTGCTATCTTTTTCTTCAGACGTGAAACTTTGTTTCTTTGATCCTTGTAGCATTGTACAACATTTTGGTATGCTTCAGAGAACTCTACAACCTAAAGCCATAACAGAGAGAACCTGTCACTTTGAACTAATGAAAGACTGAAGCTACAAAATATATCCATATACAAGTAAATCATTAACTTCATTAACAATTAAACAATTTAGCTGAAATTAGAAACCATCTATCAAAACATTTTAAATAAAAATCCAGCTGGTATTCAATGGGATTTGGACCATCCCAAAGTCAACGGGTAAGCTAAACCTGTGCTTCCAAAACGATGGAGGCTCAAAAACAGAAATATGCTGATAGAAATCGTAAAGATAGAATCATTAGAGAATAAAAATAATGCCTGTTAAATGTAAGCTTATGTTTTTAACTAGGTACTCATAACAAATGTGGATGTCTACAGTAATCCAATCATATAGATTGCCAAGAGATCTACATTTAAGAATAAAAATTATGAGGTGAAATTGCTGCTATGAGTTAAGCTAGTGATCTTAAGTCATAGGGAAGGGGAAGACCCTATCAAGCATGCCACAAAGAAATCTTAAGAGTGTCTACAGTTTGAAAGATACATTAATATAGTTGCATATCATCTGATATGTCCACAAAAAAGTTTTACAGAGCATCCATCCAGTCAGGCTGCATTCTCATGTTATGCTCAAGGTGGCTAATTTTTGCTTTCTGCTCAGTCTTCACAACTATACAAAAACTAGCAAGAAATTATGGGACTATACAATTGTGCAATCATCTATTTTCTAATTATTGTTCCTAAAGTTACCATAATGTTGTATTCAGTAATACAAATATAAGATGAGATAACATCTTCAATATTTACCATTAAATGAGAACACGTGTATTGACTGAGCACAATGGCAATATATGATTCAAATAGCTAATGTCATATAGTGGGATCAGGGCATGGTTTGTTATTGTAATCGCTATTAAGTATTAAGTAGCAAGTTGAGGTTTTTATACTTCACTGTTTTACAATTATTTAACATTCTATAATGCCTTTTGTTTAAACTATAATTAGATATGCTGAGACCAAAATGGGATAACACCTACCATATTATCTACTATAAACCTTGAATATTAAATTTTAAACTATTATGCTTTTGTCAAAATCATATTCATCACTTACACCAAATTTGATCAGAGACGCACCCGAAGAATGCACACCATGCACACTTCTTTAATATTCCATATTTCATTTTTAATATTCCATATTATACACATAATTCTTTTATGACACAGTACACTACCACTTCACACAGACCTTTCTAATTCTCATTCCACGCAGACGCCTATAAACAAAATTCTTTTATCAGACCTTTCCAATTCTCATCCCACATAGACGCATATACACAAAATTCTTTTATCACGCGTTATGCTTCCACTTCACACACATAGACGCTCTACCATCTAAGTCCCATCGAAACAGACCTTCTTTCTTCCCAATTCTCATCATTCACAGACACTTCCCTCATTGACACAGATCTTCTTTCCAATTCTCATCCCACACAGACGCTCCACCATCTACCCTCATCGACACAGACCTTTCCAATTCTCATCCCACACAGATGTTCTACCATCTACCCTCATCGATACAAACCTTTTCAATTCTCATTCCACACAGACACTCCACCATCTACTCTTTATCAACACAAACCTTTCCAATTCTCATCCCACACGGATGCTCCATCATGAAAATTTGGTTATAATCAAAAGTCATTTTTTTTAAATTATAAAAATATGAATTGTGTAACCAATAGGATGACTCTTCAATCAATCCTCAACAAATTATCAAAATCAGTCCTCTTTAGCCCACAATTAGAAAAATAAGGAAAAATATTCAATTTATCAATTAAAGAAAACAATGAAAAATATTCAATTAATTTATCCTCAATAAATCCTCTCGTAGCACACAATTAAAGAAAACAAAAAAATATTCAATTAATCCTCCTCATGAAATTCTAAATCCTAATTAATGTTCAAGAAATCCTCAAAATCAATCACAAAAATTAAATATGAATTGAGTAACAAAATGAATATGTTCTCAACAAATCCTCAAAATCAATAACTCATATCCTCAACTCAACCACTAAAGGAAAAAACAAGAGTAAAAGAAATTGTACCACATCCTTGGAATAATATAATATTTTCTTATTTTTTCTTGAAAGTTTTTACATTTAGAAAATTATGCTACACCCTTGAAATGATATAATATTTTCTTCTTTTTTATTAAAGTATTTACATTTAAAAAAGGGTTAATTTCATTTTCCAACCTATACTATCCACATTTTTTAATTTTGCATTCTAAACTATTTTTTTTCTCCGATCACAACCTATATTTTGTTTTTTTTTTTCAACCTCGGGCCAATATTTTCTGACGAGAAAGCACCCACATGATTTTCACGTGCTAATTAAGAGTTATTTTCGTCATTTGCACTCCTAAGACATGAGTAAATTTGGTTCATCGTCTATTTTCAATTGTAAAAAGATTTTATGTTTGTTTGAACTTCATCATTAATCTTCATTTCCTGAAACAATTTGCAGAAGAAATATGAGAAAAATTAGGGTTAAATTTGATTTTGAAAGGGGAATTAAATAATAACATAGAAAATGACGAAAATAAACCTCAATTAACACCTAAAAAACACATGGGCATTTTCTCGCCGGAAAATATTGACCGGAGGTTGCAAAAATAAACAAAACGTATAGTATTGGTTGTGATCGGGAAAAAAATAGTTTAGAATGCAAAACTAAAAAACGTGTACAGTACAGGTTGGAAAACAAAATTAACGCTTTAAAAATTTATGTTACTATGTTTCTTTTTTCACATGTGTAGATGGTGGATCATCTATTTGGGATGAGAATTGAGAAGAAAGTCTGTATTGATGAGGGGTTTAGATGGTGGAGCGATGTGGGATGAGAAGAAAGTTTGTGTTGGTGAGGGGCTTAGATGGTTGAGCTATGTGGGATGAGAAGAATAAAATATTTTCTATTTTTTTTCTTAAAGTTTTTACGTTTAGAAAATTATGTTACATCATTATTCTTGGAATGATATAATATTTTCTTATTTTTTCTTAAAATTTTTACATTTAGAAAATTACGATACTTTTTTTTTTCACATGCGTAGATGGTGGAGCGTCTATGTGGAATGAGAATTGAAAAAAAAAGTTTGTGTCGATGGGATAGAATTGAGAAGAAAATTTGTGTTGATGAAGGACTTAAATGGTAGTATTGAAGTTTTTTTTTTCACATGTATAAATGGTGGAGTGTCAGTGTGAGATGAGAATTGAGAAGAAAGTCTGTATCGATGAGGGGCTTAGATGGTGGAGGGTGTGAGATGAGAATTGAGAAGAATGTCTATGTCGAAACAAGAACAAAAAAAAATTGCACATCTTTAGAATGATATAATATTTTATTATTTTTTCTTAAAAGTTTTTACATTTAAAAAATTATGTTGCTGATTTTTTTTCCACATATGTAGATAGTGGAGCATTTGTGTAGGATAAGAATTGAGAAGAAAAGGAGGGGCTTAAATGTTGGAGAGATGTGGGATGGGAATTGGAAAAGATATAGTATTTTCTTATTTTTTCTCGAAATTTTTAAATTTAGAAACTTATGCTACATGCTTGGAATGATATAATATTTTCTTATCTTTTCTTAAAAATTTTATATTTAAAAAGTTTTAAAAATTATGTTATTGATTTTTTTTCCACATGTGTAGATAGTGGAGCGTCTGTATTGATGGCTTAGATGGAGTGATGTGAGATGAGAATTGGGAAGAATGTGGAGCGTCTGTATTGATGGCTTAGATGGAGTGATGTGAGATGAGAATTGGGAAGAATGTGTGTAGCGAGCTTAAATGGTGGAGTGTTTACGTGGGATGGGAAATTAGGAAGGACTTATATTTTCTTATTTTTTCACAAAGTTTTTACATTTAGAAAATTATGCTAATGATATATATTTTTTTAATGGTGGAGTGTTCATGGGATGGGAATTAGGAAGGACTTATATTTTCTTATTTTTTCACAAAGTTTTTACATTTAGAAAATTATGCTAATGATATATATATATATATTTTTCACATGTGTAGATGGTGGAGTCTGTGTGGGATGAGAATTGAGAAGAAAGTCTGTCGATGAAGGGCTTAAACAATGGAGCGATGTGGGATGGAAATTGGGAAGAAGGGAAGAATGTCTGTGTAGATGGTGGAGTCTATGTGGGATGGGAATTGAGAAGAGTCTATGTGGGATGAGAATTGAGAAGAATGTCTGTGTAGATGGTGGAGTCTATGTGGGATGGGAATTGAGAAGAATGTCTGTGTAGATGGTGGAGTCTATGTGGGATGGGAATTGAGAAGAATGTCTGTGTAGATGGTGGAGTCTATGTGGGATGGGAATTGAGAAGAAAGTCTGCATCGACATGTAAGATGAAAATTGGGAAGAATGGGAAGAATGTTGTGTTACCACATCCTTGGAATGATATAATATTTTTTTATTTTTCTTAAAATTTTTACATTTAGAAAATAATATTACATTCTTGGAATTATATAATATTTTCTTAAAGTTTTTCCATTTAAAAAATTATGGTACTGATTTTTTTTTTTTTTTAATATATGTGTAGATGGTGCGCGTCTATGTAAGATGAGAATTGAGAAGAAAGTTTGTGTTCACGATGGGCTTTAGATGGTGGAGTGATGTGAGATGAGAATTGGGAAAAGGGGAAGAATGTCTGTGAGGGGTTTAGGTGGAGTGTTTGTGTGGGATGAGAATTGAGAAAAAGTTAGGGTACTGCTTGAGAAAAGAATTTTATGTATAATATGTAATATTAAAAATAAAAAATATGGAATATTTTTCTCAAGCATTTTATGTATAATATGTAATATTAAAAATAAAAAATATGGAATATTTAAGAAGCGTGCACATATCAAATCTATATATATATATTATTTATTTATTTATTTATTTATAGGACGTGTTAAGAAGCACCAATATAGAAACTTTAGTTATTGAGATTACCTCATCCTCTTCAGAAAGACTACTCACAACAGGCACATTCAAACTCCAAGACCATGTGTCAAGGGATCCTTCCATGCACCAAAGACCACCAAGTTCTGATTCTGCGACCTTTTGCCACTGCATCTCCTCCTTATCAAGCAGATTTGTCATTATTTCACGAGGAAAAGCATCACCTAGAGCCAAGGCAACATTGGGAAAGCCAGTTTTATAGATGGTTTTGATCCACTTCTCAGTGAAAAGGTACCACGAGTTATCTGAACCAAGAGCCACGTGATAAGATGGTTCCTTGTCATGTTCAGATGTAGTATCACTTGAACTAATTTTCTTCGTTATTGCAAACGAATCAGACTCATGAACCTGTAATGAGGTGTGGATCATGTTAGAGAAGGGATTTGAACAAAGGGCATGAAATGAAGTAAAAGATTTTTCAAAAATATATACTTAATTCAAAAGGATAAGATTTGCTATATCTTCAAGCTGTAGAAATCCTTTGAAGACAATACTGACTACAAAGGAGAAAAATACTAAAGGAGGTGGTAAATAAGGATACAAGCATAACATGAAGAAGCAGGCACAATCATAATGTTCTAGAGAACGTCTTCCATAATTACATGCACTCAAACGACTTAGGTCGCATTCAAGAGCACATTAGGGCACATCTCCGTGCCTTACTGCCTTTTAGTAATTTTAATGATAAAGTTGGGGGAAAAAATCACAGAAAGAAAGGACTGGGAGAGTTGTCATGCCAAGCATACCATATTTTTCACTTTTGAAGTGTTCAATGAATCAACCTTCCCCAAATAAACAGCAGGGATTTGATGTAGCACACCATCTGAATCAGTATGCTGTAGACACATAAAAGGTAGATGCCCATTTCCAAGCTCCTCAAGTATAGGTTTCAAAGAATAAATTCTCTCAAGTTCCATCCTCCTCCGAAGTTCAGTCCGAATACGTTTTTCTGCCTGAGTAACAATGATTTCGCTTAAATTATGCAGAGGAGGGATAAATGTTCAACATTACAGCCACAAACATACCAGTCTTCAACCTAAGAAGAAGAATGAGCAGGTAAGGTACCTTTAATTCTTCCTGAAGATCAGCAATCTCCTTGTAAGCAGATTGTGTTAACAATTTCTGACTCTTCTTATCAATAGCTTCATCACTAATTTCAGAAGTCAGCATCTCTATCTCAGTCTGTATCTTAGCTAGCTCCTCCTTTGCAGCAAGCATGACATTGCTCCCCACATAATTTCCAAAACTTTGTTCAATTAACTTCCTCGCTTCTTCCAATGTCCGTCCAGATCGTGAGACATTCGAGTCATCTGATTCAGGCGAGCTTCGTGTAACTTTGGCTCCCTGCATAGGATGATGTAAGATCTATATAAAATGAAGATCACTATGCTGAAGAAAGGAAGTATCATGAGCATACCGCAAGTAGATTAAGCACCATCCCATATGAAGCTGTAAATTGTGACACAAGCGGCTCAAGCCCAGAAAAGAGAACTTTGCAGCACTCTTCAGCTCCTTCATATGGTGTCTGAACAAGAACAACATGACCTCTTTCATCAATTCCTCTACGACCAGCACGTCCAGCCATTTGAAGCAGTTCATTGGAATTTAAAAGCGTGCGGCCACTATCAATCCTTTTGCTGAGAGAAGAAATAACAGCTGTTCTTGCAGGCATGTTGATTCCAGCAGCAAGAGTCTCCGTGGCAAAAACAACCTTCACAAGCCCCTTTTGGAAAAGCTCTTCAATGAACGATTTCCAGAGGGGTAGACAGCCAGCATGATGAGCAGCAACTCCTCGAAGAAGTGCCTTTGCAGAGGATTCTCTCACAGCATCAGGATATTTAACACGAAACCTCTTCAAAGCAAGGTCTACTTCAGTTATCTCGCATTCATCCAATAGTGTGCACTCCTCAAGATACTGAACAGAGGCATCACAACCTTTTCTGCTAAAGATGAACCAGACTGCAGGTAGCATATCCCTTGTTTTAAGATGCCACAATGTATCTATAACTTGAGGGACCTATGACAGTAAAATCCCAAACAGAAAAGAAAAGGTATTTGTGATCCAGATAAAATTTTCAATGAACATCAATAATCAACTAAGGATTAGATCATACCTGTGAACGACGAATAGAGTTCATGTCATTCTTTGAACGTGGAGGCACATCAAACTGATATTTTCTTGATCTCCTTCTTCTGGAACCCTCGCCCATGTATAAATTAGCTCCTGATGAATCAAGCTGTAACTGGTTGAGAGACAGCCTCCTGTATCAAGCAAAATAGATTACAGAAAGTCGTGAGCGCAACTGTTGCAGTGGTTTTAGACCATGAACTTGTGGCCAACCAATTATTAGAAAACTATCAGAGTGCATGGAATTCATCCGTTTGTTATTGACTTATGCTGACATGATGATCCATACATAAAGAGGGACTATTTTAAGCTAATATCTATTCTTAGAGTAAGGACTTTCAGACCTTGAGTCACAATAATCACATGAGAAGTTTTGACAAGTTCACTTTGCAAAAAGCCAACTCCCCCGTAAACCTATACATGAACTTCTGGAAATGGAATAGAATGAAAAAAGAGAGAACAATTGAACAAGAAAGGAACAACCCATGCTGAAGTTCATTGCTACAAACACAGCAGACATGTTGAGATTCATTGTTGGACAATGTTGGGACAAAATTTTCAAAATGTGGTACTAAACATGTGGATCATCTGATAACCAAGAAAGTTTTCAAGGGAAAAGTGAACCATGAGCATTAAACATAGAAGATATGGCCATATAATGCAACAACCATGTGAATTGGATCCATCTTCCAATATTCACCAGTAAAATGGTGTTCTATCCAAATACATAACAGATGAGAGCAATCTCCAAGCCTACTAGTATCAAAGTCAAAAGGAGTCAACCACAAGATAGAAGATCACCTATTCATGGCAGTGCCTTTCTCATTAAGAAGAGGTAATAGTGCTGTCTTCGTCGAAAAGTGCCAAGTCAGCGGGACTGGACGCTTAGATGATGTAACTAACTCAGTTTTGCCATGAATCTTGAAGCATCACAAAGGAACAAAGCATTAGAAACAACAATGAAACTGAACACCAGATAAAGAAATATAAAGGAAGCGAGAAATATAATAAATTCCCATTTGTTCATTAAATAGCTCACTAAAGCCCCAATTACAGATAAGTAACAAAATTGAATGGCAGAAGTTTCCACTTAGATTAAATAAGTCATGCTGTAGATTTTCTTGCCTTATGTAGAGAAATACAATTGGGCAAGGTCATATTACTTACACTAATGATATATGAACGAAAAACAAAGAAAAATGAGTTATTTGATAAACTAGAGTAGGGACAAATGGAAAATGAAGCGCTTCCAATTTTTGAATCAACCACCACCAAAGAAACAATAAGAAAATACCATCATCAGACTGAACAGGGTAATATACAGTGATATCAAACTTTTAATCAAGTTCCAGGTTTTAATCAAGCATTCATACTGGAACGGTATACATTTTGAATCTATAAAATTTTGCAAGTACTTCTGAGAAAGACTTTTACATATATGATATATTAACTAGTACAAAACTGCATGGCACACCAAGAGTAGCAGCAGTACCTGACCAATCCAACCTGCCAACTCATCTGGGTTTGCAACAGTGGCTGACAGACAGATAAGTTGCACTTGTTTGGGGCAATAAATAACCTACATAAGCGCCAATTAACAACATATGCAAATGCTTAGATTTTCACTATATGTAGGTCTAACAACTACTCACAATCTCTTCCCACACTGTACCCCGAGATATGTCGCTCAAGTAATGCACTTCATCTAAAACAATCACATCCACATGGGAAAGTGCAGTTTCAGAGGAAGCCATTCCAACACTGAATACAAACATAAACATGTGAGAGCAAACATAAATAAAAGGCTTAGTTAGATGTGCATAAAACAAAAGAATTACTCTGAAAAATACTAAGGACCATTTAAAAACATTAAGATTTCAATTTTCATCTAAAAGACTAACATGCAGAAAATAATTCAGAACTTCACAGAAAACCTTATTATTTTCCAAGGTCAAGGAAAAAGCTACGGGCTGACTGGTATCACAAACATACAAGAATCAATTTTATTTATTTTTACAAGAAACATAAAAAGACCAAATATTATAAAGCAAACTTTCAATATTCGGTATTTCAATATAAATTCAAAGCACCCAACAAAAGATCACTAACAAAAGCACCAGTTTATAAAACCACCTGTGATACATCATGTTCCGCAAAATCTCTGTGGTCATTATCAAAATTTGAGCATCTTTATTGACAGCAGAATCTCCAGTAAGAAGCCCAACATTAGCATCACCAAAAGTCTCGCTGTAGAACCACACATAAGTAATCCCCAAAGTTTTAGCAGTAACAACTTATAAAAATAGCATTCCTTACCGGAAATCACGAAGCTTCTGATTCGACAAAGCTTTCAAAGGAGTAGTGTAAAACAATCGCCTTCCTCGGGCTATGGTAGCAACTGCTGCAGCTTCAGCAATCAAGGTTTTGCCACTACTAGTTGGTGCAGAAACAACTACTGAAGAACCTCTCAAGAATGCTTGAATAGCCAATCGCTACAAAAAGCAAAAAGATGGAGCCTCACATTATTAAACATGCATATAAACACATCTGAACTAAGTCATGATACACATCCAATTGATAATTTACAGATTGTCTAACCTTATCAAGATTCAACAATAATGAGCATTAATTCTTATGATGCATTTGACCACTATTCTCCAAGTCATTCCCATAAAGTACAACTTTATAATATTGTTCAATGCCTGCTTGCTGCACCAAGCTGAGCTTTCCTCATATTCTCAAAATCAGTTGATCATAGTACCATATGTATTAAACACTGCGCACCAGAAGGTCAATTGCTTCAAGTCAATGGCAAAAGAATATCTTAAATGGACTTCTCCTCTAAATCTAGAAAATAAATTTATCCTGTTAGGACTTAGGTATGCATCAAAAATAGCATGATTTGCACACTGTTTGAACTCTAACCAAAAAGTGATCCAAATGATTAGTTCCACCATCTACATTCTGTATATCCCGTTCTTCAACTACAATCATATCCTTAAATCAATTCTCATTAACATAACACAGCTAAACTAAATAAAATCACAAATCCTGAACCACTAATCTACCCATTCATGGAATGGATGATATGTTTTCCTTTTGAACACAATGAGCACCAAATTAATAACAGAAAAATAAATGTAGTTGAAAATCTATGAAAAAGTAAAGTAAAACAGGTCCAGATTTTCCCTTTCCTGTTTCAATCATGCGTTTCAGTTCATTACGCGGCGCAATGTGCAGGGTATGCCATTGTTATTTCACACGTAAAATATATTCGTAAAGCTTACTAAAGAAAAAGGACCTGAAATTTATCAATTCTGAAGTCGTATACTGATGCCAGCTCCTCAACATCAATGATCTCCTCACCAAACTCGCGCACCTCATTCCTAATTCTCTCCACCCTCTGCCACTTGAACTCCTCATATCTCGACTCACTACCACTAAAACCAATATTTTCACCAACACCGCTGGTCCCCTCCGAAACGTCGTCGTCTTCTTCATCCTCATCTTCGTCTAGTTCACTGTCTTCCTCGATTTCACCGGAAACGACATCGTACTCTTCTGCAGCCACGTCGTCCTCGTCCTCGTCCTCGTCCTCGTCAAATTCTTCTTCATTTTCGTCGTCGGAGAGTTGAGGAGACGACCCGATGGGCAGAACTGAGGTCGGAAATTTGTGGGGAGCTCTGAAGTGAGAGTGATTGTTGGGGTGAGAAAATTGCAAGGGTTTGAAGTGAAGATAAGGTTTGAGCAGTGGATATGGATACAGTCTGTTGAAGCTGTGTATTGTGAGGAGAGAGTGAGGAAGAGATGATTGAATAGAGAAAGCTCCCATGGTGGGAGAGGATGTGAGACAGGCGTCTCTTTTTCCTCTTCAATGAGATTATTTTGTGGGTGATAACATCAGTGAAATTATGAATTTGCCCCTTCTATGCAATTAATAATCCAATTTCCTTTTGTCTTTTTTTCCTGGGAGGAACCAAAGTCATGACACTCATTTTTAACGGCATCACATTTTAAAGAAAAAAAAAATTCAATTTTATCCTTCAGATTTGTGCAACTATTTTCATTCGGTTATTATGACAGAACGAGCTTCTATATATTCGGTCATTAGGACTGAACGTCCTTCTATGTGTTCGGTCAAGATGGTCAAACACTCTTTTATGTGTTCGGTCAATCGGGACCGAACAAAATTGCTCATATTCAATGTTTTTTTTTTTTTCGTTTTTTCCTACGATTTTCACACGATTTTACATATTTAACAAATTTGTGAAATGTTTGTCATTATGTTGGCATTTCATTCTTAAAAAAAGATTTAACATAAAAAAATTGATCAAACCCGACCGCGATCATCCATCCCCGCACACACAATGCTCCCGTCACTCGTTGTGCGCGTGCGCACCGCGCCTATCCTCACCCGTCTGCGCGCGCGTCCGGCGCCCACTGTCACCTCGGGTGCGCACAATGACGGGTGATCACGGTCGAGTTTGATCAATTTTTTTGTGTTTTTTTTATGTTAAATCTTTTTTTTTTAAATGTAATGCCAACATAATGACGAATATTTCACAAATTTGTTAGATGTGTGAAAAATCGTTTGAAAATCGTAGAAAAAACGTAAAAAACGATTGAATCGAAACAGTTTCGTTTGGTCCCGTTTTGCCAAACACATGGAAGAGTGTTTGGCCATCTAGCCGAATACTCAAAAGGACGTTCGGTCGTAATGACCAAACGGAAATAGTTGCACAAACCCTAAAACTAAAATTGGAAATTTTTTTTGTTGGGTTAAATGCAAAAAACAACCCAAACTATCGACTTTTTTCAATTTGCAACATAATCTTTTTTTTTCCGATTGCAACCTAGTCTTCTGTAATTTATCCAGTTGCAATCTCCGTCCACTTTTTGAGCATTTTTCTGATGAAAATATCATCAGGTGACTAGCACATTTATCATTTTAAGAGTAAAATCGTCTTTTACATTATGTATCTCACAAAATAAAATATAAAAATGATTTTTCCCTAAATAAAAAATTAGGGTCTTTCGCCGGAAAAATGTTCAAAAAGTGGACGGAGGTTGCAACTGGATAAATTATAAAAAATTAGATTGTAATCAAAAAAAAAAAAAAAGATTACAAATTGAAAAAGGTCGATAATTTGGGTGGGATTTTGAATTTAACCCTTTTTTGTTTATGTGGTGCCAGTATTGTCTTTAGTCCCTCCATTTTTCTTTTTCCAACAGCAACCGCTTTCGCTCTATCGTCGTCTGATCGGCGGCGCAAATGACTCTGCTTACTCACCGCGCCACCGCCTTTTCCGTGGCGCGACGCCTTTCGATAACTCCATTCACGGTGGAGACCTCCCTCCCCTTTTCCGGCCACAACATCGATCCGCCATCACTGTGGGATCTGCCTGCTATTTTGGTCTGCGAGAATAATCACTGTAAGTTGCTTGGGGAGAAAACTTTGCTTTCATCTTGCAGTGCTTTGAGGTATTGAAATCAACATGACACTTTTGGTTCAATTGAACTTGAATTACAGATATTCCACTTTCTGGGTGTATACGAGAGAATGCCTGATAAATATGGTGTTATTTCTGGGATTGATTAAATGTATGTTACATACTGAGAGAATAATCATTATATGTTCTGAGAAAAAAACCAACATTTGCATTCTCTCTCTGGTTTGTTGGTTGAAGATGCTCTGGAATGATGAACATGTGTTTTGTTCTATTAATGGTGTGGTTGGAGTTGCTCTGTAAATGAGCTACTCATGATTCAATCTGATTGACATAGCTGCATGGTGGCTTTCTTTGAGATAATAATAAAGGAGAGCTTAGCTGAAAGACTTACTTATCGTTGCTCTAAAGATGTCCAATTTTTAATACTCAACTGAACCTTTGGTTAAAGTAATTGGGTAGGGTTGTGTGTTTGGCAGATGAAGCTCCATATTCACCCAATTCATGTGATGTATCTGGAAATAGCACCAGAGAAATTTCGTATCCAATTTCTTCCAGAATCATAACCACCAATCTCTAATTCAGCTGATTTTTGCTATCAGAAATAGCATGTTGTGAAGGAGGAGGGGGAAGAAGGCATGACGATGTCATCCCGTTTGCTGATTCGCCGCCTCACCCCTTTCTTTTCTGATTGGATTCGTCGGAATTCTAGGCTTTTAAGCACATCCTCAATCCTCTGCCCTCCATCAATCTCAGATTTCTTCACAGGAATCTTCGTCTCCATCTCCGTCATCTGACGCCGTAAATATGACCGAGAGCTGCGTTAGAGTAATTTCCTCTGCCTTTCTATTTTATTTTGTTTTGCTATGTAGACTATTTGAATAAATAATTTGTGCAACTGTTTCTCGGATTTTTTTTATTGGGTTTGCATTCGATATTGGTTGGTTTGGCTGTCTGATGTTATGTGTTTAATTGAATGTGCTGGATTACCGATGTGAGTTTGTGAAAATTGTTTGCGATGTGGAGATGAAGGAGATTAACTGAATAGTCTGAGGTTTAGAAATATTCAACACTGTTTTGCTAATTTCTAATGAAATGATTTTTATGTGTATCTTTTCTCGAAAAGAATTATTTTCACTTGTGCCCGATGAGAACCCAATGGTTCAATAAAATTATGCAGAGAATAAAAGAGTTGCAAGCTGACGAGGCCAGTGAGAAATTGTTGCGCTTGAGCGTAGAAGCTGGTGGTTGCTCTGGGTTCCAATACAACTTTTCACTTGATGATAAGACCAATGATGATGACAGGTTACCAAATTCCCTAAATTTTGGGTTGTGCTTGATTTACTGATAACCAATTGAATGCAAATTAAATAAAACTCAATAACGTTTGGTGGGTTAAGAAAAGTCATCTTATAATGTTGGGTCTCTGCAAGGTTTTTGAGCAGGGTGGAGTTAAATTGGTGGTTGATAATATATCATATGAGTTTGTGAAAGATGCTACTGTTGATTATGTAGAGGAGCTTATCTGTTCTGCTTTTCAGGTTTGTTCAGTATAACTGGTTCCAGTTAACAGTACTTTCCAGTTTCCATTCAGTATTGTTGTTATCTGCTCTTGACATGTGTCCTTCACCTGTCAAAAACTATGCGATTTTGTATTGGATAATAGTAGAAATTATTTGTAGATTTATCATAACTTCCTACTTTAACAGAACTGAGATTCTGTTTGTAACCTTTTGCTCATACTAGATATGTAGTTTTGTGCCCCCTCGTTTCGGAACTGGCCACAGTTTTATCTTGAGTTCTTTCACTTGGTGTTGTCTTCCTGCTCATAAGTCGGTCGAGCTTGTTTAACCGTAAATTATGACTGTTTACCAACCTCATCAGATTGTCTAACCAGCTTGACATGACAGGATATTTATATCTTCAAATATATATATATATATATATATATATATATATATATATATATAATTACTTGTTAAATATTTCAGATATTTTGCATTAGTAAAGGTTACATTCAGGATATAAACCTATATGATCAAGTCTCTTGTTCAAACCATGGGAAGAAAGTACAGCCTCCATATAGGAAAAGTTTTTGGGCTCTTTAGTTTGTGTTGATTAATTTTTAGTCATTTCTACAAGCAAAAAACTTAGGTCTAATTACGAGATTACTAAAGCAATCTTCCGTTCGAGTTGCTTTATCTGAGAGTAGTTTTTATCACCTGAAATGTATCAATTCATAACAAACTATGTAAGGGTAGGACTTGGATCACCCTCTTGATTCTTTTGATGAGAAAGCATTTCTCTCTAATAGTTGTTGGATCTCAAAAGTCATGAATTTTGTGAGAGTCTAGTTTGTTGCTAATCGAATGACTCAATCCAGCTATAGTCACCGTCACCGGAGACCAGTATGAGTCGAGTTTCAAGTACGAAGAAGTAGAATTATAACGAAATGCTTGTTTTTGTTGCTATGAGTCTTTCACTAGACAATTTCACTTAATATCGGTTTTATATGCAGGTTTCTGCAAATCCAAGTGCAGTGGGTGGCTGTGGCTGTAAAAGTTCCTTTATGGTGAAGTAGACTGCACCAAGCTTCAATGGTTTGCATGACTAACTCAACTCATTTTGATGATGATTTTTGTTGTGTACAAGAACAGGTAACAGAACATGCAAATAAATAATCTCATACAATACATTCTTTGTCAGCTAGAATATGATAAGAAATTTTGATTCTCATGTAAAAACTTTTTGCATAGCATGTGGTCAATTGATACTTAAGCTCATTGAATGTGTGATATGTGGCACATTCTGGAAAAGTTAACAAAATTGATAGTTGATTTTTTTGAAATATGTCACATATTACATGTCATGATGTTTAAAATTAAACTCTTTATCTTTTGTTCAATCTCAAACTAGCAAAAGAGCAAACACTTCATATGATACTCCATGGTAATGTATGCTACTCTCATCTTATGTGGACAAATCCATTAAAAATAGAGATTATTTTTATTAAAACTTAATATTATATAACATATGTAATTGTTTTTCTATGAAACAAAATATTTCTCCTTTCAAAATAAAATATGAACTTTCACAAAATTACAATATTAACATGAATTCTCAAATTTAGCATACTAAATCTCATACTAAATCATGAGCTTAATATATTTTTTCAATTTATATCACCATCGATTTTTTAGATAAAAGCTGTCAACATATTCATTCGATTGGCCTACATTTGTTACCACAAGACAAAATTAGACAAATAAAATTAATAAAAGTAAACAAAATCAACATATCCATTCAATAAAAAAGGTTGAAAAATGAAAGAAGGGGTTTTTAATTTATTTGACCGACAGAGTAGTAGTCAACGTTGATAAATGAATTGTAAAATAATAGTATAATGTTTATGGCTCACTTTACTTAACTTGAAAATTGGTGTTAAAGTAGCAATTCAATGAAAATTCAAGTATTTAGTTTTGAGGACAATGATCGAATAATCTGTTGATACTCACTTTTAGATGCATATAATTTATCGATAATTTATAGGTATAATAACAACATTAATATTAATATTTTTGTACATTAAAACCACAAATGTTATAAAATACTTCCTGAACACTTTAATTTGACAAAATTGCAAATAGGGGATTATGCCTATAAGTAACAATAATAATTATAAGTTGGGGGATCAGTTCTTTTTCTCTGTCATTTTCCTCTTTTTGGTTTTTTTTTTTTTTTCCAGTATACCCTTTGAGTAGTCATAACCCACACTTTTGACCAAAACATTTTAAATGTTGCCACTAGTAGACTGATTTTGATGAACTTTACAGATTTATTGCCTAATACACATTTAAAAAGTAGGTATCTTATACATATAACTAATTTGTTTAAGGTACTGTAGAACTATGATCAATTGATCTTATTGATACTATTACAAAGTATCATTACATATACCGTTGCAATCCTCAAATTACCTAAAGTATTATTACGAAATCAATATACTTTATTCAAGATATTAAAAATAAAATTCTAAAAATAGAAAAATTATATTTCACTCGGAACATTAAAATTAAATTACAAGAATCTTTTTAAGATATAAATTTTGTTCAAAATATAAAATTATAAATATATTAGAAATACTAAAATTAAAGTTAGTATTTCTAAATAATTCCTGATAATTATAAAAACCTTAAATATTGTGATTTTTTATCTCATAAAATACTTTTGTAATTTCAATTCTAACATCTGAACAAAATATAACTTTTTGTTGAAATATCTTTTTTATTTAATTTAGTATATAAACTAAGATTTTTACGAAAAAAAAGTTCTTATAATTTGTTTAAACATCAAATAAGCAGAATTAATCTAAAAGGTATATTACTATTTTTATTATACCACATAAAATACCTTTTAAATCTAATTTTTAATATTGGATGAGACCATACACATCCTATCCTAAAAATACTAAACACAGCCCATTTTCTTAAAAAAAATCAAAGATATAAAAAATCAATTTTTGGGTGTTTTCCGTAAATTTTAGTAAATTACTTAAGGAAGGCGACTTTCCATTTATACCCCTATGTTTTGGCCCATTATTAGCATTCTCAATATCATTTTTCCCAACTACTGTTTTCAGCTCTCTTATTCCTCTCTCACCAAACCACCATTCTACCCACCCCTTCGCTCTCCCAACAGCCATCGCTTTCCGATCGGCGGCGCTAATGGCTCTGCTTACTCACCGCACCACCGCCCTTCAAAAGTCTCTCCCCGCCGCCTTCTCCGTCGCGCGGCGCCTTTCCACCGACTCCACAACTCCAATCACGGTGGAGACCTCCCTCCCCTTCACCGGCCACAAGATCGATCCGCCGTCACGCACCGTCGAAACCACCCCTAAGGAACTCCTTACCTTCTTCCATGACATGGCTCTTATGCGCCGCATGGAAATCGCTGCCGATTCACTCTATAAGTCGAAACTAATCCGCGGATTTTGCCATCTCTACGACGGCCAGGAAGCCGTTGCTGTTGGAATGGAAGCAGCAATCACGAGAAAGGATTGCATAATTACCGCTTACCGTGACCACTGCATCTTCCTGGGGCGTGGAGGAACGCTTTTGGAAACGTTTTCGGAGCTTATGGGGAGAATAGACGGGTGTTCGAAGGGGAAGGGAGGCTCGATGCATTTTTATAAGAAGGAGGGAGGGTTTTATGGCGGACATGGGATTGTAGGGGCGCAGGTTCCTTTAGGATGTGGATTGGCTTTTGCGCAGAAGTATAACAAGGATGAGAATGTGACGTTCGCTTTGTATGGCGATGGTGCTGCTAATCAGGGGCAGTTGTTTGAAGCGTTGAATATGGCTGCGCTGTGGGATCTGCCTGCCATTTTGGTCTGCGAGAATAATCACTGTAAGTTGCTTGGGGAAAAAACTTTGCTTTCATCTTGCAGTGCTTTGAGGTATTGAAATCAAAATGACATTTTTGGTTCAATTGAACTTGAATTAAAAGTAATTCAATCATCGTGGTCCACTTTCTGGGTGTATACGAGAGAATGCCTGATTAATGTGGTATTATTTCTGAGATTGATTAGATATATGTTACTTACTGAGAGAATAATCATTATAAGATGTTCTGGAAAAAAATGAACCTTTGCATTCTCTCTCTGGTTTGTTGGTTAAAGATCCTCTGGAATGATGAACATGAGTTTTGTTCTATTAATGGTGTGGTTGGAGTTGCTCTGTAAATGAGTTATACATGATTCAGTTTGATTGACATAGCTGTCTGGTTTACCTTAATGGCTATATTCTGACTTTTTTCTTGATCTTCTTTGAGATAATAAACAAGAGCTGAGCTGATAGACTTACTTCTCGTTGCTCTGAAGATGTCCAATTTTTAATACTTAACTGAACCTTTTGGTTAAAATATATGTTGTCTTCTGCTTGTGTTGGATTGGCATGATTGTAGACGTAATTTGTGCATTCATGGTTATTATTGTTTGGGTTTGGTTATTTAATATGCTTAATCAAATTGATGTACAGATGGAATGGGCACAGCAGAATGGAGGGCGGCAAAAAGTCCATCTTACTACAAGAGAGGAGATTATGTTCCAGGGTTGAAGGTAACTGGGACTTTTCTTCTCTTATTTATGTATGTGATATATCTTTCGTTTCAAATTGCTGACATGCTATACAATAAATGTTGGGACTTGTATTGAAATATTGGAGAGAATGAATGCAAAATTTATTTCATTTGTGCACCAAGGCTACTCAATTATGCCTTCATCAACAAGCAAATACCATAACTTTTTACATGCTTAAGTGTATTCATTATAATAAACAAATTGATTTCTAGCATTTCTGTTTTAAAATTCTGTTGAATTTCTTAATTTTTTTTTTCTGTATTTAAAATGTAGAAGCATGATGATATAGGCCTCAGTTCCTAAATGCAGACACATATTGTTCGAATAGCTTCTGAGTTTGGGTATTTTACTGGAGTTAATTTTGTGTCTGCATTATGATAATATCACAATAAAGTCAAACTACGAGTCACTTTTCAATTGTAACGTGAATTTGAAAAAGTAATAATGTTAGCCATGAGCTTTGAATTTTTTTTCAATTACAACATCGACTTCATTTTTTGTTACATAATTGTATTGTCACCACCACTGTTGGACACATCTTTTCGAATTGGCGAGGTCATTCGAAATATACCACAAATTTTGTCATTTGTCATTGCAACCATCATAAACTGTGGGTGAAAGGTGAGATAAACCTTACTTTCTGCCCTCGATTCACAATGGTTGTGGCGGTGAATGACAAAATAGATAATGTATTTGAGAAGTCCTTGTTGAGACGCATCTACTAATGGCGGTGGCGTTGCAATTAGTTACGGAAAATGAGGTTAATGTTGTAATTGAAACAATTTCATAGGTCATGACTAATGTTGTTACTTTTTAAAATTCTTGTTGCAATTGAAAATTGACCCGTAGTTCATGGATTTATTTGGTAAAAACCCTAATTTAAAATGTTTATGGTTGTTATTTAGGTCTGCTATGCTTCATCCTCAGTTCAGAAGGAGTGTATGTTGTATAGTTCTGCCGAAGTTGACTTTGATAATACTCAAAAGTTCCAACCATGTATTGCTTATGATGATAAATATAACTTAACCATGTGAATGTAAAAGAGTCATTTACTGTCTGCCTCGGTCACCATTTTCTGAAGTTCAGTTCGCCTTTCTCCTAGACTTACATCTTATTTCCTCTAATAATGTCTTATTTTGATTCTTGATGAAATGCTGGGAAGACAAAAATACTTCCATTTTTTTTAAAAACAAGAATGCTTCCATTGTAATCTGATATACTGGGAAAACTGATTCTGAATATTAAAATATTGACTTTAGGGATATATAAAGTTAATCTTACTTAAAATATTAGTTTTCTGTTTTCATGACAAATGTATAGCATTCTTTTATTGTGATAGGTGGATGGTATGGATGCCCTTGCTGTGAAACAAGCATGCAAGTTTGCTAAAGAACATGCCCTGCAGAATGGACCCATCGTGAGTACATAAATTTGGTTTCCTGCCAATTTTGAATACATATATGTACCTGAATATGCCTTTTTTTTGGGTCCTATATATCTATTCACTTCAGTACTTTCCTATTCACAAATTTTTATTTCACGTGCCATGTTTTATAGTTTCGCAAGCTTGAAAATATATATTGGAGCTAGAAGAGATCAAGATTATTTTCTAAGTATCACTATTTTGGCATATTTAGTGGAAAACACAAACTCGGTAATGTAAAAATATTTGATTATTGAATTTTTGCATAGTTTCTGGCTATACAATTATAGTTAGGTGAAAAGTAGTCTAGATGATCAATTTCAAGTACTCTTTTAAGTTCCTTCCACTGCAAGTGAAACTGGAAACATAAGATACGGCGGTGGAATATCATATTATGGCGCACCATCTTTCATTTTAAGTATTTTATGAACGTCCTTTATTCTGGTGAAACTTTCTTGTCAGAAGCTTCTTTAGTAAATATTTTCAATAGCCTCTCATACTGATCATGTGTGGATGGATGTCTTTATAATACTTGAACAAGAACTCTGTTTTGGTTCTCAACTCTCACAATGTAATTACACTCTTTTGTACTTGAATTTGATCAGATCCTCGAAATGGACACTTATAGATATCACGGACACTCCATGTCTGATCCTGGAAGCACATATCGTACACGTGATGAGATCTCTGGTGTTAGACAGGTGAATATAGTGTGAAATTTATTCCTCGATTCTTAAAGCCTCATGTTAGGCCTACACTCAATTCTCTTTTCCACAGGAGCGTGATCCAATTGAAAGAATCAGAAAGCTTATCCTAGCTCACGACATAGCCACTGAAAAGGAACTGAAGGTAACATAGTCATGTATCTATTTCCCTTTGAGTTTCTTTTTAGTCTAAACGAAATGAAAGAATAGTTTAGCAAAAGCTTTCTGCTCAGGAATAATTTTGTGTTGAGATTATCTACTGTTTTTTGTTTTATCATCCAGGATACTGAGAAAGAAGTAAGAAAACAAGTAGATGAAGCCATTGCACAAGCTAAGGTTAGAAGTGCCACACTTTTATGTTGTTTCGAAATACTTAAACAGGAATACAATGAACACTTGTTAATATCTCGACTTATTTCAATCTGGTTTTGCAGGAGAGTCCCTTACCTGATCCTTCAGAGCTTTTCACTAATGTGTATGTCAAAGGCTTTGGAGTTGAGGTAAAAATTTTACTTGTGTTCATTTATGTTTTAGGGAGACTCTAATCAACTTATAATATAAGTTTCTCTTCCAACATTGAGTGCTGACAAATTGTCTTGTCTCTAAACTACTTTATGAACTGTTTCTTATTGGGCTTAGATTAAACAAAGCATGTGATAAGTACTCTAGAAACAGGATCTGATCCCCCTTATTTGTTTTAAATTAAAAAAGGGGGCTCCTTGAACTGGATTTAACAACCCTAGTTTGGTTTGATTGAGCCATGAACTAGTTTAAATTCTAAAGGAAAACACACACACTAATTTGTCATTGACCTCACAATGGTAAAAGGTTATTGAAATATTCAACTTTCTAAATCTTTTCAGCTTAGTGAAACAGATTCTGTTAGTTTTATGTCCTACTTGAAAGGTACTTAATCCAGATAGACAGAGCATTAGATATGGATTTTATCTGCTTGGTATGCAAACTAAGATGAGAGAAACTGTATCGGACTCCACTATATTGGTAAAATAAGTTTACCTGACTACATACATGAAATTGATTTAGTCCATCCATGAAAAAACAGCTAAAGGATATTTGAAGCTCATGTGGCTGGAGAAGTATCCAGTGCCACTTAGAGGGTGTTTGGGTGAGCTTATAAGCTGCTTAAAAGAGCTTATAAGCTCCTCAAAAGTGTTTGGCTAAGTTTTAAAAATAAGATCTTATTTTAGGAGCTTATAAGATGTAAGGAGCTTATAAGCTCTTTTTTGTAAAGTTAGGGAATCCCAACTTATTTCTAAAATAAGAGCTTATTTTTTAAAACACCTTCAACTTTGATCATTGAAATTACACAAATGTCATTACTAACATCTTATAAGCTCCACTATCTTATTTATCCAAACACTTCAACAACTTATTTCTAACTTAAATTTTACACCTTAAAAGCTCTAAAAACATCTTATAAGATGGAAGAGGAGCTTATAAGCTCTAAAAATAAGCTTAGCCAAACTCCCTTAATCAATATCCTTCCTTAGTCTGATGGTCTTTGCTTGCCCTGATGCAACTTGATCTATGATTCACGATTACTAGATAAAAGCAGAAGTCTCCTATGATTATCTCTATCACTTTGATGCTCTCTCTCAAAGCTTGATAGCTAAGCTGTTCTCTGTATGTACATATTTGCACGTTTAATATTCCTGAGTTAAGCTGGAGCTCATTACATATGAAGATGTATTATGGTCTTTGTATTTCTCGAAGCTGATGCTTTACATAAAAGTTACTTTTGTTACGTCAGATGGACCTCTGTTATCGAAGTGTGAAATTAGACTAATCTCAAACAAACATCTGTAGTTTGACAAAAGTATGGATGTCTTGCAGGCATTTGGAGCGGACAGAAAAGAATTGAGAGCCGTACTTCCATGAGTATGAGTTGGAACTCATGGACTATCAAGCAATAAAACAAAGAGAACTTGAGAAATAAGAATTGCTGTTTGAGAATCGTAGATATCCTGCTGAAAGCTTCGTCCTTTTCCCAACTGGTGGATATTATTCTCTCTTTGCTTCTACTGTTATTGATCTAATTCTTCGCAGCAGCACTCTGTTAAATTTGTGAATGTGTGAGTGTCATCTTTGAGTTCAGAGTTTATCTTTTGCTTTTATTATTCAGCCTTCATAGTCATTATTGTCATGCTATACCAGTTGGAGCTTTAGATAGGCAGTCATGGCCTTTTTTTTGCTGCTCCACTTTTACTTTGTAATTGCTGAATTACCAATTGATGATTGGGTTTTTACGATGATATATTGTTGGAAAACTTTTATCTTAGTTAGGTCAAAGCTCAATGACTTCCCAAAATTATATTTGTTCTTGCATGAAAACTTTTGTATGTAGAGATTCCAAGGTCTGGTTAAAATTGAGACTGGACTTCCACGGTTCAAATTGGAACCCTAATCTTAGGCGTAAGAGCATGTGCAATGGTGGGTTATAACACATTGACATGTTGATGACCTTGTTGCCCAATGTTTGACAGATATCATAATCTAATTATAAGAGTTTTTGTCATAAGCCAGAGAATATTAAAATTGGACGAAGAAATTGCCTTGAGGAAGGTCTAGAATACTATGGTGCGAAATAAATATGAAGATAATCTACGTTAGGCTGAAAATTAATTAACTTTTTGGAATAGTGATTAGGGAAAATATAGAAAAAAAGTGAAGGTGGAGAGCTAAAACAGAAAATATTCAGAAAACAAAATGAGCCTCTAAAACAACAATTAAATTGGATTGAGAAATATTGACTTGTATTTTGACGTCAATTTATAATCCTTGAACTATTTAAACCGTAGCATGATTTTCAGAAATGGGTGAATTGGGCAAATATGAATGGTTGCGAGCTCGACATGACCTCACCAAAGGTTCCAAGGGGCAGAGCACAGGCGATAAAAGGGAAGACAACATCAGACAAAAGGATTCGGTGTTTGAGAATCTTGTTATCCTAAATTCTGCTTTCACTTTTCTTTATCCCTTTTCCATGCTTTCTCTTATTTTTCCTTATATACGTCTAACATGATTTCATTACATGCTCTATACTAAGGAAAGGACTCACTTTATTTCCAAAATATGGAAATTTGTCAATTGAATCTGTTTATTGCATTGCATTCTGTCCAATCCTTTTATTTTATCGTTGAAAGTTATTTCACGAAGTTTAATGAATATAATTATGGGAATTTGAACCAATTACAAACATAGCATATCGGTTGTCTCAAAGTCATGAATTATTTTGAACATAATATTAATTAATTATTTCAGCCAAAAAAAAAAAGGACTGAAGTCACTGAACAGAGCAGTTTTTGCTATTTTCATACTTCATTCTCTTTTCAGTGCAGCCCAGTGGGCGGCCAAACGACACCGTCTGACATGTTCCGATTGAAAACAGTTGGGGCCTTATTAGGGCATCCGCATCAATATGTTTTTAGCACACCATTTTAGTGTGGGTCCCACATGCCAACACACTAATTAAAAACATCTACTATTTAAAAACACACCCCTACATCAATTTAACACAAAGAGAGAGAATGCAAAATCACACAACATTAATGGATTTTTAGCACACCATTTTTGTGTGGGGCCCACATGACAACACACTAATTAAAAACATCTACTTTTTAAAAACACACATCAACATCAATTTGTCACAAATTTACATCAATTTAACACAAATGCAATCATTACATGTGGGTCTCATTATCCACTAATTTTTATTCTATTATTTTTATCCACTAAAATACACACTCTTTCCAATCATTAGCTAATAATTACAAAGGGGACAAGAATGCTATTCTTACATCTTAACACACCCATACTTACACAAAAACACACACTTAAAAACATCCCCACATTAGTTAACACCACACATGTTTTAATTAATAACACCTCAAAATGAATTGGTATTTGTGCCCTATTAACACACACACTAATTATATAAAAACACACACTTAAAAACACACTACATTAATTAACACACCTTTTGTTTTAATTAAAAACACCCACAAATGAATCAATGTGGGTGCCCTTGTGGTGCCAATATATATTTTACAGGGAATCTTAGCCACTGTAACTGTAAGTCTGTATCATCATCAGCTCACTTAATGCATTTTGCTCTTCCCAATTTCTTACCATCACTTAATTACAATCAATATTCTCACCCATATCCCAATTCCAATGAAGTAGTAATTAAAATATGAAAATTCCCATGAAGTATTTAGAATATATGTTCATCAATTTCTCTCATCAAATCAAATATTCCAATTCAAACACCACATAAAATAGTTGATTGGACATTTAGGCCAATGTGGGAAAATCCTGGCTTTCAACTAAATCAATCTGAATGCACTAAATCAAAAGTATATTAATGGAAAAAACTCAAACAGAAAATAAAAGGGAATAAAAATGGTGCCCACAATAAAAAAGAAAATAAATAAGGTGTGGAAAAAGGGGAAATGGTAGGGATGTTGGGAGAGAAGGGAGCACGTGATCACGTGGCAGCAGTGTTGTGCGCCAGATAACATGAATTCACTGCACACACACTCTACAATGTTTCCAGCTGGCAACTCCTTTCCAACATTGACTTCCAGCAGGCACTTCCATCCAATCTCCTTTTATTTTCATTAATAATCAATGATCAATAATATTTCACCTCACCACCATTGACATATACTATAATTTTCAATTTTCAAATAGTTTTTACTAAATATCTAATAATTGAAATTTGAAAAGGTATCATCCACCCGATTATACCTACGCTATATTTGGTAAACTTGTGTCGTGTACAAATCTATCGTTGACTTACATATAAATGTTGATTAATGATAGATTTATATATAATATAATTTCATCTGATATAATAGTTACCTCTCCTCAATAGATTCAAAAGTCAAATTAAAATGTTGTGAAGAAAAAACTATGGACAAAAAGTAGTTCCAAATTCAAGCTCAATTCTGGAAATGAAATTTCACACACACACACACACACATATATATATATATATATATATAGAATACTACATGAGTTGAAAAAAATTATAAATGAACTTAATAAAATAAAATCTGAAAATATTATTAATATTTAACAAGATATACTTTTAATATTTTTCTGCTCTATAATCTTTTTCAATAATTAGCCAACAACTTTCATAGCTCCTACCATATTTGTTTATCTTTTTCTATAGATTCTTAAAATTTAATAAAATACTACATATAGATTTTATTTTATTTTATTTTTTAAAAATTGGGGTTGTGCCCACATGTTCCCTAGAAACCTTACTTTTGTAAATACAACTAACCAATTTCATAATTATCTTAAAGGCTAATCCCATATATTTTATTGGACGTTATTTTTACAATTTATTTATGTATAATTTTTTTATTTATACATCTAAAATGGATTATATATATAGCTAAAAAAATATCTAAATGAGTTAAAATCCACAACTATATATAATTAATTAATTTTCCATTTCATATTCAATTTGAACAATACACATAAATCGTCTTATAAATTGATGGGAGGATTGACATATATGGAGCGTGTTCACTATATAGTCTATATACTAATTAAAGATAGTAAACTATGTGATAGATGACGTGATGTATCTATACAAATCCATTAGAGTAGATTTATAAAAACGCAATTTTATTTTATTTTTTGATAAATAAATGCAACTTATTCAACTGATTTAAAACATTACACATGCAGTAGGCAACAAAATTTGGTATGTACAACCTAGCAACCTTGTTTACAAAGCAAATAATATTCTTTCCCTTCAATAACCGTCCAAAAGTGCAGACTCTCTTTATTCCCCAAAAAGGATAAAAGGGAAAAGAATTACTATAATTTATAATTGGAAAAAAAAAAAAACAATTCCACACAAATTGGGTGATTTTATGTGTGACTTAAAATAATTCAACTAAATATTTTTCTACACTTTTACTAGTATTTATACATAACCGATGGGTAACATGAAATCGCCTATGAAAGTATTGACAACATTTAAAGTTTATCATTCATACGATTAAAGATCATAAGTTAATTGTAATTCCAATCGAGTATCAAATCTATTTTGAATTTAATGTTCAATTTTTATTTCCATTAAAATTACAAAAGAAAAAATTCGTTACGTAATTAAAAAAAAAAACTGAAAATTACCTGCTACGCAACCGAAATTCGTGTCATTCCATTGTAAATTTCCTTGGTATAATATATATTTCCCTAAACTCAATTAATGTATTTAATTTAACCCTCACAAATTAGCAACTACCAACTACTACTACTACTATTACTTTAATCAACAATAAAGACATTATACTTTACCCCTACAAAGGTGCATGTAATTAGGTAGCGCGTGAGAATAAACCTCCAAGCCTAATCTTCTAACCCAGCGAGACTCACTAACACGCGCTATAGAATCGCGTGAGTTAGGAAATCGACAACGCAGGCCTTCTTGTTCTTTTCTTGGATGAGCAGTTAGGTTCATAGACCATGGTTCATACCCCCAAAATTTATCTCTTTTAAAAGAGCTTCTAAAAACTCATTAAATCAATTAAATGGAAGGTATGACAAATATTATCTAAATTAATAAGGCCACCTGTAGCTATAGGTGTAGAGTAATTCTCTTGTGAGACCGCCTTACGAAATTTTAATGCATTGCGTGAGACAGATCAACCCACAACTCAATTACCTACCACCCAAATCCTACAATTTACATATTGTTTGTGGTGATGAGGCTCCGTCTCACAGAAAAGATCCGTAAGACCATATCGCATGAGTTTTTGTGATTGGTTTATCACCTACTTCTATTTTCAAAGAATTGTTTTATTTTCTTAAAAGAGAAATTTTATTCAAATAAATTTCAAAGCATTTCATATAACGGATTCTTATCATAGCATTGATTTTTTTTATTATTATTATCTTAATAAAGCATTGTTTTATTTAAAATCATTACTAGTGTGATTTAAGAGAATGGTGCATCAATAATAGTAATAATGTAAACAAGTAGCGTACAACAATTTTCAACTCAGATATCTATGGTTGTGATTTTTCAGATTAAAACTTTATGGTCACGGTGATCACATTACACTATTTGATATAAGAGATTTTTTTTTTTTTGCATAAATGATAGTTTTGTTATTTTCTTATTTCAAATTAGAATATTTGATAAACTGCACATTAATTTACATGAATTTAGTGTAATCCTAAAACTCTGTAAGTCACAGAGTGCCAATGATATTCCTAACTTTTATCAAAAAGTTAATTTAGTATTTATGATAGAATAGAAACAAAATTATTTTTGATGATAGATAAATAATATTCTATTTAATTTTGTGATATTAAGTAGTATTATCTCTAAACTTTATTGATTACACATATGTGTGTGTATATATATATATATATATATATATACACGTCTAGTTCAGTGACATCTTAAAGGAAAACTTATGTCGGTATCATTGTTAATGATATTTAGCATTATAATTATAAAGCAATTTCCTCCCTCCTCCTTCTCCTCTGGGATCTTCCAATCTATTATATTGTTCTATTTTCATAAATTATTTAATTGTTGGGTACGTATTATGTATATAATATATAAAATATGGATTAAATTGCAACCGAAAAAGATACTCGGTAGAAATACAACGTTTTGTTTGAAATTGACTCAGCATCACCATCCCATTAAACAAACAAATACTGGCTGTAGAGAGAGAGAGAGAGAGAGAGAGTATAAGTGTATGTATAAATGAATGTTGAGTCATAAGCCAAACATTTCTTGCTAGCTCCTTCTCGAATCTCTGAAACCGTTATGGATCAAGAAATGTACTCTCTATAGTGCTATATACAATACATACACACAGAAAGACCCATTTCTCTTTTTCTCTTCAAGAATCACTCCTTTGCTTTTCAAGAAGAAGAAGAAGATGGGTCTTTCATGGCCGATTTCTCCCCTCTCTTTCTCTCTCCTCATCCTTTACTTCCCGATAATGTGTCTCGGAATCCGTTTCTTCCCCAACAATGGTGGCTCAGCCACGGGCTCCGACTTCGCCGCTCAATACGGGTTCTCCGAGGCGCCGGAGTACCGCAACGCCGACTACTGCCCCTCGATGACGTCATCCTCCGGCAGAGTCCATGTGGCCATGACCCTCGACTCCGAGTACCTACGTGGCTCAATCGCGGCGGTGCACTCAGTCCTCCGCCACACCTCCTGCCCCGAAGATATTTTCTTCCACTTCATTGCCTCCGAGTTCGACCCGGTGAGTCCTCGGGACCTGACCCGGATCGTCAGGTCCATATTCTCCTCTCTCGGCTTCAAACTCTACATTTTCAGGGAAGACACCGTCATCAATCTCATATCCACGTCTATCCGACCCGCTTTGGAGAACCCGCTCAACTATGCCCGGAACTATTTGGGCGATATCATAGACTCGAGCGTGAAGCGCGTCGTTTATCTGGATTCGGATCTTGTACTGGTCGACGATATTTTCAAGCTTTGGGAAGTGAAGATATCGCAGGGAAGAGTAATCGGGGCCCCGGAATATTGCCACGCGAATTTCACGAAATATTTCACCGAGAATTTCTGGTCCGACCCGGAATTGACCCGGGTATTCGAGTCAAAGAAGCCGTGTTATTTCAACACGGGTGTTATGGTCATGGACTTGGAGAAATGGAGGGAGGGGCATTATAGGGAAAAGATAGAGAATTGGATGGAACTGCAGAGAAAGAACCGGATTTACGAGCTGGGTTCGTTACCTCCATTCTTGCTGGTTTTCGGTGGAAATGTGGAGCCCATTGATCACAGGTGGAACCAGCATGGCTTGGGTGGGGACAACGTGGCAGGATCCTGTAGGTCATTGCACCCTGGTCCAGTGAGCCTGCTGCACTGGAGTGGGAAGGGCAAGCCTTGGGTTAGGCTTGATGACAAGAAGGCTTGTCCGTTGGATTATCTTTGGGAGCCTTATGATTTGTTCAAGGGAAAAGGGAAGGTACAACATAATCAGCGTGCAGTACAACTCCTGGATGCGTCGAACAATTTGGTTGGATATTCCATTACAAAATAAAATAAAAAATTAGTTGATTCTTTGTGTACAGAAAGAGGGTGGATTTACAATTCATTGATTTAGGTTCTGTTACAGGAGGGGCCGATTTTTGATTTCACATTCTTATTGTACTTAAGAGGGAATATTATAAATCACAACATACATTGTTTCATTTCTAAATTTCTTGCTTATTTTGTTTGTTTTTTTTTTTTTTTTTTTTTTTTTGTATCTATAGATTCAATGGACTCTTTATTATTAATTTTATTTATTGTAAGTGACTTATTGACCAATTTAAATTGGTAATTTTACACCTAATTCTAAAGTGGCCAGAACTAAATTTAGAAATTAATTTTGATTTATTTTATATATTTAAAAATCCTTGTTTTTTTGTGATTTGTCTAGAGCCTCTGAAATGTTAAACCATACCTATCATTGATGGGCCCGACTATCCGCACCCCAATTATTCTAAACACACTTCATTTTTCTAAACACACCCACAATTAAATCAATTTCATTTAAAAATTTCTAAACACACCTCAACACATTACCAAAATACCCTTGATATCTAAATTATACACACATACTAAACATACCCCAACATATCCTAACACACCCCACAATGCATTCGCCCAAATTAAAACCCTAATCCAAGAAATCCAAGAACTCTACCTTTTCAATCCGGATTTGTTTGAAAAAATCTTTTGGCCTAAATTCGAACAAGCTTTTGTGAGTTCATATTCAACAAAACATCTTCGTATAATGAATCCTTTCCAACAAGATGAAAAGCCAAATAAGTTTGCAAATTTCTCTACAAATTTTTTGATTTATTTGGGTAAATTTGTTGTTTTGTTGTTTGAAATTGAGGAACATTATGTAGAAATCATATTTAGGATGTATTATTGTTGAAAACATGTGTAGTTGTGGTAGATTTTGGACGGGAAAACGAAATCGCGAACACCATTTTTTTTTCTGGACGCGTTCGGTTCGACCCTGGTCGACCGAACGGTATGCATGATGTTCGACTACAGTTCGAACACACTATGATGTGTTCGACTACTCTTCGAACACTCTGTGATATGTTCGACTATTGGTCGAACATACTTCATTATGTTCGGCCTTTACAGGTCGAACACTCTTCGATTTGTTCGGCCTGTAATGGCCGATCGGGAAATTCGCAGTTTTTTTTAACTCAAAATAGAGAAAAACAATCGATAGAAAGCTTGTAAACGACTTACATTGTCCATCTCATGTGTTCTTTCTTCGGACATGATGTCTTTTGAGTACAAACAAGATATGAGGTGAGAGTTTGCAAGATTAGGGTTGTGCTTTGAGGTTTTGAAATAAGAAAGATGTGAGGAAGAAGAAGATTGGGTGTGTTCATAATTGGGGTGTGTATAGTATAACTTTAATTTAAATATAATTGTTTATAAAATTATCTTTAAGGGTATAAATATCTTTAAGTAAATCATTTCTTTTTTATTTAATTTTGTGGGGTGTGTTTAGAATAATTGGGGTGCCCGGGTCCATCATTGATATGTTGCATCGAAGACCCTTCTTTTAAATACTGTTTAACTTTTTGTTGTGCAATTAATCGAGATATAATAGTGTGGTATAGTTGAGAATGCTCCATCAAGTTTGGTACCAATCCCTTGGCTTTGAAGTTGTGGAGTTACGTTACGTGCTTGCCTTATTCTCAATTGAAATATTTAATACATGGAAATATCTTGAACCATATATAATATATTATATTTTTTGATCTTCAAAGTTATTATTAATTTCAAAAAAAGAAAAAATGTTGGCCACGTTTGTCGAAGAAGCCAAAGATCCAATTCAACTTTGATCGTGATTTGCAGAAGGATATTCCATAGAGAAACTGGTCACCATGCCTCTAAATCATTTAAATCTTGCCACATTTGATAACACTGCATTAAATGTAGACATATTGTTGATTTACACATATGCATACTTATATATACATGTAATTTATGACAATTAACAGATAATCTATATTCAATGTAACTTCATCAGGTGTAATATCTCAAAAACTGACATCACTATATATATAATTATAAGTTATAAATAGGCATAGAAACATTTATGAGTATGATCAAAATATTTGGTTAAATGTACAATTTTATCATTCATTTTGAGTTTACTACCATAATCCAACATTATATGATTAAGGAATTTAAACGTTAGTATTAATAATATATAATTGTTCATAACAACTATTTTTCTTGAAGTGCAAAAATACAATTTTATTAGAAGAGATACTATTTAAATGTGGATAAGTAAACGGACTAGGGCGAGTTTGACCAACCAAATGTGAGGTACACACAACCTTTTTACCACATAGATTATACTATTTTGAGGAGTAATGATGAATAAAGATGCATAAAAGTGACAATATTCATTTATTTGGACTATTATATTAAATGATACCTAGAATACTTCATTTTTAATGAAAATACATATACAATAATGACGTTATCATGCATGTTTGATATAAACTGAGAAGGCAATAAAAATTAAAGAATCTTGATTGAGATGATAGAAAGTTTCAATCATTTAGTCAACAGAAATAAATATTCCCAACCTAAGAAATACTATTATTGCAAATATAAAAAACATATAAAAAATAGAAATACTATCACATGCGTACAACCTGTCTTTTGGTTTATTCAATTGGGCAAGTGGTGGATTTTTTAAATACTTGCATGAATTATAGATTGCATTGGAGGAACTATTTTTCTTTTCTTTTTGCTTTTTTAATTCCTCATATGGCATTTTATCACATGCCTTCCCTACTGATTACTGTTTAAAATAAACAAAAGAAATGTTTAATAGGCTAATAATTCGGAGAATCTTATTTGCAGTATAGTGATAATCTCAGTTATTAGTAAAGCATCAATCATCAAGACTTGGAGTGTTGGATTTCTCAGTGGATTATCTTTCATATTAATACACATTTGGCCTACCTAACTTGATTTTCTAAAACAAGAAAGTTAGATGACTTATTGCAATTATAAGAAATCTTTAACAACATTAAAGGCATATAATAAAGAGATCATCCTCCAAGGTTTCTCCTAATTCTAATGACATCTTGGTTATTTACCTTGAATCCCTTCTTCAAAACATCATCAGGTATGAAAGGTTTCGAAACGAATGTGGAAAGGGACGAGATTTGCGCGCCAGGGTTCTGGCTGTTCAGCCCCGACACAGTTAATGCCGGCTTCACCAAATCAATGTTGTATAAATAGTGGATCAAACCTCTTGGAAAGACAAAACAATCACCAGGACGTAATCGTTGCGTGTAGAGATTATTTAAAGTGTCCACAAAACCGACCAAGAGTGAACCTTCGAGCAAAATGGTCACTTCAGAAGCCCTAGGGTGAGAATGAGGTGGAACGAGACCATTAACCGCGATATCGACCCGGGCCATGGATAAACCTAGAGTGTTGAGGCCAGGTAGATTATTGATGTTAGTAAGAGTGACATTGAAGTTAAATTGGTTCATATTACCAGGTTGGGATAATGCGGATGTAGCAAAATGGGAAACTAATGTGTAATCAGGATTGATGCATGGTGCACCATTTAAGAATAAGTGGGCTGGGCTTTTTGTGTCAGCCACACAATAGTCATGAAGTGGGTCTGCATCGGATCTGGCAAAGCCCATAAAAGAGAAGAGGCCCAAAAGAAGTTGGAGCACCAAAAAATAGTTGATGTCCATTATGATTTTGTTATGATGTTTTTAGGACAACATTATGAAACAATGTTACACCTTATATAGTAGCCAAATTTGAAGTGATAGCTATTGATTAGTATTGATTACTATAGTATATATCCACTTGGGAGTGTTTGAGTAACTTCAGAGCATTGTAGGACGAGAAAAGAGGGAAAGTTTGGTGATTGAAAATGACAGAAAAAAATAGAATTAATAATAATAATAATAATAATAATAATAATAATAATAATAATAAAGCTAAAAATCTGAGATGACAAAACATAATTTTATTTGTGTGGGATTTAAATAATATTTTCATATTTTAGTCACCAAATCGTTAGTTTTTATCTTATTTTCCCCGAATAGATAATTAACGTATCTCTTAGATTTTAAATCGATAAAACCTCTAAAATAAAACATGAAATACTATGAAATAAATGGTGTATGAAAGAGGGTAAAATTCCAGATTTTATAGCACTCGATTCAGGCCCTCTAATATGTTGTTGGCCTATAGCCCAACTATTTGAGTTTTAACTGTCTTCAAACTTAGTATTGGGCCAATTTTGGAGTAGTAGTCCGATAAGAAAAAAATATGTTCCACAGTTCTTAGAAAGAATTATGTTGGTTAAAAAAAAAAAAAGAATTATGTTCATTAGTTGGAAAGTTAAATTATATTTAAAATGAAATTGTAGGGCCTACAATGAATAAATATTATTGGGGACAGAAAATAGGTGAATAAAAAATGAAATCATAGGAAGTGACTCTTCAACTAATATGATATCATGATAAGAAGAAACAAAAGTACATGAAGCAATAAATCGTTATCACAAGCTCCATAACCTTAATAAGATCAAAAATTAATATGAATCCAATAAAAAAAACTGAAATCACTAATTCTCAAATACAACAAATTTCCTTTTTAATTCAAAGCAGAATTGAACATTTATACACTGTTAAAAAAATCCATATTATCTTAATATAACCAAACACTGCCTTGACTCCAAAAGTCCACACGTGCCAGGCCCTGCCCTCCATTATTGATCGAAATTCCAAAAGATCTGGCACGTGCGAACCCCATCTCTTCAATTTCCCTGACTAGCACTGCACTTCACTCTTCTTTTAGTGGGCCTTCAAGAAACCATCTCTATCTACCCACCATCATCATTAGCTTCATTTTGACTCTCTTCCAAGTTTTCCTTTACAATAATCTTTAGGTAATGACTCATGCAACTAGCTTTTGGTTCCATTTTTTTTTTTTTTTGAGTTAAGTTGTTGTGTTTAAGTATGTGCTAATCCCCTTTTTGGGGTTGAAATTTGGATTTTTTGCTCATCTTTTTGGCTTTTAGACAAAGCCCACCAAATGTTCTGTTCATTTTTGTTCAGATTTTAGTGTCAAAGATTGCACCTTTTCAACTTTTCCTCTCTGAAAAAGATTGAAGGCAAAAAAAAAAAAAACCCAGCCTTTTGTACTTACTGATCTGCGCATTATGTGCAACTTTTTGCTGTGTGTGTTTTATATTCGTATGCAATTATTTTTTGGGTTTGATGATTTAAGGTTATCTGTTTAGGTCTTTCCAGAAGAACCAAGAAACGGACAATTATTTTATTTTTTAACTGTAATAATAAAAGGCTGTAATTTTGTGGAAGAATTTTGCCGTGACTAAACAGAGCACATGGTTTTGTTTCAACTGCCTGCATTTTGCTTATCTTCTATTTTGTCTTCATCAGTATGCCAATTCTTGCTCTTGATTGGTTGTGTGTGTTCTTGATTTTCTGATACTTCATTCCGCCCATGGTTTTATCTCTGTGATAGACTTCTGGTTTATTCGTTAAAGATCTCACCTAGAAATGAAGGTACTCAATTTAGTTTCTTGAAAGGGTTTGAAATGGCTTTGACTAAACTATAGTTGCTTGGGATGTTACTCATTTGCTAGTCATGAGCTTGCCTTTCTTGCATTTTGAGTAGTGAATCTTGATCAGTAATGATTTATGCTTAGATCTTGTGTTATGAAACAGATGGATGATTCTGTGAAGTCTGGTGGTAGATTGGAAGTTTCGGTTTCATTCGGTAGGTTTGAGAACGATGCACTCTCTTGGGAGAAGTGGTCATCGTTCTCTCCGAATAAATACTTGGAGGAAGTTGGAAGTTTATCTACACCAGGATCAGTGGCACAGAAAAAGGCCTACTTTGAAGCTCACTACAAGAGGATTGCAGCTAGGAAAGCTGCGGAGGAATTGGAGCAGGAGAAGTCGATGGACTCTGTGAAACCGAGTGCAGACGTGTCAAGTGACGAAGATTGTAATGGAAATTCATCTGAGAATGGTACTGAATCTGCTGGGAGGTCAGCTGAAGATGTTGTAGGGGGAGCTAGTATTAATGCTTTGACAAATGTAGGTATTGTAAATGAGGTTAAAGATGATGATGCTAGATTGTCCAAAGGGGACGAGCAGGGAGCTTGTACGAATGGTTTTGTTGATTTTGTTAATTCAGACGAGGAAATTGAGGTTTCTGTGGAGTCTAGAAGCTCTGCAGTTGAGGAAGCTAAGGATATATCGACCGCTAATGTGGATATCTCTGATCCCAATGTTAGGAAAGACGAGAGGTTGGTTGTCTTAAAGACTTCTCAGAAGGACTCTAAACATATGGTGAAAGAACCTCCAGAAAGGAAAAATGGGATTAAACAAGCAAGTGTAACTAAAAAGGAAAATTCAAAGTTGAATGCGCGGAATATAGCTTCAAAGGTAAAAATTTTAGTTAGTGTAAATCCAATTGTCAATATATAATGAATGTATATTTTCTTGATTTGGTGAATTGAGTTATTGGTTTTTGGATATTAGGTAACTCCGACGAAAAAGGAGAGAAATGTGGTAGCGACGAAAAAGAAAGCAGCTTCGTCACCTGCAGTGAAACCATTGCAAGCATCTACTCCAAAATATGCAAAGCCAACGTTGATCTCAACACCTGCACCTGTCTCTCAGTCCTCGAAAAAGAAAGTGAATGGGTCAGCACCATCGAGAAGCAAGGTGGGAGAAAGCAAGAGAGCAGCTCCAACATCACTGCACATGTCTCTTAGTTTGGGTCCATTGGATTCTTTGGGTGCTCTCTCTATGACCAGGAAGTCTTTGATTATGGAGAGAATGGGGGATAAGGATATAGTTAAGCGGGCTTTCAAGACTTTCCAGAATCGTCCTAACGGATCTGTCACTGATGATAAGCAAAGTACAGTAAAGGTAAAGCATGCATGTGTGTGATATAATACTTAACTTTTTGGCAAATATACAATATGCCCTCAGTTGTGTAGTGCAAGTTTTGATATTCTAATTGTATATCGTTGCAGGTTTCAGCCACTGCTTATGAGCCGAAGATGTCTAGTTATTACACCCCTACAAAGGGGAATGAAGGGTAATGATTATCATCATTTGTTAAATGATTTCTGATTAATGATGAATTCCATTATTAAGTCATAGGGTAATTGCTTATCTGATGGTTCAAAACACTAACTATGAGTGCAAAACTGACTAGTTATTTGAAATATAGGCTGAGGACGGATGCTGAAAAGAGGGCTACTCAAAGAAGCCAATCAGGAACTAGATCAAATCCATTGCCCTCTGGGTGAGTTTCTTCAATCTCTTCTATGACAAACGATCGTGCAAAATATGAGTTTGTGTATTACTGTTGTCTCATTAGACATAGCTAATGCTAGCTTTGTGAACTTTTATGCCAATTTTGTTCTTAGTGACAATCATAATGCCCTTTAAAATTGTGTTAAAAAGTAACTCTTCATATGGAAACGCTACTATAACGCATCAATGAGAAGGACACTTCATGTGATACTACTTTAATGCATGTCGTAATCCTCTTCTACGGTAATAAAAACTGCTTTACATGCAAAATCTGTTTCGATCAGTTTATTTAAATGTTCTCGTTAGAATCTCATTTAATTGGATAAGTAATCGCTTGGATCATTTAAAACTGATCTTTCTCTTTAACTCAATTCTTCCTTTTATTATTTCAACTTTGTCTTAGATTAGTTCTATTTCTTGATTTTCATAATTGTTAACGGACATTTTGCTTGGAATGAAAATTTAAACTGATTATATTATGTTTGTTATTGCTGTCAATTGAGTATTTATTTTTGATGGAGTCTTGTAGCATCTTTACCCATGGTACTTTATAATTTTCCGTATTGGATTTCTAAAGTTTGATTTTTAGCTTTTAAGTGAAATTACAGACTGAATAGAAGTTCTGCATTGGATAAGAAAAGCAAGAATTTTTCACCCATTGCTGGCTTAAAAAGTGATGAAAAAGCTGAAAAGCGGAAAGAGGTAAACAATCCTTCCACCATTCGTCTCGTCAACTCACATTCTCGTAACTTTTGCATACCTAGTTCTTTTTCGACTAATTTTTTGAATAAACAAACTTGAAGCAGTTTATTAAGAAGCTGGGGGCAAAATCAATGGCCAGAGAGGCTGAAAATGCTAGGCGTAGTGCCAAATCAAAGGTATGTTTTTATTTGTATGAAATATAGAAACATTCAAGTCCCCTCTTTGAAATGTTCAAAAAATGTTGGTTTTCTCTCTCTTAATACTTACTATTGTTCTGCTTTAACTACTATCAATTGGTGAAGTTATATATTGCTTTTTCTCCGTCAAATGAATTTGTAGGTTGGTGCGGAGAATGAGATTCGTCAACAGCCTACATTGAATCAGTAAAGACTACTATTTCAAAATTTCGAGTTGGTGAAGGATTACATCTTCATTGAAGAAAAAGAAAGGCTTCCTGATCTCATTGAGAGCAGCATTTTTTTGTAGTAGGTAAATGAAGACTTCGTATCTATCTTGCTGTGTGGTGAGATTGAACGAACTTATGATGTTCTTGATTTCATACACCATGTAGAGAAAAACTCGAGTTCATCTTATCCTTAGAAGATTGTTCGTGTATAGAAGATTCGTGTTTGTTTATGTACTAGTAGATAGTTTTCTTGTCAAAATGTGGCACTGTAATATTGTACTACTCACTAGCTCAAGAAATTTGAACAAATTTGTGTTTTTCTTACAGATTCTGAGAAGAATTCTCTATACAGTGAAATTAAAGAGTGGACAAGGCACTGAATCATGAATAAAAAATGAAATTGAACTCCTTTCCTTTCTATGCAAAGTAACAACAATGGGAAAGAATTACACACTTGAAAGAAAAATGAAATTACTGAGAATCACTGTCAATTGTTCTTCAATCTCTGTCTGTACAAAACTCATGCTGTCTGTAACTTATCATCTTACTCAGACTCATTGTCTGAATCACTGGAACTGCTCTTCGAACTCTCCGACATGAAATTAGGGGGCAGTTTAGGGAATCTAAACACCCTTGTCGGAGACCCTGGCGACGAGGAGCCAACACCCGACGAAGCTGGTCTTCTCTTCTGCACATTTCTTGCAATGTCTATACAAACCTGATCAACCATGCCCAGAAAATCTCTAACTATTACAAACAGCTGAAGTGGATTCCCCCCTTTGTCTCTTGAAGAACCAGCCTGGTAATAATCTGTTGTGTTCTTGACAAGATCCATCACCTTCCTCTGCTCTTCCTTCACAACTTGTATCTCCAACTCAGCTGTCTCAAGAAAGCCATTCATGCCACGTGTAAACCCTCCATCACTGCCACATTGGATCAGAATTCTTCTTATTTCCACCACCTGTGATGCCAATGCTGAGATTGATTTAGCAAGAAGATCATAGTCTAAAGAAGCTGCCTTTTTCACATTCAGAAACTCAGCACTTAGGCCACCTATGACTGGCAAACCAAGCATCATGTACTCTCTTTCTCTCTCGTCTTTCGACACTGAGTTTTCCGACACTTGGCTCCCTCCATTGCTGCTCTGGCTGCTCGTCCTGCTCAAGCTCCGATTCTTGTTAAGAACACATCGTTTCCCCTCTGCTCGCACGACTTCTTGGACCACAAATTGAAGCAGAGTTGTTTTCCCATCTGAGCTCTTAACATCAGATAGCTTTCTCAGAGCTGTAAGGTTGAAAGCCTGTGCATTTCCTCTAGCTGTCCCTGCATTCAACCTATTCCCAGCTTTAAGCACAGCTTCTAGAAGCTTCAAGAAGAGCCCTCGAGTTCTAAGCTCTTTGCAGGCCATCTCAAGTGCCTGCAACGACTCCTTGATGTTCGAAACTTCCATGTCATAGTTGGACCTAAAGAGCATGGCGTCGAACCTGCTGAAAGCAGATGGAACAGCTTTGAGGAGGTGATAGAGGAATGATTCAGCATCTGCAAGCCTCGTGGGATCGCCATCAAACGCGATGATCTGAGACGTTTCTTCATCGCTTGGCGCTATCTTCGTTAGCTTCTCGATTGTATCTGCATTTAGGCCTTGTCCTTCAATGAGGGCATCAATGATTTCCTTACGTGAGATGCCGAGTGACTTGAGCACAATTGCTGTGTTCTGCGATTTACGCGTGTCGAGGATGAAGATCTTCGAGGGTGGGCCCGGTTTTTCACCCAATGGGATTGCTCTGCTGTCTCTTTGAGGAGACTTTCTGTTTGTAGCAACGTAGCCAAACAGGGCTTCCATAAGATCACCATCAAACCTGCATTAGTGTGAATTAATGAGTCAATCATATAAGAAATAATTTGGTATGAAAATATGTCTGGTAAAAGACTAAAAGATCATTACTTGAAAGAGCCCTTATCAATCTTGTCCCACACCATGGAATGCTCAACGTTTGGATTAACCTTATCCCAATGCAATGGCTTGAGTTTCACCCCTCCATTATTCCCCGACCCTTCTCCGACTGAAGACGAGCGCTTACCCGGCCCGCCTGGAGGCGGAGGGGGTCCCACCGGTGGCGGTGGTGCGGCCAACGGCGGTGGCTTTGGTGGAAGAGGTGGTGGTGGAGTAGCAAGTTTCATAACTTTGACTATTGAAGGCTGTTTCTCAACCTTTATAGCCATTCCATTAGAAAGAGAAGGTGTTTTCTCCATTGTAATCTCATCTTTATTCTCAGCCCAAACATGGCTTTGAGAAGATGAAGATTTTCCTCTAAGCAGAGGAGTTTCTTGCACAGCAGGCTTCTTCTTCTCTCTCTCACTAACAATTCTCTTCTCTTCTTCTCTCTGCTCATCTTTCAAGCTTCTGTAACTCTTCCTCTGGAAACTGCTCCTATTCTCTCCCTCTTCCAGGTTCTTCCAATACAGCACATCCAGCCCATTCTCATCAACAATCAACCCCTTAACATTGCCATTAAACCTCGTAAAATTGTCGTTTTGAGGCACCACAGCGTTAGCCCCTGGCCCACCATTTCCGCCATTAACAGCAGCACTATTTTCCTCTCTCTTCCGTTTAGAGCGCCTCAGAAGGAAGAACAAAACAAGCCCAGATAAGACCACAGTGCTAGCAGCAGTCACGCCAATGGCTCTCCCCACTGCCGCCTTGTTCGACGATCTACGCGGCGGAGACGGTGGCTGCGGCGGTGGAGGGGTAATATCCGGCGGAGGGATGTTATCCGGCGACGGAGGAGGAACCGGAGGAGGAAGAGGAGGAGAAAATGGGTAGAAGGCTTGGAGGTTTTGAGGAGAATTATTAGATTGAGAAAAGGATTGAGGGATATCAGAAATTAGGAAGAGAGAGATGAAGAAGAGAGACAGAATAGTGGGTGGTTGCAGAGTTGCAGCCATGATAATGATAGAAGAGTTGTTCTTGGAGTTGAACAAAAATGGAGTAGTGTAATGATCATTGCTTAATGATGTGAGTGGTAATGGGTTTTCTTGGTTTCTTTTGAGTTTGGTTTGGTTGCTGAATGTGTCAAAGGAGAGCAGTTGGTGGTTGATTTGGTATATTTAAGCCTTCCCAACCTCTTCCATTTTAATCACTCTATTACCCTTTTTTAATAAATTCTATAAAATTATTATGTTAAAAGAAAATATTATTTAAAAAGTTTTTGCCAATTTATAATTACTTATATCAGACTTTGCATGATAAATTCGATGAATATAATGGGAGATATGAGTGGGATTTAATTACATACAAAAATATTGTAATTTTTATTTGGGGTAATTGCTGCAAAAATCACGAAATTTTTCCAAAATTGCAATTGTGACATGAATTTTTAACTATTAACAAATTTAACAAAATTTTCAATGTCTTGTCACTTGTGTATCTGTAATCAACAGATAGATGTCGGACATCATTTAACTCTATATAGTCGTATTTTTAGGTCAACTAATATCTGATCATAACATGTAGTAGCATCAATTTGAGGTTTTCTTAATAATTTCTGAAAATTTGGAAATTTCTAAAATGCCCACAATCTGCCCGTTAGTTATAGATGCACAAGATATTGAAGGTCGTGTTAAATTTACTGATAACCAAAAGTCATATTAAAATTACAATTTAGTTTTGGAAAGTTCATGATTTTTGTGGAAATTATCCCTTTTTATTGGGTTGACAAAAACTTAAAAAGAAAATTGTATTTTGTAAAAATATGGGTAATTTTATAGAATGAAAGTAGAGTAGGTTAATCTGATGAAATGGGGGCGGTGGAAATGTTCTTCACCCTGTCTCTGATTTCATCTTCAGTTAAGCTTCCATTGACAATTTGTTGAATTGGTAGCATTACTGTAATATTACCTCAAATTGTTTGATTATTACTAATCTTTCTTTATTATATATTAATTGTAAATTAATAAACTAAGCGTAGGATAATTGTGTTAATGGATGTTTAAGAAAGTGACAACGTTGTTTTACACATAACAACACGAGAAAGTCAAAAGAAAGACTGCATCAAAACAGACAATTAAATAAAAAAATTAAAAGGAAAGAAGAAAAAACTTAGGTCAGAAGGCATTGGAAAGAGTCGTTTGTTGTAGTCATGTAAGAAATAGTCTACTTTCTTTTTTTAATGATTATAAAATCGAAGGTGCAAGGAAATGATTAATTTGTTCTTGTAAGTTGAAAGTGGACAATCGAGTTTTATTATTTAAATCAAATTAAGAGGGGATTAAAAGATTTGGACATGAGGGTTTTCTTGAATTCATATTCAGAATGCAGTGTTAAAAGTAACAATTGTTTTCATCCCAATGGATTGGAGTGGTTCACCTACATACTTCGCTACCCCTTTCAAATTATTAATAGTAAGAAATTTCTATTTTAGTCGTACAAATATTTGATGTAGGGTCCCAACTTATATTTCGAATAATATGAAGAGATAATGATTAATGTTGGTTGTTCGAACACATTAATAAGAAAATATTCAAATACTGATCGGTGATCAAATTTACACCTACAAATTTAAGGTCGTCTTAATTTTGCAATATCTAAAAGTTAGGCTAAAATTACAATTAAAGTAAATGTAGTGATTTTTAGGACAGCTAATCCTATAGAATAATTATTTATGACTAAAGATAGAACAAAAGAATAGATTCTAGAACATTGTAGGTGAAAAAAGGAGGACGTGATAGTGTTGTTGGTTTATAGATTAAATGTGTAACAAAGATTTATAAGACTAATAAACCAAAAATAAAATCCAAAGTAATGAAGTGGTTGTGGGAAAAGGAAAGGATAATTAGCCACTTTGTGTTGCTACAAATTGCATTATGAAGTGGTTGAAAAGAGGAAAACAGATAAATCTAGAATTTGAAACTTAATTTCTGGAGCTTTGAATTTGCAATCTTTTTATTTTTGTTTTTTTATAGAGCTCAAGTCAACCAACAAATGTTCACAACTTAGAAATCTAAAATCTTTCATTGAGTGCGTTTCGTGATATTGTTGACTTTTGAGTACACATTCAAACCTGTAATGACTTGGATTTCAAAGTTGGCTATTTATTTTTCAATTATTTTGGTTGGTGAGATTAAATGGTGCAGTTTTGGTTTTTGCATAAAATGTTTTTTTGTACGTCCAGAAATTCAGAATAATAACTCGTTTCCAACAATTGTATTCAAAGCAAACCACGTTGACTTTTTACAATGTCCCGAACTTAGAAATACTTTTCCATATTACATCTTACAATAACTTAACTAGAAATTCAAACAATCCAGAACTAAGAAGTTGGAATAGACTCCAATCGAGGTGGTCAAATGGTGTGAAGTTATTTGAAATTAATGTTTTCATTTTTGGTGTATAAATGATGCAGAATTAAGTGTTCCAATTTATTTATTTATTTTCTTGGTGAAGCACGAAAATAACTCTGAGCTAAGGACAAAGGCGTCAGTTCAATCTTGATATCTTCGAATGTGTGAAGAATAAATCATAAACATGACAAAATATATGTCGACAAAAATAGGAAAAAGGGAAAAGAAGAAAGTTGGGAATTTGGGAGTCATTACAATCACAGAATTTAATTTCATAAATTCAGTTGCCGGCCTATGTCGTTACAATATGGACCACTAAACCCCCTCCAAAAATCCTGCAAATAAGAATCCTATACACTACTATTGTTCATCTAAAAACATATTAAAAAAATGCAAATTAACAAAAATCTCTTAGTCAAATTAATTACTCAACATATTAAATCCAAAGGTTTCGAAAATTATAAAGACACTTAAATAACCAAGTTTTCAAAAAATGAGCTCATGTTTTCAACGTGAAGATTATAATATTTTATTCATTTTTTGGGTGTTAAAGGTTTAAAGCGCTCATTTTTGTTTGCTCGTTAGAAAGTAGCACGAGTCTTTTTGTCTTTCTATCGTCAAGGATTCTATTTTAATTTAATTTTCATAAATTTTGGGATTTATTTAATAATTTGATCAACTTTCAAGAAAAACTGATACTCCCTCCATTCCTTTTCAAGTGACGTTTTGAAACTTTAAATATTTTCCTATTTAATTGACGTTTTGTGTATTATTTATATATATACCCCTATGATTAATTAATGTCTAAATTAAATACATTGTATAGTATAATTTACCCAATTATATATCGTTTTTCTCTTGCTCTTATTAAATGTAGTAATTTATATCGGGTCGTCAATCTTAATTTTTTGGCTTTGTTCCTGAAACAGTGATTGTGATTATCTATTTATCTCTATTTGCGCAATGTATAATGAACAAATTAATTTTGATTTCAATTATGTTATTTTAGTATTTTTACTATGATTTATGCTTTGTACGAATTATATTTATCATTATACACCTTTTTTCATAGCTTTTTCTTTATTTTTATTTTTATTTTGTTTCCAGGGACGTGTCGATCCTTGCGGAACAAATTTGGGACCCATCTAAGTTTACATATTTGGATTTCATTTTATTTTTACATTTTTTTTTCGCCTATATGTCTCATTCAATAAATCATTATCAGTACTCATATTTTAAGGATACAAAATCCCAAGCTAAAATTTAAATACATAAAAATTGTAAACCCAACTATCCAAGTCTCACGAAACATTTGAGAATTTTGTTCTGGTCCAATATAAGCTTTAATAAAATTTAACACAACATATACAATCATGTTTCTGTGTTTTTAATGCAAAATGCATCTTAAACTTCTCAAGCCATCCACAAATATTTTGAAAGGAATATATGAAAATATTTCTAAATTGTTCACGAATATTTGGAAAAAATCCCTTAAACTATGATAAAAATGGTGTGTGTAATATTTTAGTTCCTGAAGGACCTGCACATAAAACATGGATCCATGGCCTGTCTATTTCCCCATTTTATTTGCATTTTGACCCTCTGAAATCGGTCCCCAATTCCACATTAATTATATTCATTTATTCACCTCATTTAATTATTTTTAACCCCACCCCAATTCCCATCTGTCAAACTTAAATACTATTTGCGTTGTTCGATGGCTCCTCCTAATTCCAAACAAGTAACTTCGTTTTTTCCACTGTGTTTCAAAGATTGACTATTGATGACGTAAGTGCTAAAAATGACCTACCATTAATATCAAAATACATCATATTCATAGGATCTTAGCAAATCCTAATGTTTTGACATAGAAGCATTAGTGGGTGGTATTGTAATAATGGGAGAGAAAGTGGGTAGACAAAAAAATGTGTTGTGTAATGAAAATCCCATAAATAATGGGATGTTAGGGCAGCTGGACCTAAAGATGCTTTAATTTGTGTATGTGTCCAATGTATTTCAATATTATAATAAGGTCCCTTCATTCAATAATATTACCAAAATAAATTAAAAAGACCTAAAAGGAAACACATCAATATGTCCTGTTCAAATCCGAATCCAATATTCCTTTTAGCAGACAAGATTTGACATTAAAATAAAAACCCGTATCCGAATCAAATCAATTTAATCCTCATTATATATTCAATCCATCTGTCATCAAAGATTTTCTTAATCACCATATCTCAACCATTTTCCATCATCATCATCATCACTAACTTTCTTGATGATTTGTATCAATCACTATTTGACATTCTTTCTAAGACTTTGTGATGTTGGTTGGAACAAAACTGTCAATACATTCTTCAAAGAAATTAGAAAAGAAAAAGGACAAAACCTTACATCAATCGATTCTTTACATTCATATCAGCTGTCGTCGCTCGTGCTGAATTCCCTCGTTGGAGAGTCGGGAGACGTCGGGGCCGAAGGCAAGGACGAAAACGACCTTGGCGAACACGGTGATGAAACGGACGGTGGAGATGGGCTCGATGGTATCAAGACATCATCTAGAGACGGCCACGGACTAGACATGGCTTCGTCGTCTTGAGATGTCGAGGATGAAACCTCGGAGTTCTCTTGTAATTTTCGCTTGTTAACCCTATCTTGTCTCTCAATTCGACCGTCCCCAAACATGCTCCTTTTCAATCGTTTCACATCCGATAATTTCACCGGCTTTACTATGAAATCTTCAGCTCCTTCTTCCAAGCATCTAAAATTGAACATAAATGATTTAAAACAATGAGAGATTATCAATCAAGTGTAGACTTCTTTCCGTATTGAAAATGGTTTTAGAAAGATTTCGCCTTTAATTGCACTTAAAGGGGGGCCAAGAATTAAACAATCCAAAGCATTAAGCCAAAGAAAAGTTGTTCCCACAAATTTATGGTATGTGGTTTTTGCAACTACTTTTTACAAGCTTTGGTAAAAAGGATCCGATGCCATTTATGTACTTGAAACATTAGACTTTGTCTCGCGGATTTTTTTAATCTTTCCGGCTTTAGATAAGATTTTATATTGCAGACTAAATTAGGTTAGCTTCTTCGGTATTATGCTTAGATAATGTATTGGTTTGGTTATCGATTCATTGATTCTAGTCGCTAGTTACGCATAAACTAAGATCAGAAATTCAAATGGCCCATTCAACTAGAGTAAACTAATCATTCACTTATATAATGCTAAACAACAGAAAGAATGCTCAAAGCACAAACAACCAGAGATAGTATTCTTTTATAGAGTAAAATATTCTAATACTCTTGTCAATTGATTTAATTTATCATGTTTCTTGAAGAGATCAATCACCATTTCCTATATGTAATTGCAAATTAAGCTTCAATTAATCAGGAAATGCTGAGATTAATTACCTGTCAATCCTAGCCAAAATGTTCTCAGATGACATGATCACAACTGGGATTTCTCTAAAAGTGGATGAACCCTGTTTATACAACACAAATTAGGAAAATTTTAGCTCATCCTTTTTTTTTTTAATAATTATTTACAATTGCAGAGAGAAAAATATAGAGAACTAACCTTGATCTTTTTGAGCAATTCATAGCCTGTCATTCCAGGCATGCAATAATCTGTAATTATCAGATCCACCTTCAAACCCTGAAGAAAACACCAAATTAACCACTCATCAACATAAATTGGAGAAAGAAAAAAAAAAACGCCACTCAAAAATGAATTATAATAATTTCTACACTTACATCAAGACCAACAGAGGTTTGATCCTCAGCCAATCCTAAGAACTGCAAAGCCCTCCACCCACTATCCACTGCTGTCACTGCAAAACACCCAAAAATTGTCAACATTTTCCATGAACTTCAGAAAAAAAACTAAATTAAATATATTCACCACCCAAATTTCCATCAAAAAAAAAAAAAAATCTCACCTTTGCAAGAAGTGATTTTGAGCAATTTTTCAATAACTTTCCTATCAACAAGACTATCATCCACAGCTAAAACATGAACTTCATGAGAATCAGTACATGCAGGGAAATCTCCTCCTTCACCCTGCTCCAGTCTTCTTAATCTAGAGAACACCCCAATGTTTTCCATTTTCAAGAAAATCCCAACAGCCCAGATGAAGAAACCTATATATAAAATGGTGTAAATATATATATATATATATATAGAGAGAGAGAGAGAGAGAGAGAGAGAGAGAGAGAGATTTTGTGAAAATGCAGATGGTAATGGCCAATCTGTCTGTAAGAAAATATATATGACAATATGATATACCACACGCCTTTTTCCTCCCACTTATATACTATATATATCTGTAATGTAAGAAAAAATTGAGCCTTCAAAATCATATCTGGTGAAATCTTCTTTTCTAATATATAAAAAGCATACGGCTGAGATTCTGAAATCCACTTTGGTGGTGATCTGATTTTCCATATCCACGAGAGATTTTGAGGTTTTCCGAGGCGCTATTTTCTCGCGAGATTTTGAGTAAAGGTAAAACGAAAAGGTGCTTTGACTGGGGTGAATTTTTTAACACCGCCGTCACAAATAAAGCGGGGAGATTAACGGCCCACGTTGACGGATTAGCCTATCATCCTGCTAATAAAGCGTTGTACCTTGCACTCTAAAAGTTGGACATCTTAATTGCAGTATCATAAAAGTGAATTTGGACATAAGATTTTGGGTACAGCTTTGTAATTAATAACTGCGATTTTCTTGATAGCTGTTTCGGTTGGTTTATTCAATACTCTTTTGTTTTGAATATTTATCATTTGGTTTGAATAGATTAATGGAGTACATTTAATTTAAATTTATGAGTTCAATGTTTCACTTTATACATTATTTTATTTCGTAGTAGAAACAATGGGTCAACCGTACATATACGTATATACTAAAGGTTATAGACTTTGATACAAACCTAAGGTTACAAAAAAATATAGTGTTTAGGCGCGACCTAGATAGAGACTTGAAATATATACATTTTTATAAACATATTTATGTTAATAGTATATGTATAAAATGAAATTTGTAGTATTTCAACAACAATAATTCAATAAAAGAACAAAACACCTTAACAAATTAAAATATGACACAATCATTGTTTTTAAGCTATGTATTCACACATATATATAGTTTATAATTCATTATTAATAAGTTCATTCGTTATTTTCAGTATTTTAAATATTTTAAGTTAATATTAAGATTGTATAATTGTATTATGTTTGAAATTACCAGCATTTCAAGGTATAAGATTTAAGAATCAGAACAACATCGATTTGATGAAACACTTATGAAAAAAAAAAAACTAGATGAATTGAGTCATTAAAGTGAAACGTATGTCATTCTAGAATTAATATGATACTGAACACAAATTCAAGTGATGTGTTTGCCTAACATTTGAACATGATACATACAACAATTAAGAATTTTAGAAAATTATCATAAAAAATTAAAAAGCATCTCTTGCCATGTCTGTGGTCTCATAACAAAATTTACATTCTTTATTTCTATTTTGTAATTTTACAATACCATTATTATTATTATTATTAAAATATAATGAAGTAATATAATATATACTACCTCCGTTCTGCTCAAATTTATACACTTTCCGTTTTCGTCCGTCTCATTCAAATTTGCACACTCCAAAAATTACAAATAAAATGTAAAAAATTGTCATTTATTATTCAACATTAACATTAAGAAAACAGTTTTTTCTTAACTTTCATGTCCATCCCTATGTGTAAATATGAACGGAACGAATGGAGTAGCATTCTTATTAGAGAAAATTATAGGAGTAGTAGTAGACTAGAAGATCTTAATAGGAAAAAGACAAGAAATAAGGGAGGGCCAGAAAGAGAAAAGAGAGGAAGATCTGGGCTTCCCCAACGAAATCTTTCATGGGCCCCACCAACATACTCCCTTTATTTTAGGTTGGACTTTTGCACTATAACTCAACATCTCGTCTCGTCTCGTCCTAATATACCATCTCTTCATCTCAATTCCCAACCAATCCATTTTTTTACCCACTCTTTTTATTCGCTTCTTACGCTAATCTTATCCACTAAGGCCCCGTTTATTTCGTAGGTTTAGGTTGGTTTATAATAAACCAACCTAAACTTATGTTCACTTCATGAGTTTGGAGCCTGCATTAATGTTTTGGGTTTGGGTATAATTTTATCCGGTCCAAGCTTATATATAGAATTATACATGATAATTGGTGAGTTTATTATTTTATTTGTTGATTTCCCTAAAATGCCCTCATTTTTTCTTCTTTTAATTTAATTCATGGACTTTTAATTATTAAATTATATATATTAAATTATTTTTTAATCTTTTAAACTATTAAATTTTGGGATATTAAATTATTTTTTAATCTTATAAATTATTACATTTTGGGATATTAAATTATATATATATTAAATTATTTTTTAATCTTTTGAATTATTAAATTAATAAAAAATTTGGGATATTTAATTATACATATATTAAATTATTTTTTAATCTTTTATATTATTAAATTTTGGGATATTAGATTAAACATATATTTAATTATTTTTTAATCTTTTAAATTATTAAATTTTGGGATATTAAATTATACATATATTAAATTATTTTTTAATCTTTTGAATTATTAAATTAATAAAAAAATTGGATATTTAATTATACATATATTAAATTATTTTTTAATCTTTTAAATTATTAAATTTTGGGATATTAAATTAAACATATATTAAATTAGTTTTTAATTTTTTAAATTATTAAATTTTGGGATATTAAATTATACATATATCAAATTATTTTTAATCTTTTAAATTATTAAATTATTAAATTTTTGGATATTAAATTATATATTAAATTATTTTTTAATCTTTTAATATATATAATTAATTTAATTCATAGATTTTGAATTATTAAAAGTGAGGGCACAATCGTCTATTCATATTTTTTACCAGTCCTAACCCATAAAGCAAACACAAAATTTAAATTAAATCCACATTTGCAAACTCATAATCATTCAAAGTGAACATCCAATTTAACTCAAACCCACTACAAAACCTACATACCAAACACTCAAAAAGTGTTATTTTGTCTTCAGTGAACAGTAAAAACTCATAATTCTTAACCCACCTAAACAATTCCAACATACGAAGTGAACGGGCCCTAAGGGCAGTTTGGTTGAGGGGTTTAGGTTGGTTTAGGTTTAGTAACCAACCAAAACCCATGTTTGGTTTAAAGGGTTATGGCCCGAAAACTTTTTTGGGCCCGGTTTTAAATTGTGTGTTTAGGGTGGTTTGTTGGTGGGATTATAAACCCACCATTTTTTGTGGGTTTATTTTTGTATTTTTCAATTTGCCTAAAATGCCCTCATTTTTTCTTCTTTTAATTTAATTTATGGATTTTTAATTATTAAATTATATACAGTAACTCGATTAGTTCGGTGGTTGGGTTTGTTTAGGTTGGTTGGGCTTTTCGGGCTTTCACTGTTCATCGAAGACAAAATAGCACTTTTTGGGTGATTGGTATATTGGTTTGGATTGGTAGGTTTTAGTTAAATTGGTGTTTGGTATGCATGGTTAGGGTGTTATAAAATATGGGTTAAATTGTAATTGAGTGGTTGGTATATTGGTTTAAACTGGTTTGAATCATAAAAAGATTGTTTTGCCCCTGGTCCAAAAAATAATAAAATAATAATAATTTACTCAATAAAATAATTAAAATAAAATCCTGACAATGAAAAAAATAATTGATAAATGAAAATTGATTTAATATAAATTAGACAAATAGCAAATACAAAAGTTGTACTTCGTTTTAATACTAAATCCCCAGTTTTTTCACAATATTTTTAAATTACAATACAAAATGAATATATCTTTAGTTCCTCTAAAATTCGAGTCTCCATTCTTCATATTATTATGAATTTAGTATAATTTGCATTTCATATAATGTTAATATTCAATCAAAATTACTACCAGAGAAAAATGAAAAAATATAAAATAAAATCATTTAATATGGAGAAAATGGTATAAATAAAATGGCAGATCTATAAATATGGAGAAAAGGAAGGACAAATTTGACATTTAAAGTTGCTACAGTAGGGGCATTATCAGAAGAAAATAAGTGGTACTATTGGGCTTATTCTAAACCCTCCATTCCTTCCGGATTTATAAACCGAGCCCTAATAAGACCTAAACCCAAGAAACAAGATCCGGGCCCAAAGTATAACCGGGCCTCAAACCCATGAACCAAGTGTAGGTTTAGGTTGGATTATAAACCAAATCCAACCTAAACCTACAAACCAATCACACCCTAAAACCTATATTAATTAATAACTTTGGGACCATGAAATTTTATTAATTTAGAGAGATATTAATATATTGATAAATTAATATTTCATTAATTAAAAGACAGACTTTTTAAATTTAGCAAATTTAGTACATATGTATTGAAAATAAATGAATTCATATACATGTTTCATTGATTATATTCATGCATCAACCAATTCTTTGTAACTAATTAAATATATTTATGTATAATATCAATTCATTGTATACAATTAACTATTAGGATAGATCCGAAAGCTACGTATTCGTTGGGAGAACAGTCGAAGATCTTAATCCTCGTTTATTTGCCAGGGCATCGATGAACAACAATGTGTAGATGGAGGAAATAATGTGGGCATTTTTTTTGGTTTCTTGAGCCCTAGAAGTAGATTTTTAATTTTGTGTGACTCATTTCCTTTTAATTAATATCCAATAATTTCATCGAACAATTTATGTTAAGGGTAATTTGGTAATTTCATTTTTCAATTCAACGTTAACCAACAAAGCAAACACACCTTTTCATTTAAACCCATTTTTTAAAGAGTAACACTTCTGTGCACCAGTTGCACAGAATTGCACAGACCTTTATGTTATAAATGTAATACCTTTATGTTATAAATGTAATACCTTTATGCAGTTCATTTTAAAAGGTATGAATATTTGTACATAAAGTACTATGTTTATAACATAAAGGTCTTCCGTGCAACTGGTGCACCAGTTGCACAAAAGTTTTTGCCTTTTTTAAAAGTATTAATCATTCAAACCAAACATAAAATTTAACTCTAACCTATCTCAAAACCTATATATCAAACACTCAAAAAGTGATATTTTGTCTTCAATGAACAGTAAAAGCCCGAAAAGTCCAACCAACCCAAATAATCCCAACTCGAATACCAAACGGGGCCTAATTTTATCCTTTACTATGTTTCTCTTAGTATAGTACTGTAATTATTATTTTTAATCAAAATATCGAATAAAAAAAATTAAAGTCTGGTGGAAATAAAAACCCACTCGTTGAGATATTATCTTTTCTTATATTTGTTAATTTGTTATATTTCAGTAACTTCACAAATTTATAACACGAGACGGTCTCTAAAGCATTTTTATGATTAAAATTTACCACATCCAAATTTAAAATTTATACAAATCTAGTTGTGATAAAATGTATCCCTTGTTCAGTTCAATGAATGATAATTGAGAATTTGTAAACCTAAAAACTAGACTCATGTGATAATTTGTTAGAAAAGCCAAACAAGACCTAGTGATTCCTCTAAATATTGTAAATATTCTAAATTCATTAGACCAAAAGGTCCATCACGATTCGCGGCAACCAAGACTAGAAAATTGTAAATAAATATGTTCCATCTTTAGTGATTGTCTATACTCAATTCCTGATATATGTTCTCTTCATTTATTTTACAAAGGTTAAATAATGTATTTAATATATTTGCAAAATACCCTACATTTATATATTCATGTAACGATTAATTTCAAAGAATAATAAATTAATTCATGATTTTATTGCCAACAAAATATTATTTAAAATATCTATTAAAAATAAAAATAAAAATAACCTTTCGAAATCTTGATAAAATAAAATTAATTTTTGTATCAGAAGATGGTGCTTTGCTAATTTGCACTTGCACGGGATTCTCATATAATGATAATAATAATAATAAATAATAATGTGAAGGATATTGTAACCAGTGGTCCAGAAAAGTTGGTAAATTAAATAAAAAAATCATATAGGTGTGCACCAACCAGCCAAGCCCAAATCAGTTGGCTTCTACTTTGCAAACGCGCGCTCCTATTTAAAGCCGTCAGTCTAGATAAATGTCTCACTACATATTTTAAAATAATGATTATAAGTAAAATATATAAATAACACATTATATATATATATATATATATATATTTAAAAATGAAATATCAAATAAAATATCAAAATATGATAAAGAATCTTAATGGTCAGGAGTATAAATATAACAAATTTCTTGTGTCTGCCCTTTTATTTTTTGGAGGTAGGATAAATCTTTTGGTGGAGACAGACAATTTAATAACTTTATGGAAAAGATTACATAAAATTGTGTCATGTGCACTTCATTAAAGCCTACGCAACAACAATATATTGCAGATTCAGATCTTGTTTCTTGATTTATCGTGTTTGGCTGCCAAATTATTACATTTCTTAGGCATTTGTCCTATCAATACAACCTGTTTTTTTTTAATGCTTTTCTTGTTATATTTTTTAAACCTTAAAAAATTAAAAAGGACTCTGAAAAATTATAATACGGGATTTCTTGTTGGAATTATGGAAGGTTAAAAGCTAATTACTTGCTTTCCTTATAAAGACATTGCATTAATTTTATTGGTCAGAATTGATCCTACGCAATCGATTTTTTGGTGTTAATATGTACAAATCAATTTAATTATAAAAAACCATGAGTAACTAAATTGATCCCATGAGAAGTGCATAATGTAAGACTATGAGAAGAATTCAATGAATTAAGAGGATTCATAAGTCAATTAGAATTTTTTTAGGCCAATATATATTAAAAGCTAGTTGTTACCACTTGCTCTTTAAACATCTTTAAATTTAATAACATGGATATTGTATACGATTTTTAAGGTCGTTACAATTTGATTCAGACTTTGGTATAAGAAATGAAATTGCAACTCCTTTTAAGTTAGCTTTCTAACCCAATAGATATATCGGTCTAATTGAAATACTTAGTTAAGTTTTCTTTGTTGACTTTTCTCACTTCTTTTTTTCCACTTGCAACTGTAGTTTTTCCAGTACTCTGTAGCTTGAAAAAAAATAAAAAATCAATAGTGTTATTATTATGAGTAATTAGGGTTTGGGCATGTGAGTGCGCGTGAGACGCACGTGAGACACGTGAAATGCACTCTCGGGATCGGGTCGATCCGGTTGCATGGATTTAGGATCCGTGCACCTGGTGTATAAAAACATTTGTGTTTATATATATAGTGGTTGTCAATATGTAACGAATACTTACCTTAATTAATTGTAACTTGGATTATCTATTTATAAAAATTGGAATTGCAACTAAAATCTATATACTCTGCTAGACTAAGATATGGAGTAGAATATGAATGCATAATGGGCCAATGGCATTCTAAAACGTAAATAATGTAACAATATTGCCCATACTAACCCCAAATTTCCAAAAGTTATCATCTCTTTAAAAAGAAAAAAGAAAAAAAAAAAAAGAACCGCTTTTTGAAAACTGTCAAATAGTCGTGATTAAAAGCAAAAAATCAAAATTGGATAGTGTAAAGAAGTCGCGACCACGACTCTAACAGAACACTTAAACTGCTGAAGACAATCTTTCCTCTTCGTTCACCGGAGAAAATGGAGTGCGCCGGAAAGGGAAGCCAAACGCCTTGCTGCGGCCCACCCGTCAGACGCTGCGAACGCTGCCGCGCCGTCGCTTACTGTTCTCTCTCTCACCAGGTCTTCTCTCATCATTTTTTTTCACTTTAGAAATTCTATATTTGTTATGTATTCTCTTACTTAGTTTTTTGGTTAACAATTTGAAGGTTTCGCACAGAAGTGTGCACAAAAAGGAGTGTGAGAGATTGAAGCAGCAAATGAAGCGCGCTGATATTTTAAGTGAATTCCCTTTCACATTTACTCAAGAAGCTACGCGAATTGAGGTTTTTGTTATTTAGTTATTATTTGGATTGCACATGGTTAGGTTATCGAGCAACTTTGCATGATTACTGAGTTTGATACGAGAATACCACTGATTGTAGGAGACAAGGTGCTCATTTTTAACAAGGCATGGAATTCACCATTTAGGAATGTGGATATGTGAATGTAGTTGTGGAGCCTCAGCTAATATTTTCGATAATTCTAGGTACTACGTCAATATCTTTTCCGATCAGGTGATATTTGAATAAGATTATATTAATTAGAAATTGAAATTCAGCTGATGTTGAACTTGGCTTAATGATCTGTGCTGGCTAATGATATAGCTGTTAATGTTGTCGTTCAATTCTTCGTAGATTGATTAGTAATTGGAATCTTTCCAGTGAGTTATGTCCTTGCAAAGGTATTTATCGTTGCTTATAAACAGTTCTGTTATGCTTAAGGTATGATACTTATAAGTGCTGTGTGACAATCCAGGTCCTTCTTCTCCTATACCCGATCTTCTAACTACTTGGAAGAGCTACTATGAATGGAGGTGCATCCCTCTTTATAGTCCCGCTGCTTTACTTCTTCATTGGGTATGTTGTCTGCATTTGTGTGTGTATATGATTTATAAACGTTAGTGTATTGCTCCTATAAGTACTTTACTTGTTAACACATGCACAAGCAAACTCAATTTATTATGCATATCCTTGAATTTGAGGTTTGTTAATACCTATTAGAAGTAATTATGTGCTCTGGACTCTGAATACCGTGACTGTGTTTGTTCAAGCCGCTAACTATATATTGGGCAATTCAACTTGCGACTCTTCAAAGCTTGCTTCCTGAAGTCTGCAACGAACTGCGGATACTTTACCTAGGTATCCTGTCCTTTTGTATTGCATTTATAGTGAACGCTGCAAACTTCTTTCTTTTTGTTTCATACTAAATGTTCTAGAGATTGAGCTGTTGAGGAATTTATTATATAATCGAGTCAAACTGGTCATTGTGCAGTTGATAGAGATAATGTGCTGTCTGGATTTTGTTATGGCATTTTAGCTAGTTTGTGCTGTTAATTTATTTATGCTACTCTTGTTTATCTCACATTCTGTAATTGCTCTCTTTCATACACAGTTGTAATCTTTCTGATATTTATTGCATTATCTTTTAATAACCATCGACCCCATATGTTTCTTGTATTCATGTTTTTCATCATGAACTTTAACTTGAAGGACCAGAACAAGAACTTCTTCATTTGGCAGTCTTTGGAGAACTGCAAGCACTTTTTCCGGGTCTAAAGGTTCACATAGACCTTGTTGGACCTGCTATTTCACATCTCAGGTTAGGTTTACTATATACATCTAACTTGCATTTGATTTTCACTCCAACTTGTGTAGACTTCTCCACTTTACCCTCTTAGTTGCTTAAAATTTGTTTGCCAATCTCTCTAGAAACATCCTAAAAGTTTAACAGATGTAATCCTTTCAACAGAGAGAGGCAGGGTACACGACTTTCTGCCAAATGAACTACTTGTTGAGCAATGATCCCTAAATATATGTGCATTCTTTTCTGCCAGTTACTCACTGCTGTAACAATAACAGCTGATTTTCCTGAGTACCCTAAGTTTTTTTGCCTTCTTGGTCCCTAGAAACTGCATCAAGAAGATCTCATTAATCTGTCATGAAACTTCAACCATATTTTCCAATGACTCCAAAAGTCTCTTGCAAAGTGCCTCCCCATTTTATGGCAATTGGAATGATTAGTGATGTTAATTTGCTTGCATGAAGTTTGAAAAATACTTATATTTTGCATCCTTTTTGCATGTCATTATTACTTCGATAATCATATATGTGATTTTTGTAAAAAATTGTTTCACATATGTATCCCAGGGATGGGGAAAAGATTGAACTGAATTCTTATGCTCAGTGTGATGAGATGGATTGTCAGTGTAAATATTCTATTGAGGATCATTCAAGTGCAATCACATTACGGCTTCATGCAGGCTACTATCATGATTGTTACGGAGAATTGCTGAAGGTTATCACAAGCGTTGTTATAACTTACCACTGATTCATGATTTGACTGTATTCCTTTCAACATTTGCTTGATCTGCAGGATTCTTTTCCTCATATAATAATAGGCCCAAATGCTGGTATTGCTGCCTACACGAGCTGGTTACCAACTCTTGTGAGTGTTTGAATGCATTTGTGTGATATTTGTATAACTAAACATAATATGAAGATGCTTATATCTCCGTTGTCATCTAGGAAATAATAAAGGAGCTCAAGGTTCCAGCAGTTTTTTCCGATTACTGTGAAGAAGCTTGCAATCTGGCCACTGCTTGTATAAGCACCGTAACAGGCACTGCTCCCAAAATTCAAGTGTGTTTCTTTTTGTGATGTACTGAATTATTGCAGCCTTAAAACTTTCATATGCATTGGAGACATTTTTCACATCTTCTGCAGATTCAGATAAATCCATTCAGGCATCCTCTTCGCCATGAACAAAGCGTCCTTTCCGTTCCTTGTCATTCCAATTGCTTTCTCTTCGGGTTGTGAAATTTTACGCTATGAGATCTTCAAATGAAGACTATATCACTATATATATGGCTCGAGTCTGCCGAGAGGAATAGGAACTTCTTGCTTGCCTGATTGCTCATAGATTATGTTTGTATTGAATGTAATTCATTGCTTTATATTTCTATCGACGCATTGATGCATAAATATTTGTTCGGGTTGTGTTGCAATAATTGTAAATTCTTATATCAAAGGTTTAGTTTGATACTAAATGAGTTGACCAAAGTATTAAGTTCGAGTCATTATTTTTTTTATAATTAAAGAAAAAGAATAGAAAACTATTGCCTTCGCTTTAAAGAAGTCGTTGGTCTAGCAAACGCGCTTTCACTAGTTTCACTTTCACCTCAGTAAAAATGGAAACTTTAACCAATTTATAAAATAAAAAAAATTAACCTCCTTTCCCACGCGTAGCAAAAAGTCAGTCTTCGTCTTCGTCTATCAAAATCTATATCCCCAGGCCATAAAATTTGACACCTGGCTTTCAATTTTCTATTCAAATAATCCAAATCCACAAGGAAAAAGTAAAATAAAAAATTCTCCGATCCTAAATTCCATCAAATCAAACCCTTCCCTTGATCTTGTAGTAGATGAAATCAAAGACGCAGCCCTCAAGCTTGGGTTGAATGCGTTCCAATTCATCAACTCAGACAATGGTATATAATCAGAGCAAGCTATGGTTGCTGAGACTCGTGTTTTTTCTTGGGTTAGGGTTAGGGTTTGAATTTGGGGATGCACTGAAAGTGCCGTTCAGAGTGAACGACGTGCTGCCGGTGCTGCCACGTCAGGTTTCATGGCCTGTGTTGAACAATATTCACAGTGCGGTTGATTTGCTGCCACAGTATATTGGATCATTGACGCCGCATAATGGAACGATTGCTTGGAACGGCGCGTGTTTTTTTGATAACGAGGCGAAGATTGAGTTCGCTGGTGCCGGTGATAGGGGAATTGGGGGCGGCGTCATTCATCTTACGGTCTGTGATTTTTTTATTTTTCTGTTTGACTTGATTATGCCTGTTGTTAAGAAATTTGCCGAATATAGGGATTAACTATTTTATTTAAGTGCAGAGTTTCATTTGATTATGCCAGTTGTTTAGTGGAGTATTTAGAACTGAGATATATGTTGGAAGTAACCAAACCTCCTAGATTCATAGTTGAACTTCATAGTTCATTCTAGTAATTTTTGTATGTGCTGTTGTATAGTTGAACTTCATAGTTTATCCATCAGAGAGGTACTCTCAGACTCTCTGTTTGACTTTTCATAGAAATGCTTATGTATATTGATGCTGCTGGCGATAGTATCATTCTTGTAAATTATGCATCTGATATTGTTTATTTGAACTCGTATGTAATCCATAACGCCTATGTGATTTAATAGTCCTGTGTTTTAAACTCTCTACTTCTTTACCACCAGACTGCAGCTGCGCACAGCTGGACCTGTATGGATATATATGTATTTGCCACTCCATATAGGATCACTTGGGACTACTATTTTTCAGCTCGAGACCATACACTGAAGATTGAGTCATGGGAGGAACCTGCTGAATTAGAATATGTGAGCACAACCTTTTTCTTATCATTTCATAATAACAGATTATAGATGTGACTTTAACTAGTTGACATCTATAACACCCTGAACAGGTGAAGCAGCATGGAATTTCAGTTTTTCTCATGCCATCTGGAATGCTTGGGACATTACTTTCCTTGGTCGATGTCTTGCCACTGTTCTCTAACACTGGTTGGGGACAGAGTGCCAATCTAGCTTTCTTGGAAAAACACATGGGAGCAACATTTGAAAAACGTCATCAACCATGGCGTGCCACTATCAATCCAAAAGATGTCAATTCTGGTGACTTCTTAGCTGTTTCAAAGATCCGTGGACGCTGGGGTGGATTTGAGACACTGGAGAAGTGGGTCACTGGTGCATTTGCTGGACATACAGCTGTATGCTTGAAGGATGAATTTGGTAATCTTTGGGTTGGTGAATCTGGACATGAAAATGAAAAAGTATGTGGTAAACATTCTGTATAATACATTATTTATATTGTTGTTGTCTTCCCAACTGTATTTTGTTGGTTCACATTTTTTTTAATCTTATAAAGGCAAATTCGAGGCATGCCGGTTCTAAAATTTTCCCACACTTCGATTTTCATGTAGGGCATAGTAAATCAAATAGGTCTTATGATCTTATCCTCTGAAATTTCATGCTGAACATTTTCTCGAACATTTTATGTTAGCTGATAAGTTTCCTTCAAGCATTAAAATTCCCAGAGAAAGGAATATATACGATTGCTTATTGGTTGGTCAGCATGTAAATGACATTCATATGCTCCTTTTAAGATCATTGTTTGATGAACTGCGACATAACTCTCAGAACCTGACTTTTTGATATTGATGAAGTTATGTGTTCATATATATCATTCTATTGATATAATCAAGAAAAGTGAATACTTTCAGAATTTGTTGATCTAAAGAATCTGAAAATCCAAGACTCCAGACTGGTTAAATTCATAATTTTTTGTTAGGATAATTATGCCTGGAAATTATTTAACATCTTATTGGGTCCTGGGGAATTTTATAAGGGGCTCCTCTTTTGGAAAACTTATGACTCATTAAAATCATAGGATTGGCATATTAATGTTTGCATGCTGACTTGTCTCTTTGCTGCTGCTACAGGGTGAAGAAGTTATTGATGTAATTCCTTGGGATGAATGGTGGGAACTGGCACTCAAGGATAGTTCTAATCCACAGATCGCTCTGCTGCCCTTAAATCCAGAAGTACGTGGTAGGTTTAACAATACTGCTGCCTGGGAATATGTTAGGCAGATGGCAGGCAAACCATATGGTTATCACAACATGATCTTTAGTTGGATTGACACTGTAGCTGACAATTACCCCCCGCCACTAGATGCTCACTTGGTATGAATGCATCTTCTATTTGGAATAAGATGTGTTATATCCTCTCCCATCAATTATATGACATCTTAATATTGGCCAAATACATGATTTCTGCATGTCTCTTTCAAAACCTTCAGCTTTTTTCCTTTATACCATTGCAGAGCAGTGGATGTGCATGTTCACTGGCATGAACATTTGTTTAAGTCATGCACAAATTAAGTTTGAATAGATAATTTCTTGTGGATGATGAATGCAAACTCTCTCTCTCTCATGTTTTTTTTTTTGGGTCTAATTACGGTATGGTTATACAATAGCTAGAAGTCTAAGATATTTTAAAAACTTATAGAATCTAATTTGATTTCAGACATAGTATAAGAATGTTCATCTTTCCAATTTTTACTGACCACCACTGTCTGCAGGTCATTTCTGTCATGTCTATGTGGACAAGAGTGCAGCCAGCATATGCTGCAAACATGTGGAATGAAGCTCTCAATATGCGGCTTGGGACTGAGGTAATGTGGTTTTTTTGTTACTGAACTTGTGTTCTTAACCTTCAATCACTACCTCTGCTGGTCTTGAGGTGAAGATGTGAAATGTTACCAATGATAAGATGAAGGCTACATAATATATCTAAGGTATGGCTCACATCAAACTGCAATGTGAGGCTAACTTCATTATTATGATGGAGACATTGTGTTGATGAGTTCCAAGATAAAATTGTAGTGATATCCACAGTTATATGTTTTTACGATTGGAAATGCAGTTTTGGGTCGTTTTGGCCTGATTCAGATATGAAGTTGAAGATTTAAAGGTTGATGGATGTCTTTATATGTTTAATTTTCTGGTAGGATCTGGACTTGCATGATATTCTAGCTGAGACTGAACGGCGAGGTATAACTTTCGATCAATTACTCACTATCCCTGAACAAGACGAATGGGTCTACAGTGATGGGAAGTCTACAACATGTGTCGCCTTTATTCTGGCAATGTATAAAGCAGCTGGAGTATTTCATCCAATCTCCGATTCCATTCAAGTAACTGAGTTTACGGTGCGTAGTAGCTACACTTTAGCCTCCTCTAATGGACTGCTTATCTTCTAATACCTTCTTTCGCTATTATCAGATCAAGGACGCGTACATGCTCAAAATATTTGAGAATAATATGACACGGTTGCCAAGTTGGTGTAACAACGATGAAGATCAGCTCCCATTTTGCCAGATCTTGGGTGAGTATAAAATGGAACTTCCACATTACAATACTTTGGAGCCATATGCCAATATGAATGAAAATTGCCCTTCCTTACCTCCAACTTATGAGAGGCCTGTTCGTTGCTGAACACTTTGATGTTGACTAGTTATGTGTGTGTGATATAAATATTCCTCGAAAATGACTATTGTTCTGAAGCCCAAGTTTGTAATATATCTTCCTCTTGGCTTAAGAGACATGCTTTCAGTTATCTTCTTCAATTTCCAAGTAATGAAACTGTACATATTTCCAGCTTATGCTTCTAAACACACTACACTATCGGTTTGCTATTTATAATAGAAGACTGATTCAGCTATTTAACATACAACATTTGTCACTGTGTGGAAATTTGGTGAAGAGAATAAAACCCAAGAGTCCAAATTATTAGTGATTAAGCTTCATTATTTCAGTAACATATATTCGAAGCCCAAATAAGCCGATATGGTAGTTTTCTTGCATCCTTTCTGCCTTATTAGCTCTTCACCACCAGTGCAACTCCTTGTTGATATGCCCATCTAAGGAAAACCTTGGAAGATAAAAATGGTGGTAGCATGGTTGATTTCCACCTTTGAACACCATGTACACGAAATCTCAATTAATTTTGATTTTCATTGTATAGAGCAGTAAGTGTTTTCCAAAACGGGGTTATATGCTTTAATCTATTGATATTCGATATATATAGTCTATAGATAATGCAAAACACAGATGAGGAGCAAGTTGAGCATGAGCATCACTTCAACATAACTAAGCCTTGATTGAGTGAAACGAGTTAGCTAACACACAAGTTAAGTCAATCATGCAAGCTCATAAGTCATAACTCACCTGTATTTATATATGTACTTTCAAGTGAATTGATAATATATTGGCATGAAGGAATTTACATACCATACTAGAGAGAGAGAGAGAGAGAGAGTTAAATATCTTCATCCCATAGTTCCTGAATAGTCTTGTAAGGGCCATAGATGGAGGTGTAGTCCACCCCAAGACAAGCTCTTCCTTGTGGAATTTCACCAATCATACCAACTTCTTCATCGCTCAATGACCAATCAAATATATTGATATTCTCTTTCATTCTCTCCTTGTTGAAACTCTTTACTACCACTCCAATCCCCTGCTCATAACCCCATCTCAATGCCACCTGCAAATCAAGACAAGCCCTCAAATCAAGCAGGGATTCTTTCAATCATTCTTACTTACCAACCCTTTTGCTTTAACCTTACTACCTGAGCAACTGTTTTCCCCTTCTTCTGCGCTATTTGCTTCAACACTGGTGATTCCATTACTCTATTTGTACCATAAAATGTCCCATATGCCCCTAGAGGAGAATAAGCAACCACAACAATTCCCTTCTCTTTGCAGAATTCTATCAACTTCTTTTGTTGCCAACCTGGATTCACCTCTACCTTTCATATTCCAAAAAAAAAACCCAACTTTATTTCCAATTAAAAAGACCAAAATTAATCAAGAATCTCTACAAACCAATGAATAAAGATATAGCTAGCACGGTATTCACTTGATTAACAGCAGGTTGAATCTTAGCAATGGCCATGATTTCTAGAAGCTTCTTGCAAGAAAAATTGCTAACTCCAATAGCTTTGGTGATCCCAATCCTCTGGCACTCTTCCATGGCTTCCCAAACCGACTTCAAATCCATGGTCAGAAAATCCTCTGCTTTAATAGGATACTCAACTTTTCCAGGCTTAGCACTCACCGGCCAATGTATCAGATACAAATCAATGTAATCCATTTTAAGATTCCTGCAAATCCCCACAAATTCTAAACACAAGCTCAAAAATTTCATAAATCCTCAATTTCCAAGTTCAAAAAAAAAAAAAAAATCGTTAATTACTCGAAAGTCCTCCGAAGAGCGGAAGCGACATGTTGGCGATGAGCATCACTGCACCAGAGCTTAGAAGTGACGAATAACTCGTCACGAGATTTAATCAATCCGCGGTTTATAGCTTCGGCTATGGCTTCACCGAGTGGCTGCTCTGAATTATACAGAGCGGCGGTGTCGAAATGCCTGTACCCGAGTTCGATTGCATTTAATACGGCGGCTCTGGTGGTTACTGAGTCAACCGGGGGATCGGCGGCGGTGCCGAATCCCAAAACAGGGAGTTTTCCGGTGCCTGATTTCAGAGGGATTTCAGGGATGGTCATCATCGGATAAGATTTTGGGGGTGATGGAGATTTTTTTTTTTTTTTTTCAATTAGGACAACGGTGAGTTATTTATATTAAAGTCCTTTCAATTCGATTATTGAACTAAAATATGATGAAATTGTCCATGAATGTTGAAGACTACTATGGTCCAATCAGCCCAAGTCTCTTCTTGATTTTATCTGTGAGTAAATGCAATATACATATATGAGTTTGCCAAAATAGGTGTGTTTTCCTGTTTTACAAGATTATATTTTCAAAACTATATTATATGACTTTTTTACTTGGAAACAAGAAAAAAAAAATCATTTAAAAGACTCTGGAGGTTATTAACATATGTTTAATTTTGTTCTTTTGTAAAGTTTCTTAGAAAGCATTTTGGGAAAAGGAATATTTGATAGTTTGGAGTCTCAATCATTATAAATTTTATATAGCAAAAAACTCATATGAAGTTGTCTCAATTTATATGAGACGAAACTCATTTAAATGATTTTATATAATATTATATTGATGACCACATCTTATAAAAAATTATGTTGAACGGTTTAACATATTTTACTAATCATATGAACTTCATCTTATATAAAATCTCCCATGACACATACTCAATTTATAATCACTCACGGGTGAATTAGGAACTCAAGTTAGTAAATGGAGTTACATTTATCTACCCAAAGTTAAGGTGACATGCAGTATGATCAAGTAAAATTAAATTTGTTAAATAAAGTCATAATTTAATTTCGTGTTGGTCCAATCTAATACACCAACATATATCCTTGACTCTAATATAAATCTAAGATAGACTTCAGTAAATCAAAGACCATCTTAATATTATAAAAACTACGATTTATTTTAGAGATCTTTATCTTTCGTTATCAAATGTGAAGTATGCTCAAGTTGTAGGAAGAAAGAAGTTTAATAATAATTGATGACGACTTTAATGTAAAGTAGTTTAATTTCCCTTCTCTACAAATCTATATCTTTTCATAACCCACAGTTTCAACTCTAATTCTAGACGCTAAGTCTGTAGATTACGATTAATATCGTAAAATCACTTTCTTAACAAAACATTTTCAACTTTCAAATATAAACCCTACGAATCCTACTCAACAACGTACCTACTTTCATTAATCGATACGATCAAAGTTATATATATATATATATATATATATATATATATATATATATATATATATATATATATATATATATATTGTAGGGGACTGAAATAGATACAGATCAAAAGGAAAAAAATAATCAAATTACCAATCATTCAGATAAAATTAGATATCAGATACACGAATCGTCAAATAATCACCCAGTCCAGTAAAAAAAACCTTAATAAAAATCTAAACCAAAATTTAAAAAAAAAATTGAAATAAAAAAAACTATGAAAACAAATATTGGTACGTCTGGGTTGTATTTACTTCTTCGCGAGCTTGCTTTTAACCCAATTGAAGCCGACGGTTGCGCCTACCTTAACTTTCCTCGCCGCCACCTTGGATTTTCCGAAGCCGGCTGAAGCCGCCACCTTGGTTTTCTCGAATCCGGCTGAAGCCACGTCCTTTGTCCGGCCGAACTGGTGGCTCACTTTATCCGATAGAGTAGGGGCGGAGCCGCCGAGCCGTGTCGGATTATTGGGGGCGGTGGTGGTGACGGCGGAGCTGTTTCCTCCCCATGGATTATCTTCGTACGCCATTGAAATTCTGTGGAATTGGATTCTGAATGAAATCTTCAGAGAAGAGAGAATTTGGGTTTAGTTGATGAGATTGAGTATTGTAATCAGTGATATGATGGGGATTTGGAATTAGGGTATTTATACGGAGAGTTGTGGGAGAAAGTATTGTCTGTGTGCGTGTCCAACTTAACTACGGTGTCCTTTTAATACTGTTTTTCAGATGTCTATTTGGAATTGAAAAATATGAGTTAGCGTGTTTTAGGAATAATATGGTCCGCGTCCTTCTACAACTTCTACGTTGGAGTCATATTCATACATGAATTTTTTTTTTTATTTAGGTATGATTTGATCACTTATATTTAATGTTTCGTCTTGACATTTATTTTATTTAATATATGTCACGTATTAATTAATAATGTTATTTCATATATGTAATTTGTGATAAATATTTTGAAATAAAAGATAAAATATAGAGTATGATAAAAGATCTCGTGCATGTTATGATTGGTCAGAATTAGTTATTACTTTTATGTATATTGTCTCATTTTATTATCTCTAATTTGGGAATAAAATTGTATAAAAAGTTTAAAATGATATTTAGACTGAAACAAAATTTAAATTTCAAAACGATATTTATTATGAAATAGAGAGAGTAACGTAAATATTTGGAAGTTTATTAATTTGAGGTGCGGTTGGATTTAATTAAAAAATGTCAATTAATTTGTAAGAAATGTTAGATATTAAACATCAATTAAGTAGAATTGGATGTAGAATATTGACATGGAAATTATATACTCCCTCCATTCCTAATTAAGTGACGTCCTACAGCTAGAGATGCCCAAACGGTTTCCCGGTTCCGGTTCGAACCGCTGAACAAACCGGCGGTTTTCGGTTTTCCTTTTTTTTTTTTTTTGGGTTTTTTTTAATCTATGATTCTATGATCCAAATTTAAACTTTAATGTTTGTTTTGAAGTATAAAATATCATGAGAAAATGTAACTCGGAATAAAAAATATATTGAAGAATTGTATTGATCAAACTTTTTCAATAAACTTGTCAATATAATATAACTTGGAAAATTATTACAAGTTGGAACACTTAGAACTATATATAATTTATGATCTAATGATTCTAATCTATTACAAATGTTTGTATATATTACAATTAAACTTGTCAATATAACTTGGAAAATTATTACAAGTTAGAACTATATAGTCTATATCTAATCTATGATTGAATGATTCTAATCTATTACAAAAGTTTATACTATATATTACAATTACAAAAGTGAGCATAAAAAAATGAAAGAGCTTGAGTTTCATTTTAAGTTTGGAATTGAAATTTCAAACTTAAAATGAAATTGCCTATGTATCCTTAATTGAAATCGAATTAAGGAATCAAAGCTCACGTAGTTCTCTTACCTCAACTTACCTTTTTCACTCGTCGAGGTTGACGCCACTTCCGCCGGAGGATGTTGTGTTTGAGTCGTAGCCATACAAATCTTGTCCACCGTCCTCCATGTGTGACAAATTGAGGTTTTGTTGACGTTTGGCGGCTTTGACCCAATCGTCAAGAAGCATAAGGTTTTGGACATTTTCAACGGCCAAGTTTGCTCTCCTCTCACTCAAAGTGTGGTCCGATACGCTAAAGGCATGTTCAACCGAAACCGTGGAGGCGGGACATGCAAATATTTCCTTGACAATAATTGTTAGTATAGGATATGTGGTGATCCTTCGTGACCACCACTTTAATAGATCCAAATTGTTCTCAAATGCAATTGATTCAAAAGTAACACTAAAATAAGAATCCAATTCTTGTGATGAATTAACACCTCTAGCTTTTTTTTGAGTTCTAATATCATAAAAATTATAAAATTGAGAAAGAGTATCACCAAAAGTAGACGAAGAACTACTAGAACCTACATTATGATGTCGAACTACATCTTCACTACTACATGATTCACCATACATTGTTTTATATTCTCTAAATAAATCATACAAATAATTTTTCGCCCGTTTAACCACTTCACTAGAATTAGGCACATATTCAACTTGATCATAATCACTAATATAGCCAAAGGGGAACAATGCATTATAGTACATAGTTAAAAGTTCTTCTAATCCATCTTCTCTAATCCTAGAATCTAATAATTTTGCACATAAATATAGGGGGGTATCTCATGATAATATTTTAACCATTTAGCTTTCATCATAATAATGGCATCACTTAAAATAGGATCATCTTTATAAGAATTCATTATCAAAGCAATTTTAACACATTGATCTAAAGCTAAAGGAGATGTAGGATAATAACATCCACTTATTTTATTAGTGCCTTCTTCAAAAAATTTTAGCATACCAATCATGTTTATACAAGAATCCCAAGAATGAGCAAATAACATGACATTACTATCTCCAAATTCCATAAAAAAAGCACATAAAAGTTCTCTATAATTATATGAATCTTGAAGCATGTAATAAGTAGAATTCCACCTATGTTCCACATCTTTCACAAATTTTTTTACTTCAAATCCATTAATTTTACAAAATCTAGCCCATTTTTTTCGCATTTGTATGGTATGACAAATTAAATTAATTGCAACTCTAATTTTGTCTATTTCCTTTTGTAAAGTTGTTAATCCATCTTGAACACATAAATTAAAAACATGACACATGCATCTAGTATGAAAAATATCACCATTTAATGAAGGTTTACAAAAATCAATTAACGTAGCCAAGCTCGCTTTATTATTAGTTGCATTATCTAAAGCTATAGCAAATACTTTTGTTAATATACTATAATTATTTAAGCTATGTATTATTTTTTGTGAAATATGTAAACCGGTATGACTTTCATTAAAATCAACAAAAGCAATTAAACGTTTTTTAGCATCCCATGCATCATCAATCCACTGACAAGTAATGCCCATATAATCATTCTTTTTATAAGGATCTTTCCAACAATCAACACATATTGCAACTTTTTGTTTAAGGTTAGCTAAATCTTGCATAAGATTATATATTTTTTCACGAACTCTTTTATCAATATCCCTAGTGGCCGTGTTCCTATTTATCATTCTAGCCGGTGGTTGCAAATATTGACTCACATAATCTTGATAATATTCATCGGAAGCCCATTGCAAAGGCAAATGTTTAGAAGCAATAAAATCGGCGGTGTATTTCCTAAGTTCAAGTTGGCTAAATTTAAACATTAAAGAATCCATACCTTGTGAAGACCCGGTGAATCCTCGTAGTTGTGTTTGAGAAGGAGCCAATCCAACCTTGTCGGGATGCTTCTTCGTGACGTGGTTGTTGAACGTTCCATATCCTCCTCCATGCTTGAACTTGTATTGCTTCCCACAATGATTGCACGTTACTATGTAGTCAACGACACTATTAGGCACGACCTCCTTCTTGAAGTGAACGGAGAAGATATCACTTCGAAGTGAAGAAGGTGCTCTACTAGAGGGGGTACTCCCTTGTGTGTGTTGCACGGTTTCTTCCTCTTCATCATCATCGGCTGAGGCTTGGGCGATTTGTTCCCCCAAATCGACATCTTCATCAAGCTCGTCACACCATCGATCAATTAGCTCGTCTTCGTAGGATTGTTGAGGTGGCATGGGACTCTTTCCCCTAGCATGAGACGAGGAAGCGGAAGAACCTCTTCTAGACATGATGATAGCAAATAAAAAAATCGAAGTGGAAGTAGAACTACAAGTAGATGATAATACGAACTAAAAAAAGAAATTTGAGAGCTTTTGAACTTGATATATTAAAGTGAGCAAGAATGCAAGAGAATTGAGAGAGAGAGCTTGAGAATTGGTGTGAAAAAATACAACATTTGAACCCCTATTTATAGATCTCAAAAATCAAAAAAAAAAAATGGACGCTCCGGTTCGGTTGAATCGGCGGTTCGGCTGATCACAACCGTCCATCTCCAACGTTCATGTGATCTCGGCCGCCCGTTTCAAAATTGATGGAAACCGCCGGTTCAAACCGGCGGTTTCGGTCCGGTTCCGGTTCAGCCGGTTTCCAACGGCTAATTGATCTCCTCTGTCGATCCGCAACGGCTAGTATAGTTTAAACGTGAGCCGTACACGTGTCCAAGGCAAAAATTTAAAAATAAATAAATAAATAAACCGGCGGTTGGAACCGTCGGTTCGCCGGTTTCTAAACCGCGAAACCGAAACCGAACCGTGATATGGCGGTTCCCGGTTTCGGTTCGGAACCGAAACCGGACCGCCGGTTAGCTGAACCGCCGGTACACGGTTTGAACCGGCCGGTTCACGGTTTTCTGAACCGTTTGGGCATCACTACCTACAGCTCAACATACAAATTAAGAATAATTTTATTTCTTAATATACCCCTCATTAATTAAGATTTTCTTTGACAATAATTATTACTGGTGCATGCCTCTATTGAAAACATAGGTATTATACAATGTATTTAATTTAGACATTAATTAATCATAGGGGTATATATGGAAATAATACACAAAACGTCAATTAAATAGGAAAAAATTTAAAGTTTCAAAACGACACTTAAAAAGGAATGGAGGGAGTATTAATTAATTAAAAGCTTATTTACTATAATTAATTAATGATATTGATTTGAGAGTTGAAAGGTCATATATTAATTTCTACATATGAATACAACAAGACAAGACCTCTTACCTAAATTCAAAGTAGGATGCAACAAGATAACACTTGAAATTCACAAAGTTTGTAACATCAACATAAAAAATAAGTTTCACCTAAAAAGGGAAAAATATTTATTTTACAAAAAGTGGGAATATTGTTCTTGTTAGGGCTTTTCCCAAAGCTGATTCTTATGTATTTAAAAATGGAACCAATCCGCTCTGGGCTATTCTGAGAAAGTAGATTCTCATACGATATTTTTTTGTTGGCCCAAAGCGAAAGCTATAACAACTGTAAGGGCATTTTTATTTATTTTATAACTTAAAAAATATCCAGGCATGTGATGTATCTTTCATGGTGATTTTAATACACTAAATCAAAATCCTCTCACACCATGTGTTGTATTCAAGCATTTAATATAAATTAATAGTAAAACATTACTTTTAATACAAATTACTTGGCAACTAAGCATAACATTTATGTCAAATTACCTTATCTTATAACTAATTTTTTAAATACGACTTATGTCAAATTACCTTATCTTATAACTAATTTTTTAATTACAGTCCTGAGTGATGCACAACTATGCCTACAATTAACTTATAAGATCGGGGACATGTAAGTTTTTAAATCTTTATTGCCTTTCTTCACTCTCAAGCTCATTCAAATATATATATTTGTGCAAAACATCTTGATGGTGATTCTTCATATAAATATTTTATCTAAACAGATAATTTTCTTAGAAGTGATAAATTAGATTGTCCAGTTCAATAATGGAGCCAGGCAATATTACCAAAAATACTTCAGGCCAATAAATAGTACTGTCAAGACGGGGTTGATTTTTTTTTCAATAGTTATTATTACTACAAAAAATGACAAAAAACCACACATTGAAATGAAGATATATACAAACCATAACCTTTAATTCAAATAATCTTTACATGTACAAAAGTTAATAAACCAATGAATTCCCAACCGACAAACATAAACAATAGATTAAAAAAGAAAAAAGAAATAAATTAAATGTAGAGTAAAGATCCATGATATCATCATGAGCTAGCTAGGGTTGAGCAATACATATTCCATATTTCTGCATCTATTGCTTATGAGTAGCCTTTTGGTACTTATTTTTGACCCACTGGAATCCGGCGGTGGCTCCGCTCTTGACCTTCTTGACGCCGGTGGTCGCCGCCGTCTTGGTCTTGTCGGAGAATTTGGAAGCCGAGTTGCCTGAACCGGTGTTGGCGGGGTAGCTATACATAGGCTGAGGGTCCCACTGATCAGCCCACGAAGTCTCGTATGAAGTACTGTTTGTTGCCATTATAATTCTGCAATGCTTTTTAACCCAAAACAAGAGCAATGAGAGAGAGAGATATTTGAGGAGAGAAAATGTAGAGAATATTTGTATTTATATGTGAAGAGTTGGTAGTTTCTAGAAGGAAGAAGAAAGCGTGGCGGCACAATTGACTAGCAACAATATAATTGACCCTACTTTTAATTACATCACATGGATCATTTCTTTGAATTTTCCTAATCCCCATTGCTTGGTCAAATTATTACCAACACAAATTATTATAATATGTCACTATGTCGTCACGCATCATATTATTTCAACTTTGACAAAATTACAAAATGGACATATTATTTCATTTGTTTAAACATTAAAGACTGCCATCTGTGATAAATTATATATTGCATAGAATGAAACCGTTTATGTAAATAAATCACATGATCAAAAGAACTTTAAGTACATAGATATATTTGGAGTAACGATAACATTAATTAATTTTCTTACATGTTGCTCTATTTTTAATGTTAAGCACCTCAATTTTTACATTTCTTTGCATATTTGTAATTTAAGAGTTAGGAGATTATAATAGAGGTAGATACTGACTAACAAATCTAATATGTTATTTTTGCTCATCAAAGCCTGACCTTTAATATTCATCAAGATATCAGAACCCCAAACCTTTAGGATGAACCAAATTTACTGGGGTTCAACTTGAGTGATAGCATAATTGTTTTTATATAAATATGTGGAAAATAAATACAAAGTATCATATTGAATATATTTATTTGATGGATTATATGTACACGTCCTAAATTGATCAAACCAACCATCCTCCCAAAAATTGGTTTAGGAGCCTCTGGATACATCTAGAAATACGCCTTCCAACTTGGGCCGCCAAAGAAAGACGTGGATAAATATATGTGCTAGAAAAACACGTTTATATTAATTTGATTGGGAAGTTGAATAAGATTTATTGCTAGCTATGAATGTGAGTTTGGACTTGTCAATTAGATATGATCAGTTTGGCCATTTCTCCTTAATTATTTTATTTTTAATAGCAAATATCATATCAATATTGACAGGAGATCAAAATAAGAATAATTTAATTCGGGAAATTAATTCAAATTATTAAATTAACCAAACTGAACCAAAATCATTGATCCCACGTATTGTCGCTCGAGTTTTGGTTTCCTACTTTAACATACTAAAGAATTGGTCTGGTTTAACAAAAAACATTATTAACAATTTGAACTAAAACGACTTTCAATACCCAATAAAATCATTTTTATATATTCTTAAATCTGTTTAAATTATCACATTTTAGACTTTTTACTTGCGGTTAGTTGTCCTACTCATGATCCGATAATCAGTTACTTTTACTCACAGCCATTCAGATTTCTTTAAATTTTCAGTTTAATAGCGGTCTTCCTTATCTGATATTGAATGTATTGTGTTGAAAGAGACATAAAACTAATAAAATATAACCAAAAATACAGAAAATTGCGTGTTGTTTATATAAGAATAAAATGTCAAACCATTCTGAAATTTGGTTAACCAAGTTAACCAACCTTCCACGTAGCCGACTTTTCTAGCATTATTGTCAAACACATTATTTTCTTGCACAATTAATGTTAATTAATATAAGTTTCAAAACTCATGTAAAACGATCTCATGGGTAGTTACAGTGAGATAGAGCTCCATCACCCACAAACAACATGTAAATTGTAGAATTTGGATTGTAGATTGATCTGTCTCACACAATACTATAAAAATCCATAAGACGATCTCACAAGAGATTCACTCTATTTTCTTGCATAATGTTAATTGGTTGAAATTTATAATTGCACCAAACTTCAACCCCTTTGAAGTTGACACCATGACATTAGTTTTCACACTTGGAATTAAAATGCTAATCGAACAAGCAAACACCATTATGCCAAATGTATTAACAACTAAATAAGTTTATTACTTTGAAAAAATCCCAGGAGCTAATCCAAAATCACCTACTCGATTGACAAGCATAGCTTTGATAGCTGCTTTATCTGCCTGAAGTCGTGTAAATCAGAAATGAACAAATCAAACTTTAATTACATCACCACATTCCTCATAAATATATTGCAATAATAATTCAAAAACATTATCTTCGTGATTCATCTCATCCTCCATCTGGATGGCCCCACCATTAGGCACCACAAATCAACGATCAGGATGTCTAGGCCCCCATGCCCAATCCAATTTTAAATTTGGACACATTAATACAAAACATGTTAAATAATAATACTAGTTTAATTAAATTAAAAAGATAAAAGTTAGAAAAAAGACAAGAAAAATTATTGAGAGAATATGTTGAATCAGTTGCTACGAAATTGAGCATCTCTCTCTCTCTCTCTCTCTGTATATATATACCAAAAACAGCTCTCTCTCTCTCTCTCTCTCTGTATATATATACCAAAAACAGCTAAAATTAAAAGACCCACTACAAAATTCAAACAAGAATGAAACTCAAAATTTGTATAATTGCTGTAAATTTACTGTTACTCTTTATTGCCAATAATCCAACTCCAGTTTCAGCTCATTTCTTCCCCAATATTACATCAATCCCTTCTTCTCTAATCCCAAACGCAACAATCTGGGATGCTTTCAACACTCTCTCCGGCTGTCAGAAAGGCGTGAAGGCTCAAGGTTTAGCAAAACTCAAGAAATATTTCCAACATTTCGGCTACCTCAACACCTCCTACGATGATTTCTCCGACGACTTCGACACCTACCTCGAATCCGCCGTCAAGAACTACCAGCTCAACTTCAACCTCAACGCCACCGGCGAGCTCGACGCCTCCACATTGAAGCATATCGTACAACCTCGATGTGGCAACGCCGACATCGTTAATGGCACTTCGACCATGCGTTCAGGCAAACCGTCGAACACCTACAGCGCAGACCCTACGATTCACACGGTGGCGCATTACACCTTCTTCCCCAACAGGCCGCGGTGGCCGCCACGGAGGTCTCAGCTCACCTACGCCTTCTCTCCGGAGAACCAGCTATCGGACGCGATAAAAGGCGTGTTCTCACGCGCGTTCGAGCGGTGGTCGGAGGTGACGCCGCTGACGTTCGTCCAGACGACGTCGTTCAACCGGGCGGATATCAGGATCGGGTTTTATAGTGGAGATCACGGTGACGGTGAGCCGTTTGACGGCGTGTTGGGAACGCTGGCGCACGCGTTTGCACCGCCAGTTGGAAGGTTCCACTTGGACGGTGACGAGAATTGGGTGATCGACGGTGACTTTATCAACTCTTCTCCGATGTCGGCTGTGGATCTGGAGTCGGTTGCGGTTCATGAAATCGGGCATTTACTCGGGTTGGGTCATAGTTCGGTTGAAGAGGCCATTATGTACCCGACTATTACATCAGGTATTCGGAAAGTGGAGCTGGCCAATGATGACGTCATGGGTATCCAGGAACTATATGGGTCTAACCCGAATTATAACGGGTCGGAGCCCACTTTGACTCCCAGGGATCAGAGCGACACGAATGGAGCTCCATGTGTGGACTACTCTTGGAGCCGAGGATTCATATTGGTTGTTGGATTATTGTTGTTATTATAATTTTTATTTTTATTTTTTGAAAAATATTCTTTACTCATGTAAACTAGAATGTTTTTATATATAGAAATTATACATGTAATATGATTTTTTGTATAAATAAGTTACAGTATTATTTTAGTCCTATTATTGTGTACAGCTTAATTGAGATTCAAATTGTAGTATTAATATTGCAATTTGCAATTGAGCCTGCATATTCTAAATATTCAATACGTTTCTACTTTTTATAAAAGAAAAGGTCAAAATTTTGGAATTAGGAACCTTTGAAATACAAGAATAAACGAATCCAATTATGTCATCAAAATAAAAGTTATGTTGACTATAAATAAAAGTTAAAAGTCAGTTGTTATCTTGTTTAATCTATTCTTGAAGAAATCGTATTTTATTTTGTCAGAATCAATTGTATGTTGTTTCCAAATTAAGAATTGAAATGGTTGGAGATCTTAATTTGTGATAGTAAAGGTAAAAGAAATAGTTTAAATACTAATTTTGTGTACAAATAAGTACTTCAAAATCGTAAAATATATATTACGTAATATTCAATTTTGAATTAATTTATTTTCTGTTTTAAATTTTACATATTATAATATTTTTAAATAAATCATATATTATAATATTCATATTTATAATTAATATATAATAACAATCAAATAATTTTAGTTATAAATTTAATTTCTATGGACCACATGGGTGATCGGGTTGTAGATTGACTCGTTTTACGCAATGCAATAAAAATCCGTGAGACGGTCTCATAAGAGACTCACTCATATATAAATCATTTCAAGTGTAGTTATAAAATTAACTAGTATAGAACCCGTGTAATACACGAGATTTTATAAAAAAATTTAGATAAAACTTGGTAAAATATGAAAAATGTAAATATTATTTATATATTAAAATTAAATATATGGTTTGTGTAGTACATATCATTTAATTTTACATTTAATATAATATAATATGATTAAATAATTATTTAATTGTAGAATTATAATTAGTTCCATTTATTGAGGATCATAATTTTTTTATTTATTATTTTGAAAAGAATATATATTGTTATATCTATTATGTTATTCAACACACCCATCATTTTTTTTATTTTTCTTTTCATTTTTAATGGCTATAACAATCCTCAATTTTTCTTTTCAAGTAAACGATAAAAAATGAAAGTCAAAATTTAACAAATAAATTTCATAATTTATTTTAAAACACATATTCAAAAAAATTATTCAATATTATTAATTAATAATTTGAACAACGATTTTCAATCGACCCACTTTTATTTTAGTTTTTTCTATTTATTTATATATTTTTTTAAAACATTTAAATTTAACAAATTTCAATTATGTAAATAATTTATATTATTGAAGTTTAGCATATATTATTTAAATAAATCTATTAACATTTTTATATTATTTAATTAGTAATGTTTCTTAATAGCATAACATTTAAAATAATTAATTAGTTATATTTAATATGAAAATATTATATATTTGACATGTGACACTTTTGTTTTACTTTATATATATATAAATTAGCCCCGAATGAGTATAGGTAACTGATCATTTTGTTTCCTAGTTATATTAATTAATCACCACAAAAGTGGAGGTTTAGGCCCAATAAAGTTGTGATTTATTTACTATTTCTAAGAAACTTAAGGCCCGCAAAGGAATGGGTTTAATGTGGAAGACAAGGGTAATAAGTTGGCCCATCTTATTACTAACTATTGAAAGAGGATTGGACCATTCTAGCAACCAACTGGACTAGGCTTTCGAAGGTCCATCTATAATTCATAAAATATTAAACACAAAAATTCATGTGAGACGATTTCACGAATAGTTACCATGAGATGGACCCCATCACCGTAAACAACACGTGAATTGTAGGGTTTGAATTGTGGATGATTGAATTGTAGTTGACTCGTCTCACATAATGCAATAGAAATACGTGAGACGATCTCTTCTTTTCAACTGTGATACTCCTTACTGATTGATGATCACTGTCAGTGGCTTTGCAATGCCATTAAAAATATTGATTGATTATTTGGTGGTCCAATATCATTAGAGATAAAAATGGACCATATCAATAGCTTGATGTGTGGACATTTCATAGCGTGTGATGTTTCTGCTACGTCTATTGAATAACAAATTTTTAATCAAATTGATTTTGCATATATAATCAGTCAGATCACTTAAATATATGGTCCAATCAATTTAATATCAATAATATTATAATATACTAGTTATATTTTACTTGAGTTAAAAATTAAGAATATATATAAGTGTTGGGTCTAGGCTGTATGCTTGTCATCTGATTTGATTGAGATATTTAGTTATGTAAGGGCATAATATAAATGATGGGCTTCATTTGCTTACTTTCCACTTGCCCTTTATTATCACACACTAATTTGAAGAATTTCACTAAAATTATTAATTAAATATTGTTATGTAAGATGACATTATGAAAAAAATGCATATTTTACTGTAAGACAACATCCCCCTCTAAATAACTAAAAACAAAAACAAAATCTTTACAATATTAGACTCATAAAAATGTAAATCATGATGATAAAAATTATTAATCAATAAACAAAACTAAGTACTACTTTGAAAATTGAAATAAAATTGTATAAGTAAAAAAACAAATCATACCAATAATGACGTCAGAAAACAAACATATAGCTTGTTGTGAGTTGTGGCAAACACTCGATAAAGAGAATTGTATTTGGTATCCTCTTCCATAGTTAGAGAGGGAGGCTAGGAATTTGGAAATTTTCTTCAAAAATTTCACTTGAGATAAAAATTGAAATACCACAATGTATTATTTCCATTCTCAAACGTAATAAATTTTCTTGTTTTATCCATTTTTAATGTTCATGACAAAACTATTATCCAAATAAAAAATATTTAGCCTTATTTGCCATATCCACTTCTTTTGATTTGTTAGAATGTTAGCTTTAGAAAATGGTAAGTGAATAAAAATAAAAAACATGGCAAGCAAGTGCCGACATTGTCACATTCAATCGGAACACTTTGTCCACACCCATTCTCAATATGGCAACCAATGGATAAAAAGTGATCCACTTGCTTCCGGATTGTACGGATATTAGGAACCCTAATTAATGTAGGGTCCACCACCCATTATACCGTCGTCATTTCAAAATAAATGTTCGTTCTAATGTTTTTGTCGTATATTAAGAACACAAAAACCTACATGAAATTATCTCACGAAGAGTTTTTATGAGACGAATCTTTTTTACCCACAACTCTAACCCATTTTCATTAACTTACATGTGAATTGTGTAGTGTGGATTGTGGATTGACCCGTCTCACGTAACATGATCCGTGAGACGGTCTCACATAAGACGTACTCAAGATTATGAATTTTTTTTACTTCAAAATAAATGTCGTTTTAGAAGGAATATAAAAATTGGATAAATACATCCTTAAGAACAAGGAATTTATGAATCAAAATTGAAAAGAGAATCAAATTAACTATATAAAAAGTATCATATTAAATCCCTAAATTTTAACTAATTAAAGAATATCAATAATCATAATTCGAGAATAAAATAGTATAAAGTCTAAAACAATATTTAATTTGAAATAAATTTTTGACTCTAGCATGACACTTATTTTGAAACGAATGGAGTATAATATTAATATTATAAGATTTCAAAATAAGTATTATAGAGATAAATGACATAATAAAGTATGATAAGAAAATATAAAATTTAAACATTTGTTAAATTTATATGTACATATTTTCAAGTTAATAACCGAATAAATAAATGTATGATAGTTAAACACACGAACATGACACAAATAACCGAATTATCACCGTTAATTAAATCTAATAAATAGATAGACATCTAATGCATGGATCTACATCTACTCATCTATTTGTTTTCATTAGATGTAAATTAAGAGTAAGGGAAGAAAAAAAATTTAAAGTTGGGGATCAATTTACTTTACATTTTTATATGTTTGATCAGTCTTTTTCAGGCTATATATTAATCTTTAACAGGTTATGTTTGTCAAATGTCAATTAATGTATATTGACTAATTGATTTTTTTCTTTGCTAATAAAATATTATCATATGTGTTGTCCCGTATTAAGTCATTGTGGGTCTATATATATAAAGATATCCCATCTAGAAATTGTCTTTCAAAATTTAACTTATTTATTTCGAAGTATTTGTTTTTCAGATCTTTATATAATTTTTTTTTTTTTTAAGATTATCCTATTGATAATCATAAAACCTCCTAATTCCAACCATTAACATGTGCATTTTTTTTTACTAAGTTTAGACATTTGATTAGAACCCCTATATTTAGGATTAATTTGATTATTTTCATTTTTTTAATCTTAATTTTTTAATTATTTAAGGGTAAACTAGTCGTGCATAAATGATGTGTTAGACTCCTTGCATTGAAAACCAGACAAAATTTAAAAAATAAAAATTTAACCTCAACCCAAACGGGAAATATCCGTCCCATGCTGCCCCAATATAATGATATACATATGTATTAATTAACTATGTTTAAAAAATTATCATTTATACTCAATTCATGTTTAAAAAATAAAATCAAGTATTTTTTCAAATTTTAATTAATTTGACCAATACAACCCTAATACTCTGTTAAATTATTCTAGACTTCTTAAGATGACTTTTGCAAGTTCAAACTTGTGCTTTAGAAGAATTTGTGATTGTGAATTTTGAAAATCATGTATTTGTTTTGGAATTTCGTAAGATTGGATTATAGTTAAAATATCATTTTTATATCGAGAATTGTAGAAAAAATAGATGTTTTTATTGAAAATTATAGAAAAAAAAAGTAGAATACGATTATCAGATTCTATAAATCCCCATCCAAACATGAATTAAATTGAACACATCCAAAAAATTCAAATGAACTAATTGCATTAAAAAAAAGGGGAAATAGCCCCCAATACACAAATCAATAAAATAATATGCGCCTGTTACACTTTTTTTTTTTGGTAAACTCCAAAACTACACAATTGTAATTTGGAATTACCAAACTACACATTTTCTCTATTTGAGTCAACAGCCGTCTGAAAAAGTTCTGATAAGTCACTGAAAAAAATCGGAGTGATATGACATACGTTTGTTTTTTTCCTTCACATGAATACAGTATTTGTTGGATTACCATTATAAAGAACTCACACTCGCATTGAAATGTAATGAAAAATAAGTTTTAAAGAGAAATTCGTGGGAGGTTTAATTGTTAAATTAAATTTCGTTGAATTTTTGTGGGTGCTTTGATCAATTTCTTGCAATTTTCATGAGTATAGAAGAATGTTCTATTAATTATCGTGGGAATTTCGAGTATTTTGGAGAATTTCGTGGAAACATCTTTCAATTTCGTTGATGTATTTGAAGAATTTCGTGGATTATTGTTAGAGGTATGTTATTTTGTTAAATGTTATTTATATATTGGTTTATAATTGCCACGAAATAATATATATGTCACGCACGACCCACGAAAATAATATACATGCCACGAATATAGCCACGAAATTTGCCACGAAATAATAACCATTCCACGAAATTATATGTATTTAGTATAATGAAGTAATGCCACGAAATTGCATGTCACCCACGAATTTAGGCATGAAATTGCATGCCACTCTTGCTTACATTGATATATAATATAATATTCATTCACGAAAATAATATACATGCCACGAAAATAGCCACGAAATAAATAAACATTCTACGAAATTATATGTATTTAGTATAATGAAGTAATGCCACGAAATTGCATGCCACCCACGAATTTAGGCACGAAATTGCATGCCACTCTTGCTTACATTGATATATAATATAATATTCATTCATTAAAGTTGGATATATAATAAATATTATATTAGTGTTGCATGTCACTCCACATGGCAATCCACAATTAGCCACTAAATTGCATGCTCATATTATATATAATATTTATTAGTTAATGCTTAGCCACGTATTTGCATGCTCATATTATATATAATATAATATTTATTAGTTAATGCTTAGCCACGAAATTGTAGGCTTGTCACGAATTAGCCACGAAATTTCATGCTTATGTATATGATATTTATTAGTTACATGCTTAGCCACGAATTTGCATGCTTATATTATATAATATAATATTTATTGTTAGTTAGATGCTTGTCCACGAATTTTACTGACCACGAAATTAGAGTAATATTTACATATAATATAATATTATTTATTAGGTTATATTGATTTTATTTTCGTGAGACATTAATAGCTCCACGAAATTGGAACGAAATATTGATTAAATAATCTATTATTTTAATTTCGTACGACTTTAATAGTTACACGAAATTGGCACGAAATATTGATTACATAATCTATTATTTTAATTTCGTGAGACATTAATAGTTCCACGAAATTGGCTACAAATATTAATACAATAATGACATTAATAGATCGAGGAAATTCACACGAAATTATGATTAAACATTTCATTATGTTATTAAACATTCCATTAGTTTATATTTTTATGTTTGTTCCATAAAAAATTATGATTTATATGCCATGAAATATGTAAATTGTAGAATTATTACAACTCACGAAATATGATGACAAATATTTTTTTTCAGTAGTTCGATTATTATTTAATGTCATGATTTTATATATTTATATGCATTTTTACTTTTAGTTTTCATTTGCATTTGATGCTGTAAATATTAATAATTTGTAAATTTATTATTATATTTTGAACTGCAGTTTATTAAGAAAGGCCAAACATGTCTGTTGTGGTTTGGTATGGTGGTTTATGGTAAGGTATGGATTATCACAACGGTAGAAAGGGTCTGTTGAACCTGCAAAGAATGACATTTGATGATCTATTATTTGCAATTCATGATCTGGCGATGGAGGACATTAATTCTTGGGCATGTGTGTTCCACACACTAGTTGACATAAATGGAAGAGTGAAAAAGATAAAGATAAAAAATGATTCTGATTTGTCAACCGTATTGTCCATTATCGATGAAGATCTGGTTGTTTTTGTTTCTTTGAGAAGATTAAATCTCGGAATTTCTGCAAGAGGTGAAGGATCAACAACTGAAATTCCTATTCACAGTCGGATGGATTTGACAATTTTTAATGTTGGATCTTCATATCGAGATGAAGGGACTGCCTTTGATGAAAGTAATGTTGGACATGGTCAATTGTTTTCGACTTTTGATTATCATGTAGATTTGAGCCATTTGGAAGACAATACCACACCAAATTTGCTTTTTTCTAATGTTCCAATTGGAATGCAAAATGATGAAGTCTTTGGTGTATCATGGGGAATACCGAATGAAAATAACATCACGAGAAGGGCTTCGAACTACACAAACGAGCAGGGTTTTTTCCCATCTCCAACTTCTGGTCGTGTTGACTTTGATAATATCGACTTAAATTTATCTCCTATTGGTGTTCGACAAAATGAAGAAACAGAGAACGAGGAAACCGGGCACAGAATTCACACGGATGGATCGAAAGTGGAGTCACCAAATCTCAAGCCGGTAATGAGTGCAAACTCCCTCTTCGAGAATTTACAAATACGGTCCGGCCAATGCAAAACCATCGCTCATACTCGGACGATCTATGAGCAGATCGCACCTCACGAGTCATGAGAACATGCAACAAATCCTTGCATTGCTCAAAATCGGTCATCCAAAAGAGTAGATGGCCGAATGATGTCGTCGTAAATCGACGGAGGCACTCCCTACCTACCGCTAACAACTCCGTCTTAATATCCTCCAATAAACTGAGCCGACAATAACCATTGATATACGCCATACGACCTTGAGTGGCACGACGGACCCATACAATATCCTATAATAATAATATATAACAATTATCACAAACCAACAAATAGTTGATCAAAAGAATATTTCATTATTAACTAGCATAGACAAATCAAAATTATAAGTTAAATGCACCTATACACAAAATTAGCTATATACACAAATACACATAGACAAATTAGCTAATTTTTAATAAAATATGTTAGCTAATGTTAATATATATTTCGTGGCTATATATTCATTTCGTGCCTAATAATCAATTTTGTTAGCTAACATATATATTTCGTGGCTAAATTAGCTAACATCAATATATTCGACTTATTAATTAATATATGAAATTCTACATAAATTAGCTAATTAATATATGAAATTTCGTGTAGAATTTTGTGGGGATGCCACCCACGAAATTAATTAATATATAGTATTTTATTTCTGGATGCCACCCACGAAATTCTACATAAATTATTAATTAATATATGAAATTTCGTGTAGAATTTCATGGGGATGCCACCCACGAAATTAACAAACCTAAGGAAATTTTAGTGTTAATTTCGTGTGACCCTAGTTCAATTTCGTGGGAATTTCGTGGCTCGTTTTCCACGAAATTCAGAATTCACAAGGTATTTTCGTGCCAATTTCCAGTTCAATTTCGTGGGAATTTCGTGGCTCATTTTTTCCACGAAATTCAGAATTCACAAGGTATTTTCGTGCCAATTTCATGGGGAATTTCGTGGCTCATTTTCCACGAAATTAAGAGAAACTACGGTATTTTTGTGCGAATTTCGTGGCTAATGTGGCTAATTTCGTGCGAATTTCGTGGCTAATATTATTCAACTATGCAGTGGCTAATTTCATGCGAATTTCGTGGCTAATGTGGCTGTAATTACATGGACCATCAGTTCAATTTTGTGCCCAACGAAATTGAGTGGAATTTCTACGAAAATAACACCACATTGCAGACTAATCGATAGCTAATTTCGTGGACAAAATCGAACAAATGCTCAAGGACAATTTCGTGGGGGATAAACGAAAGGAAATTACACTCTACAAATCAATTTCGTGGACAAATTCTCAGATCCAACCACAATTTCGACAGATACATTGCATAACTTAAACAGAAACTTACTTGTTCATCCAACTCCATTCACACCGGGTTTGCAAATTTCGTGGACGGAGACCCAAATTACTTCGCCGGGACTATGTATTTCCTGGACTATGGCGACGGGAGGATGAATTCCGTGGCAATGTGAACGGCGGTTTCAATTTCATGGGTAAATAGAAAAAAAGTTTCGAAAGGGGGCAGTGAAATTTGGGCAAAATGAGTCAATTTTCATTAGTTATTTTTAAAAAAAAAATTCAAAATTCCAATTGAAACCTAATAATTTCGAAAGGGGGCAGTGAAATTTGGGCAAAATGAGTCAATTTTCTTTAGTTAATTTTTTTAAAAAAAATTCAAAATTGCAATTGAAACCATTTTTTATTAAAAGTAATCTGATGTGATTTAGGACGTGATATACCGTTAATTTTAAAGCCCAAAATGTACGAAATTGTTGGAGGGGGGTGGGTTGGGTTACAAAAGTGTGTAGTTTGGTAAATTAAAAATTTCAACTGTGTAGTTTTAGATATTAAAAAATCCAATTGTATACTTCTGTCAATCAAATTTAATTTATGTGTACTTTTGGTATGCAACCCTAAAAAAAACACCTTAATTGTCATTCCCACCAAACTTGGAGGAAAAGGAAAATAGTAGAGCCGAATAGTGTTGGCCCATAACCATAAGGTGAAGAAACTTTTGCAAAGCAAATGGAAGATTCTATATATCCAACTTGCCCACTGTGAACCCTCAATCAATCATTTTTACTCCACACTCCTTTTATATTCTCTAGTATTTTCTTGATTTGAAATATCCCCAATTGTATGAAACATACATGTTTGTCTTCTAAGTTGACATTATAGCTAAAAACCAAAACTCAAATAAAATACAATATTGTTGTAATAATCACAATGAAAAATGGATCTGGAAATAGGAATAAAGTAAATAAGAATAATAAATTGGAGTGGGAAGAGTTGGCATTCCGTGTGATCCTGCCAAAAAAAAGTCAATATTTACAAACTGGTCCATTGCACAACTGCCCTCTAAATAATATCATTACATACTTTATCACATTAAATAATCCCTCACAAAGATATAACCTGAATTGCATCATCTACCGACACATATAGAGTTTTAATTCATTCACAAATATGGATTACCTTAATCTATCTATATTTCTCATCTCCAGATCGGTAATACTGCAAAAATGATCTGTAATCAGGGAATTTGGGAAAAACCATTGTAATTAATCTATAGTGAAACTTGGTAAAATAATTTTGAGGGAAAATAAGTTTTTTTTTAGTCTTTTAAGTTTGTATCGTTTTTTTTTTTGTTTTTTTATATCATTTATCTTTTGTCTTTTGTTTTATAGTCTTAATGTTTTAAGTTTGTAAATTGCATCTATCATTATCGATAGTTGATCAAAATCACCAAATAAATGCCAAATTTGTAAAAGTTACAAACAAAACCCTTTAACTATGAAGAAGCGTAAATAAACTAATTTAACATTTCGACCGATTTCTGAGAGTAGTTTGATTTATATTCACTTATTTTAATCGATAACATATTATATTAACATACTTTAGATTTTAACTTGATTGTATGTTTAAATTTTGATCTTTCAAGGGGTTAATTGTAGTAATAAAAAATGATTAATTGTTGTAGCAAATAAGTGAACTAAAAAATAAATATTTTTAAACATAAATGTCTAAAAAACAAAAGTTGGATAAAAAAATTCAAAGAGATAAATTTAAAGAATCGAAATACTCTTTTTCCCATTTTAAAACATTATTGAATATGGGTTAGACCCATTTTATTAAATTAATCAATATTCAAATTTTAGTGATAGAGTAATGATGTGGACATGAGTTGCAGTGAGCGAACCAAAAAGACGGCTTTAAATAGTAGTGCATAAGTTGGATCCAGCAAATCTGGTTAGGCCCCAAAAAGAAAAAGGTGGTCCATAAAAATCACTGTTTTCGGTTTCTGAAGATAAAACTGGCTAAACCCAAATCCGAATGCATGCGCACAGTTGATGCACCCTTTTTATCTCATCTGGCCCACTCTCTTCATATTCAATACTCCATTTGGTTCCATTGACCATATCTATTCACTTTTTATTTATTTATTATTATTATTATTTTTTGGGTAATTTGCGCCTCCTTTTGCTAATGTACGCACAACTCTCCACCCAAGAGTACCAACCATTGTTATGGAAAAAAATATCTTGTTTAATTTTTTTTTTTTCAGTTTTGATCACCGTCAAAGAAATTTTTGAAAACAGTGGAAATGAAATTGAAATTTGAAATAATCATTTGTGAGAAATCATTTTATTTTTAAAAGTAGAAGACAGTGGAAATGCAATTAAAATTATATTAGTTTGATTACATAACTAACTACTTGTGGTGGGTACGGTAGTTATGGGCCAATTTAATTAATCCAGAATTATAATTTCAATCATTAATTGAAATTGATTGCATGATATTACAGGCAACAAATTTGATGGGACAATACAATTATCCCTATGAAGAGGGATATGAATTTTCGAAACCCCTTTCTATTTCCTCTTTAAGACAGAGAGGGTGATTAGCCTATTCTTAAAAAAGACTTTTCAAAAAAAAAAAAAATCACTTTTCATCTGTAAGTGAAGATTGCAGAACTAATTTTCATTTTTCACCGTAAAAGAACATTTATGCTAGTTATCGATAAATTTCATAACCTTTTCTTATATTGCAAATTTAACAAAACTTTCAATATTGCAAAAATAATAACTATTTTATACATATATATAAGAAAATGATAAAATGTCCATCTTGAACAACTCTTAATATGTCTATCAATGACGTGTAATGATCTTATTCCCTCACTATATGAAAAGTAAAATTAATAGGTATTTTATATTTTGACACATCAGTCGTGGACACATCTTAATGAGCACACAATGGGTAGGGTAGCAGGGTTATATATATATATATATATATCAATTTTGAGACTAATTATTTTTTCAAATCATTTTCTTTTGTAATTAAACCATCATACGGACTCCAATACACGAATACCGTATCTTGGAGGTGTACAACACTTTAATCACAAAGAAAAACAATTTAAAAAATCATCGATATCCAAACCACACTTATAGTGATTATTTGAAAAGGTTGTGATTATTTTTGCAATATTGAAATGTTTGATTGAATTTACAATTTAGGAAATAAAATTCGTGATTTTACTGACAACTAAAACTTTATTATAAACACTATTTCGTCGATTATTTTCGCAGAATTGAAATGTTTGATTAAATTAATTAATTTAGAAAAAATTATGCTTCTATTTACAATTAAACTTTATTTTTAATCCGTATTTCGTTTCTTCATCATCTGCTAAGATACGCGGCCGTGCTAAAATGCGCCAGTCCTTCTCCAACCTATCTTTAAATGCAACTCTGACTCAACTGTGAGAATAGAATCGAATCAACTCAACAAACTTCTTCTCAGTTTTCTCTCTCTAGAAATAATCAAAACAATGAGCAGATTTCTCCGGTGCCCTCTGCCTCCCCGTTCCGGCGAAACCGAGGAATATTCCGATCAATTACAATCAAATCTCCATTCCGATTCATATTCAAACTCATCCCTCGCGTCACAGCCAAGCCTCCCATCAGTCCCTTCCCTAACACCACCCATCGAGCCCCTCACCACCACCTCCGCCCACCACCACTGCGTCGCCACCCTCAAAGGCAACTCCTCCTACGTCTTCTCCCTTGCACTCGCCGGAAAAAACCTCTACTGCGGCGCCTCCGATGGCGAAATCCGCGTGTGGGACCGTAACCCCAGCTCAATCGCCGACAACCACACAGTTTCCGATGGGCTCCAGAGCGCCGTGAAATCCATCGTCATCTCCGGCGACAAGCTCTTCACCGCCCATAACGACTACAAGATTCGCGTATGGAAAATCGGCAGTTATCAAAAGTACACCATGATCACAGTCCTACCCACTCTCAGCGATCGGTGTATGCGCCTCTTATCGTCGAAGAACTACGTGGAAATCCGACGGCACAAGAAATGCACGTGGGTCCACCACGTGGACGCTGTGTCAGCGCTAGCGTTGACCAAAGATGGCTCCTTTCTCTACTCCGTTTCATGGGATCGAACCTTCAAGCTATGGCGAACCTCCGATTTCAAGTGCGTTGAGTCAGTGCAAAACGCGCACGACGACGCCATAAACGCCGTCGTTTTGTCCCCCGACGGGGTTCTCTACACGGGCTCAGCAGATAAGAGGATCAAAGTGTGGCACAAGGGAGAGAAGAAACACTCACTTGTCTCCACTCTGGAGAAGCATAAATCCGCTGTGAATGCATTGGCTTTGAGCAGCGACGGTTCGGTTCTGTACTCCGGCGCTTGTGACAGGTCGATCATAGTGTGGGAGAAGGACGGCGGCGCCGCCCATATGGCGGTGGTGGGGGCGCTGAGGGGCCACACGAAGGCTATACTGTGCTTGACAGTTGTGTCCGATTTGCTGTGCAGTGGGTCTGCTGATAAGACGGTGAGGGTTTGGAGGAGAGGGATTGAGAAGAGCTATTCTTGTTTGGCTGTCTTTCAAGGCCATAGAAATCCTGTTAAATGTTTGGCAGCAGCCATGGATACATCACACAAGGATTCTGATACTTCTTATTTGATTTACAGTGGTAGTTTGGGTTTTGAGATTAAGGTTTGGAAAATTAGAGTCAGTTGATTTTAGTTAATTACATTTTTTCTTGGAAATATACTTTGGATTCTTAGTATACATTTTTTTCTGACTAGGTTAGTTCATGGAAGTTTGTGTTTTGTGTACGGTATTTTATAGTACTAATTACTGGGTTTTGTAATAATAGCATTTGAATGAGGAGATTTTTTTTCTTCATGGGATGAGGATAATAAAAGACTTTGATGTAATATATCATGTGAAATCGAAATATGGAAGGAAAAGAGTATATCATGTAATGATTGTTCTGCCCAACTTGACATTCAAACACAGTGGGGAAATTTGCGATTATTTCCCTCTTTCAATTCAGGAAATTATTGGCTACTATTTTATAGTTGATCTTTGAATTTTAAAAGGCTTTGAATGTGAAAATCTTGTTTTTTTTTGCCCTGAATTCGTACAGACGAGATCTTATAATCATAACAAGAAGATATTATATTTCATTATTCGCGGTGAATAGTAGATGCATGTATAAGGTTTTTTAAACATACATTATAATAATTCAAATATAAGATGAAATAGATTTTAAAATAACAAATCTCACCCTTTTTTTTTTTTTTTTACAATTAGGCATGGGGGAATTCCATCTTGAGACTTTACTCAAGATGAGTGATGTATTTATAATTAGATTAAGTTTATGGATACAAATAAGGAATCTCACTTGAAAACTATGAAATGTTGACTCTGATTATGTTCCCTCGTACTCATATCCTTTGATTTGTTAATGAGCTGCCGTTTTTTTTTTCTATAACAATGGAACTAATATAAGAAAAATCGTTTTGTATAATAATATTTTTTCAGCGATTTTAATAATATATATGAGAGATTATTGTTTTTTGATGTGATTGTATACCAAACACGTTGAAAAACATAAATTATAGAAGAAAAATGAAGCGTTCTTGGTTATCTGTCATAAATCATAAGTGCAATTTTAGAATTTTTTTCACAAACTTGCAATGTTCTAAAACGTCCTCGTGTAGCTTCTAGTTTTCAAATGGGTCCCATATTCTAGCTTTGCAAGCCTTACCAGTTACCATATATATATATATATATATGCTAGGAGCCTAGGTCATAGCTGGATCAAGGGTTTAGCTCTAAAAATTAATGAATGAGAGATGAAATTTGATGGTCAATAACATTTGTTACCAAGTAGTGACAAAATAATTAAAGACAATACAGATAGAAAATGACATCGAAGTATATAAATACTTTAATATCTGACTAGTGATTAATTGACGACATAATATTATAAACGTGAATATATCATCTCCATTTTATTGGTAAAATGATATTTAATTTAGAGATGTGATATTTCAGCCTCTAAACTTTAGCAACCAACATGTTAATAACCAACAATTTCATTTTTAAGTTGCCAATAATATATTTTAGTGATAAATATTTTATAATTACCACGAATAATTTCTTCATTATTTTGATATTTTGCAATCTAAGTCTTGAGACTTTTTTTTTTCTTTTTTCTATTTTCAGAATAAATTGTCCAGAGCAATATTTTAGATTATATATATGATAATAAGCTAATTGACATTCTTCCCACTATGCATGAGAAAATATGTTTTTACTCTTATCTACTAAAAACATGCATTGTTTCTCGTCAAAATGTTATATTCAACCCCCCTTATTTTAATTGGAAAATTACTCTTTCCTCATAATGGATTTTTATATTGGTTATGAAAATAAAACCTAATCTCACAAATTATCATTACATGAGTTCTTACAAGATGTTATCTCAAATTACTCATTCTTACCCTGATATCTTTTATATTCCAACTACGGACGCTTTTCACACTAAATTAAATCAAGTGGTTGGAGTTAGGCTAAAAGCCTAAACCTTTACATCCAAATATATGTCCGGGTCATACCTATTTCTTTAACAACAATCCCAAATCTGCATTTTTTATTTGAAAAAAAAAAAAAAAAAAACCCCTTTTCCACATATAGATTGCACTTTTGGAGACATAGAACAAAATTTAACTGAGCAATATTTATATTAAATTTAAAAAGTTGAGTCTTACTAAATCGTACCTAATTTCGTAAAAGTTGCTCTAGAACAATTATCTGGGTTCAAAAAATAATTATCTTCTTGGTTTTCGTGTTAGCTGGCCTGTAAATTAGTTTGGATCTATATGCTATAAATTGATTGTGAAGTTACATGTTTTAATATACACTGATATTGGTCTATATATATCCCCGTAGAGAAAATTACTATATACATAATATATAATAGTAAATTATGAATACAAATTGGGTCATAAAAAGAAAAGAAAAAAGGATTATGAATAATTTTGTGATAGAAAATTCAAATTTGTTTATAAACTATTATATACTAGAAACAGTGCTAGTGAGAATTAGTTGTGCATTTTCAACCTGGCACAATTACTTTTGATGCAAAAGATGCCTGCTAAGTGCTAAGTTTATAATTAATTAATTATTTTGACCTGGAGTATTTCCATCCACGAAGAAAATTAAGTAAAGCACTTCAATTTTTGGACGTCTTTTCCTTTAAATTATGGGTGAAATTCATCATAGGTACTTTCATGAAATTTCATTATTGTAACACTACAAGTCTATAAGTATTTAAAATAAAACACGTAAAAATGTTATCATCTACAATTATAGGTAAATAAATTTTGGACATCGTCATGAGAAGTAAACGTGTCGAGATACTATTTTACTGCCTGCTACTAGGACTATTTATATATAAAAGATGACACCAAATGTCACCATCGTGAAAATTGATCATATTTACATATTCATTAATTAGTACTCAATTATTGTCTCTGCAATTGAAATGAATTTGAATTCGAGTTCCAATATTTGTATTTATTCCCTTTCTGAGTTTCTGATAGTAATATGTATGCAGATTGTATTTTATTTTGGGACGTAAAATATTTTAGTCTTATTTATATCTCTTCTTAATTTTACCCCATAATCCAATCACAAATGCTGGAACGTATATACATGTGCATAAAAGATTTGTTTAAGATTTAAGAGAAATATTAAAAATTAAATCAAACTGGAATATCATTCTAAGTGAAACATCTAAGAGGCATAAACTAGCCTTTCCTGAAATGATTTTTTAGCTCCAACATTGGCCCAATAATTTATAGACCTAATATTTAGCCCAGCATAAGCCCAATAAATAGATTGTTTAGTCAGTAGCAATTGGGCAGGATATTGGACCATTTAGTATGGATAGAGGTTCTGTCAATTAGTTTACTAATTAGTCATATATTAATATAATTGCGAGGATGATTATACTATAAGGTAATTATAATAGAAGTTAATTACGAGGACCAAAATATTTAAATTCCCATAGATCAAATTTAATCTATTTCATTAATCTTCCCATGGTAAATATATATGATCATATAAAATATTAATATCTCCAATATTCAGCTTGCGTTAATTCTAAATTAATCTTTCTTTTCCATAGTAAATAAAAAAATTAATATAGTAGATTAAAAGTATCCACACTTAAAAATAAAGGAAGGAGGAAGGATTAATTAAAACTGTAAAGAAAAAGTACGTAGTTATTGTTCATTCTAAACATGAATATATGGTTTACCTTTCATATGCAATCTTCTATTCCACTTTCATTTTATATTTTAAAATCATTATTATAAAAAAAAAAATATATATATATATATATATATATTAAATAATATTATTAATTAACACGTGATATATACTAAATATAATAAAATATGAGATAAAAAATAAAATATAATAATAGATAATTTAGACTTATTGCCTCAAGTACAAGATAGACATAATGATGAAAATGCGAATGAGATGACACCACCACTACACCAAATTTAAATTGATAGCAATTTATGTTCACCAATTAAATAAATGGGGACCCTTATCTAATTAATTCTTCCTAAATCAAGCATTTTCAAGATGCCATGCATAGTGACTCGACATTTTTTTTAATCAATATTTAATGCCTATATGACTACAATAGTTATGTAACATATATCTAACTCTACAAACTCGCCTAATATTAATGTACTTATATAGTGTACAGTACTTTACATGCTGAATCAGGGTGAGCTAGGCACTAGTTGCCGTTTTTAAATCAAGTGTCCAAATGAACCTACATTAAAAGACATATGTAAATGAAATAATATTTATACTCAAATTAGACTGTCTTCGGGTTTGGAAAAGATTAAAGACTCAATATGAAAAACAAAAAATATCAGAGTTCTGATGCGTTATAAAATCTTATGTGAGACGGTTTAAGTTTCACAAAAATTTATATAAGACAGATTCATATAAGTTTTAAAAAACCAATTATATGTTTTTGCAAATGAAATTTATTTTGAAACATATGGAATATAAGGTAAATATGACTTAAGAAAGTGCACTGACTAAGAGTAATATGACAATGTTTAAAAAGGAAGAAGAAAGATAAAGAGAAATTAATGGATGGCTAACAATTGGAAGTGGGAACTTTTAGAGAGTCAAAACATAAAGGAGGAAAAAGGGAATAATTATGATAATTTTCTTCGATTTATTACAAAGTCAAACCAAATGTTCTGTGATTTTGACAAATTAGTACTTGTGAAGAAAAATTATTTCTTAATCCAATAGTTTAGCAGTATAATTAAGTTTACCAGTTTTCCATGGCCCTATGTATTTTATTCCACACAATTCTATAGTCATCTTGGCTAGCTAATTAATTGGAAGAAAATTCTACCATCAAGAAAAATTACCTAGCTTATGCTAATTAAATATATATAATTTAAATATTTTTTTATAGCAACATATTGTTTCAAGACACCATATGTTATTTAACAAAATCATGATAATTTTTTGTATGTATGATGATATAAATTTAATTTATAATATTATAATTCATGCCAAAATTAAATGGAATTCAACTGCAATCGTTTATTATTGTTTGCGATCTCATTAAGCATGCCTATATTTAGTTATTAAAAGATGATGACAATATTCGAAATTGAATTTGAAATAACATATAAATGGATCGGGAAGATATCCCGTACACGACCCGATATACTAATATTCTTGTAAATTTTCTTGATTTGATGTACTCTAAGTCTGTAAATGCCCAGCCAGCGTTTTGTATTTGAATACAACGTTGTATTATTATTTGAATTGATTTCAGTACAATAACTAACAAATCATATATATAACATCATCAAAATTCCCAAAAATAGTATAATCGATAATTCAACAGATTAAACGATATATTTAGGGTTGTACTTAATTGGGTGTAAAATGTTAATAACTGAGTAATTCGTAATTAATATATGTAGTTTGCTAATCCCTGCCCTGCCCATCGAGCAGCTACCATTTCAACTTGTAAATGGTAAATTGGCAATGATGTAAAACAATATTAGATGAAAGAAAATGTTATAATTGGAGAAAATAACCCCCCAAAATTGGCGCAGTGGTACACAAATGGATGCACGATATCATTTTAGGTGTATGTGAGTTTTGAAAAAATAGGTTCCTAACTTACTATACTTTTATTTATAACTATCGAGTCATAAATAAAGTAGAGAGCTTTTTTCAAAAGATAAAATAACAATAATTGAGAGGTGCCCTGCTGCAGAACCAAATTTATTTTTTATTTATACTTTTTGGAATTTAAATTAAACTAATTTCTAAAGCAATGGAGATATTATAATATATATTAATTTATTATTATTTTAACCAATTAAATTTTCCCAAGGGCTCAAATCTATATTGTGGACAATCAAAATTAAATCTTGCAAATATGGATGCGATTTATCAATACTTTTTTTTAAAAACGAAATCACATAATTTTTTTAGCTCATCAAATTATGATTCATGATATCAATCAAATCTTGTCATATTATCAAATAATTAAATATGGAAAAGACTCATGTTGAAGACAATTTTTTCAGGACTAGCTATAAGTTTTAGAAATTCAAGGCGTTCTTCGTGGATGCAGAAATATATTCAAAACGAATATCTTCAAATTCAAGTGAGTAATTCTACAAATTAATATATGTATATTCCACTTTACCTTGATCCAAATAATTATTCAATTTACAATATTTTCTTATTTGCATTGTCATAGAACGAAATACATTATCACACACGTAAAAACAAACTTTTCATTACATTTATTTATATATGTTACTTTTTGTTTTTCTTTTGTTCCACGTGTCGCACATCCAACCTTTCAAACATTACCTGAACATGTAGCGTGAAACTTCCATTTATATTAGTGTTACATGATATTCACGGGGTCTTCACATGAATTGTGTAAGATAACATTCCACTCCATATAATTATATATATATATGCCTCACTTAAAATCAGCAACACTAATAATGTTGTCCTCAAACCTCAGCATTTCATCATTAGTTCCTGACTTTCATCATCACAAGATGACCCTCCTTTTCCCTCTTCCAATTCAACCACTTTCTTCATCAACCTCAATCTTCAAAACCCCCAAAACGAAGATCAAATCGAGAGCTTGGAAAATGAAAAATATACTCATCTATGATGGCTGAATATTTCTTTCAACAAGAATTGAAGAAGAAACCCTAGTTTCTATTCCTGATGATCTCAGCAGGCCTGGATCATGGCTTTCCTTCTTCTCTTTAATTTCTCTCCGGGGAATTGAAGCGTAACGGTCCGATTGTTCGTTGCATCTATTCATCACAGCTTATTATCATCAGTTTTATAATTCCATGTATGTTTCTTTCTGTGTCTATTTCAAACTACTTTGTTATTCTTGTTTTTAATTTGTTTTCAGTTTTAAAACAGTTATATATAGGTCTAGATTTTGTTGAGTCGTTTGAAGAGAAAAGCTAAAAGAATTAAAGTCTTGTTGGTGTTTCTCTCTAGATCTGTTTCTTTTTCTATATTTCTTCCATTAATAATGCTGTGTTTGTTTGTAGCTAGTTTTGAAAACCATACAGAATTTAAATTTAAATCATGGAATTAATACATTCCATGATCTTGTGGAGTATACAAGATTTGTGATGATTCTTTTTATTTGGATGTTTGAATTGATCATATTTGTAGCTAGCTAGTATTTTGACTTGTTTGAATCTATTACTAGGGTTTGAATATTGTTCTCTGAATCTTCACATGCTGTCATCCAAGATTTGATATTCTGCAGTCACCAAATTACCTTATTGATCTTGCTCCCAGATCAATGGTAGCAAGGTAATTAAATTACTTATTATATTTATTATATCAGAAAATTCTGGGAGGATCAGTTATCATCTACCAAATTTTTTTAAAATTGCTGTTTTATTTAATTTCCAACGTTTTAATTAAACATGTTAGTTTAAATAACACTAGCTTTAAACAACAACATTAATCAATCTAAAAAATTCGACAATTGTTTTGTAGATTTTCTCCTGAACTCATATATTTATATAGATTACATGAATAATTACTTCTGAAAAATTCAACTCGCAGAATGAAACCCAAGAGCAAAAAAAGGAGCTAGTGGAAAGTAGTAGTAATAGCGACATCATTTAATATTCATTTTTTTAGGTGTTTTGTCATGTAATTATTCTATATGGAATTCCAGTTACGTAATATGGGAATAGTACTATTTTAGGGGGTCACTAATTTCACCTAATTAGATGGTTGAGATTTCTGCCAAGAAATGATTGTGGGTGTTGATAAGTGAATGATAAGGGTACTACTAGTCATAATTATTAAGGGAGAAACCACATGTTTATTCAATAATCACTCACATTATACTCGCTCATCTCACAACTTTTACGTATATTTTAAGAAAAATGCACAACTGAGAAATAGACAAAATATCCCTATTTAACTTGTTCATTACGCGTTAAGTCACATTAAACCTATTTACATTTGGGGCTTATCTTTCCTTATGAAATAATATTTCATCTTATATATGTATGCACCACAATCATAAATTTAAAATTGCTAAATTTAATGAGAAAAGATTTTTACACATCAGCAATAACACATTAACACATGTCTACGGTGGGCATATGAACATTAATATATATATAATTGTGATCTTGTAAATATAAATTTCTCAACCCACCATAAAAGAGAAAAAAAAAGTTACATAAAAAATATATATATACACTCGCAACACATATATTTCTCTTTGGGGTTGAAGCAAAAAAATGTAAAAAAAAATTATTTGATCTATTTAACTTATATTTCCAGCTGATCACTCAATATGTTGGCTTAAATTAACGACAATGTTTGAGAATTGAATTTTCCTTTTCAAACAATTATAATAAATTAAATAATTGGGGGAGTTTTCTCTAGTCCATATGGCATTTGCAAGTTGTAGACTATATCCAAAGTTAGTAGGCCCAAAAACAATTGTTTTTTTGGAGTAAGGCCCAAACCAAGACATGACCCGTCAATTAGAATTATTAATCATTACAATTAAATTGCCCTATAGGCTATAACCCTTCCCGTTAAATGGGCCAGGCACCAATTTTGGCTAAAAAAAGCTACAGCCCACAAAAACTTTCAATTATTTATAAGGGTTTTTCAGGGTTTTAATTGTTTTTCTATTTGGAAGCTCATTCCTTTTTTTTAAAACTGTATTTCTTAATTTCAAATTTACAGAAAAATTAATTTTGGTTAGGAGAAATAAATGAATGGATAGTAGAACCCAGAAAACGTAGATTGTTTAATGAATGAATATGAGACACATGGAGAATGACAATAAAGCCATTCTCTTACAAGCACATCGTGTTTAATCGCCTGTGCTTCGGAAGCGACTACAAAAACCCTCACACGCGCCCAATTTCTCACGCGCTTTTGCGTCTTTACACACCAGTTTCCAGCAAAGCAAATATCTCCCTCTCACACGTACAGGAAGGCGAAGCAAAACCCTAACATTGAGTCAATCAGGAAGAAATTTTGGTTAGGGACTCTGGATTTGACATAGGTGCTCACTTCTTTCAGTTCTGAGTTGTATTTCTGTTTCAATTCGATAAATTCTGTAGCTTTCGCGAGATTAAATGTCAGAGACTTCAAGGTCTCGAGTAACCATCACCCTCGGGCGCGCTGGGCAGGTAATTTTGTTATTTCAAGGTTCTCAATCTAATACTTAGTAATTTATTTTAAAGTTTTGATATTTGTCGATCGAATAGTCTGTTATTGTTTTCTGATCTATGGTTTTGCGATGGCATAGTTATTTCTGATCTTGGTGTCCGGTGATGGTTGTTTTTGTGCTGCCAGCGATTTTATGTGCAGAAAATGGGTGACTGAAACGTAGTTTGCATTTAGGGGGAAAATGTTTACTATGTATGTTGTATTCTTGCTTTCTCCAAATTGTTGTGTTACTTAATTGCTTTCTGTTTGTAGGTTGTGAAAACAGCTGGAGGTTCATTGAGTAATTCTTTTGATGATGAGCATCCAGCTGTAGGAAGCAAAAGGCCTGTTCGAGAAAGGCTTGGAAGTAATGTTGATTCATCTACAGAAGTCAATAATAAGAGGTTTGCTTTGTTTGTTCATTCGATCATTTGTGATTATGATTTCGAGTTGTAACCTTCAAAAGTGGCTGCTGCTCTTTGTTAGTTAACAACTATACCTTTTTCGTTAATTTAGGAGCTTGGTATGCACAAGTATAGTAACATTTGTTATACTTATCATATTTTCTTTACCAGATAAAGTGTTGATTAAGCAACTTCAACTTTCCTAGGAGCCTAATATTATTGCTTGTCATCACAGAATAAATTGTTCATAAGATTGAAAATGAGGAAGGAGTGGACAGTACTAAGATGTTTTTGGTTGATCAAAGACTTATGATATTTGTAATTATGTTTTGCAGACTGCGCAGAAATGGTGGGACTGCCAATGCTTTTTATGGTAACTGGCTTGTCTTGAGATTTAATATCTTGATTGTTCTTTTTGGTTTTTATAGTAAATAATTCTTAAATTTTGGTGATTTTGATGGAATAAAAGACAGTCATCTTAGCAAAGATGATCTTCGGTACAAAATCATGCAAAAAAATATACGTAAAAACGGCCAGCAGAACAGTGGGGATCTCCGCAACATCCTGTCAAGACCTGCTCAGTCCTCTACAAATAGTACAGTCACAAGGGAGAGGATTCCTGAGCCAAGGGAAACAAGACCGCGTTATTTGGAACCTGAGCCAAAGGATACAAGACCACGTTATTTTGAACCAACAAATGGCAGACAGAACTTTACAGAGACCAGGGATGGTAGGAATTTGCTCCCTGTAACCAGAAATTCTAGTCTGCCCATTCCTGATTTCAGGGTTGGGCGCGCACCTGATCCTTGGAAACATCAAATTCTGGATGAAAGGGAAGGTAAACGGAGCATTTTCGAGTCAAAAGATGTCAGCCATCATGTACCAGAGCCAAGACCTTCAAATTCTGTGACCGGAATGGAAGGGATTAATTCTTATTCTCCATGGACGTTGGAACGTTTAAGGCAAAGATCACCAGATGAATCTTTGGCGACTTCGAGAGGTCGCATTGCACCTAAGAAAGACGAAGTATTTCAGAGAAGATTAGCAGTTATGGCATATGATGACGCTAGGACAAGCACATATATGAGTAAAGATGCTTTTGATATGTCCAGGCCCATGAGCGCATCTAACTTGACTAAAATGGCTCCACCTGTTGGGCAGATGAAGACCATGGCACCCATTGCCGCGCCACTTCCCATGTCTGGGAGTCTTGGGCAGAAAAGTTCATATGTGGTTAGCCTACTCCACTTTTGCATTTTCTCATATGATTACTTCTTGTTAATGTTGCATGCATATTGACCTGAATAGTTTATCTATATGAATCTCTGCTGCCTAAACATAATAAGTTTAGAACTGCTAGCACACAGTTTGACTGTAAGATGGTAAGAATGTAAAAGAGAGAAATGATGATAAAATCTTGAGTATTTGTAAATCAAGAATAGTGCTATTATCAAGTAGTTGGATTTGTTGTTTGATTGGAAAATTTTTGGCTATGTTTTGACTACACTTGGCCCATCCGTATTAGGGATGGACCACACTCACAAAGTGTTAGGAATAAATTTACTTAATCCTAGGATACCCAACCCACGCCCAACTCTAATTTTTTTCCTCCAATTTCTCGCAAATCCCGATGATTGTATGAAATATTACCAATCATCAACACATTATTCAAACAACTTATCACAATAACATAATACAACTACATCAACTTTTCTAACGCCTCCCAATGTGACCTGACATCCGACCCTATAAAATTGAACCAGACCAAGTTTTTTAAATTCTAGACTTACAAAATGCTAACTCTAAACTTGTAAAATCCACCTACACTCTAGTCCAAGAAATACTTGAAATTTACCTGGTCTTCTACTTATCTGTATGCTGTGCTATTTTTGAAACATAAATTTATAATGTATTTGAGTTTATGTCTTTGAATATAAGGAGAAATACCAATATGCTTTCTTGGCTGGGAATAATATTGCTTCAGGCTCCTAGGTGGGTTGCTCCTATTATGGTCATGTTGAACTGCAACTTGCAAAATGGACATCTGGAAAACATTCATACAATGTGGCTTTTTTTTGTGTGTGTGTGTGTCCTCAGTTGTTATGATCTTTGTTTCCACAAGCAATCAAAGGGTTGGCAATTCCTCCTTCAACAGCTTCGTCAATGTGTGAAAATGTGGAATCTTTCCATTTTTTTGGAAAAGATTGAAGAGATGTTCTCGATATTTGTGGTTGTATTTATGATAACCTTTATTTTCTTCAATAATCGATTATTAATGCTTACAGGTGGATGAACAGGTTACTGTTGAGAGCTTTTTACACTCATTGGGCCTTGAAAAATTTTCAATTATCTTCAAGGCTGAGGAAGTACGTAATCTTCAATGGTTTCATCTGTTGTGTACTTTCAATGATCCATGGTAGCTATTCATGTTGCATAGTCCAGGTTTCATGGCCCAGTATTCTGTCTTTAAGAAACCAAAATAAAAGATGGTCTTAAGGAGCTTATAAAAAAATAATTCTAATAGTTAATTTGATGCATTAGTGATTCATGGAAACTTTCTAAATGCACTTTTCCGGTTGGTTCATGATATCTCATTCCATCCACAAATTATTCTTTTGTTGTCTTCGTTTGCCTGTTCTTTGCTACAGTTGTGAAGAAACATTTTGTTTATCAAATTCGGAAGTATGATGTTCCTGTCGGTGAATTAAGTTTGATACATAATGCAGGTGGACATGTATTCATTGAAGCGCATGTCGGAAAGAGATCTTAAAGAGTTGGGAATACCTATGGTAATACCTCTAATCAAATGCATTTTCTCGTTCTGGTGTCTTGAGTTACTTTCTGTATAGAACAATTTATAGATTGTGAAATTTGGAAGTACAGTTGCATAGCTTATGTTTCTTCCAATGAACACTGAAGTTCATTGAGAGGGTATCTGGTTTGAGTTTTATAAGATAGTTTGACTGTTGGAAAAACAAGAAAGAAGACTAAATGAGTCCGGCATAAACTAGTTTATGGAGATTATTAACTCATTTCTTAAACACCAAACGCTCTTATTTGTTGCTATGTGATTTATAAACTGCAATTTCTAACTATATGGGAATACTTGTAAGCTCTTGGAAGTCATCTATGCAGAACAAATTAAAAGCTTCTTTTGAACATGAACTGTGACATCTTAGAATGTTTGAATGTGTTTAATATGAACATTGTCAAACACACTCTGTATGTAGTTGTTTTGCGCTCTTCTCTCGATTGTGCTGTACAAATGTAGTTAGATGTATAGTTCTAGCAATCTGCTAGACCTGGTGGCACTTTGTTATATAGGCTCTTGATGATCCATAATTACCTAGAGAACCAGGTTGTGCTTGGTTAACCAAAATTGCCTGTGTGGTGCTCTGCTGCCGCCATCAAGGTAAAGTTGGACTTTTGTCTGTTGATGCTGTAATGGGCTTTAAAAACAATGACTTCCCTTGCTCCAGACTGAGTAAATTGCTAAGCATCATTGTATTTTCTCATTTATGTTTCTTATTTTGCTTATAGAAGTTTTACTAATTGTAGGGACCAAGGAAGAAAATCCTTCTCTCGTTGCAACCTCGTATGAAACAACAAGCATGATGATTGTAATTGAAGCACATGAGATTTAGTGGGAGCATCATTGCCATTATTGTGCTTTTTAGTTTGAGAATTTAGCAAATGAATCACTCGTTGTAGTTCAGCTTCGAAGATGCTCATTTTGGTGAGCATCATTAAATCATGGAAATATTTTTCATATCCTTGTTGATGTAACAGATTTTTGGTTGATCTTGTTTTGTGATATCTTGGTCTAGACTCTTCTTGGATGCATATTTCTTCAGCATCTAACACGTTTAAACACAATGCACAAATTAGCATATGTTAGGTGCCCACCTTGTTCTATCTTTGCCAGCCAAAGGAACTGATGCATAACAAATTTTTGTGTTTATTATTCTTCAACAGTATATCCACACTGATGTAGTTGTAGTCTATCAATCCGTGCCTAAAGAAAGTGGTCGTGCTTGTGCATCTGTGTAACCTTCGACCTTGGAGTGAGTACGTTGTACTTTTCTTTGCATCGTTTGCTCGTTTAATACTACTGCCAGATTATCCTTAGCTGTTGGATTATCTGTCAGTCGTGTCGGTCAGGTATGCCCCTCAGTTGAAAGAAGTGAAAGAATATACTTTTTAAGCTCCTTTTAGCTGTTGAATAAAATGTTGCTGTTGTAAAATATTCTCATCCTTGTGCCATTTTTGTTCACAAGACAAGAGAGAATCACCACTGTTCTCTTTGTTATACCTTTCTAACTTTTTAGTGCTTATCCAATCTTTACAAAAAAGTTGTGCAATATTATTTAATTTCATTATAATGTTGAGATGGATGTGCTTTCATATTGTGATTGATCATGTTGCTGTAAGGTCAGATAAGAATGAAATAATTGAGACTCATTTCTCTTCTTTAACATTTAGTCAATCTCAACTATGATTTGAATCATATAAGCAGTTTTCGTTCATTTGGTAGTTAGCCAAACATGACTTTGGTATTTGGACATTCATGCATGTTTTGCTAAATACCAGGAAATTTCAGTAATGGGAAATGAAAAGAATGTGGTTTTCCTGTACATAGTCTAATTAAATCATATTATGGCACGTATTCCATGTTTGGTTCCTATTTACACCATTTTCCTGTCTCTTTCCTGGGAAATGAATAAGGGTGGCTATTATCTATAATCATTTTTTATTGGTGGTCCGCTTTTTCTGTGTAGGTGAGAAGCATGCTTTTTTATTTTCAATTTTATTATTATTATTATTGTTTTTTTTTTTTTGTTTTTTTTATGGTTGAGTTTTTCTACTTTCATTTATAAAAAAATGAATCCATGTACCTTCTTCTGCATTGAAATGGTCCCTTTTTTTAATGATCGATATGTCTCATATAATGACCACATTTTAATGCGCACACATAAATTTACAAATAAAAGTACATATAATAAAATAAAAGTAAACCATGAAGGGCTTTAACAGTGCAAAATGTCAAATTGACATTGTTCCATATGCACATATAATCTTGTCCACTGATTGATGTTGGTACAGTACTTTGTTGCACATAGGATCCTATTGACTTATTTGAAGTGGAGAATTGATAGATTTGCACTCTCATCACCCCTTTTACTTAATACTGTTCCTTCACATTCCCCTAATCCAATCTCGTATGCACACACAATTTCACACTCGTAAAAAGAGATGCATAAATAAAATGGAATTTTGATAGTCTTAGACTAAAGAGAGAGAAATGAGGATTGGGTTGTGGTTGCATCATTGATTAGTAACTGTTGTTAGATACTATAGTTTAGTGGTAGGAATTGAAATAAAGATGAAAAGGCACTGCATTGAAATGTGTTCATAAGCCCCCAAAAAATAAAGCTAGCATGCTTTGGACTCAGATCTTTTGTGCATGCTTTGAGATTTGTCATGAAGTTGATCCCCTTTTTAATTTCAAATTAATTGACATTTTCACACACGAAGATGAGAGAGAGAGAGAGAGAGAGAGTGTGTCAATAAAAAGGGCAGCAATGTCCACAGCTTGCCAAAAAAGCCTCGAGTCTTGGCAGGCAAATGGGGAATTAATTTTTAAATGTGTGTTGAAATTTTTATGTATAGGACAAAACCTTAACAGTTGATGAGCCTTAAAATATTATTATTTTAAAGGAACATCCACATCTAAAACACCACTTTTCCTATTTCTTTATCATTAATGATTCTCTCCCAATCAAATGTAGTTGTTATTCTATGTAGGGTCAATTTTGAAAATTTAGTCTTTCTGTATTAATATCAATTTCAAAAATGTAAATTAAATAATGTTTTATGTTAAGAAGTCCAAGTACGTAGCTGCAAGTTTGGTACTTGTATAAAGTTGAGTATTATACGAATTATAAATTTTGGCAATAATTTTGCTTGATTGACGATCGGGCATATTCATTGAAAAAGACGTAATTAATTTGATGTTCCCTTTGTTTGTTGTTGTTTTCGGAGTGAGATCTTCTATTACACTTGGTGTTATATCTTCTATTCCAAATTAATCACCACACGCCACGTGTATTCAATGACATCACTAATTAATACATGACATGTATTAAATGTTATGTAACACAAGATGTAACATCAAATGTAATAGAATATACAAACTCGTTGTTTTCAGCATCATCGTAGAATTAATATCTTAGTGCAAAGATAGTTTCATAGTTTGACAGTTATTTCAATAAGTTAAATAGGAAAAATTGTGCCTTTTAATCTAAAATGATTATACTCTTATCTATCGTGGTAAAGAAAATTTTTCACAAAAAAGATAAAAGAATATGGTTGTTAGGATTATTATATGAGATCATGATTAATAAGAAATTCAAAAAATAATAATAAACAATATATAAAATTTTCAAGAATATATTCACCAAACTCAGTTAAGGAATATATATATATATATATATATATATATGTATGTATGTATCATTGAAAATTAAAAACAGAACAAAATGAATTTGGATACTTTTTCTGATTGAATTGAAGTGATTAGGTTACACATCAATACATCATAAACACTAATTATCACTGAAAAAAGTAATGAACAATTATCGTGACCAATTAACATCACCTCACAAGCTTCTTTAAAAAATTAAAATAAAGGAGTCAATTTTTTTTTAAATTTGCCTTCATGCACCAATAAGATAAATTTGATCATGTCAAATCAAACACTTCGAAACTGATTCAAACTTTATATTATAACTCACGTATGCTGTTTGATCTAAGCTCAAGAGCTTTAAAATACAATGAATGAGATTAGGGTTAATGGGGAGGTGAATGACAATGGCCCACCTTCTCATCCTCTTATCTATCTATCTAAATCTGTCAAAGAATAGATGAAATGAAATTTGAAGAAATTATTCAATTAATTAAGTAACTAAACCAACCACCCACCCACCCTAACCCTATTCATGTCCCTCAGATCACCCTAGAACAAAAATCCCACAATAAGAAAAAGATAATGATGAGTCTTTTTGTATAATTAATTAACTTATGTGTAAATAATCTCATATATAAAAATTCTTATCACGAAAAAGATAATTAATGATGAGTTCTTTTCAAATAATTTTGTAAATAATTATACATTTCATAAAGTAGAATTACCAATTTACCCCAATTATGATTAATTATATAACAAACTAATCATCAGTTTTATCAATCGATTTTTATTTCTATATGAGTTTTAAACATTAACATTGCAAATCATCACCTTTAAATCATATTAATTTGAAGTTGGAAATTCGTATACATATTATACTTAACTGTCCACGTGGAAAATCACTCTCGGCTGCTTCTTCACTCATCGCACCATTCATTTGAAATTTTTAATCAAAGAATCATGTTTATTTAAAAAAACACACATTAGAACTAGATTCTTGATTGGTTTGGATTTTGAAATGGGTGGTTTGCAAGGGTTCTTTTGATGTATGTTTCATGAGTAACACTTATGTGCACCAGTTGCACAGAAGTGAATTCGTGCAATCCATACCTTTATGTTATAAATGTAATACCTTTATGCATGTTCATTTTAAAATGTACAAATATTTATATATAAAGGTACTACATTTATAACATAAATGTATGGATTGCACGAATTTCACTTTTGTGCAATGGGTGAACTTAGTTTTTGTGATGTTTCATTTAGTTTGGTTTGAATTTGAAGATTGTGTTTTTTGGGAGTTTGGGGGCGCTAATGGTGTTTTTTGACGAGTTAAGTCGAGCAAACGGTGATTTTCTACGTGGATTGCTAATTAAGATATATACAGATTTCTGACTTCACATCAGTAAATAGAGCCTGAAATGTTAGTTAGTTTATCAATTGATATGATTTTAAGGGTAATGACTTGGAGTTGTGTTAATTAACATTAATCAAATGTCATATTGTAAATAAAATTCTACTAAAATTGGTGATGTGAAATATAATTAACCCTATAATTTATACACACAAATATATACATATCCAGATATATATGTAAATAATCAATAAAACATAAATAATATATATCACTTCATATTGAAATGATTGATACAATAGCATCCCTATTTAGAATTTTATTTTTATCCGTCAAATAGAATTTTTTTAATTAGAGCCACATGAATGGTATAAGAAATACCCAAATACAGAACATCACACAACAAGCTAACATCTTATGATTAGTCTCGGATTATTAGACCAATCTCTAAATAAAAATCTAGTACAACCTACCTCTTTTACATAAATCCAACTCCAAAGTCTAACTTTCATCTCATTAACAATTTTTTCTATCGAAAATTCTTCTCCTCAAAAATCAAAGCATCCCTATTTAAAATTCTTCTCCCAAAGATAAATAAAAGAATTGAGAATGTACTAGAAAGAGAGGAGAAAAGTTATAAATATACAAAACTAATAAAATAAAGGAGTGGGAATTGAATTGATGAGAATGTAAGATTAATTAATTGGTGGAAGATAGTCCACCAATTAAAGATATATAATAGACAATGGAATGACAACACAATCTAAATAACATATAGATTTTTCTTACATGCCCCCAAAATTAAACCTATGTGGGACCAGATTTCAACAACTGTCCAACACAAATCCATTAGATTAATACTAGGTGATGACTCGATTCACCTTAAACATATGCTTTTGGGGTATTAAAAAACAGGGTTTTGCACTTTTGCTTGCTCTAAGAAGATATGCCCAGATTTGGTTGAAGACTCTAATCATAATTATTTAATATTACATTATTGCCCACTTCTTAATATTCCTTTTTTAATTAGCAAACTAATTATCTCTCTTTCTACCCAACCCTTTTTTAATGCATCCCATAAAACATGGTCAAGATTGAAACATGTATTATATGTAATGACATTTTATAAATTATTTCTTTAAATTTTAAATAAAGACATTCTTGGAGTGTGGATAATTACGAAGAACCTTCGACAAAGTGATGAATAATCAGAAATCTACAGGATCAATTATTATTATTAATTAATCAACTGTAGGAGATGGGACTAGGCACCTGAACATATATATTTAGTTAATTAATCAAGATTATGTAGTTTATTATATGCTTTGGTTAGAGAATAATGATCAATGAATCCACTAGTTAGTTGGTCAATCAAAGCAATCTTTTTTTTTTTAATGTATTTTTAAGTACAGTGTGGGAAGATTTGTTGCAAAGTTAGATCGCCATCCTTCCAGGTGATTGCATCCCCATCTTTCTTTTGACTTTTTTAATTTTTTTTGCCGTTTATTTAAGTTAAATTGCAATTTCATTTTAAATAAGGTACCCATTTTTTCCACCTCTCTAAGCATGGAATATTAGTCTTCTTTTTTAATTCCTTAAGTGGTACTATAGTTACACATTATTTTTATATGATTTTAAAGTGGTTGCAAATCATGGTTTAATTTATTTCTTAAACATTAATTATACCACACACTGAATCCTCTTTGGTGGGAAAAAAGTTATGGTGTATCTACTTCATTAATATAAAGCAATCTTGCATCACACAAACTTCCCTAATCTGACTATTCCTTTAAATTATATCCTTTTTTGTTGACCTTTCTTGGTTTCTTTATATTAATTAAAACTATTGTTGTTTTGGAGATGCAATGCATAGTCAATAACCAATAGGGTTTCTCTTTGCTATATAAGAGGGTACCAACATTATTATTTGTGCATCACTTACCCAAAAACACAAAAAAAGAACTTCTCATATAAATTGTTCTCTCATCAATACCATTTCAATTCCAATGGAAATAAATAGTCTTTCTTCTTCTCAAGACTACACTACAAAACCCAATTCCAAGAAGAAACTACTCAAACTATTCGGAGTCGAGCTCGAGAAGTCTGATCTAGATAGGGGTTTCGTTGAACGGGACGAGAGCGTGAACTCGTCGGCCTCCTCCACCGTGACGGAGAAGCCCGGCTCGCAGCCGCCACCTTCGGAGGATAAGAAGTTTGAGTGCCAATATTGCTTGAAGGTGTTTGCTAACTCACAAGCTTTAGGGGGCCACCAAAATGCACACAAGAAGGAAAGAATGAGGAAAAAGAGGCTTCAACTTCAAGCAAGAAAGGCTAACATCAATTGTTTCATTCAACCCTTTCACTATAATTACAACAATAGTACTACTCAACATAGCAATAAGCATTCTTTGAACTACAATCATGGCTCCAATTCTGCATGGTTCTATGATCCATCATGCCAATTGCAAAACCCTCAAGAATTTTCAGTTTTTGAGGAATCACAAATCAGTTTTGGTCCATATGGTCCAGCGGATCATCATGATGGCAATAGTTCTGAAATCTCGAGATGGTGCGTTGGTCTAAACGACTACGTTTCGTTCCAACAAGATAGACACACGTTTAGTTTGACACATGAGGATAGATCAAGGGACAAGACGAGGCATCTCATGGATAAGCCTTCCTCTTTCGCTAATCCTAAGAAAAGTTGTAATAGGAAAAGTTTAGATCTTCAATTAGGGTTGAGTTTACATTCCACTATTTGAATATCAATGATAGTATGCATTCATTTATTATATACCATATGTAGGTGTAGGGCTCATTTTTCTTGAAATTAAAGTTGCCCAATTTGTAATTCTTTCCCAGTTTATATATAGCATTTTTTTTTTGTTTGACGAGCATGATTATAATATATATATACACACTTGTGTATTTGTGTATGTTAGTTATGAAAAATATTCACTATATATCTTGTTTAATTGTACGATCACTTTGAATTAGATCATTTGAGATCCCATCCTTTTGATTTTATATATAGATCATTTTTAGGTGTGATTATATTGTATTGTGTACATGGTATTATTGAGATTAAATTAGAGATATGAGCACTGAATAAATAGTAATCCCAACCGTATTAAAATGTTCTGCGATAGTTCTAAAGGATAATTAAGAAATGTGGATGCATTTAATTTCTTATGCGATGTTTTCTTTTTGAGAATTATAATTATAAACGTGTTAACAATTCTGGACTAATTGGAGACAACTTGTCCTATGAAATCATTACTAAAATCCAATTATATATGGTAGGCTTAAAAGGAAGAAAAAATCACTGGTAGTTAAACTATGCCCATCAGGTAGAGATCTTGAAGTTTAATTAATAATATATTCTCGTTTCATATTAGTTCTACTTATTTATGTATATTCATTAATACGTGTTAATTCCATTTAAATTTATTATTGCTGATTTTCAGTTAGCTAGGTACTTAAGTTATAAATCTGATGTCGTGTCTAGTTAAAACTATAGCTCAATATTGTTGCTAAAGTATATGTACTTCCTATTAATCCAAATAAAATATCAAATTGTCATCCAAATTACAAATTAAATAATTAAGTGTAATTGCTCCTGCCTTTGTGTTGTATACATAGCAAACACATTGACACTAATTTGCCGTTTTATAATGAGTTGAATATTTAAACTTAATAGTCTAGGAAGCAAATTGATCATATGCGTATGTAACATGAAAGTTTCATTTTCAACTAAAAAGATAACCTCTATCTAAATACCTCATTGTAAAAGTCAAATTTATTGAGTGAACATACTAACTTGCATTAAATTAACATTCCTTTAAACAAAGATTATACTGCAAAAAGAATATTAATTTTCTTATATATATATCCTTTCTTGTATATCTATAGAACTACGTTAGTTTTGGTTGGACTTTTCTAAATTTATTATTCTATTAACCTTAGATTAAATAATATTGGATCATGCTTTAGTTATTCTTTATTTTGTGGGCTCACCTAAACATTTGTAATAAAATTTTGCATGTAGCCCAGTTGATTTGCCAAATAAAATAGGGTTAATTCTATTCACAACCACCAATATTTATCTCCACAACCATAATATATTTAATTTTTCTGTTTTATCCTTAATATTTTTTATTTTTTTCACAATCATCATATCTCCACCACTTTTATTATCTCAACCGTCAACCCTCTTTTTCTCCAAACAAAAACAACATTCGTTTCAATCTCAATTATTCCATAAATTATGAATTTCAATGATTTGCCACAAAATATTTAGATTGAAATGAATAATTAATATTTTTTTTTATCAGTATCCATACATTTTATTTGAAGTTATTTTGTATTTAGAATTTTTCAAAAAAATTTATATCCCTCTACAACCATGACTCTCTTTTTCTACATTTGGTACTTCAATTAATTTATACTGTATAAATACATAAAATTGTTTGCATTGTCCTGTGTTTCTCAATGTGAGAACTATTTTTTTTTTGATTTATTTTAAGGAGATACATTTATTACCTCACAAATTCAATTTTCTTATGATGTTAATTATTTTAATGAAATATTTGGAGATATTAAAAAATTGATGAGAAATTAAATGAGCAAAGAGATAATTTTGAATAAAAAAAAGAGATTTGGAGTGCATAAAATCTCCTTTTGCATATATATAAGGGAAATAGAAAAGTGGTGGTTGGAGGCGGTGAAAAGAGAAAAAAAAAATTGATTTAAAAAGTCAAAATAAAGAATTTACATATATAATGACCGTAGAGAAAAATAATGTGGCTGTTAATAGAATCACCCATAAAATAGTTATGAAGATAAACAGCCTGTAATCAAAGAAGAGAGGCCCATTATTATACTTAAAACCCAATATTAATTGGGCTTCTTATTACTCAATAGTAGGCCCATACATTTAAGAGAGAACATATTGCAATTTATTCTTCACTAAAAAGGCCTCCTAAAAAATGATTTGGTAAAACGGAAATGTGGATTTGGAATTGAACCTCTTCCCCTTTTATTTATACAATAATGGCATAAAATGAGATTTACAGAAATCTATTTATTTAAGATCTCATAAATAAGGCTAGTGACTGTTATCCACAATAAATAAATCCATAATTATGGATTTGGTTATCGACTTTTATAGAATTTTTTACTAACATCAATATCATATTTTAAACGTTGTAAAAAATTTAATATAGTATATAATTTGTAAATATGAATGAGAAAAACTAATGATTTTTAACATTATGATGAGACAATTAGCAATCATAATCAGCTTAGTAATTAAGAGGTCAAGTTTCAATCACTATCAGCACCCCCCACCAATTAATTGTGATTTCAACGTCTCACCTTTTTCCCATCAATTATGCCTACGAATCTGATCTACTTCACTTATCTCTATATATGCTACCTAATAATTAATTAATCAATAAATTAGTTAATTATTCCCATTAAAAATAATAATAAAATATCCTTTTTTTTTTTTCCCCGAAAAAAAGAAAGAAAGAATAAGGTTTGAAAAATCGACCCCGCCTTGTGTGCGCTGGGGTGCGCGCATAACACCTCATCTTGGCTGCGGGCACGTGCTCGGCACGTGCTTTGAGTCCACCCCTAACTGGAACTGTGAAGTCGCGCAGCTAGCCCACGGCGCAAACTAGCACGCGCCAGCAATAAATTTGAATTTTTAAACAGCTACCACATATATATCGAGAAAAAACAAGGAGGAAAAAAACAGAAAATGTTACCTAATTTCCCCTCCATTTCTCCAGCTCTGCGAACTACTTTGCTTAGGGTTTTCCAAAAATCAACGTCTCCAATATTCCTCAAAAGATTCATAATTTTTTTCTCAATTCGTTCACAAAAGTTCGTGACAATTTGATAGTATTCCGCCACTGATTTTTTAGGGTTTTCGAACATTTCTGTGTCAGTTCGAAATCCCTATTTGAAAGTCATGAAATTTGTCTCTCATTTCTGAGAGAAAATGAGGGATTCTGATAATTTGATTCTAGATTCGACTTTGGTTGACTCGGCTGCTCTTATTTGATTCCTTTCTTTTGTGGGGGTGAAATTTGTAAATAAAGAAAATGCCGGGGCAAAAATCCAAAGGTGAGAAAGGCGATGCGCAGAAGCAGCTGCGGAGAGACCCTTATGAAGTTCTGGGAGTGGGCAGAAACTCTACGGATCAGGAAATCAAGAGTGCCTATCGGAAATTGGCTTTAAAGTATGTTAATTTAGTTTTATTGTCCTTAAAATGTTCAAAGTTCAACTGTCGGTTTTGGGTTAGTTCATTGTTTATTCTTGAATTCAAACCCGCCACATGAATCAATATATTTAGATTTAAATTACAGAATGGATTGACTTAAAACAGGAGGTAGTTGTAGCGGGCTGTAGACCTAATCTGATGGTCATTAGTTTGTTTTTATTTTTCAAAATGTACTAACTGATAAATGGTGTGGGAGTTGTCATTTTTATGTTTTGATTCATCAGGGGAAAAGGTACTGGAAAACTTGAAGTAGACGATACGTGCATTGCTAGAGTTGGGATTAACTGTTGGAATAAAATAATTCTATGTTGCATAATCAAATATACAAATAGAATCTGTTGTGTGTGTGTGTGTATGCATTTCTGTGACCTCGTGCTTTCTGAATTATTGGTGATTTGTGCCTTATCTTTTACAAATTTTTAGGTACCATCCAGACAAAAATGCAAATGATGTTCAAGCCGCAGATATATTTAAAGAGGTCACATTCTCATATAACATTTTGTCTGATCCAGATAAAAGGCGGCAATATGATACAGCTGGTTTTGAGGTTAATGTTTCTGAACTCAAGCCTTGGTTACGAATTAATTTATAGACTGAATTTTCCTCGAATTATTTTCTGTATTAGTTTCCAACTTTAGTACTTCTTTGTCAGGCTGTTGAATCAGAAGGCCAGGAACTGGAGCTAGATCTTTCAAGTTTAGGAACTGTCAATACTATGTTTGCTGCAATTTTCAGGTTATATTTGTTATAAGAACTTCATCTGTTTTTCATCGTACTTATGGTTTTGCAATAGCATTGTATATGATTCACCGTAAAATAACTGTGCTTCTTTTCTGCAATCAGTAAGCTTGGAGTTCCCATCAAAACTACAGTTTCAGCCACTGTTTTGGAGGAAGCACTGAATGGTGCAGTATCCATTCATGCACTCCCACTGGGGCAACCTTTGTGTAGGAAGGTACAATACTGCGCCTATGTTCTAAATAAACAATAGTCTTATATGTGGCTTGCTCAGACTAATTTTTTGATTTTCTTTCAACAGGTTGAGAAACAATGTGCTCACTTTTATTCTGTTACCCTAACAGAAAAAGAAGCACAGGAAGGACTTGTTTGCAGAGTTTATTCATCAGACAAGAGCAAGTTTAAGGTACACACATTCTAGTTTGTTTAAAACTCTGAGGTCGAGAGTTCAAGCCTCTCTCACCCCAATAAAGTTAGTTTGAAACTCTGTGCAAAGCATACTCAAGTTCTCTGTTTTCTTCGATTAGTTTGCTGCCTGTTTTTAGATTAATGTTATGTTAACAGTAACTTCTAGAATGAGAACCTAGGATTTTCATTTTACAGTACATTCTTTTTAATCAATGATGTAGTTGATATATTCTATTTACCCGAGTCTTGTTTAATATATTTTAATTTTTCTGAAAGAAGCTATATTATGTTATCTTTATAGGCTGTGACATAAGAATAAGAATTTTAGACCAAGGATTTTTTTTATCTTATGTTTAGGCTTTCTCAAATAATTGAACATGTTATGCAACCCTTTTCTTAGGTTACCTTCTTTCTTAATTTCTTCCAAATGATGGGGCTTCACAGTTCCTTATAAGTTGATAATCCCATTCTTATCTGAATAGTTCATGCCATTCTGAAGCAGTTACAATTACTAGTGAATAGATGCAACTTTTAAGAGTGATTTGAAATGATTTTGTTGGTTTATGGATGTATGTATCCCCCCCCCCCCCTCCCCAAGCTGTGTGGTAGAAAATTTAGTCTACTTTCAACACTACTTTCTTTAGTCTATGTTCTTAGTTCTCTACCTCTAGATAAATGTTGAATGTTATTTTTGCATTACAGACCTACAATGTGCTTCCTACTGGTCTAATTAAGCCTTTTTGGTTTGTGCAGCTATTATACTTTGACCAGGAAGATAATGGTGGACTTAGCCTTGCTTTACAGGTGAAATCTCTATTTATTGCTTCTGGATGTTCTTTTGCAGACTATGTAAATCAATGGAATTTGCACCATACATTTCTACATGGGAATCACTCAATTTAAATTATTTATAAAATTGCTTTATCTCCCGGTCTCTCGCTGAAACAATTTATATCTTGATATATGTGCCTCTTTGCTCATTTATGCTTAGAAGATAATAGCCATGGAGTAATATTATTAATATAGCTAGATAATTTTTATAAAGAATAATGAATCCTATAATATATCCCCCTCCTGGAGAATATATATGTTCAGAATAAAACCCCATCATCTGGTACCTTTTTTACTCTCATAATATATTGCATTAATTAATTTTTTTGCACGCATGTAACTCTGTCCATTTAGGATGTTGTGCCTTTTCCTTTTCTCATTTGTTGCTTGCCATAAATTATGGTATCTTTTATGTAGGAAGATAGTTCAAAAGCAGGAAAGGTTACATCTGCTGGGATGTACTTTCTGGGATTCCCTGTTTATCGGATGGACCCAGCCCATAGCTCTGTAAGTAAATGTCATCTGCTGGACTGCTCGTGTTTCCTCTCCCTCCATTTTCCTATTCCAAATTCATGTAACCTCCCATTCAATTCCTTTCCTGTGTAATTCAGACGGCTGCTATAAAAGATCCAGATGCTGCTTTCTTCAAAAAGCTCGATGGATTTCAGCCATGTGAAATAACTGAACTGAAAGCTGGCAACCATTACTTTGCAGTTTATGGTACAACATTTCTTTGTAATTTTGTCTGCGTAGTGTTTAGCTTAAAGAAGCTCATTCTGGCTGCCATTCCTCTGTTGCGCTACTCACTTATCTTCAGGTGATAATTTTTTCAAAAGTGTGAGCTACACTATAGAAGTTCTTTCTGCTGCAACTTTCTCAGAAGAGAAGGAGGATCTTAGATCCGTGGAAGCTCAAATTTTGTCAAAAAGGGTAGAACTTTCTAAATTTGAAACTGAATATAGAGAGGTATGTGATAGCATTAATAGGCTCTGTCCTTTGTGAAGGTATATATATGTGAGCTTATTTCAATATGGTTTGCTGATAGGTTCTTGCTCAATTCACCGAGATGACAAGTAGATATGCGCAAGAAATGCAAGCTGTAAGTAATTCCTCAGAAAATCACCCGTATTTGTAATTCATAGCTAAGAAGCCAACAATAATAATCCAGGTTTTTATCTTTGAACGATCTGAAAATTGTGGTGTACAGATCGATGAGCTTCTTAAACAGAGGAATGAAATTCATGCTTCTTATACAACTACTTCCCAAATAAAGCGTAGCAGTAGCAGTCGAAGCAAGAATAAGGCCACATTCAAGGAAAGCGAGGATGGCTTAGGAGGGAAAGAGAAAAAACATTCGAGGGATAGATCAAAGAAGAAAAGATGGTACAATCTTCACCTAAAGGTGGACAAAAAGAAGCCTTGTGGAATGGAGTGAGTTCCAAGTTTATTGCTTTTCGTTTATCCGCCTTTTCATCTTTCTTGTATTGTAAAATGAACATCTCATTCATTGGAGTTGTTATATCAACTCGGGTTGCTCTTGAACCAGCTAAAACGAGTGGGGAAGATGGATTAGAGTTAGCAGTGGTTACCGTTATAGTCTGATTGGTGTTACTTTTACGCCTTTGATGTTCTTTAACATCTTCCTCCCAACGGCTTGTATCTAGCAATCCAGAGGTCATTGCAATTCTGTAAAGATTGTTACTCTGCCACTCTTAAGGTATATTTCCAAAATTTTGTTATGGAAATGCAGAGATAATCTGATGATGATTTGCTTCAAGCAAACGGCTTTGTGACAGGTTGCCCGTTCGAGATTAGGATTTCGTATGTTGGATTTTTTTTTTTTTTATTCCAAGTTAGCTATGATGTGAAGTTCTATTAGTAATTTTGTACTTAAAAATGGAAATTGTCCAAATGATAATTCTACTGCCTGAATGTATTCTCCAACTGATAGGAAATAAAATCAATCACAGCTTGATATACGTACATATATTCTCGAATTGTAATTAGAAATTGACTGGTGCGCCTACTCATTTTGTTATATTTTTCTATTAACTTTCCTTTCAAAATAAAGTAAAATCTAATCATACTGACGATGTATTGAATGGAAAAAAAAGGAAAAAGAAATAAAGAAAAACACGCAGCTTAGTTCTCAAGCATATAGTATTCTCTATTCCACGTTAATGTTTCATATAGTGTTTCAAAATATCCACTACACATCAAGCATAAAAGATGACATCAGCAATTTACACATGACATAAATTAAAAGCAATGAAATACAAGATGAAACACCAACTTAAAATAGAGGATCCAGTTCGGTTCTCAAGTGGCCGAAAATTTACCTAGTCTCTATTAGAGATCTGAAAGTAAAGATGGATGAAAAATTCAGGGCAACTTTGAATATGTTCTCAATATTTCTTTTGCCCTATTTATTATTTAATTAATTTTAAATTTATATATTGACATTTTATGCGTGGAGTAATATTGTATTGTATTTCAATTACTGATCAATAAAAAATTCGTGTATTTGAATTGAATCCACCACCTCTAACAAAAATGCCACGTCCAATATGAGAAATTTTCAACAATTTCAGACAACAAAGGGAAGTGAAAAAAAAAACAAAGAATATTGGAAATGAATTAAGAAGAGTGTATATATTATATATATAAACACACCTAAATTAATAAAACGTCCCACCACGTTATACATCTCAATAACCGAAAGGAAAAAAAGGCAAACGTAACCCCAAATCATGACAGCTAATCCATAACACGAAACAAAAAATGATGAATATATTATTTTGAATCACACGATGTATATATAAGATTAAGCACAAACACAATGATGAATAAATAGAATGAAATCAGAAAATAGAGGTTCCGATTTAAGTTGTTTGCATGGAATTAGGCACGTCGCATCTCTTCCTCACCTCTCCCTTCTTCCCAGTCTTGACGTTGAGAACACTGACTTTCTCCATTGCACGAGAAAACGCCTGAAAAAACGCACCCTGATTTGCTGCGTATAATTCGACAAACGGCTTCGTTCTGGGATCCAACGCCAATAACTGATCACTCGCCAGCAATCCAAGCCCTCTCTGCAGGTTAACGAAGTAGGTGTTGTCGAACTTCCCCGGCGACATGGGATCATTGAAGGCGGCTATGGTGGGGTCCTTCTTGTAGTTGGCACAGAGCTGTCGGAGGCCCTTGACGTACTCGGGGTTCATGGTGGGGTCGTGGTCCGAGGTTTTGCTGAAGTTGAAGATCCGGTTGGCGAACTCGGAGCAGTGGGAGAACCCGACGGTGTGGGCCCCGGTGAGCGCGACCATCTCTTGGACGGTGAAGCCCTTGGCCTTGAAGATGTCGATGATCTGCGTCATGGACATGTTGGGGCGTGCGATGTGGCCCTCCACGTCCTGCGCATGGGACTCGACGCTGTCCTTGCGGCCGAGGCGGACGGGGTAGTAGGGCCCACCGAGGATGGTGACGAGGTCGCGCGTGGCCTCGGCGAGGATGTCGGAGCAGGAGACGACGCCGGGGCAGGCGAGCTCGAGCTTGGTCTTGGCGCGGATGACGACGTCGAAGGCATCGCCGGGGAGGGAGTGGTTGATGTCGTGGTCACGCTCGGAGGTGTGGAACTGGTTGGAGGAGAGGAGGATGGAGGCGTCGCAGCCGCCGACGATGCAGTCGTGGAAGAAGAGGCGGAGGGCGCCGGCGCCGGTGGTGGGGATGGAGAGCTGCTTGTCTAGGGCTACTTCCTGGACGATTTTGGGGAAATCTGGACACGTGGATTTGTAGTAGTCGAGGGAGAGCTTGGATTGGGCCAGGGGAAGTAAGGGGAGGAGGAGGAGGAGGGGGAGGAGGAGGGTTGACATTTTGACGACGCGGCGGAGATGCTGGTGGTGGTGGTGGTGGAGATTGGGGAAAATGGTGGTTGTGTTTTATTAAGGGTGATTGGAGGGGGAAGGGAAAACAGTGGAAGTGAGGGATTAAAGGGAAACAACTCTTTTCGTTTTCCATGCACATATATTATTGACCAACGATGATTTCCGGTGGATGGGATTTTGTTTTATTTTTTTTATTTTTATTGGCCATCCCATTTTCTCTCCTTTTAATTTCACCTTAATATCTTTTTTAATAAATCAACCATTGATTTAATTTGGATTTAAATAACTTAACTTGTTGTTGTGGCATGTATGGCCATTATGACTTGCTTTCAAACTAGGGTTTGTAATAAACTCCTCAATTCAGGGTTAAATAAGATCTTTTATTTCATTTTAAACTAAATAGATTAATGGATCCATTTTGGAGTCATCTCCATATATATAATTTGTTCTACAAAATAATAGAGAGACGCTTTTTTTTTTTTTTTTTTTTCAGTTATAATATTTGGGGGAGTTAGACTATGATCCATGACATTGCTCGGGGTGAGAGATGTATCTATCGGTTATATATATATATATATATATATATATATATATATATAGTTTTCGTAATTGATAAATTGGTTTGATTGTGTTAATATAAGCTTTGGTTTGCATTTTCTAAAATTTATAGCTCTACATATACAATCGATTCAAAATGTTTGAATTAGAATGTCATTAATTATAATTTATAAAGAACTAAGATATAGCAATTTCAATTTCTTTGCATCAGTTGTATTATACACATAGATTGCATACTAATGTATTTAGTAATAATAATAATAACATTATATTTCACACATATATTACAATACAATACTGCTAAAGGAAGTAAAGAAATTCAGTGGTACACCACAAACCAATACCCCAAGGCAATACTATTTATAGAGGAATAATAATGGAAAATTGTAAATTTAATCTTTAGATCATTTACGGATGAATGATACTAACTTTTCAGATTTTCATATTGGTATTTTGGTTTTAGTATAAAAAATCCGAAATCATAAATTTCAAGTTCAAATTCTCATAATTATAAACAGATTCACTTTCTTCTCCAAATTCGAAACTTCAATCTCACACATCTAATTCTCAATAACCCAAAAAATTTCAGCCCTAAATTCGAAAGTTATGTTTTCCTCGATCTCCACCACCATGGCTGGTTATATATTTGGAGAAGAGAGAAAATGTTAGGAGAGAGAAGTTAGTTATCTGCTAAGAGACTAGGGCCAAAAGAGAGAGAGAGATTGTTGGAATAATTTACCACAGCAGAGGGAAGAAGGTTATTATTTGGGGGAGAAGAAGATATTATTAAAGGTGTATTAATTTCAACTCACCACTTCACATCTGTGAAAAAATAGAATCTTTTAGTGAATGAGAGCCACATCAGCAATAAACCCAATTTAACAAAAGCACATCCAAGTTTTGTGTAATTTGATCCAAAATTTCTCATTTCGTATTTTTTTGGTCCTAAAATTCAACAAATTATAAAGCTAGTGTTCTAATGATGAGGTCCAAAAAATTAATACTTAAATGATCTAAAAATATTGTTCTAAATTTACACTTTTCCCCTAAATAATTATACCTTATTGATCTCTAGTCATCTTACGATAAATTACAAAATTAAGTGTCCCTATTCTTTATCAATTGTCTGTAGCATTTAATTTTGCCCACCCCACCACTCTGATTTCCATATTTTTTTTCTTTTTTCTAAAAATCTTTTTTTGATTTTTTTTATTGCCGAAAAAGCTTAAAAACCGTGTCTGCTCCAATATAGGTTATTGGCCATGTGAAGAAATAGTGACTCGTGAAATCAACATTAGGTAGGAAATATTTCCCTTTTAGAACTCTTATGTTCAAAATTTATTACTACAAGAAAAGGACCATTAATAACGATACTGATTTAATTATACTTTCTGAAAGCGCATCGTTAAAACTATTTAGTTAATGTCTCTAATTTATAAAAAACAACAATGCTTGTAAATATGCTTTTATAAAAGTGTGATCGATATGCATAAAATTGACGACCCACATTATTTTTAGTAGAAGACAAAGACATCAACCCGCTGTTTTCGCAAGTATATATTCTACACGTTTTTTTCATGAAAAAACTCTTCTGTCTTTTTTATTTTTCTTAAATTTTTAACCTGAAGAATATTTCAACCATTAAAAAAAAAATATCATCAACCATGCTGTCTCACTTTCCTCCAGTGATTCGATATGTTAATTGAGCAGAAAGCCAAAAAACCTTCTTTCTGACATTGGCCCATCATTTCCACGTCTTTGTCATGTAGTAGGTTTCTCATGTTTACTACAACATTAAAAGGAAAGACACTGAAAAAAAAAGAACCTTGCATTCCTTTTTTCTTTTTAAAATTTCCAATTCATTTAATTGGCAACTATGGTGGTTCAAGAACTTAGAATCTTGATCACCATCATCATTATATTGCCATATTCATGCACAATTGTTTCAGGTGATCATGATCTTTGTGTGAGTGCTTTTGTACATGAGCACAATTCTTCTTTGACAGATTATGTCAAAGTGTTGGCCAATTCGCCGGAAATGGTGAGGTGGATGTTGAAACTAAGAAGAGAGATTCATATGAACCCTGAGCTTGCTTATCAAGAATTCAACACGAGCTCTCTGATAAGGGCTGAGTTGAAGAAAATGGGAGTTCGATATCGTTGGCCTGTGGCTAATACTGGTGTAGTTGCCACCATTGGCTCTGGTGATCCTCCTTTTGTGGCTCTAAGAGCTGATATGGATGCTTTACCCATTCAGGTCATCTTTTTTTTTTTTTTTCTTTAATTATTGTTTTATTATTTCTCCTATTATTTTCTTACCAGAAAATGGGATTTTAATAATTGTGGTCTCATTGTGTGCCAGTCTGCGTTGATGAAAAGTTCTTCAGGTGTGATCCTACTTTTTCCAAGGGTTTTTATTATCACAAATCAACTTGAATGTATGATTTTTTCAATTTGTAATTAGAAAAAAATTATTTTGTGTTTCTTGGATCAAATGAAAATCAGATTTGAGGCTTTTGTTTAGTTTTAAACATTGAGATTCAATTTTGATCGGAAAAATGACCTGCAAATATTTGACCCTAACTATATATTAAGTTTTATTAGTGCCATTTGGACCAAATACATTGATTATTGTCACCTAGTATATAAATATCAGAACTTGAAAAGAAATTTCTGCAAAAATGTTTTTCAAACTATAATTAGAAAAGGCATCACATGAGTATGTAGGAGTTGATAGAATGGAAGTTTAAGAGCCGTATAGATGGCAAAATGCACGCGTGTGGGCATGACGCGCACATTGCAATGCTTCTAGGTGCTGCTAAAATTTTACAACACCTCAGAAGCTACTTGCTGGTAAGAACAAAGACAACAATCAAACAATTAATCATTAATAATATATAGCACTCTCAGATTTCTATCAATATTTTGCATAGGGAACCATCGTTCTAATCTTTCAACCAGCTGAGGAAAACGGAGAAGGCGCGAAAGACATGATAAACGAGGGCGTGCTAGACAATGTTAGCGCGATTTTTGGACTGCATACGGTCCATAAGTATAGAGGAGGCTGGGTAGCATCTCGCCCTGGAAAGTTCTTGGCTGGCTGTGGAAGTTTTAACGCTGTGATCTGGGGAATCGACCCCATTTTAGCTGCTTCGACCTCTATTATTAGCTTGCAGAACATTGTTTCCAGGGAGACTGACCCTTTAGATTCTCAGGTACTTCTTTAATAAGATTAAACATCACATTCTTCTCTAATATATATATATATATATCAGCGATGGACATATTAATGTAATGTAGGTGGTGTCGGTGACTATGATTCGTGGGGGAAGTGCATTAAATGTCATTCCAGAATCAGCTACTATTGTTGGTACTTTCAGGGCATTTGGGAGAAAGCAATTGTATGAACTAAGGAAAAGAATTGAAGAGGTAATTCAAAATCAAAGCAATTATTCATGCTGCATGCATAACAAAAAAATCTCAATTTTCATCTAATTTTGTTGGAAATGTCAATTTCTGCTTATGTGGATGTTGAAATTGAAAATTCCATGTCAGCAATCAATTCAACATCCACATGAATAGAACCTGACATTCTGAGTAAAATCAGAATATAATTGGCAAAGAAAAAAAAATGGTAGTTAGAATAGAAAAATTGAAATATATGTAGAGTAGAATTGATGGTAAAAAGTTGATAAAACCTAAATTTCAAGAGTAAAATTGCAAATTTCCCCTACATGATGGCATCATTAATACAGGTCTAATGATCCCATATCAACTTTCAACTCTAGAATCAAAAGTGAGTAGGTCGAACAGAAAGGAGCCCAAATGTAATAGAGGATCCGGTGTTTATTAACAATCGGAGTCGCTCCTCACTAATTTGTTGTTATGTAGGTTATAAAAGGTCAGTCTGGAGTATATGGGTGCAGGAGCAACGTAGTATTCGAGGGGAAAGAGCATCCAACGTTGCCAGCAACGATAAACGATGAGAAAATATATGAAGAAGTGGAGAAAGTGACAAGAATAGTGGTTGGAGAAGACAAGACAAAGATTGCTCCAAGATTCATGGGAAGTGAAGACTTTGCACTATACTTGGAAAGAGTACGAGGATGTTTCTTGCTATTGGGTGCATGCAATCAAACTCAAGGATGTGTGTACCCTCCTCACAGTCCTTACTATACAATTGATGAATCTGTGTTTCCTATTGGAGCTTCTATCCATGCCATTTTTGCCCTTTCTTATCTTAACCGTCTCAGTTAGTGTTAATCACTTGCTTATCATTCTTTCTATACACATTGGTGCATTGAAATATGTGTAAATTTCATCTCATGAGATGAGACTCAGCTTTTGCAGATTTCTTTTTTATTTTTGGAGTGGTTTTATTTCTTGGGGATTAAAGTCTAATAATCTAGGGTCGGACTAAATACACCCAGTCATAACTAAGCACACCTCATTTTATATTAATTTCAATTAAAAAGGTAAAAAAATATATCAATTTTACTTTTCAGAAAATAATTACAAAAATTTTGAAACTCTACTAGTTCTGTTCGGCCATCATGACCGAATATATTTCTAGTTTCATTGATTTTTTTACATTTTTCATATAATTTTTATATATTTAACTTTTTCGAAAGTGTTTGTCATTATATTGATATTCTATTACTTAAGAAATTAAGAAAAAGAATATCAAAAAAAAAAAAGAGAAAGTGAAAGCGGTGAGAGGATAGAGTTTCAAATTTTTGTTTTTGTATTTTCTAAAGAGTAAACTTTGTATTTTTTATTTTCTAATTTTTTTAATTGTATATATTCAAATTGGGGTGTACTTATTAAAGCGCTTTTTTTAATCCCACCTAATAATCTATTTAGAACCAGTCTTTTTGAAAATTAATATTGTTGGACCCCAAGCGAAAGCCCAAGATTTACTTACTGAATGGGCTTCGAAATTAAGCAATAGATAAAGCCCATTATAGAGCCCATTAACATTTTTATTGTAAGAAAATCCAATTTTGTTTTGCAACAGACTATTAACAGTCTCCATCTTCGCGAATCGCCGTTGTATCCTATCCCCTTTCCCAGAAACACTTCACTTTCTTCTGCAACCCTCCCTACAACCGATTGATATATAGATACAAGTATACATACACGCAGATAAATGGTGTCTACCTCTGCAATTTCTCTGTCTTCTCTTCCAAAGGTATGCATATGTTTAACTTCTAGCTGCTTTGTTCTCTTGTTTATGTTGTTTCAATTGTGTTTATAGTTTGTTTTCATCTTTCACAGATTAGTTTCGGATTTCAAAATAAATATAGAGCAGAGCTGTGGACCTTGAGCTCCGCGAAAAGCAGTTATCTGCGCCGGAATGAGCTAGGTTTATTGTTCCCATTTACTCCAGTTAGCATTAACTCGAATTCCTTGCACTCTAGAAAACTCTGCATCAAAGCGGTGGCCTCCGGTTCTGGTAGTAGCAGTTCGAGGCGTGGCGATGGTTCTCGAAGAGTTTACAGGCAATCGCAAGCGCAAGCTCCAGTTGCTCCGGTCAGAGAGATTGCTTCCTATATTCTGCCTACGGGCGCATTTGTAGTTGTGATTTTCGGTATGCATTTTCCCAATTGTGTATTTCGCTCTTTTGTGAGTATGTGTGTGTGTGATTTAGGTGGTGTGATCATGGAGAATGTGGCTTGATTACAGTTTTTAATCTCTTCATTGGCTTGTTTATTGACTATTTGATTTTTGTGAATGGATGTTTACTCTGTAGGATGCTGAGTTTTTTTTTTTTTTTTTTTTTTTTTTAAGGTTTTGGGTTGCTGTTGGCAATTGCTTGTATTGGATATTATAGGGTGGAATGATTTGAGCCAAGGTGTTCTGTGTTGTTTAAGTAATAGTTGATTTTGAAAAAATCTATTACCCTGTTTTAATCCTTAGTTGCAGTGTGATAATAAGTGTTGCAATGTCTTGGTGTTCACTTAAATATTAGGAGAGTTGCAATGCAGAGAAACTACAGACACTTAAATGAACTCAGGAGCAAGCATCAGCGGTGGGTGCATTAATTTTTTTTTCCCCTCTCCATGGGTAGTGAAGGACGAGTATTATAATTACTTTTCATGAAAAATGTGTTGATTCTAACCAAAATTGATATGCATAATGCATTTATGCTGTTTACTGCAAAATTGCTATTACCTTTCTCTTGTGCAATGGTTGCTTTTGGCCTTTTGGTCTCTTATATTCTGTTTTTTTGAGTTAGACATTCAGTATGCAGCTATTCTATTTTTGTAGTATTAAAACACTACTGCAGCACCATGGCTTTTCCACAGTAGACTGTAACTAATTTCCTGGAAGAAATAAATCTCAATTGGTAACTAATCCACTCTTTCCAGCTGACAGTTTTATGGAAATTGGTGGAGAAGATCCTTGCAAAACCGTCTGAATCAGTAGCTGAAGAAAATAAACCTGGCCATGGAGTAAAGTGGTCCTTTGCAGCTGGGACAAATTTGTTATCGTCTTTTGGAGCAAAAGTTGAGAGGGAATCTAAATTGAGGCTAAATGATTTCGCCAAGGAGCTTAGGTCATTCAGAAGTGTTGACATGTCAGGTATTAAACAGTTTACTTCTTATTCAGTTTCATAGTTTATATTTCATGTATCAATGCCCTTAAGTTGACTTTATGGATATAGTTTTCTCCATGTTTCTTTATCCATTCACCATTACAGACCGAGCATATATTCTTTGTCCTGTCAAGACAATCATTATGCAGAATCCCTTTGAACCTGTAACTGAGGATTGGTCTAATTATGAATGTTGTTGCTAGGTCGCAACTTTGGAGATGAAGGGCTATTCTTCCTTGCTGAGAGCTTAGCATATAATCAGGTGAGAGAATTTTTCAAACTTATATTGTTTTGAGCTTAAAGCTATTGCTTGAAAACATTGAATGCCTCTATATCTTGCTAATTGTGTCATTTTCAGACTGCTGAAGAAGTGAGTTTTGCTGCTACTGGGATTACTGCCGAAGGAATAAAGGCATTTGATGGGATTTTGCAATCAAACATAGCACTAAAATCTCTTAACTTATCAGGAAACTCTATTGGGGATGAAGGGGTCAAGGTAAGACTTATATAAAATATATGATGTTATTCCAAGTGTTGTAGAGTATGGAGGTAGGTAATTGATACTTGAAGCCTCTCGGGTAAATCTTCAATTCATTTTGTTTTCCTAGCCATCAGGAAAGATGGTTTTTGTTTTTTAAATAATATGGAGCTATAGGAGCTATAGTTTATTAGATTTCATTGTGTTCCATGTAACGTCACTTTATATTTAAGTTTCTGGTGAAGCATGTCTTTGTTGATTTATAAGTTTGCTTGAGGTGGTATTTTCAAATTTAAGTTTTGTAATGCATCATCATTTACCCTTTTAATTTATTTGCCATGGTTGTTTTAGTGACTCTGGAATATTTACTTTCTTTATAACTACTTTCTGTTCTGATGCTATTATTTATATTGAAGTGTTGTTCTATTTATTTAATAGCTTCTGACTGTTTAGCTTAAATCGCCTTTTCAGATGTTTTAATGTAACTGTTGCATGGGTCAAGTTTGACTTCTTATCAAACTTTACATCCTTCTTGCAGTCTTTATGTGACATTCTGGTGAATAATTCTGGTATTCAGAAGCTACAGCTTAGTAGTGGTGCATTTGGTGATGAGGTTAGTTTACTTCCTTTCATTGAATTCTTATCGTCAAGATTGGGAACATATTCCATCATATACGGTTCTCAATGAAGACCCTAATTTGTACATCTCATTTGTCATTATGCAGGGAGCAAAAGCTATTGCTGAGATGTTAAAGAAAAATTCAACCTTGCGTGTCATTGAACTTAATAACAATTTAATTGACTACTCTGTATGAGATCATTGTTTGCTGTGATTTTTATTATCTCAGATTGTGTAAACCATTATGACCACTAATTCTGTTTTCTTGATAATTTTGGAAATGGAGGTAGGGATTTTCAAGCCTTGCTGGAGCCATTCTTGAGAATAAGAGCATACTATCGATTTACCTCAAGTAATGATCTTGTAACCAAAATGACTACTTATATTTGAATCCAACATAAAAACAATTAAAGGAACTGTTGTGCTACTATCTTCTCTTGGTATCGTTTTTGTATCAATATGCCTATGCTGGTTTTAGAACATTAAACTTGTCTTGTTCTTTTTTTAAATTTGTGTGTATATTTCATTCTAGTGGCAATTATGGTGGCGCCCTCGGTGCTGCTGCACTGGCAAAAGGGCTGGAGGGAAACAAATCCTTGAGGGTATCTTTCCAATCCTTTTCCTTTTGTTCAAGTTACTGATCTGGTATAACACTACCTAACTACCTTTTATATTATATTGTGTGTCGCTTTGCCATGAAAATCATGTCATTCACACTATGACTTAGAAACTCCAAGACTGATGCACTAAGTTGCAACATGAATGATTTTTTTCTAGGATATCAACAGTCTAAATCACATGTTGAGAAATGATTACTCCATTTAGATATTATTAAAAATGTGCAGATGGTTGTATCTTGATTGTTGATGCAAATAAGAGGAGCAAGTTTGCCTTAATTTTCAGTAAAAGGGGGCATGAAATAATATAATGGTTCCTCAATCCTTGCTATCAATGGGCAAGCATTTTGCCTACGACTTTTAGATTTATTACTGAATTCAGTGTATAACTATATTATATCTAGGAACTCTATTTGCAAGGGAACTCTATTGGAGATGAAGGAGTCCGTGCTCTGATGTCTGGCTTGTCTTCTCATAAAGGTTTTATCTTCCTTTGGAATATACAGTTGCAATATTTCTACGTATACTCACTGCAGCAGATCTGACAATTCTCGCTTTCATGTAGGGAAGCTTACTGCCTTGGATCTTGCAAACAATTCAATTGGTGCGAAAGGAGCCTTTCATGTTGCTGAATATATCAAAAAGAGCAAGAGCTTGTTGTGGATTAGTCTTTACATGAACGATATTGGAGATGAGGTGGGACTATAGACTTAAACTATATCTTGTAAATTACCAAAAATGGGTTGCAGTTAGTACTTCGGTCTTTCCAACCACTGGATTGCCATGATTAAAGATTAATGTATCTTTTGCCAAGATGTATATGCAATGACCTAAAATATATATGTCCAGGGAGCTGAAAAAATAGCAGAGGCTCTGAAGGAGAATCGCTCAGTTACGAATATTGATCTAGTAAGTATAGGAAACTTAATATGGTCTTAATCTGAATCAGCTTGATTTTTAAGATATCATCTTGAGACTTTGTAATGTTTTTTAAGGTTCTTATTTTGGAATTTCAGTAACAGTGGTGGGTGTATTTGCAGGGAGGAAATGATATTCATGCCAAAGGAATCAGTGAAATAGCAAACGTTCTGAAAGATAATTATGTCATTACTGCTGTGCGTCCCTGCCTTTTACTTCTCACAGTATTTTAGATGTTACAAAATAGTGATATACTTGAGAGATGAATTCTGTTTTTCCCAGTTGGAACTTGGTTATAATCCAATCGGGCCTGATGGTGCAAAGGCTTTGGCAGAAGTCCTAAAATTTCGTGGGAATATAAAAGATCTCATGCTTGGTTGGTGTCAGGTAAGAAATTAAATACAAGTTGACCTTTTCCTAGAATATCATTCATGATCTTCTTATTAACAACTTCCACAGATAGGTGCCACTGGAGCTGAATATATTGCGGATATGCTGAAATACAATAGCACTGTATCAAGCCTAGATCTTCGAGCCAATGGACTAAGAGATGAGGTTTACCTTCTTACCGATGTTTTCAGGTTTACTTTTAGCACATTCATTGTTAATATGATTCAATCATGTTATGCAGGGTGCCATTTGCCTTGCTCGCAGCTTGAGAGTTGTTAATGAAGCTCTGACATCGCTCAATCTTGGATTCAATGAAATAAGAGTATGGATTATATTCACTGGATGACTTTGTTGAATCATAATTATCATCATTTTATGGTATTATTATTATCTTTCATATGCAGGATGAAGGAGCTTTTGCTATTGCTCAAGCGCTCAAGGCTAACGAAGATGTTCGGCTCTCATCATTAAATCTCATGAACAACTTCCTTACCAAACTGGGACAGGTTCGACATTTTTTTTGTCTTTGTTGTACTCGCATTTCTGAAATTCTTTAAATCGTCTTTATCATAGTATGTAACTTAACATAAACATGAAAAACATGCAGAGTGCTATGACAGACGCAAGCGACCATGTACTCGAGATGAGTGAAAAGGAGCTCACCATTGTCTTCTAGACATTGTTTTCACGAGAGGAACATAATATTTTTCTGTCTTTTGGGGGTTGATTAAAACAGCAAATTTAAGAAATTACACCGGAAGCCCCTTTTCCAGATATCTCTAATTGAGATTATTTCAACAGAGGAAATACCAGAAATTTTGGCACCTAGAGATCATGTTAGCTTATTCACGGATCATGATGTAGCACAGTTATTTTTGCCTGCTTCATGCAAGAGAGAAAATTTGAGCAATGATTATTAGGTAAAGATAAAGTAGATTTGGATACTGAATGTGTAAAACCTTTTGATAGTTATTTCTTCTTCACCATAGGCTTTAAACTGTGGTGGCTAGTGTGTGCTTTATTTTCCCTTGGCCAAAAGTAAGAAATGGTCCCCAGGGTGTCAAAATCGACCATCTCTAACCATGATAAATGTGGAAATTCTGGTATGAAATTTGGATGTCCAAATTCATGTTTCCCATTGTTATACCTTATCCATGAGGCGTAATGAATGCTACTGATAATTTGAGACCTAAAAGCCTTTTTACTCCAGCTGTTTGAGTACGGAAATTTTGCAATTAGGGTTTCCTTTGTGTGCTACTATGGCCTCTGGCATAAGATAGGGCTTTTTTAACCAAATATTGTGGGGAAAAAATAATCGTTAATGATTTACGGTGGTTTTCGAAAGCTTTATTATTATAAGCGAAGTCGCCTTTGGTATAGGCGACAATTAGAGTCGCCTATACCATAGGCGATTAATGGTAATTTTTATATATAAATGTCGTCTATACCATAGGCGACTGATATAATTTTTTAATAATATATATATATATATACATTCATTTATTTTATGTGTGCATTTATTTACTTCATTATAGTATAGGCGACAAAATAATATATATATTAAAAAATTATATCAGCCGCCTATACCATAGGTGACATATATATATATATATATATATATATATATATTATTAAAAAATTATATCAGTCGCCTATGGTATAGGTGATATATATATATATATATATATATATATATATATTAAAAAATTACCATTAGTCGCCTATGGTATAGGCGACTTTAATTGTCGTCTATACCAAAGGCGACTTCGCTTATAATAATAAAGTTTTCGAAAATCACCGTAAATCATTAACGATTTTATTTTTCCACAATATTTGGTTAAAAAGGCCATAAGATAGTGGTGCTGTATTTTTTTGGGAGTTGAACTTAAAGCTTTGTAGTTAGTGGTGTTGTATCTTTGATTTTTCCATCCTATGAACAATATTTTAAATATAGGTAGTGTATTTAATATATGTCTACATATATGGTGAAAGATAATCTGCAGGCACAGGTGCTTCAGATAAAAGTATGATATTAGTGGTGAGTGTAAAAAAAAAGAATAAAAATAAAAAGATTTAGAAGATGAATGAAGGATAAATTAGAGAGTAAAGGCAAGATTGAGATTCCCAAGAAGAAGAATAGATTGGGTTGGCGTGGCAGATTAATGAAAAAGAGTAAGCAGTAGTGTCCAGCTCATATTGAGTTTGCAGTTTGCACATACATATCTCTACCATGAAATCCATTCCCCACCGATCTAACCCAAAAACAAAAATAATTATATGTATATATAGTATTATGTCTTATTACAATTATTAATAATCCTTGGTAGATAAAATTGCTTGGTCTATCTATGAATTCCCCTTCCTCTTTGCAAAGAAAACATGATAAAATTTTCAATTGGAGCACCAACATTAAAAAGTAATATCTCACAAGATTAAGGTTTATCTCAGTTTGGATAGTGCTTAAAATTAGAAAAGAAAAAAAGGAAAGAAGGTACATCCCAAAGTGAGTATAAAAACAAAATCAGAGGGATTGAATTGAATAGAATTGATTGATGTCCAACTGGAATATGGCTGGATTCCTCTCCCTTTTCCCTAACTATTACTAGCTCAGATATTTGTACGGTACCACTACCCATGCATGGGATGTGGTATTGATGCTTTATTCATCTTTTTCCCTTTGGTAACAAAACATAGATAAAGTTAAACACACTACTATGACACAACATTGTCACCTTACAATATCCAAATCATTAAACACAACACAATTTAGTTGTTTATACCAATAATATATATTTCAAGTATTATTTGTAATGTTTCATGGGATCTTAATTTATATAAATAACTAATATATAGAAAAATGAGGGATTAAACTCGGAACAAAAATATTAGTAAGAAAGCAACATTCATGAATCGTCTTCTCCTACCAAACATGGCCTTAAAGGATAGAAAGTATGGGCTAGACCAGAGAAGTGGAGGCTAAACCTGATGCACTTGCACACAAAATACCAAAATGCAATATCGTGTTCTTCATGTTTCTGTTATTCTAACTCTAAAATCAAATTAGAAAAAAAAAAAAAACAATGTGAAATTAGTAAAAAAATTATATAAATTAATCGAAATATTGAATGTTAATATTGTTGAGAATCGGCAGCACTTTATTTAACCTAACAAAACAGGAAAAAAAAAAAAAAGTACAAATTTATAATTTGAAGAAATCTTGTTTAATAATCAAATTATCCTCAAAAAAAAAAAAAAATATATATATATATATATATATATATATATATATATATATTGGTTAGAAAAAAAAAATTAGTAAAAATAGAACATTCCAGAAGGGCAATGCAAGGGCAGCTATAAAATGCAAGAAATTACAACACAAATATCTCACTACACAACACAAAGATGGCTTCTCGTCTGCTTCTTTTGTCAGCTCTTCTACTCTTCTCCCTTCTTCTGGTAATACACCATCTCTCTCTCTCTCTCTCTCTCTCTCTCTCTCTCTCTCTCTCTCTCTCTAACCATGCATTGCATTTGCAGGTGTCATCCGACATTGAAAGTGGAGATGAAGCAGCAAAGGTTAAGCATATTTAGTTGAATTGTTCATGTCCTATGCATGCAATCAAACTCTGTTCTTCTAACTGTTGAATACATTCAGGTAGTGGTGAAAGGCAGTAACAGAAGGCTTTTACCATATCTTGGTGGGTAATTAACCTTTATTCATCTCCACAAATGATTAGCATCCTAATTAATCTCCTTGACTGCAGATTGTGGAGAACTGTGTAAGGTGAGGTGCAGCTTGCATTCAAGGCCAAATGTGTGCAGCAGAGCATGTGGAACCTGCTGTGTGAGGTGCAACTGTGTGCCACCTGGCACTTCTGGTAATAGACAATCTTGTGGGACTTGCTACACTGATATGCTCACCCATCGAAACAGGACTAAGTGTCCTTAGCTTCTTCATCCGGGTTAACACTGTCTTTTCACCTCACTTCATGTCTTTCTTCTTCTTTCTCTTTGCTTCTCCGCTCTCTCTTACAAACAAAACCTGTTTCTCTCTTTTCTCTGTTTTAATAAAATATATAAACAAACCAACGAAAATGACTTTTGATTGTGGTCGTGGATAGTGAAATTCTCTTTACAAGTAAACAATTTTTTCACAAGTTTAGGTAGATTGCATAAATTAGAAAAAAGGGTTGGAAAAACCAGATTATAGAACATTCAAGACTATATATTATAATTTAATATTTCATATTTTATCATAAGTTATTAATAATTTATAGTCTAAAATACTAATATTAGAAAATACTCGGAACTAACTGTTAAAATGTGAACCCCTGTACAAGTTGTTAAAGGGAAGTCCAGTATATAGAAGCCCATATATGTTATTGGGCGTATAACATGAATAGCCCATCATTAATAAAGGTTGGAATGTAAGCCCACTTCGTTGAACTACTGGGTCACACCCAGTCCAAATCCGTTTTATAAACTGAAGTTATCCAACAAAAACAGGCCTTAATCAAACCATCGAACTGAACAAAATTTTATTCACTAAGAAGTTTTTCATTATAATTTAGTTATACAAGTTATTTTCAATTTAACAATACATAACAAATGTATGCGATTTTAGATGATCAAGCTGAGTGGTCGTTTTACGCTCAATATATATAATTTATTGGACGTTGGGATTTTTCTATGTCTCAAGATAAGGTTAATTTGATCCTATATATATGAAAATTACCATATATTATATGATGTGTGATACATAATTTATAATAATATCTTAATGATAGGGTAAAATTATCCTCAAGGCAACCTTTCCACGTGGGCTGACGATATTGTTACCTAAAGGCTCGTCATAATAAGATTGTTGCGATTTGTGGGGCTTTGATTTGGTCCACATCTAATAATTCTCCAAAGTTCTACCTACTGATAGTCACAAAAATTATTAAAAACCACAAATAATACGTGAATTTTAGGATTTGGGTGGTAAGTAATTGAGTTGTGGGTTGATCTGTCTCACGAATAATTTGCGTGAAACGGAGTCCCATCACCACAAACAACATGTGAATTGTAGGATTTTGATTGTGAGTAATTGAGTTTGTGAATTGTAGGATTTGGATTGTGAGTAATTGAGTTGTGGGTTGATCCGTCTCGCGCAATGCATTACTCACTGATAATTCATTTCATTCTCTTAATTTGCACCATAGCTTCGCCTGTGTTGGAACCAAGGATGAAAATGATGAAAATATTGGTTTGGTGGAAAAATCGGTACCTTAATTTTATGGAAATATTGATGGATATATCGATTTCGGTGAAAATATCGGATATTTTTAAAAAATATATGGAAACTTTGATAAAAAAAAATCAAAATTTTCAAAAATTAAACCGACATTTTTACAACCGATATATAGCCGATATATCGGTGATATCACTCGAAATAAAGCAATTTTAATCAATAACGATAAAATATCGATATATAGCCGATATTTTAACGAAATTTTCCTGCACACCATTTTTCTATTCCAAAATATCATCTCACGTCACCAGGGAAAAAAAATTCGCGAAATTTCACCGAAATTTCGCGAATTGAAATTTCGCTAATTTTGAGTCACCGAAATTGAAACGGGGATTGAATAAATTTCGTCAGCATTTCACCGAAATTTCGATTTCGGTAAAGTTATAGTATAAAATGTTTGAAAATCTCGAAATTTCACCGAAATTTCGTTTCAATTTCGATTTCGGTGAAATTTTTTGTTTTTTTTACCCCAAATAATTATAATATTTTATAATGAATTACACCAATTTTTTAAGGGAAAAAAATTGTATTTTGCACATTTTAATTATAACGTGTATAACACAATCAAATAGTTTTCTTACATATTTATCGTAAATGGCTCACGGATTGAAAAGATGAGATGAATTATTCCACTCAAACCACAAAAAGATAATGTAGTGTCATTCATAAGAAGCATAGGAAATCACTAGTTTTGAAGGACAAAAATGTATTTTGTTTTCACATTTTAATTATAACATTTAATATATTAAATATTTTATCAAAGTTGTAATAATTTAAATTATTACCTCAAATAATCCCATCAAATAATGTTATGAGCTGGTACCAATATTGTCTAAATTAAGATGGTATGCCAACTTATTCATTTGAAGCTCCTAAAAGTTCTTTTTGGTTATAGTAATAATGTATTAAATTATTTTGAATTTCTCATGTTATTATACCAGACAACATTTTAATAATAGTTAATTCAATATTGGTTGTAAATATGTTATTTTGTTTGAAATTTTAAGTTGAATATATGTATTAATGTTAGTTATAATATTCTATACAATATCATATCCAAATTCCCAAATTTTAACAAAGTTTCCGACATTTTTCTAAATTTTACCGAAATTTCCACCGAAATCGAAACTTTCACCGAAATTTCTACCGAAACCGAAATTTTCATCCTTGCACGTCACATGTATTTAATGATATTACTAATTAATATATGTATATTAAATGTCATGAAACACAAAATATAACTCCAAAAAAATTTAAATCAAGGACGTGGGAAGGTGGATATATAACCATCCTCGTTAATTAGTGATAGAAATAAGGCAATGAAACAGTAACTTTCCATATTGAGAAAGATTAGAACTTTGAGCTAAAATATCCAGCAGTTGAGAAATTAAGATAATACATGGTTAGTATACTCATTTCTATACCTCTTGATATATTTGGGGAATACTGCATATACAGAAACAAAAAAACAGACATGAAATTTATTTAAAAATATCTCCATTTATTTGTATGTTTTTTTATATTTACTTATTTTGCACATCACATGTATCACAAGAAAACTAACCTAGTGTTGATATACTCATGTAACAGAAAACATAGCTTCATCTACAGTTATATACCATCAATTATTTTCCATCACATTTTCACGATATTTATTTTCTAAAAATCATATTACCAATAAGGTTTGAAAGCAAGTCGGAACAAAGGACATATTTCTGCAATGGAATGAGAGAATCATATTTTTATTTATTTATATTATTCTTTCTTGATGAGGATTTTTTGTTACGTCATTTAATTTTACGTCATATAAAACACTAACCAATTGGAATAGATGATGTACGTGGTGTGGTGTATATAAATTAGGGAAAGCGTCAGAAAATATGAGGTATTTTTTAATTAAATATTAGTAACAACCATAAAATCATAAATTAAATTACACAAGAGTTGTTAACAATATATTTAATTACATTGCGTCATGGGTGACTAAAAAAGATGACGGAATCACGCCTGCATAAGAGTGATCTCATTTTTGACATCCCTCGAACTTCGTATTTGATGTTGTCACAATTAAGGATAGTGGGCCCAACCTTGGAGTTTTAAAAATGTATTGGTCCATTTATTTTCATAGTTTTTGACTTACAAAATTTAAAAAGTCTCAGCATTCCATATACGAACCCAAATTAAATATTTCAAACGTGCCTGATTTTTGAGATAGTATATGAGTTTAAATTCTTTTATGTTTGATTTTTGACTTTGTGAAGACATGCTTCATAAACTAATCTATACTAGTAGTAATTGTTTATTTGATTTGGAAACTCAAGACAAAACTTTTCACTGTGAAAAATTGAGATTTGATTGAATTTAGTTTTTGTTCTTCATTTTCGATTAATAAGACTTGAGAATATCGATTTTTGTAATATTAAATACATAAAAAATTGTGATTATCGAAATATTAAATAAAGGATTTAGATTCGATAGGCCAAATTAAATGCGAAACGCCGAAAATCATGAGTAATATCTGTGAAATATAGCCCATATCCATCTGTATTTCTTTTTATACATAACCACAATAAATATCAATTAATTACCTAACATTTAATAATATACCAGTTTTAACAACCGCATTTAATTATGACAATTTAAGGTTTGTCTTTTAGTTTGACTTCCATATTAGAGACAGAGTGCCTGTTTTGTAATATTCGGAAATGGCAATTTATTGAAACTTCAATATTCAAGCCACGTGTAATGTCGGGCGCTGAAACGTGCTCAATTTCTGTGAACACAGAAAAATAGTGAGACAGCAGCGAAATCAAATTGCTCTTTTTTCACTTCTAAAAGCATCTCCAACCTTTGATTTCAGCCCAAATTTACTTTTGAATCCAAAATTATCTCCAATCATAAAACTTAAATTTGACTCAATTAGAATATTCTTCATTTTTTCTTTTATATTTTCTATTTTATCAAATATTGGTTTACTTAAGTTAATAGAAAAATTAAATATATATTGTTTCAATGAAATTAAAAAAATTTGTAAAAGAAAATTGATATAAAATACTAAAAGTATATTATAAAATTCATCACAAATACATATTAATACTAAAGAAAATTACATAGTCATATAACATAATTGTCCAAAAATTTTCAATTCATGTGCATTAATTCGTAGCCGTTGATAACCATTTTAATCTTTTAATCTCAGCCGTCCATAGTGTTTAATTGTATTTCATTTATGTTTATGTATTATTAGTATTTTAGCATGTTTGTTGTGTTTTGCTTAAATTTAGCATGTAGTAATGTTTGTGTTGAAGTAAATGTCATGGCTGTATCTTGTAATTTTAAAATTTTAATGATATCTTATTTAATTTCTATTAGTTATAACTTGCAAAAATATTAATAAAAACATAGCAATACAACTAATTTATATGTTTTTGAATTTTTAAAATTTTCATAAATTTAAAATCACATAATGTAATACATATAATATTTAATGTAAATTGATAACTAGATGAAATATATAGTTTACAATTAAATGAAGATAAATCAAATAAAAGCAAATAATGAAATAAATAAACAACATAAAATTAAATAAAAAAGAAAAAAAAAGATTTGAGTTGTGAATAGTAGGTGGCAAATTCTGTTCACTTGTAGCAACTTGAGTCCACATTTGAGTATGCATTGGAGAGGGTTTGGACTCAAATTTTGAGTTTGAGTCCAAATTTGCCACTCCTTTAGAGATGGTCTAAAAGAGTATTTTCTCGGTTCCAAAATTTATGTCATTTCAAATGTTTTCATACAAATTAAAAAAATTGATATTACATCTGTTTTAAAATATTTAAATATAAAATCTCACATAAATTAAGAAATATAATATAAAAATTAATCCACCTCTATTTAAATATAGTTACTTATTGTGAGAGTTTTTTTATTTCCTCTTAATAATTTACAATCCTCTTTATTTTGGTAGCACTAAATGAAGATATTTTTAGTAGATTATTGTTAATTTTTTTTTTTAAATCCTAAAACCACAGTTATTTTTTGAATAAATTTCTTTTTTTAAATCGACATTTTATTTTGGGATAAATAAAATATAAATATTAATCTAAATAAGTATAATTATTGTGAGTGAATTTTTTCTTTTTTTTTTTTTTAATAACCCTCTTTAATTTGATAGAAATAAATAAAATAATTTTAATAAAATATTTTGAAATTCTTAAACAACATTTATTTTGAAAGGATATTTATTTTAGTTTTAGGACAGAGGAAGTGGGTAAAGTACAATTATGAGGAGAACTCGTAATTTGTCTATAAAATAAAGATCTTACCTCGATGTTTCACTCACTCTATCTCTCTCCTAATTTGACAACAAGTGCATTTGAGTGAGAGAAATGGAGAAAGCAAAAGAGCAAAGAATCCCTCATGTAATAGTAGTTCCATACCCAAGCCAAGGGCACATAAACCCTCTTCTCCAATTCGCCAAACGCCTCGCCTCCAAGGGCCTCAAAGCCACATTCGCCACCACCACCTACACCACCGCCTCCATCCACGCCGCCGCCGTCGCGGTGGAGCCCATCTCCGACGGCTTCAACGGCGCCGGCTTTGCTCGGGCTGGAGACACCGACACCTACCTTAAGTCGCTCAAAGAGAACGGCTCAAAATCCCTGTCCCAACTCATCAAGAAATACGAAAACAGTAGCTTTCCAGTTAGTTGCATAATTTACGACTCGTTTTTCCCATGGGCTCTTGATGTTGCGAAGCAGCATGGGATTCTGGGGGCCCCGTTTTTCACCAACTCCGCCGCCGTGTCAGCGGTGTTCAGCCGCATACACGGCGGCGCGGTGACGTTGCCGGTGAAGCTGGAGGAGGGGGCGGCGTTGGTCCTGCCTGGTTTGCCACCATTGAAGGCTTGTGATGTTCCAAGCTTTATCAGGGCACCTGAAAGCTACCCTGCTTATTTGGCCATGAAATTGAGTCAGTTCTCAAACATAGAAATGGCTGATTTTGTGTTCGCTAATACTTTCCAGGATTTAGAAAGCCAGGTAAATGAGCTTTTTTCCTTTTTTTTTTTTTTAGCACAATTACCTCGTGCTAATAATAAGATTAATAATAAGAAAGACTAATATGACGAGACAGTCGAACCCAAATTTGAATCATTATGTTTTACTTGTTAACTTGTTACCATCATAATGTTTAAGAAGGAAATTGCCCTGCTTTTTATATATATATATATGTATATATATATACTCTCAGTCAAAATCATAAAAGAACTTTTTTAATTATACAAATAGAACTCCTTTTCTTTTCTTTTCTTTCTTTTTTTTTTTTTTTTTTGACATGAGAATACCACTACATCAGATCTCATTTAACTCTCACTTTAAGGATTAAAATCTTGTTTTCAATTATTTGTTTTTTTAGATTTCCGTTCAACTTTCTTTCAAAATTATCTCTATTATCATTATTAAGCTAGAATCTAGGAATTTCATAGAAACCACCCTTTTGAAATCAATGTGATTATCATTCAAATTTTAGATCCTAAAATTCTTAATTAGTCAAGACTACATTACTCAAGATTTTATGATCAAACATGATAAAACATGTCTCAAATTTATTTCATCTCTTATTTTAGTATTTTTTTTTTATTCAGGCCACATCATTTTAAGGTAATTAATTGTTTGGTTTGTATTTGACAAAAAAAAAAAGGAGGCTGAAAGTGTGAGCAAGTACTGGCCCGCTAAGCTGATAGGGCCCATGATTCCATCAGCCTATTTAGATGCAAGAATTGAAGGAGACAAAGGTTATGGAGCCAGCTTATGGAAGCCACTAAGTGAGCAGTGCAGAGAGTGGCTCCAATCCAAGCCTCAAAAATCAGTCATGTATGTCTCATTTGGAAGCATGGTCTCATTATCCTCCAAACAAATGGAAGAGATGGCATGGGCCCTACTCTCCACCAACTCCTACTTCCTATGGGTCATCCGAGAAACCGAACGCCACATGCTTCCATCTGGCTTCACCGGCTCCATCAAAGGCAAGGGCTTGATCGTGTCGTGGTGCAACCAGCTCGAGATGCTGGCTCATCCAGCTATTGGATGCTTTGTCACGCACTGTGGGTGGAACTCGACTCTGGAAGGGCTGTCGCTGGGCGTGCCCATGGTGGCGTTGCCACAGTGGGCCGACCAGATGATGGATGCCAAGTTTATAGAGGAGATATGGGGGGTGGGGGTTAGGGCCAAGGAGGATGAGTTTGGGGTTGCTAGGAGAGAGGAGGTTTTGTTTTGCTTGAGAGAAGTGATGGGAGGAGAGAGAAGGGAAGAGATTAGGAGGAATGCAAGAAAGTGGAGAGAGTTGGCTAAGAAAGCTGTTGATGAAGGTGGTAGCTCTGATATGTGTATTGATGAGTTTGTGATGAAGTTGATGGTTGCTAATGGTGAAAAGGAGTAGAGTAGAACATCTTATATGGGAAAACAGGGCAGTATAGGATCAAAGCACTAGAAAAGATTATTGAATGTGCATCATTTGTTTTAGTATTAACAATAATAATATCTGTCTCTGTTCATCTTTTTAATGTTTGATTTGTTTGTTAAAACCAACACTCGCTTCTTTTGACAATTTTTGGAAAGGAAAGGTGAACTTTAAACTGCATGGAACTGCAATATAATGTGAATTGATGTAATAGAGGCTCTATTTCAACTCTAACCACAAATACAAACACAAAGTATCTTCTAATTTATTATACACAACAGTATGATGTAAGAACGGTACGATCTATCAGCAAGATATAATGCATGGGGGCTAGAGAGTGTATTCGAATCTGAGAATTGAATATAATAGAAAGATACGAACGAGGGTAAGTTGAAAAAATCCGGCCCTTCTTTCAGCGTGGGCAATGGCAAGAACTGATATTGGTTTTACAGCTTTTTGCACACTGAGTAGTTATGCTGGAGTTGGCAAACGATCCAGTGATGCACCATCACGACATCCCAAAGCTGATATGACAGTAAATTTTTAGTCGAATTATTGCTAATGCTCAATACAGGGATGTGTGTGTGATTACATGTATTATTCCTCACTAAAGTATATAAAGTTATACCTTTCTTCTTCAGTTTGTTTCGGAAACTTCTCTTTCTACTGAACGCATTCTCCTGCAACCATATGAACGTGCGTTATGAATATGTCACATCTAGTTCTTCATGACTACACTATAATCTTTTACATATCATGCAACATGTAAAGTGTAGGTGTATAGATTGATGACCAAAGAAGGCATGGTTTTTTTGAAAAGAACAGATAATAGTTTCTTATCACATCCATTGCAAGAAACTTAAAATATTACCACAGGCAGACCAAGGTCTTCAGCCTGACGTACAGCAGCAACGAGATCTCGGTTTGATTCTGTAAAGAGGCTAGTAACAAGGCCATGTTGACCAGCTCTTGCTGTTCGACCAACTCTGTGCAGAAAGTCTACAGCTGAGCTGGCGAATTCCGCCTGGCAAGGAAGACAGATAGCAGATCAGGCTTTAGTGAAAGCAACAATATTGTACAAACACAAGTGTTTCAGAATAGATTATGATGGAGAAGGAAACACTAAATAAATCTGGACCTTAAGAAAACTTGATCAAAAAAGAAAAAAACATAAAAAAGGAGATAGATTGGAATTTAAACATTGGTAGGTTAATAAGGAAGAAAAGGAAGATAAGCTATTAGCTATCTGCCTGTTAACACACACGAACTGTCAAATACTCAACCACAATAAGGGCAAACCCATCTCAATAAACTGAAATATTTTGGGTTGGGTGGAGAATTCAGATTAATCGTATGGTATTAAAGGAGAGTTAGTAAGACTTCATTAACAATTGAACTTTAAAAGATTCACCTGAATAACATGTGAAACATTTGGTATGTCAAGTCCACGAGCAGCAGCATCAGTACACACAAAAACACCCCCATTCTGCTGGAAATCAATTAGATTCTCTGTGCGCTCTTCCAGGGAGATGTCGCTGTGATACCTCACACATTTGATATCAGCTCTTATCAAAATCTTGGCAACAGCTTCAGCAGCTTCAACAGTGTTAGCAAATACCATGGTCCAAACTACACCACCAAGAGAACTGGTATTGGTTTTAACTCCAGTATTAACAGCATCTATAAGTGCATCCACCTGCGTATCAGGATTAACTTCAACCCACTTTTGCTGCAACCTAAAAATAAGCAAGAGTACTCAGACAAAAATAGAATTTGTATTTCACAAAACTCAGAATAAAGAAGATCTGAATAGGCTTCTTGTTTAGCAAATCTATGCAGTCATCAAAGTCACCATAGTTAGACGAAGGTGAGACACTATAATTCTGGAGTAGCTTTACTGGGCCTATAAACAAAGCAACTCAGATTTTACAGAAGTATTCAGTTTCCGCACTTCCTTTCCAGTGTAATCAAAGTCACTGCTTTTAAGTGTCAAACAATTAGAAATATTGCAACGTTGTAGGTAGTCATGGCAACTCAGACTAACAGAATTTTCCTTGATTGCAATTCACAGTATGAATAAAGGATTTCGTTAGCAAAAAGGGTAATCATTGAATGGAATTGTCCAAAACTAAACGCCAAGGAATTAAGGGTCCAGCGTAAGACTGGATGACTGGCCGAACCTTGGATTTTGGCGGTGGAGATAACTCCCACTAACCCAGGTGGCATCTGGAAATATTCGTTTCAATGTTCCTCCAGCAGTTCTCTTTCCGTTCAGAGGAAGGGTGGCAGCTACAAAAATGTACTGCTTACTTCGATCATATATTTTTCTCACTCTCCTCCAGTCTCTCTTGTTTCTAATATCAGATTCACTATGAGGTTCCTCAACGGATTCGTATTCATTATCTTCAGTCTCCTCCAGATTAAAATCTGATTCTAAATCCTCTTCTACATCAGAAGTTTTCGCGGGAAAAGAGGAAGCATTCTCAGCTCCAGCATCTGCTCTATTCAATCTAGATAACTGCTTCTCATCAAAACGAAGCATATCTATGAGGCGAATTACTTGGTTCTGGAAACTCCCACAGAGCAGCAGGTCTGCTTCATCAAATACCTAAAAACATATATAGAGAGATGAAAGACTATCAGTGCACTAGGATTAATCGATAAATCCAAATTCACACACATTTTACTTGGTATATAAAGTTGAAGATTACCACATATTTAACACCACGTATAAACTTGGCACGTGTACGTTTTTCCGGGTCGATTGCATAAAAGTAGCTTAGAAGTGCAACTGGCGTTGATACTATTATATCAGGTTCTTTAACTGACAATCCCTGCAGTCAACATAGTGATCCATGAGAAGTTGGCACCAAAAAATTCGTACTGTTACTAGGATCAAAAGAAACCCCACTTCATACCTGACGGCCACAAATGGCAGCGGTTTTGAGAAGTGGGTCACCAGTAACATCACAAAGGGAGTTAGCCATACGAACCACTTGCTCACACAGCATTACATTTGGGCATAAAACTAGAGAGACATTTTGACGTTTCTTCAGTTTCGGATCTTCCAAAACACTTTCTGAAACATCCAGTGTGCTCAATAACCTGTGGATGATGGGAACTAAGTATCCATGTGTTTTACCACTTCCTGTCTCTGCTGCAACCACCACATCACCTCCGGAAAGAATGGTTGGTATACAGGCAGCCTGGATTTCGATTCATATATAAGTTCCCACTATGATGAACTATTTCTTAATGAAAATTCTATATCAGGATTTCATCATTAGACTCATCACTGAAGGAAATAATGTAAACCAGATTTAACTACCAGTTACCAATATCTTTCTAATAACTTAAAGTGCAAAGAACAAAAAGCTCCAACATGCTCATATTTGTTCTTTCTTTATCAGATGCACCAAAAATATTGCAGCAAGGGCAAATGAATTATAAGCCCCAAATTTCCAACTTTTAAATATTAAATGTCAATGCTTTCATTCACTAGAAAAGATTGAATTATAACCAGAGGTTTAGACATCCCAGAAACAAAAATATCAGACCTAACCATTTGAAGAAAACAAACACTGAATTAAATTCAAACAAAAAAAATTCCAATAACCTGGACTTGAGACGGTCTATGCAGCCCAATATTACAGAGAGCTCGTGAGATGGAATCCGAAACCCCAAGAGAAGCCCAAGAAACTGTTTCTTCCGCCAAAAAGGTGTCGCCGTCGCTTCCATTTTCGGCGGCTTTTGATGCGGAAGCTCGAACGTTATGGACCTTGAGTGGGCGAGAACTGGTGAGAGTGGAGAAAGACAACGTTGATACTGATACTAAGGAGGATTTCCTTGCAGAAATTGAGAAAATTCTTGGTGAATACAATGTGTTCTTGCAGGTACTTAGCACTGAAATTGAACGCTGCACAAGCATTTTCTCCGCTGAGAATGGATGACGGGTTTTGCTGGGTTTTAGACTCTCATTGAGATTTTTGCCTCTCTTTTTCTGCAACTCTCAAAATAGCCCATTGGGCTTGATCATGTAAATGGGCCTGGCCCACTCTTCAGGCTTTCAGCTTTGTGTTGACCTGACACGGCCTGTGCCATCTATGTCCGTACATTACAAGTTGAAATCCCTCCATTTTCTTCCAGTAACGACTTCCAGGGTGAAAAGCAACACAGAAAATGGCGCCAAAGGCTAGGAACAAATCTCCACCGTCCGATCCTAATGGAATCTTCTCTGGAATGACCGTCTTCTTTATTGACACCACTGTTCAAGCACGTCGCCTCCAGGTTTTTCATTTTTTTGCGTTTTGTTCCGGATTTTGATTGGGAATTGTACTTACTGAAGCATGCAATTAAAGATTACTGAAGTTTATTTCCTTCTTTTTAAAAAAAATTCTGTTTTATTAATGTTAGATTTGGAAGCAAAAACTAGTACAAATGGGGGCTAAAATTGAGGATAGTTACTCCAAAGGGGTTACCCACATTTTTGCCGTGGATTATAACTCGCTTCTGAAAAAAGTGGGCGCCCAAAATTTGAAGCGATTCAAAGGAGTGAGTGTCTAATTTATTGCTGAATTTCTTGTCTCTCCAAAATATTTCCGTTTCATTAATGGGCTAATATTTTGTTTAGAAGACTGCTTTTTTTCTTTGAAGGAGATTATGCTTTTTTAGTTGCTGTAAATTAGGCTACAATGTGTTGTTAGGATGATGACCTATAAACTAGATTTCCTTTAGCATACTGGGCTGCTTGAATGTCAACATTATTATATTTTAATCCAGGTTAGTTAATGTATGTAACATATAGTAGTGAATCGTTTGGCTGCAAAAATGGCAATGTTGGGCCTATATGTTGTTTGAGTGACATTTAAAAAAAAACATGTCATTTCTTTGCTTACTTTAGGGTATGCATGGTTCAAAGTGATCAGGGTTGCATTATTTCTGATGATGATTGATGGCCATTGCTCAGTACAGTAACATATGGACAGTTGGTATAACTTTGCTTGTAATCATTCATATACTATTTGTCACAACTTCATTGTTTTCTACTCCTTTGAGGTGGTGTGCATAAATTTTGTGAAAATGCTGACATTCAGCTGTCTAATTGATCATAGAGTTTGCTTCAGAATTAGAGGTCTGCTTAACTGAAGTGATTCAATGTGAACTTGTCACAGAAAGTTCTGAACTATCAGTGGATAGAGGACAGCTTGAGAGCAGGAGAAAAAGTGTCTGAAGATTCGTACATTCTATCAGTGAACACTGTGGGAGATAATAGCAGCAGAGTTACTGATGAGAACCATCTGAAACATACCAATGATCGTTTGACTAATGAAGATCAATATCCATCAAAGAAGATTAAGACATCTCCTGAGGAACCCTCCAAAAATGTGGGATCTGAAGAAAAGGATAAACTTTCAGTAGGTAGCCTTGAACATTCATCAAAATCAGATAATGCTGGGGGCTCACCTTGCTCCGCAGGCTCTTTAAGCCCAGAAGTCACAGATCTGAGATTGGATGGTCAAAATGCGGCTGTAAGTTCATGACATTCTCTCCTGTGGTTTGTACAAAATATGTGGAATGCTTGCAACTCTTAGGTTTTATGTCACATGAACATGGAAAGAGAGATAGTTGTTGATTACGGTAGAAAACTATACGAGACATTGTTTCTCTGTAATGTGCAAAATATTGATCTGTCATGGAATGAAAATTTCATTTTTTAAACAGGTCTCGTCATCCAATACGTCATTACTTTATAGCCCTCCTGATATGAACAGGAATATTACTCAGATATTTGGAAAGCTTATCGACATTTACAGAGGTTAAACTTGTGGAGCCATTGTTATTAGTACTTGGGAGTTTTGTATCCTGAAGCTGATTTTGTTTACCTATATTTGGCGACAGCCCTAGGTGATGACCGGAGGTCGTTTAGTTATTATAAGGCTATTCCAGTCATTGAAAAGTTGCCTTTCAAAATTGAAAGTGCGGACCAGGTCAAACATCAACCTGGGATTGGAAAGTCTTTGCAGGATCATGTAAGCAAGTACTCGTGGCCTTCAGTTACTGCCAAATTCTTGGGCCATCTGTACCTTTGAAAGAAAATTGCCTGACTTATATCTTACGCAGCCTTATTTGGTGATCCTCAAAATGTGTAATTGCAGATTCAGGAAATAGTGAATACTGGAAAGCTTTCCAAGTTGGAGCACTTTGAGAATGATGAAAAGGTCTTGTATCTGTTCCACGAACCTACAGTTTTTATTTTTGAATTTGTATCTGTTCTGCTGCATCTTGGCTGCATGAATATTATAAACAGTTTTAAATTATTGATATATGATTTTCATCTTGAGTAGTGGTTATAGTTTTCTATCCCACTTATCAACCATTTTAAATAGCAAGAAAAAAGAGCATTGTTTAATAGTTTCATGATACTATGAGCTAGTCACCTTTTCTCTTGGTATTCATATTGTTTATTGATTTGCTACTTTCAACATGGGGTCCTCTTGGCATTTTCATTCTCCAGCCTTTCATATAAAATTTGGTCTACGAGAATTTTCAACCATCTCACGGTTAACTTTTTTGTTTAGCTGACTATTCTTGAGTCTGTACCTTTTGCATTCCATGTAGTTCTGAAATCATCTTCTAATTGAATCCCAATTAAATATTGGTTATAGTGCTGGTTGTTGTGGTATAACTCTCTAAGTGCAATGAGTGAGGATTACACTGTTTTCCTTTAGGATATGGTGATCAGAGGCATTCTTAACCAAAGGTCATTACTTATTCTGCAGAATATTCCATCATTTTTCAGGTACGCACAATCAGTTTATTTGGAGAAGTATGGGGGATTGGACCTGCTACTGCTATGAAACTTTACGAGAAAGGACACAGAACCCTAGATGATTTGAAAAATGAGGAATCACTTACGAATTCCCAGAGGTTAGGCTTGAAATACTTTGATGACATCAAGACTAGAATTCCACGCCATGAGGTAGCCTTTATGCCTTTAAGTGGCTTCTGCAAAATCTCGATAAAGTGTGTAATATGTTTATCGTTTTTTACCCATATCAACTTTTGAAAAAAAAAAATGTAGGTTCAGGAAATGGAAAGTCTTCTAAAGAAAGTTGGAGAAGAGATTTTGCCTGGGGTGAGAAACTCAGCCGCTGTTTTAATTTTGCAAGCTCTAAATTATGAAAAATTTCCACATACAAAATTTAAATTAAAAAAAAGGCTGTTCTAAAACACTTTGGTGGTCTGTTGTCTGTGCTAGATTGGTACTAAACATTCAAATTCAATACATGATGAAACATTTTTCTCATCTTTTTATAAAAGATGTATTGCTGCAGGTAGCAATTGTTTGTGGAGGATCGTACAGACGTGGAAAAGCTTCTTGTGGGGATATGGATATTGTGATTACTCACCCTGATGGGAAAAGGTACTATATTCAGCTGTAACTTACTCAACTGGTTCAGAGACTTTCTTTTTTTTTTTTTCTTTTTTTTTTGAGAATTTTAAACTTTCTGTGTGCCCGGTTTTCTACTTCCATCAACGTTGCTTCTCTATCTCAATGTTGCTAGTACATTCTCATATTCCTGTTGGTACCATACTACCATTATTTGAATAGTTGACTATTTTTAGATTCCTGAATAAAGTGACTTTCTCTTTCTCAATTTTACTGATGTCACAGTAGATATACTTGCTTTAAGTTCCTGACATAGTGCTAGTATGCACAGCCACCATTGATGTGCAGCTGTAAGTTAAAGATAGATTAAAAGGTTTTCCATGTAAAACTTCCTTCTCTTTTTTCTATTGGTGTTTCATAGTTTTTCTACAGGATTATCTCATATCTGGATTTTATCTATATAGTCTTAGCTATGTTGACCTGGTGATTAGTACTGTCAAGACGGGCTGGCCCATAACCCGCCAAAAAACCACAATTGGCGGGGCGGGGTGGGCCGGTGGCGGGCCTAAAAAATCCCAGCCCAGCCCAACCCACCGCGGGTCGCGGGCCAGGCGGGCCAACCCGCCAATTTTTTTTTTTTAGTCTATGATTTTTTATTTGAATTACTAGTTATGATTACATTAATTTGTAAACTTGACAACTTTCTAAACATTTGATATCTAAAATATTTATTAGTTTCTTGGATATTTTTAAAATATTTATGTTGTTTTTTGGATAATTCTAAAATATTTATTAGTTTCTTGGATATTTCTAAAATATTTATGTTGTTTTTTGGATAATTCTAAAATATTTATGTAGTTTCTAGAATAATAGGGCCTTTGGGATTGTTTTAGAAGAAATGTTTATACCATATTTTGGATAATAGGGCCTAGGCTATGTATAAATTATTAAATTATTAAATTAATATTTACATATTTAATTATTAGGCGGGCTAGCCCGCCCCGCCTTGGCCCGCCCCGCCTCAGCCCGTAACCCAAACGGGCCAGCCCGTTTAGGCCCGCCTTTTAGCGGGCTGTTAAATCTCTGGCCCAACCCACCTTTAATGCACGGCGGGGTGGGCTGGCCCAACGGGCTCGGCCCATTTTGACGGCTCTACTGGTGATTTATTTGTCTTTGGTCCCAGTTTATTGCATATAATTGCTTTTAGTTCCTTGAGCTCTGTCTTTCACAAAAATTTAGGGAAAGAAAACAACTGGGAAATTTTTTAATCAATGATCTTCATCTGAAGTAACTTGTCTTGTTTGTGTTAACTTCTTTAGACAAGAAACCTCAACCGCAAAGTGACTCTTATGATGCTGTCATGTACTTTGCTAAGCTTTTCTCCAGAAAAGATGACTTGCTTTTTCATATATGCAGTCATATTGGATTTCTCCCAAAGTTTGTGAAGCACCTTAAGGATATAAACTTCTTGAGAGAAGATCTTGTCTTCAGTGTTCACAGTGAGGAGGTGACTTTTTCCTTATTCCTTCCATTGCTTATAGTTTTTTAAGTCAAAGTATTTATCTGATAAGACCAAAGCTTGCCCTGTTTCTCTTTGACAAGGAAGAACGTTGATATTCTTTAGGTTTTTTGGCATGAAATAAAACATGTTAAGTGGATCTGGTGATATTTATGGTGTTTCTTGTGGAGTTCATACTTAGTGGATATATATGTATACATGTTGAACATGGTTCATTTCTACTCGACATTGCAGGCTGAACTAAAAATATGTTTTATTCCTACTAGCATATGGCACTGTAGGGTCTGCAAAATTGTTATTATGAACTAAGAAGGTTTGGCATTATCATGTGGAGCTAACATACCATTTTGTCTCAATGTCACATGCGAATCAAACAGTGTGTTTTCAGTTACTTTAGGAGCTACAATTGGAATGCTCCAAAGTTTGAAATTTGGTTGTTTACAGACTTACTTTTGGTTAGAAATTGATTTGCTTGTGCCTATTGTGAAAGCAAAAACTACTGTCTTAATATTGAATCCAGGGTTCTTTACCACACTAAATAATGTTTGCCTCTATAAGTAAAATAAGAAAGGGAATATCAGATTAGTAAAACTATAGTGAATAGTGGTACCTGAGGCGAACCACAAGTTGTCCTGTCAGATCCTCAAAGATGGCTGTGCTTTTGCTTTGATTGGTTGATTATGCATACTGTCATCACTTAGCCTATCAAGCGTCTCTCTGGTCCTTTGCTTAATTATACTTATTATTTCACATGGCACCCTTTCAGTTAACTTGTTTACTCATTTAATTTAATGTCTCGTATACAGGGTACTGACTCTGGAGTGGATACATATTTCGGTCTTTGCACCCATCCTGGTCAAGAGTTGCGACATCGCATAGATTTTAAGGTGTGATTACTTTCCTCTGTTTCGTTTAAAACAATACTATCATAATATTTCAATAATACAGTTATAGTGCCACTCATGTCGCACTGATACAAAAGATTGAAGGGCATCATGGATGAGGATTGAAATGCATTAATGATCATCTTATGTCAATAACATTGCTGAAAAAGCATCCAATACCGAGGACTTAACTGCTAATTAACTCTTAACCTTTTTCTGTAGGTTTATCCAAGGGATATATATGCATTTGGATTGATAGCATGGACAGGGAACGACGTACTAAACAGGAGGTGTGCCCATCCTACACTTAAACTCTGCCAGCTTCAAGAAACAGGAGTTTATTATTTTGAGAACTAAAATATCAAACTAGTCTATGGCTCTAGCATAAGTATAAAACAACATCAATTGAATTAGAAAAACATAAAAAATTGGATATATCATGGAACTAACAGTAAATTGTGCAAATATTATATGAATACAAAAGTCAACTGATAGAAGTATCGGTATAAATTAGAAGTTTGAATAATTATAGCTACAGCTATAAAAATGATCGAGTAGATTCAGAAATAAAATAACAGAAACTCAGACTCTATATTGTAAACTTGCTTGAATATGAAATTCTGGAACAGAAAAACTTCTTTGTTGTTTATGGTTTGATAGCTAATTTTCTTATTCAGATCTAAAATAACCATTCTCCTGTGCCAATATAAGTATACATACCAAATAATCTTATGCATCTTTGAATTCTTTGATCTCTTGCACAGGCTTAGATTGTTAGCAGAATCAAAAGGATTCAGACTTGACGACACAGGACTGTTTCCGGCCACTCACAGTTCAGGTGGCAAACGGGTATGAGTCAGCTTTATAGTTACTTGTACATCATGATTTCTTTCTTCTGGTATGCCTATGTACATTCTTTCAATATCACTAACCATTGCAGGGAAGCAAAGGCAGTGCGAGTTTGAAGTTTGAAACGGAGAAAGAGGTGTTTGATTTCCTCGGTTTCCCATGGTTCGAGCCCAATGAAAGGAACTTGTGAGGCCCTTAAGCTAATGATAGACTGATTTTGGATTTTGTAGAATTGTGATTCAAGACTGTGCTTATATTTTGGAAGTAGATAACATGTGTTGCTCTATGTTTTTGTGTACTCTTGTGGCACTTGCAAGATGTAAATAACTTGTAAATGTCTATGTAAACCATCTACATCAACTCTCCTACTTACATGTTTGGAAAAATGCATATTTTTCCTGAGCAATCTGCACTTTATTTTCTTCTTTTTGCCAGTTTGCCTCTTTCACTTCAATTTCCCTTTTTTCTTTTTTTTTTTTCTTTTTTTGCCTCACTTCTTCTATTAACTTTTTGAGTAGCACTCATATGCACTTGTTGCACACATGCACTCGAGTTGGGTCCGGGTTGACTCGAATCGGCGCATTTTACTTTTTTTTTTCATTGACCTCTATGTTATGTCAGTTATATTTTTATATTATATTAGTTATACATTTATATTATATTAGTCGTACTCTTATATTCAGATATCATACATTTATTTAATATTTTTAATTCTAAAAAAATTTAATTTCACCATAATTTGTTCATGTTTATCTTTATGTGATATATAAAGATACAACTAACATAACTAAATGATGTATCTAACATAACTAGAAGATATATCTATCATAACTAAAATGTATGACTGTTATAACTAAAAAAAATGAAAGGTTAATATGTTTGTTTAAAAAAACGGTTAAGGTATAACTAGTCTTATAAAATGTATGACTAACATAACTAAAATGTATGACTAACACTACTAAAAAATATAATTAACATAACATAAAAAAATATAATTAATATAACATAAATGTCCGACACCTGAGAGCATATTTGAACGAATTTTGTCCGTGACGTGATGGCGCGGGCGGGCACGTGGAGGACTGGGTCGACTCGAGTGCACGGATTTAGCAGTGCACCATATGCACAAAAGTTTTTGTCTAGCTTTTTCCTCTATTATTTTACTCTTTGTGCTTTAATTTTCCTTTGATACCCCTGTTTATTAAAGGGAAAGTTCATGACTTTGATTAGAATTTAGAACAAGGAAGTAAACACTGTGTTGGCACGCATTAATGTATCAAGATCATGTTTCAAAATTTTAGATGATAAAAGTAATGAGATTTTTGGAATTTTTGAATCGCTATTGGCATACTAGTCTTTATTCTCTCAAAGGCCAAAGTCAATCAAGAAAAGAGTAGCTATTTTTTTCAGAAAAGGAAAATTTTAATAATTCTAAAAATTTGAAGAAACCTTGAGGAAGAAAACTAATATTTTTTATTAGTTAATACTTATATGTTACTGTGACAAAATAGGTAGGGAAGTACTCAAATTACTTTTTTTTTTTTTCTCTAGAAAACTGTTGGCAAAATAAAGAGGGAAATCAGTTGTGATTCAAAAGTTATATATCAATACATACATTATTTTATACTATTTTACTATTTTATTATTTTATCGTAAATCCATACATATGTATGTAATGTTGAATAACTTATTAAACTTTTGTAATATATAAATGAAATAAAGGATTTTGAATTCTAAACTTTTACAAAAAAATTCCAGAAATTTCAATTAAAACAACATAATTTTAAGTTATGTTTCAAGTCAGATTACATGTTGATTTTTCAAAGTCAAAAGTCGAACATGTTACGCTATTAATGTTTTTTTTCTTTTATCATTTTACTAAAAGATAATATAAGTAACTAACTATGCAATCTAGACATGCTAAAATTTTGACTAGCAGAAAATTACAGACAAAACTCATGCATTTTTTTTGTTTGTTTTTTAACAATGTACGTACATTTTAGTTAAAATTTGAATTCATGAAAAGATTGTGGTTTCCTTTTCGCTATTAGCCCTAAAATGAAATTATAGAATAGTGAAAGCCGAACCGGACCGGAGGGTAAACTCGTAACATCACAAGGTCTGTACAAGTTTCATTTAACTCACACCTAAAACCCAACTCCTACCCACCCTACGCCTACCACCCATCCATCCACCCCCACCCCCCCCCCCCCCCCCAATTCTCAACCTCACCCCCTTTCGGAAAGTCTGCTTAGTAGCTCTGTCGTCCACCCCACCCCACCCCACCTCCCCTCATCTTCTTCCCCCTATCTTGCTAATGCAAACACTAGTAACGATAAGGGTTACGCGATTTCACCGTAATTTTCTGCATTAATTTGCCGGTATGTTATTGATATACGTTATTTTGAGTACAGCTGATCACTCATTTGGCTTCCTGCAGTTTCGGTTATGATTTTACTACTTGTTCTATGAGTTAATGTTTTCGTTTCTGTGTTTCTTCACTTTTGTGCTGAATGCCTGTTAGGGGTTTTCTGTTATTTGTATGTTTGGTTAATGGCATACTTTAATTTCCTTCAATAATGGAGTTGTTTGATACTTGAATCAATAGATATGAAAAATTGACGTATAAATTGTTGCATCTTTTGAGCTCCTGTGTGCTGAGAGAAGGAGCCAATGCTTTTATTTTTATTGTAGTTATCTCTCTGTTTTCTTTTTCACCTGAAATTGATGAGCAGTGAAAGGAGAAAGTGTTGATACTTGATAGTATATAAAGGTTGGGTATTGGTAGTTTGAGCTTTGAACTAATAATCTGATAGTAGGATCAGAAGATTAATTTTGAGCTTAATTATTCTTTTCTGCTTATTCTGAAAAATTTGAGATGAATGCTAAAACGAAGTCATAAGAATTAATGCTGATCCTTGTCTCTCTTTTTCCTTGTTTTTGGTTCATTGCATGGGTTTCTTGATAGCAACACAATTTCCTTTCAGGAAATCTGGGGAATAGGAGTGAGAGAACTTGGAATGATCGGTTTGTTTCGTGCATGTGGTTCATCAATATTATCAAGGACTAGTCATTTTCATTCGATAAGCCCATCCTGCAAATATTTGCCATCATGGGAAACAAGTTTCCAACATTCAAGTGCTAAAATAGTGAATTTGGAACTGTTGCTGACAAGATTTCAGTTTCAGAGCTATTCATCAAAAAAATCTGGTGGAGTTAGTTCACGTAAGCAAAAACTTGATCCTAAACCAGTAATGAAGGACGACAAAGAAGCATTCTTTGTTGTTCGCAAGGGTGACCTTTTGGGTGTTTACAAAAGCTTAAGTGATTGTCAAGCTCAAGTTGGAACCTCGGTAATGACTTGTTCTCTTCATTTTTATTTGAATTATTGTATATTTCTTTGTATTTTATGAAGGCGGAAGCTTGAATTGAACTTAAATCACACTATCACAATTTGTTGATTTTAAGAATACCTGTTATTTCATAAACCAACTGACTGAAGCACAATAAAGAAAACCCCATATGTATGTGTGTGTACACACACACACACACACTATTTGTTGATGGCAATATGATTACTTCCTATCTAATACACTAACATAACATAAAAAAGTATTAACAAATAAAGGACAATATTTTATTTTAGCTAGTCACATGATCTCGTCGGCATGAGATATTTCTTCCATATTGTTATCATCATCAGTATGCCAACACTTCTAGTGGTGATTCACAAAGTTTGTGAGTCCCTCGTATCTGATTTAGTGTACGTTTTTGTTCTCAGCTTTGTTATTTCCTCTGTTTGTTCTTCCTTTCCGATAATGAATGCATCACAATAGTGCTGTTATCCCATAGTAATTCTTTTTTCCTTGATTACCTCCATATAACTTGTAAAATTAGAATATTATTCTGAAATTCTACCATGTTTGTTTTGCTTGGTAAACCACCAATGGTAAAATTGAACATATACCTGAGTGACAAAATCAAACACCGAGTGCTAAGAATACTGAGTTGATAAACTTGCATTCCATATGGCTTCATCTTGTAAAACCATTTTGTGTTTCTGTTTTGCAACCTGTTTGGTTTATTTATTTTGTAATTATTTTTGTAAACACCATTCATTTTCAAAGTTGATCCCCTGGTTTCCAACTCTACTTTCAAAAGAAAACCTTTTATGTCAGAAAACACTCTTTATTTGATACAAATTAAATAAAACCAAATGTGATTGCTCAACATGAAATTACCAATCCATTTATTTTTGTTTTACCAGAATTTTTTTTTCAAAACATATTAGTGGATATTTGGAAAAGTAAAACAAAATGTAGCCAAATGAAGCATTACTATCTTCATGGAAGACTTTATATTCTTGCATCTCCAGATATACTTTGACTGTGAGTTTGAGCTTCAGGAAATTATAGGCAATTCTTGTAAGTTGTAACCCATTATCTATGTGTGTGTGTGTCTTAAACATATAAATTCATATGTATAATTCATTTTATACACACACATGCATATATATTTTCCTTGGCCTAATCTGTTGCCTTTTTCTTTATTAGGCATTAGCTATTGTGATAATGATTGAGATATCAAATGGTGGTTCATGCTTTGACATTTTTCGTTGGCTCATGGAAACCTGGTGATGACTATTGTTTCCCCATCTAATCACTTGCCTTTTGTCTTTATTTTTTGGCAGATATGCGATCCTCCTGTCAGTGTGTACAAAGGTTATGCCATGCCCAAAGATACTGAGAAGTATCTTATGTCTTGTGGGCTTAAGAATGCCCTCTATTCCATCAGAGCTTCTGATCTTACTGAAGAGCTTTTTGGCACTCTTGTGTCGTGCCCATTTCAGGTTGGGTGATCTATAATTTTCTTTTTTAATTTACTTAATATTGCACTTTCCCATCAATTATAAAGTGAAAAATAAAACGTTTGTCATTATTATCACATGTGGAGATTTTTACAGTGGATGTGGTGCTTTGGTCATGTTCTTTAACACATTGGTGATACTTTTCTTGTAGCTATCTGGAAGTTTGTTGGACAAAATACAATATTCTGTACTGGATTAAAAAAAAAAGCATGTTAATTGAGTTCTAGATATGAATTGTACCATTGTGTTCATTCATTTATTCATATGCTGGACACTGTAAACAAGACATCATTTTTACTTGTGTCCATAGTAGATTTAATTGAGTCTTGGAATTATAAATGCACTAACTGAAGATAGTTAAAATTCTTTTTGGGGGAAACTAACAAACTTGAGAAGGAAGCATAATTTTTTTTTTCAGTTCTATCATTTATTTTTTTAATTTACTGAGAAGTAAAAAATTGAATTATTACAAGCTACTACATGATTTACAAGCATCTAATTCTCCATGCTGCAGCCTTCTTCTTCTTCTAGAGGTGAAACATCTACTGAGCCCGTGCCAAAAAAGAGGTCACAGGAAGCTCTGTGGTCAGAATATGGAGTAAGTGAGATCTTAATGTAGTCTCTGCTTCATTTTCAGTCAGCAAATTTTAACTTTTTGCAACACACACTCACAGATACTTCACAATGATGTATGCGGTGTCAGAAGTGCATGAAACTAAAAAACAAGACTTCCTCCACTGTATGTAAGCAGAAAATATAATTATGAAGTAGATGTAGAACAATATTTTACAGATGCTTCTTATGGATTATTGCAGGTGTCAAGTATAAAGGCAATCTTTTAAAATTAGCACTCCACCTCATCCCAACCTCAACTGAAGGAAAAATAAAAATGATCAAAAAATTGTTTGCGATTAGCTTAAGAAACTCAACTAAGGACTTAATGTTGTGCAGAGCATCTTTGTATGTGGAAGAATTTATGCTGCATTACTTTGTTTATCGTTATTATCAAATCATTTGTTTTCTGCAAATTGAATGTAGAGGATTTTAGAAGTCAGCGAAAACTTCCTCTGCTGTTTTCAATCATTTATCCAGGAGGACATATTTGGATACATTTATTGGATACTGTGACTCATATACACTTTATACTTTGCAGGAGGGTGTTGGACCTATGTTGGCTGCAAATGATGCCTTGACAAAGCATTTCAAGTTAGACCCTCATAGAGTTGACCAGAATCAATCAGTTTGTGTGAGTGGTCCATGGTTGGGCATTTCATAACCAAGTGCATTGTTCCTTTATTACTTTGGAAATAATAGTTTCTTTTTAATGCTCTCCTAAGGTCTGAATTCATGGTAAACACACACATAAAAAAAACAAAACAAAATAAAAACTTCTGCAATAACTTGAAAGTTCATGCAATAAATATCTGGAACCAATGTATTTAATTTTTTCCCCTAAAAAGGTGATCCTTGTAATGCTGAACAGCGATCTTGTACTCTTGAGTTTGATGGTGCTTCAAAAGGAAATCCTGGACAAGCAGGAGCAGGAGCCATACTACGATCTGATGATGGAAGTTTGGTTAGTAAAATGCTTCTTTATGGGGTTGTATGTCTTTTCTCTCCCTGGTTCTGATATATAAGTCTAATATTTTTCATACATTAGATTTGTAGGCTACGTGAAGGCTTAGGCATCGCCACCAATAATGTTGCAGAATATCGAGCCTTTATACTAGGATTAAAGTATGCACTTGGAAAAGGATTTACAAGTGTTCGAGTTCGAGGCGACTCCAAACTTGTTTGCATGCAGGTATCTGTTTCCTATAGCATCTTTGAGTTTTTGTGTATGCAAGCAAGTGGGCTTGGGAACATAGTCATTCAGATGTTTGTTTCAATTCCTTTCACTCTTTGATAATCACGGTTGCTCTCTTTCCATTAGGTTGATTCATTATTTTAACATTTCTGTTCTGTTCCATTATATTCCTTTTTGATACTGATAAAGTTGTATGAAATTGATAGTGTGAAGAACCTTTAAGAAACTCGTCACTCCTATGAATTTACTAGTTGGTGTAAAACTAATAATATTTTATTCATGATTATTGGCTTTGCTAATTTTTATGACTTGACTTTGAAATAATTGCTCCTCATGATGCCGTGGCCTTTTTATGCTGTCCAAAAGAAAGAAACTATGCAACTTCTTGTAGAAATATCTCTCAGTTTTTGGTGATGTCCCACCTTAACTGATTTTTTTGCTATGGGTCTGGAAGACATCAGGAAAGTTTGATGTAAACCTGCAAATTTGCTAAGGTGGTGAAAAATCTTTTCAGAGATTGGTTGTAATGTAGGATGATGAAGCTAAACTTTATTCCTTCATCCTGTTGGATCAGCAGATGTATACATTGGAAATTACCGGAATGTTTTATTTATATGATAGCTCTGGGCTAATGACACAGCTCTGTGAGTTGATGGTTATTTGGAGTATGCTTTTGTCATTTGTCTTTGTAATTTATGACTTGGGAGAGCTATCATATGTCACTGCATTTTGTGTTGGCTGGAAAGTATCTTCATCGCTCCCAAAGGGCCAAAAGCATGTCAAATAGGCCTAATAGCCAAAAAATATTAAATTGTTAATTTAGCTAATTAGGTGCTATTTCAGTCAATTTGTCAGACTGATCAAAATTACCTGTTGTGTATGATCAAAAATCTGATTTCAATTGCTTGAAGGGTTTTACCGATTCTACACTTGATGAAGTACATCCAATATATTTCTCACTATCCATAAACATACACATACCTGTGTATGTGTATAAATGGATGGTAGTACTAGATAATGTGCCCTATGTATATTTCTTGGTGTACATTTAGAAGATGGGGTCTAAATGGGGTCCTTCACTAGGTGTGCCTTGTATTTGTCTATTTGTACCATTATATCATTTTTATGATGGGGTTTTCCCTTCATTACGTTACTTCTAACGAATGAAATTGACAGATTCAGGGATTGTGGAAGGTTAAAAACCAAAATATCTCCGGCTTGTTCGATGAGGCAAAGAAATTGAAGGATAGATTTCTTTCATTCCAAATTATGCATATTCTAAGGGTAAAAATTTCATTACATCCTGTTCACCTATCTAATATATCATTCACTCTACTAGTCTTTCGAAATTGACATTTGTTATTTTTATCTAATTGAAGGACTTGAATTCTGAAGCCGATGCTCTTGCTAACTTGGCTGTTGATCTTGCTGGTAAGAGTTTCATCTCTTACTGTAACATTCCCTGTTTCTTTTTTTTTCCCAACTAATAAATAGCTACATATATTGATTCATTTAAATCTCTACGCGACTACAGAAGGGCAGGTTCAAGAAGAGGTCGATAAATAAGTTGAGAGCGGAAAGAGATGGCCATGGAGAGCCCAGCATTGACAAGAATCTATCTATATGGCTCTTCTTCTCCGAGATCTTTAATTCTAGGAATTAATTAGATTCCTCGGATCGTAATTCAGCAGCTACTTGCGCCTCTGCGTAAAAAGATTTTCTGTGAAACTTCATGTTTTATTTTTTTAGCTTTCGATTTATTCTCTGGCTCAAGCAACTTGGTTCCCAGGTTTTATTTATACTGTACTGCAATTTTGAACTGTGAATTTCTTCAAGTGGGGGCTGTAAAGTAATGGAGGCAACTAGTTGGCTCTTAGTTCTAATTGATGCGATTTCAACGTTATCTAGTCAATGGAAAGTAGGTTCTGAGTTCGTAATCTGTATAGAGGGTAAAAACCTGATCAGTGATCAGAGAAACGTATATTAATTTAAAATAGAAAATAAAACAGTTATTTTGGTCTTATGATTAAAAACAGAAACAGAAAAAGAAAAAAAGATCATTATAGGTATATGACATTTCTTCGAACTGAAGTACTGAACCATGAGCCATGACCCTATTAAGGTCGGATTTCCCCTTCAAAGTCCAACAAATAACGTAGATCATTATAAGCATCTCATATAACCTATTACAAATTAATCTTAAAAATGGTCTTGGATTGGATCATTGCATCATCACTATGATTTGAGCAAATATTACGTTTAAATTTCCTATATAAAAATTTAAAACTAAGACCCATTTTTTTAAAAAAAAACTTAAACCCATTTACTTAGAAGAGTTCCTTTTTGGGGTGGGGCCGTGGGGGTGGGGTGTTTGCGTGCATCATAGTTTCGTAATTAGACTGTCCACTCCTATTTAGTTGTTGAGAATATCGGTCAAGCCCAAATTCCGTAATCTACATTATTGTAACCTAATTGGGCCGGCCCATTAGGGCACAACTCTTATATAGCCCACGTTAAGAACCGATGCCACTATCATATTTCTCAACACCTAAACCCTAAAACCCCTCGGCGTGCCCTTTTGCAGCCAACCATCTGACTCTTTCGCCGTTATCGCCGCCTTCTTGCCGACGGTGCTCGTTGGGTAAATCTCTCTGCTTTCTGTTGTATTAATCATTCCTAGTTTTGCATATCCTTTTCTTCTTTGGAGCTTTTTATCTCTGATTTATGTTGAATTACAGACATTACATCCAAAATGATGCTTCAATTGGTTTGTTCTTTTATCATTGTTTTTTTTTAAGATAATCATAGTAATGTTATCGAATTTGGATTGTGATAGGTGCTTCTAATATAGTGAAAATCGTTTACTTCTAGTGAGCTGACAATTCATACGGCAATTTGTTGCTTACTTCCTTATATGCTACTTTTAGTTATCTACGATTGTGTTTTTGTTTTCAATTAGATATTGAGAAGACGAACTGTAAACAGTTGCTTATATTTTGTATTCATTTTCTGTTCCCGGATTGAGGTTGATGTCAAGAATTGTCAGCTTACGGTGATAGTTTCCAAATTTGTCTGATATTGGGATTGGGGGATCTGTATTTGCTTTATGTTTATTTTTTGTTTAGTTTAAGGTTACATTATATGTTTTCGTAAGGAAGTTATATTGTCTAAAATCTTCATTTTGTTGCAAGTGTCTCATTTCTTCATTTACTTTTATCCACCTGACCGCTGCTATGTTATTTCATTCTCTAACCTATTGTCTGGTTATATCCATTAATACTGCTTCATTTGTCTTACTGATTGAGTTCTTATGTGTAGTGAAGGCAAATAGTAAGACATGGTGCAGTACAATTTCAAGAAGATCACTGTTGTGCCCAAGGGGAAGGATTTTATTGACATCATTCTTTCCCGTACACAACGGCGAACACCAACACAAGTCCACAAAGGATATGCCATTTCACGTCTTCGGCAGTTTTATATGCGCAAAGTAAAGTTTACACAGCAGAATTTTCATGATAAGCTTTCTACCATTATTGAGGAGTTCCCCAGACTTGATGATATTCATCCTTTCTATGGTGACTTGCTCCATGTACTTTACAACAAAGACCATTACAAGCTTGCTCTGGGCCAAATTAATACTGCTAGGAACCTGATTGGCAAGATTTCAAAGGACTATGTCAAATTGTTGAAGTATGGGGATTCACTATATCGGTGCAAGTCACTGAAGGTTGCTGCCCTTGGCCGTATGTGTACTGTAATCAAACGAGTTAGCCCCAGTTTAGCCTATCTTGAACAGATAAGGCAACACATGGCAAGGTTGCCTTCAATTGATCCAAATACTCGAACTATCTTGATCTGTGGGTATCCCAATGTGGGGAAGAGTTCATTCATCAACAAAATTACAAGAGCTGATGTTGATGTACAACCTTATGCTTTCACCACAAAGTCCTTGTTTGTTGGCCATACAGACTATAAATACTTGAGATATCAAGTGATTGACACTCCAGGGATTTTGGATAGGCCATTTGAGGATCGTAACATCATTGAGATGTGCAGCATTACAGCTCTTGCCCATTTGAGAGCTGCAGTGTTGTTTTTCCTTGATATATCTGGTTCCTGTGGATATAGCATTGCTCAGCAGGCTGCTCTTTTCCACAGCATCAAATCATTATTTATGAACAAACCACTCATCATTGTCTGCAATAAGACTGACTTGCAGTCGTTGGAAGGGATCTCCGAAGATGATAAGAAACTGGTCGCGGAAATGAAGGCTGAAGCTATGAAAACTGTAATAGGTCAAGGGGGTGAACCAACAGATGATCATAGTGTGCTGTTGACAATGAGTACTTTGACCGAGCAGGGTGTAATTGCTGTAAAAAATGCTGCTTGTGAGAGATTATTGGATCAGAGGGTGGAATTGAAAATGAAGTCAAAAAAGCTTAGTGACTGTCTGAACCGCTTCCATGTTGCGATGCCTAAGCCACGTGATCAGAAGGAAAGACTGCCTTGTATACCTCAGGCTGTTTTGGAAGCCAAAGCTAAGGCAGCTGAGGAAACTGTGGAGAAAGAGAAGAGGAAGCTGGAGAGGGATCTAGAAAATGAGAATGGAGGTGCAGGTGTATACTCTGCCAACTTGAAGAAGCTCTATATCTTAGCAGATGATGAATGGAAACAAGATAACATGCCAGAAATTCTTGATGGACACAATGTAGCTGACTTCATTGATCCTGATATATTAATGAGGCTTGAGGAGTTGGAACGGGAAGAAAGTGTTCTCCAGGGTGTGGAGGATGATGATGATTTTGAGATGGATGGGGCTGAACTGACCCCTGAAGAGCAAGCTACACTTGCAGAGATCAGGAAAAAGAAAAGTTTGCTCATTCAACAGCATCGAATAAAGAAGAGCACTGCGGAGAGCAGGCCAACTGTTCCTAGAAAGTTTGATAAAGACAAACAATTTACATCAAGAAGAATGGGCAGACAGTTGGGATCTTTAGGACTTGATCCCACGAAGGCCATTAACCGTGCTCGTAGCAAATCTAGGGGCCGTAAGAGGGAGAGGTCCCTTGATAGAGGTGAAAATGGAGTTGATTCAATGGAAGTGGATGGTGACCAACCAAACAAGAAGCTTCGATTATGGTCGAGATCAGGGTCTAGGTCGAGGTCAAGACCACCACTGGGTGAACTTGTCCCAGGAGAGGGTTTGAAAGATACAGCTCAGAAACAGAAGGCCATTAAAATGGCTAAAAGTTCAAGCAAGAAGAGGAACAAGGATGCACGTAGAGGAGAATCGGACAGAGTCATTCCTACACTCAGACCAAAGCACTTGTTCTCTGGAAAGCGCTCAATTGGGAAAACACAGAGACGATAGTTCAATAAAGGTATTATTGGCTCAATATCTGATTCTAGTTCCCCTCTTTGTCTACATAGCATTTCATTTTTTACTAAACCAAATTGGTGTGATAACTATAGACATGTATATATAATCACTTTTGCTCTTTATTTTGTCAAGATATTTTATTTTTATATGCACAAATTGCACAAGGATGTTTTTAAATTTTGGTATTTCTTTGTCATTTGTGCTTTTTTTTTGGTTACTGTGTCACTAATACCATCTCGTGCATTTCTGCTTGTCTGATATATTTTTACCGATTTGCTACTGCAGATAAAATCATCTATAATACTGTTTGTGGATCACAACAGAGTGGAAGCTGTGGAGAGACTGAATTTTTGTGGTTACTTTGATCATTTCTTGATGAGATATTTTACGTTTTGTTTATTGTTTTTTTTTTTTGCCTCTTTTTGAGTGATGGATAATTTAAGTTTTGGCCAAGTATAATTTTTATATGTTGATTTCGGAACTTTTCAGACTTGTTATAACTCGAACTATGTAGTGATGATGTTTTGTATGACTCTCTTGTTCTTTTGAAAGGTTCTCTCTCTCTCTCTAGCAGCTGGCCGAGCTGATTGGCTAAAGTACTGCCTCTCAGTAAGTTGAAACAGCTGCTTACATTTAACATCTGATGGTACAAAACCAGCTCTTGCCTTCTCGAGTTTTAGGGGCAAGATAGAGAATCCCATATATTTATCCATATCTTCATTTTCACAAAATTTTGACTTCATTTTGTTACCAACTCTAGATGTTCATTGTTGCACGAATCATACTTGCTATATTGCTATATATATGATTAAATATATGTAGTCCGTTATGTGTTGTATGTGGTAGAATATCATTAAGTGCATGATTACATTCACTTTTTTTATTCAACTGTATTTGATAACTTACTTTAGGTGCAGTCAAGTCGTTCGGTTTGGGGACTTGAACAGTAATTGTTAATATCTAGCGAGAATTTTTTAGTTATATTTCAGTAATCTTTTGCACAAGATTTTTAGCTTAATCACAATTAAATTTTATCTTTAATAATAATATTACAAAAATGCAACTTTAGAAATGATATTCTCAATTAATGTCTCATTAAACGATATATTTAAACAACGTTGTTAAATCATGATTCAATATATCAATATTACAAAGAAGTATTGATACACTATTATTATTGAGGTATTAAAGTTTCAATTTTATAATTTAATAAATAATAATCTAAAACGGTGAAAGCACAGATAATTGACTATAATATAATAAATCAACACACAATGTAAGTATCTAAATATATTTTAAAATTTACATGATAACCTTAGAAAGTTCCCAAAAATGTTATTATTTTTAATTTTTTAAATTCGTAAAATATTATTTCTTATTTCTTTTCTGTATTTCCCAACGATACACGATCGGACCTGTGCCCTACACAAGAGTGGAGGCAAAGAAAGCATAATAGAGAGAGAGAATTGATGATCTAAAATCCAAGCTTAGAGGAAAGCATGGCGGCCGCAATAGGACGAAGCATAGGGACGGCGTTGCTGAGTTGTAGGGTTCGTTGCCGCTACCTCTCCTCCTCACCCTCACCTGTTGGCAAATGCGCGTCTACGGTGCTTGTCGACGACGCTCTGGCTGATGTCCCCTTGTCCAAGGTTGAGATGCCACCCTTTCTTCTTCAACGCCGGGTCATTTTATACGACGGCGTTTGCCACCTGTGCCATGGAGGTAGGTTTTTGCTTTTCCGTTTTCGTCTAGCAATGTATTTGTTCGATTTCCTTGCTTTCATGTTCTTAGTGTTTTTCTGGTTAATGTATGATACACTTGTGAGAGTTTTGTCAGCTTCAGATTTTTTGTTGAGCTCATACATCTGTGTGTGTGGATTCTGACATTTTGAATTTCTGTTCTGCATATAGGATGTGTTAGTTTTGCGTGGGAATAGAAAGAGTGTTCACCATTACTAACTGCTAAATTCCTTTAGATTGCCATAGACAAACGATCAAGAGAACCATTAGAATTGGAGAATTGTGCATCTTTTCCTATTGAAATGAATTTTAATGATCGATGAACCAAATTCTTTATACTGATTTGCTGTATAGTAGTACTGTAGGTTTGTTATGAGAAATCTCTATCAACGGAGTTATTATTTGCTTCGAGTTTAGAAAAAAAAAAAAAAATCTATCTTAATTGAATTTCCCATATGTAGAGGATAGTTTGAGAATTCGTATGTATCCGAACAATCTGATGAATAGACAATTTTGTTGCTGCCTGCATGCCATCATGACTGCAGCTACAAAAAATCAAGCAGATTTCCGTCCAATGAGCATCTGAGAGCTAAGTTTGGTTTACACAAACTGGTTCTTTCCACAATCTTTGAAGTTATTCATGGAAACTTGGAATTTTCTTTTCTGATTACAAGGAACTAGCAGCAGCCACTATATATATGTGCGTGTGACTCTGTGTGTGTGTGTGTATGTACAAAACCATGGACAATCACAAGTTATCTATTGCTTGGGTCATGCTGCTTTATTTGTATAATTTTTTTATATATTCAAGTTAATGTGAGGAGTTTTTAAGATTTGTTCTAAAATGTAATTCATCATAATACGAGTGGAGAACTGAAATTTCCAAAATAAAAACCTTTTTATACTGTCAATGCTACTATGTCAATCTTTATGTCTACTGTGGACACTCAAAATAATGTTTGGATGTATTTAATTGTTGCTTCAATCTTGCTTGGGTATGCTAGGAAAGAAATCTCAAGGAGTTCTGAACTATCTCCATTTTGTAGGAGTGAAATGGATTATTAAGGCTGACAAAGATAGAAAAATAAAATTCTGTTGCGTGCAATCAAAAGCTGCTGAGCCTTACATGAAGGTTTGTGGAGTTACCCGAGAAGATGTTCTTCGTCGCTTCTTGTTTGTTGAGGGTCCTGGTTCATACCACCAAGGCTCGGATGGTAATTCCTCTCCCTTATTCTTATTCGCAGTTGACCATCTTGCAAGAGCACATTATCATAAACAGTTTGGCTGATTACTTTCTGTTCTGCTGCAGCTGCTTTGCGAGTTTTATCATATTTGCCCCTGCCTTATTCTGCATTGAGTAGTTTGATGATTGTTCCGTCTCCTCTGAGAGACTCTGTTTATGATTATGTGGCCAAACGACGCTATAAATGGTTTGGAAAAGGCGATGATTGTTTAGTATTGAAGGAAGTAGAATTGCTTGAGCGCTTTGTTGACTGGGAAGAGCTACTTGAGCGTAGCCGGTCTCAACAACTATGAGAATGTGATCACTTTTTTGACAAAATATAAAAGATACAAATCTGTCTTGGAGAGTTGCAAGAGGCTTCTATGTATAGAACTCTTTTTACTAGATAATCCTATATAGAGGAAGACTATTATGATATTAATACTTGGAATATTCATATCGCAAATGTGCAAGTATGAAGTATCTGTCGTGCCTACTTATTCTAATTACCTTCTATCTCATACTTTTTGTGAGTACACTTAGCATAACAAATTCTTGGAATTAGAACCCTCCATCTAAAATTCTTACTAAATTCCAAAATCAACAAGAATATCTCCTCCAAGTAGCATGAAAAAAGACACCCTCTCTTGGATTTAAAAACTCCCACATTTTCAAAGATTCTTCTTCCTACAACTATTTGTAGTTATAGAAATAGAGGTCATATTTTAATAGTAAAAACAAGACTCTTATTTTAGTAACTATTTTTAGATATAGCAATAGAGCTCATATTTTAATAGTATAATCCTATACTTGCAAATAGTTAACTTTTGCATTTTGTTCCCATCAACTTCACTTTAGAAACTGAGAATGAAGGTGCTGAACATCAACGAATAGATCCATGAATGTTTTTACCTCGCTATTCCATCAACTCTCTACAAAAACTTGTATTATAGTCTCTCAACTCAGCAAATAGATCCAATAACATTTAGATCACTATTCTACACAACAAATTCCACAGAAGATCTTGAGCTTCATAATGTTTTAGACTCATTCTATAATTCTATTTGCTTGTCCACTCTTTCCAGTCCTTGTCCACATGAGCCTGAGCCCATTTGACAGCTGCTCGAGCAGCCTGAGGACCTCCAGGTAAGCCCCTGTCGTTTATTGTATCAGCCATATCGACGAAAGGAACCACCAATAGTGTTCCTGGACCACCATACTCCGTGTGCAAGAAATTATCGAATATCTGTTACAAGTCGAAACATTTCATGAACAATATCCCTCACATAAACATTATGAAAAGATAGCATGAGGAACACAGGGAAGAGCAGTATGCGTGATTGATGAATGTCTCTCAATATAAACGAACACAAAATCAGAAATTCAACTTGAAAGATAAATAATGAACCTTATTCTCAATTCGGACATGTTAAGGTTTTAAACCAACATGTTTCATTACACTAGCGCACATTCATCATGTAATACTTCAAGAGTGTTGTATTGCTATAAGAAAATATACTGTCAAATACAATGAAATACAATCAGCAAATGGAGAGAACAATTTGCTTGAGAGTTTTCAAGTAAAGACTACCCACGCCAAAAAAAACCCTCTAGAAAAAGATTAGTTTAAACTAAATTATAACATCTTTATGAAGTTACACACTACAATCTGCAATGCCACAATGAGGAAACTTATACTTCAGAAGATCCATGGCTGACAAGATAGTGATGAACTAATTCATGACAAGATGACATACTAATTCAAGTTGAAGTTCAAAAATTATAGGGACAGAGAAATGATTTTTTAACAATGACTTAAACACACAGTCAAAGAACAAAAACATTTCAAAATAAATGATAAACATCCAGTACCTCAGTACAGATTCCAACAATCTCAACGAGAGAATCTCCAAACACATCTTTCTTCGACAACTTGTTAAGTAAATGGGTTTTAAACTTCTCAGTCTCCTGAACACACAAACAAAACAAAGACCAAATTCATTATTAAACAACTAACATACCAAGAGCAATTGTTATGGCCATTCAAGTATTAATAATACTCACAGAATCAGCAAATTCAGGAATTGGGTCGGGGAATTTGTACTCCTTTTCAGCCCTGCAAATAAAGCTCGATTCTCTTCTCTCTAAAACAAGTGATGGAAGAGGATGGTGAAAAGCAGGGGTTTTAGAGGATGAATGGATTGAGCTACAGAATTTGATGGAAAATAAGAAATTAGAAGATGAGGAATAAGAATTCAGAAGCAGTGAGGATGCTGTAGATAAAGCCCAACCCATTATCTACTTCTATTCCACACTCAATTACTCTTCTTCTTTGCTTTCTCTCTAAACTCTTTCTCCAACCTCTATGTTTAACTCTTCAAGGGTTTATCTCTTTATTCTTCCTTTTCCAGTTTCTTTCAAAAACAATTATGAGTATTTGCGTTTTGCCCACAATAATAGAGGAATTGTAAATGCAACCCCATATTTCCATTACTAGTTTACTTCAAAAAACTTGAAAATTATAATCTCGGCCGCCTAGTATTTAGTCTGATCTATTTTATATCGATATCAATATTTTACTATATATACAAATATTTTTTACTCAATATCATATTGTACCCTACGAAAAATGGCTATATTATATGGGTCCGGCTATCCGCACCCCATTTTTTTCTAAACACACCCCAATTTTTTTATTTTTGATTTAAAAAATTCAAAAAATAACAAAATTACAATTTTACCATTTTGCAAAGAAGTGCGTTCAACTAGTGGTCGAACACAAAGAAGTGTGTTCTACTGGTGGTCGAACACAAAGAAGTCTGTTCGACCATGGTTGGTCGAACGCACCTCTGTGTGTTCGACTAGTGGTCGAACACACCTCTTTGTGTTCGACGAACCAGGTCGAACGGGTCCCAGATTTGTTGTTATTTTTTTGTTCTTTTTACACGATTTCACACGATTATTATATAGTTTGTTAACTTATAGAATGATTTTTCATACGTTATCCCTTATAAATTTAAGGTTTGAGGATTGAAAAATAAACAAAAGGGAGAAGTAAGAAGACGCAAGGGACGGGTAGGAGAAAAATTTTCAAAATTTTCAGTTTTTTTTTTTTTTTAAAGGGTAAAATTTTAAATCTTTTTTTTAATTTTTTAAATCTTTTTTTTTTAAACTGGGGTGTGTTTAGAAAAAAATGGGGTGCGGATAGCCGGACCCATATTATATATATCACATAAATATAGTGATATTTTCATTCTTGATCTGGACACGTCATCTAGCCCGATTCGGTCAATCATGTGACCTAACTCATTCTGTTTTATTGTTCTCCTATATCTCTCTTTTCTCTTTCAAATCTTGCTTCTCTCTTAAAAAAATTCCGTTATAATTAGAAAAAATGTGGTAAGAAATTAATAATGGATCACCAATTAAATTAGAACAAAAAAAAGAAATTTGGATAAAATTAAGGGTGTGTTTGGATTGAGGCGGAGGTGAATTTTGTAAGTGTTGATTTGGAATTTAAGTGAATTTTGCAAAAAAGTGAATTTTGAAATCTTGTGTTTGTTTTGAGATTATTAGAGTAAAATTATAGTTAAAATGTCCCCTCACAATGGAAATTGTAGAAATAGTAGATGTTTTTATTGTAAATTGTAAAAAAGTAAGGTATAGATAAGGATTTGCAAATCCTTCAACATCTCAAAACAAACAAAAATTGGGATTTGGCCCATCCCAAGTTCGGATGGGCACATCCAAATCCAAACATACCCTAATAAGTCTCTGGAAAATTAACCTCAATGAAGATTACTAGAACAACTTAAGGGACATCAGCATGAGATGATGATGAATAATGAAACCCACTGAGTTGTAAGATGGAGATAATAAATCAAGTTGGATGACTATAATCTGCATTCACCAATAATCCTGGCACGAACAGCTACCAGACTGGAAACAATGAAACCTAGTCGAATCCCTCACAATTATTCTTCTCTGAGCAATACTAGAGATGAACTTAATCGCACTATGACAATCAACACATGTTCTTAAATTCTTGAAAACCTTAACTGGAGTTCCTGGGGGAGTACTAATTATGCCAAATGCCACTGCAAGTTTCTCGCTATGATACGACAGATTTTGCTCTTTTTGCTCATCTTCCACATCATGCAGCACGTAATTTGTGTGAGGGACATAGCCTTCTTGCTTCATTCTCTTGGAAACTTTCTCCAAAAACTCGAATATTTCTCTTGTTTTTGGGTGTGATTGATCACCAACTAAGAAAACATGGACCTTCTTCTTCACATCTATCCAACTCATACCAGGTTTCTTTACCACTTCTCTACTGTCCATCAATTTTCTGACTTTTGCCACTTCATTCCATTTCCCTGCAGTGGCATAGATATTAGCAAGAGTGACGTACGTAGCTGCATTCTCTGGCTCGATTTCAAATAAGGCTTGGGCTGCTCTCTCAGCGAGTTCATAGTTTCCATGAATTCTGCAACCACCGAGTAAAGAAGCCCAGAGAAACTTATCGGGTTTCATTGGCATTTTGTCAATCATGTCTTCAGCTTCTCTGAATCTACCTGAACGACTCAAAAGATCGACCACACAAGCATAGTGATCAGCAGTGAGGCTTAGCCCGTATTTTTCCTTTATCGAGTAGAAATATTCAAGACCCTTATCAACTAAACCAGCATGAGTACAAGCAGATAGAACACCGATGAAAGTAACATGATCAGGCTGAGTACCTGATCTACATAGCAGATCAAACAGCTTGAGAGCATCGTGTGGTTGACCATTCTGAGCATACCCATTGATCAAAGAAGTCCAGGAGACTAAATCAGGTCTAGGCAAATTCTTGAATACTCTACTGGCTCTCTCAATACTACCACATTTAGCATACATATGAACAAGTGCACTGGCAGCAAAAGAATACGGATCAAATCCAACCCGTATCATGTGTCCATGAACTTGTCTCCCTAACTCCTCTGTAGTTTGATGAGTGCATGCATTTAGAACACCAGCAAATGTATACTCATTAGGCCTAATGCCTGAATGTAAGAATTCAGAAAACAAAGAGAGCCCCTCTTTCCATTTCCCATCTCCAAAATATTGATCAATCATTGTTGTCCACATAACAATGTCCTTTCCCACTGCTCTATCAAAAATGTACCTCGCTTCGTTAACGCTCCCACATTTTCCGTACACATCCAACAAAGCACTCCAAACCACAGCATCTGAATCCAACCCTGTTCTCATTATATGGCCATGAATCTCTTTTCCGAAATGTAATGATTGCATAGCAGCCGAAGCTGCAAGAGCGCTAGAAACGGTGAACTTATTGCACATGAAATTCTCATTTCTCTGCATTAATCTGTACAGTTCTAATGCATTTGAAGATTCATTTAGCTTAACATAACCTGAGATCATAGCGGTCCAGGAAAAGTTGTCTCTTTCAGGCATTTCATCGAACAGCTCTCTGGCTTCTAAAACTCGGCCCATTTTTGCATAACCTGATATCAAAATGTTCCAAGAGCATATATCTCTCTCAACCATTTCATCGAACACTTTTTGGGCATCCGATATACTCTCGCATTTGCAGTACAAATCAAGAATCTTGTTCGAAATAAAAATCCCAGGCACAAAACCGGATCCTTTGATGTGATCATGAACTTTTTTGCCCTCCTTTAGAGCTCTCTTTTCAATACAAAGTTGTAATATTGCCGAATACAAAGCAGCAGAAGGCTGGGGAAGTTGGTCTTCTAGTAATTGAACGGCATCTTTCAAGCGCTTTTGTTGGCAGAGGTGGTTGACGGATTCACTGAATTTGCTCTCTCTTTCTGACAGTTTTATGAGCTGCTCATCGTTTCTTGGTGATCGGAAGAAGGGTTTTACCGGCTTTGTTGATTGAGTTAAATGAGCTTTGGAAGAAAATGAAGAAGAAATCAGAGAAAGTGATCCAAAAAGTTTTCGAAGATCAAGAGGCTTCAGCTTCATTGTATCCCTGTCTTTGCTTGTGAGACTTGCTACCAAGATATAGACAATTTGACTATATGAAAAAATATTTAATTTCAAATATTAAAAAGGTATATGAAAAGATTTTTTTTTTTGTTCAACAAGCAGACACTCTTTGTCTCTATAGTTCACAAACTACCCTAAATTTGCTATCGTTTGCCTCATTTATTTTGTATATAAAAGCAGAAACTAGAAATTTGTGAAGAAAGTTGCATTCTTTTAAATATATGTATATAAACCATTTGTAAACTTGCATCTTCAGCTCAAGAATGTGGATTACAATTTAATTTGGAAATCAACTCAAGAGGGCCAGACAATATAGTTCTTCAAGAGAACTAACCAATTACAGTTTTCTTCAAAACTAAAGCCTACAAAGGACACAACTAGTGAAAGGTGGAAAACAATAAAACAAAACTAAAGGGAGGATTTTTCGACATTCTTGAAAACGGTTTTTTTCCTCCTTTTGCCAGAATGGTGGTGAGATTTTTATGGAACCATTTGTTATCTACTCTGTTCTTTTACGGTCGAAGTTGAATTTGCTCCGTATTTGGAGAATACACCTGCAAACATCTCCTTCTCTCTTATCTTTAACCTGCAAATAAAAGAAACATTTTACAAGGAAATTAGGAATTTTAGTCACTTATGAGATCCATGAAAGCAATGGTATAAAAAAGATAATAGTTTCGGAGGATTACTTATTTGCAGATCCTGGAATGTTTAGTTTTGAACTCTTGTCTTTCTTTTGTTTAGATGTTGCTTTTTTCTCTTTCGTTTTTGGCTTTCTTGTGTGCTTCGAGGAGGATGAATCTATTGCAGACTCTTCTCCTATCTTCAGTTCATCAGCTAACTTAGAGTCTGAGGTAGTTGAAGCTCCATTGATCTCAACGTCATCTCCTTGTCCCGATTCAAGCAATTCATCATCATCACGTTCACTAGTCAAACTCTGTTCTGATGAATCCAACACTGATTGATCCTGCACTGAATTGAGTAGGGCTTTTTGAGAAGTGCGATTACTTTCATCAACTGATTGATCGTGTGCAATCTTGGGCAAGATGGGATTCATCATTTCACATTTTATCTGCTTTTGAACCTTGCCAAAGCTTATGCTTGTACCTGAAAAGTTTTGGATAAATCTAGCACGGAAAAAGGGGTCCCACGCACTTTTAGTAAAATGAAAAAGAAAAATGGAAGTGTTATTTCATTGTGCAAATCAGGTGTGTGTGTATATACCTCTGTGCCTCATCTTTTTTCTTGAAATCTACAAAAGCAAGACCTTTGCAGACTGGATCCCTTGTTTTTTCATTACCAGAAACAAGTGGGACGATTTTTACTATTCCGGGAACTCCTGTAAAAGCTAGTCGTAAATCCCTGTGAATGTTTTTCTTCTTGGGAAGATTGATCAAACGCACCCGAAATTCATCCTGACTAGGGCCTGCAAAACTCCAGTATGTTATGTTATATCTAACTCAAAATGATGTGTGCGTCTACATTCATATATGTAGGAGCAAAGCAAATAAGCAAAGATATTATTGCAATAAATTTTACATTTGGTTACTACAAGGAGATAATTACTCTTACACTTCCACGTATTTGTGTAGTAAACTGCTCATCTGCCACAAATTAGTGAAGGGCATGCTTTATTTTAAGCCAAATCCAGCTTTATCATTGTTAAAAGAATGAAAGAAGTATAGTTTTTTTTTTTCATTTTTTGCCAAGATCCCATCTTTCTCAGTTAAAAGTAGTTATTTGGCCTTATACCAGCTGTTATGGATCAGACTAAAATTCAGCAAAGAGCCAATTGAAGAATAGGACATCAAAGAATTTAGATTCTTACAAATCTCTCTTTCCATTCTTCTGTCGGTTTCTCAGCCTTAGTCTCATGAGGAAAAAAAACATACAACCATATTCGCTCAAGGGACCTCCCCTAATAGATTCAGCTCTGCTAGGAAGTTCAGAGAATATTTTGGATTAATATCACAAGACAACTTGGTGTTGGTCATATTGATCATATGAGCTATGCAAATCGCGTAACTCAACCAGCATCAAGAAGTGAGAAACAAACCACAATGAAATCATTCATACATAACTATTTAGATGTTATGAACAACATTCTCAAACAACAAAAAGTATCAGGAGTTAAAGACAGCAGAGAATTCTAAAACAAAAACTGTTTTGCTCTCTCAACCTATTTTGCTACAAACTCAAGTTCAGAAAGAAAACCAACTTTTAACTTAGTTGCTAATCCTCGAGACAAGTATATGAATCAAACATTACAGGAGTTCATGTTAGTCTTAGAGGGACGTTATTATCCTTTAAGGCGCAACAAATTGTAAAACACAATGCCAAAGCATATAGAAGCCCACAACACAATCCAGCAAAACAAGAAAAAAGTGAAGATAAAATGAAGAAAAAGACCAACCTTTATCCACTTGTTTCTTGGAAGCGGTTCCATTAGGACTATTCTTAAGCTTATTAATGTTAGCAAGCTGGGCTTTTCTACTCTGCTCTATCTCTTCCACCAACTTATCCTCAACTGAAGTATCATACACTTTTCCTTCACCAAATCCACTTGGCTTATTCTCAAGCCACTTCCTCATATGCTGCAAAGGAACCTCATCCTCATCCTCCTCGTCTTCCTCAAATTCACCATCATCTTCTATATCTGGAAACTCATCATCAAAATCTTCCTCAAATTCACCAGAGCCGCCCGTTTCTTTCAAACTAAAGCCGCCTTTTTTCTGGGTTTTCGTGGCGTTACAGCACAACCCACTTGCCTTTTTTCCCAGAACAGCATGAAAATGAAAATTGTGGTGGTGAGTGGAAAATGAGAAATGAGGTTTTGAAGGGAATTGAAGATTTTGTGAAACGGGGCTGTGGGTTAGAGAGTTGTACGTTATCTGCGTCGGAAATTTTCCAAGATTCAGCATTTTCTTTGCTCTCGATTCTGAAACCAGTTTTGATTGAGGGGAGGATGTTTGAGATTTTAGATAATGATTTCCAAGCCCAGTTTTTAAAAAAGTGGCCCAATTATACAGAAATTCAAGACTTCTATGAGGCCCAATAAAGGATAGTGATTTAATAAAAGCCTGTTTTAGATTTCGACTTTTCATAGGAGGCCCAACTTGGGATGGAAAGTGGTTTGTTTTTTTTTACTCAAATGTTCATGCTGTTAAATAATAATAATAATAATAATAATAAACAATCACAATAATAAATCTCACACCTTTCCAAATTAATAGTTTTTTTAGTATAAACTACTTTTTTTTTTCTCAAAGTAAATTTTTTTTTCCTGAGACAAGTTAATAATATTTTTTAACACAATATTGGAAAGATTTGTGTTTTCTTGGTGTTAACGTTAGTTTACATGTTAAAAAAAAATATAATGAAAGAAGGGACGTTAGTTTACATGAGTGTTAAATGTAAAAAAAAAAAAATCCAGATTTGTAATGAGCATGTTTTGTTCCATTCTCCCAAAAAAAAAAAAAAAAAGAGGAAAAAATAACAGTCAAGATCGCAAAATTAGTTATCAACTGTCTATTCATATTCATTATTTGAGGAGCTATATATACATGTTGATTTATCTATTATTTAAAAAGACACTTATATTTCAACCTTGTGTTTCATTTTATTTGTTTGACCACATGTAAGAATATAATATTATTGCATATGTAGTTTGCAAACATGAAATTAGATCAAAGATGAATAGATAATGGAGCAAAAACCAATAATTTGTTGAAAAAAAATTCAAACAGTATTGCTTTTCAGTTGATAAGATTTGACAAGTTTGGCGCGAGAGAACTTGAGTCCAATCTTTACATATTCTACTGTGAGTTTGGTTTAGTCTAAAAGCCAAAATCAATCAACTTGACTTTTTGTGAAACCTGTTGTTTTCGACAGTTGTATATAAAGTGTCGTATCTACCATGATAATTACTGTTTATGTCTCTACTTGCACTCGCATAACCCAATTAGATTTATGCTTCTACCGTTAATTAATTATTCATAATTCTTGATTGACCAGATCTAACGTTACTAATATCGGATGTTTTTGTACTCATCTACTATGATTAATTATAATAATAAAAACAATAACTACAAATACTACTATACAGTACATATGTTAATTGAAAAAAAAAACCCCTTAAATTGGGATCTAATTAATTGACTTTTAAGCCTGGTGTGCATAAGATTAAAGAGAAAATAAAATAAAATTTCTTTGGCTAAATATTAACAAATATTATATTATAAATAACAGTGCTTACGTGGATATACAGATAGATATACAGGCTTTGGTGGAGCTAGGTTCCTTGTTTAAATTGTCAAATAATTGACACTTTCCATAGAAAAGGTTGAGAGTTAAGACAAGGTTGTCCTTAAACACAAGATTAAAAATGTCAATCATTTGTGATTCTCATATGAATTCATATATTTTGAATTAACATGTTTGGTTGTTAGCCTAATACTCCACCACACTTTCTTCTATATAACCTCTAGGATTTTCTTTTTTTGGTCATAATTTATGGCCAAATTAACTGCCATTAATAAAACATTTATATATAAGTATCTCATATTCTCTTCCAGAAAAAGACATGATTTTTGAGCTTCTCTTGAAAAGTTCTCAATTGGATGTGTTCCTTTGGCAACACATATTCAGACAATTTATTGATTAACTAATTATTGTTATACTAATTTTGGATTAAATGACAAGCTTCTCTATCATTGGCATCATGCAGCTGGCTCTAATTTTCAATGTTTTATTTAGCTGCCATTGATAGATAATGCTATCTTTCTTGGACTTGATGAGTTTTAATTATATGTAAATTGAATAGTGACAAAGATGCATTTATTAAGAATGACTTAGATGTTAACTTAAGTTTCACATGTGTAATAATTTTTTACAATTAACAATGTGGAAAATGGAAAGTAATCTAATGACTTACGTGTCAACAATTGTATAAATAAATCTCATGCTGCATAGTATAGTATTCACAACCTATATTATATAAATGGGTAATATACATGCATATATATATATATATATATATATATATTTAAACATTTGGATCATTAATGTAATACATCCAAAATAGATGGCCCGTAATGGAGCATAGAATGTCAACAAATTAATAAAAAAATGATTGAGTAAAGTTATAAATGTATCTACCCACTACTTAGATTTAATTAGATCATAACATAATTGGCTATAATCTTTCTTTTGAGGTTAGGGCTTGATTAAAAATTGAAATAAGAGGACTACTATAACACCCGACTTATGAATATTGATCCATCACACACAATTCTGCCCATTATTGGATATAGATGACCTATTTTAAGTAATAGTGAGGTTAATAAATTGGACGAAATCTGATCTCATAGAATGTGGTCAATGTGACCATCTCGTCCAATTTTTTGTCTCCAAATAATTAGTCCAATTTACTAATCCACCCACTTATTAGTTTAACCATGTTCTTGGATTGATAGTTGGATCCTATATATTTAAAACCAAATTAATATTTTGAGAAATTGAACAATCTTTTCAGTTGCATTGATCTACATAACAAGCACTTCTTTAGTTGTCAAACAATATATATGACCACTTCTTTCAGTATCTATGGGTGATTTCATGCTGCCGCAACCAATTTATTGTATATTAATATTGGTGAATGTGTGACATGTGTATACGAGTACGATTTAAAAAAAAATTCAACAATTAAACATTTTTCTAATTTTTTTCAAAATGATACATATCACACATCTATCAATTTAGTACATAATCAGTGTGATAACATGAAATCACACCAACTTTAACTTATAATTAAAATCATATTTTTGGACTTACCAAAATATCAATCAATCTTTTTTTTTTTTTTTTTTAATTCTCTTTACCAATAACGGAAAAGAAAATGGAGTAATGGGAAATGCACTAGGCACAACAATAATAGTGACCATTAAGAATTTGTCAAACTATAATAATGCAAATGTTGAAAAATAGGAAAGAAGAAGTATAACATTTTTATCAAAGTGAATTAGGAATGATGAAAATGATGTGTTTCCACTTTGCACACTGTATATATAAAAATAAAATGGGCATACTATACCTATATATGTGACAAAACATGTAATTATGGAGCTGTGAAGCAGTGTATGAGGCAAAGGTCACTAGAATACTATATATATATAGCTAGATGCATATCCCACATCCAGCAAAACCCCATATCTCATCCTCAGGATATGGGCACAATGCTTTTTTTCATGGGATGTTTACTGCATCTAAATAAATCCCATTTCTTTTCTATAGATAATATTATTAAATTAATGGGATTTTGTAAAATTTTTAGATTGCTTTTTTTCTTTTCTAAATTTATAATATTTTTGTTCAGTTTTATAAGTTTTCATTCCAGAGACTAGAAGAGCAAGATATAAAACTATTTATTTTAATAAATAAACGCATTTGCTGGACAAATTAAGAGAAAACCACATATAGCCCATGAACAAATATATTCCTATAACTAAATCAAGTTTTTTTTTTTTGCTTTGTGTGTGTGCATGTGGAGAAAAGCGTTTTATCTTATATTAAATTTTAGTTGAAATGAAAAAATATTGGTAATGCCAGTTTCAGAATTTCATGTTTCTATCTTATGCTATATATATAATCAAGAATGTATATAAAGAATTATTGAATTAAAAAAAAAGTTCAATTCTATTGGTGGCATTAAAGAACTATTTAATCGACGAGAAATTATTTGACATGACAAAGAATGTTGTGGTAGGTTAACAACAGTTGACAAAAGCTAAGAGTGTTAATCGAATAGGCAAGAGGAAGATAGCACTGCTCATGAATGTTTGATATGTCCCTACATTTTGGGGCTGTTTTTCATCCTTTCTTTTTTTTTTTTTTTTTGCAAGACATTTTTTTCTTTGGTTCAATTTCATGAGATGTTGGTGGGAAGGGCACCATTACCATTTTATTTTCGCAGAGATTTGATTTGGATCTTGAAGAGAGGAATTAAAAATACACTTTTATCTTAAAATTAATATAAAAGTGGATTATCTCCATTTTCTAACTAACTATGATTTTCTCATAAATTTGGAGAGAGAAAACGTGATAAGACAAGTGAGACACCAGATGATCTTGTACATAACTAACTATTATGCATTGACAGTTTTGATATTTGCTTTGGGGGGCAGAGATTTAATTTCATATTCTGGGACAAATAAATGAGATTGTAGATTTAATAAATGAAAAGCCATTTTGAATCAAAGATTTATAGTATGATATGGATTATGGATAGACAACAAAATTGGTGACATATCAGTTGATCCAAGAGAATTAAGGCACATCATATGATTTACATGCTAAAAATTTTGAGGAGTAATTTCAAATTAGTCAAACGTAAGTTTTGCAATAGGTTATATATAAAGGGAAAAAAAAAAAAAGTAATGTCTATGTAAATATTTCAATTTTTTTAATTGGTGATTGTATTTTTTTTTTTTTTTAGAAACCAAACACATATTTATTGATTTCATACATGTATGTCGGAGAAGGAAACTAATGAATTTAAAGTGTTGAATTGTATTTAATTGACAGTATAGACTGTATAGTACTTTCTCACTAATAAAATTTATAATTAATATTTTTCATACGTAGTAAATGTGAATAGCTAAATGATGTAATTCCATATTGCTATAACTTCGTGTACGAGTCAATATTTTACTGTTGACTCAAGTTCGTAACATAAAATCTATGACATCACATATAAATTGAAACATAATAATAATAGTCTTCTTCGGATTAGTATTATTAATAACTTTTTGAAAACATGCGACAAAAAAATAAATGATCAGTATTGAAACCAATAATTCTAGCTTGTCAACTCATATTAATTTCAACTTGTGAATTTTGACATCGATATGCATTTGAAGACGTATTTGAAGAAAAAGATTCTTGTTGGGATGTATTATTATGAATACATTGAAAATAAGGATTTGATTCATTTATAGTCACATCATAAGAAGTTAAGAACTATCGATGTCCAGTTTAATGTAGAATTGTCCATATGAAATAAATATAAATATAGTGTTTGATATACATTAATTCAAGTAGACGTGTATGTTGTTAGGAAAATAATAATTACTAACAAATGTTTTCTTCATTGTACTTTTATTTCTTGTGGATTTTATCTATTGGTTCACTAATGAAGGGACAAATTAAAGTATAAGGCAAATTATTGGGGAGGCGAAACATAAAAAAATTTAATCTGCGCGATGTCATATTTTTATGGCAATGCCTATGTATTAGCAATTTAACTTTTATGTAAATAATATGTAATATTTTAAAACCAAAGTAATAATTTTTTATTAAAACATAATACTTTGAATAAATTTTAAAATAAATAATAAATGATATAAATAAGTAGAAAGTACTTGTGAAAAAAATGTAAAAAATACTAATTTTCATGTGAAAAGTAATATTTTATAATTTTTGAAAATGAAGTAATAAGTAATACTTTAAAATCAAAGTAATATTTTTCATGTTAAAAGTCCTACTTTGAATAAGTTTTGAAAGAATTTGCAAGTAATAATTTGTTTTCTAAAAAACAATATTTTCCAAAGTAAAAGCAATACTTTGAAAGTGAAGAACTAATACGCTGACTGATTTACTGTCTATGTTAATTCATATAATTGTCGTGTTGACCTATATGTTAGCCTCATTGATTACGTATTAAGTACTTATTCATCACTTTAATATGGGGTTTCATCACATGAATTTTTATCCGTAAAATGGTTTGATAAAGAAATGAGTTACATTTTATTTTCTTTTGTGTACGAGAACATATTGTATTTTTATAAATTAAAAATCCTATATATGTAAAAAAAAAAAAGTCTTTCCATCTTGATAAATAAATAAATTAATTAATTAATGAAGTATACATCTAAAAGATTCGTTTAATCATACTTAAAATTCTATATATGTGGTCCAAAAGTTTGTTATCTGGGCGTGGCACATAAAAGAAACAAACATAACAGGAGGTTCAATATGTCCCATCTGGTTTATACGAATGCGATATCTCATTCTCATTTGAACCCACTAAACCAATGTACAAGTAAAATCCCCAAAATTTGATAAATAATAAATCATTAATATTAAGATAGAATTCATCTTTAGGTCTATAAAATAAATATTTGTTTTTAGCATTCTTCACATCGTTTAAGGAGGCCTATAAAATGACCGATCTACCTATGACTTCTTTTCATCCTTTTTATATTTTCAATAAATAGGGATAATTTTAAAAGAATTGGGGAAAAGGTTTCTTGAATTCCTATAATGACAAATATTTTGGGACAAATCTCAAAAACTAAAATGATAATTAATTTGGGAGGAAGTATTAAAAATCGTTGAAAAGAGGAGTATTTTATTTTGATAATCAGTGACAGTCTTGTTAACTAACTTCCAATCATCAATGAACCATAATATAACATTTATTTGATACTTTAAATACATTTAAGAAGTCTTTAAAATATATCTTTTGTTTTCAAATGTGTATGAAGTATTAAAAAATGTTATGTTTATGTTCCTCAATATCTCGGTGCTTAAAAGAAACATTTTTTTGGTCATTTAATGATGTAATATTGATTATTAGACGCAGCTTTACTAGTCTAATAAAGATTTAAAAAAAAAACTTCAAAAACATGGTCGAGTTGGTAAAAGGTGAAAAAATGGGAGAAATCTTTTTTTATCTTGTCTTTCTTCTACAGTTATCTGTCATTCAAACATATCCTTCAATTTACATTTCATTCGATTGAGGAATCAATAATTGGTGGAGGAGTTCTTCATCTCTTTGATAAAAGATGAAAAAAATTATGTTTAAATATCATTAATGATTGCTACGTGTAAACTACACATTTATATTACCGATAAGTAAAAAGTGCATAAATTTTGTGGTTTGTAGTGTATTTTTATCAGTAGAGTATTAGTTATTTGCAGGCTTTGATTTTTCTACTTATCCATTGCAAACCCACAATCCGGAATTTATCCGATTTTTAGCCCACAATTCGTTTTCCGACCCTATTCTTTTCTGTGAACATATATGGTCGCACAATAAATATCTCGTAGGAGTATTTTAACTTTATTAAATAAAAAAAAACTAATATACATTACATCACATTTCTACAAATAATATACATTACATTACATTATGTATAGATAAGATGTCATACTGTATACTGTTTGACTTTTCCAAATTGCACAACTACATATCAGGAACACAATTTAATGAATCAACCACTATTATGTTAAATTTATATTTTCATGATCACTCAACTATTTTAAATTTATTTTCTTACGTAATTCCATGGTGATCACATATGGCCTATGGGTAGGGAGTATTTCCATTGATTTATAGTACCATAATTAATCAACAACTTTCGGAAAAAACACTCAATAAGAATTTAATATATTTTATGATACAAAAAATAGAAAAAGAGAAAAATATAGAAGAGCATAAAAAAATAGCCATAGCATTAACATTTATTGGGAAAAGAAAAATTGAAAAAGATAGAAATTAAATCAATTATAAATAGAAAAACAAAATTAGCCATGTCTATCTATATATCCAACGCACACAGGAGAGAATCTAAACTATAACATATAAGAAAACCTACGGTCCCCACTATCACACACTCTCACCGCCCACATTTTCCGGCGCATAGTCCGATGAATCTCCGGCAATAATCCAAGCTAAATTCCAGTTGCAATGATCAGAAGAGATTGACGATCGATCATCGGGGGTCGCATTCGCCATGTCACTGTCGTGCTCCGACCGTTTCTCCGATCTTCTCTGCGGCGAGGATTCGAGTACTATTATCTTCTCCAGCGGCGGAGATGAGTTGCCGGAATATTCATCGGACATCGAATCTCAACCGACCGATGTCGAGGAATCCATCGCCGGACTATTGGAAGACGAGAGAGATCTCGTCGGAATTAATTCCCCTCCCTCTCATCAATCAATTGATGCTTCGACTAGGGCGAAATCTGTTGCATGGATCCTTAAGGTATATTCCTAGTTCCAGATTCCAGTTATCCTCTATCGTGCGCAGGTGGCCCAGGCTAAATTGAACCAGATATCCCAAAGGATGCGCCTGCGTAAATTAGGACTGATTAAGAGCTATATCGATTTTTCTATAAATGAAGTTGTATTTCTTGTGATTAATGCGTTGATAGTATTGGTGGCGCACTTTAGCTTTGCAATGATTGCAGTGCTAGTATGCGCCGCCGGGGTAAGGGAAACGCGGCGGAATATTCTAGAGCGCGATGAAACAGTGCCTAGCGGCGTACAGTATACTTAACGGCGCATTTATGTGGGGTTGACTGAAGTTTTTCGTTTGGTGCAGGTACAACGTTATTACGGTTTCCAGCCATTGACGGCGTTTCTCTCCGTTAGCTACTTTGATCGTTTTCTTTACTCTCATCACATGCCGGTAAGACTCCCGTCACCGTCAAGTACACTGATTAAAAATAATACGAAAATAATAATCGACTATATTAAATCAAATATGATTTTTATTTAATTACCTCATATTTTCTTATGACATTTAATTCAATAAATGAGTTTCCTAACGGCTATCTAATTTGGTCCAATTAGTCTTTTCTTTTTACACTTTGGTCGTTTTACAATCACATCTAGTGAGTATAATAATATTGACTTTCTGTACATATTGAAAATACCTGTAATTAGTGGATCAATAACTGATGTTAATTAAAACTAAGCTCTTTAGTAGTTAGAACAAATTTTAATGTGAAATATTCTCTCCTTCACAAGATACGATCCTGTTAATTTTAGTTATAGAAAAATGAGACTTTTATATTGGGACAAAAGAGGTATAATTTATAAAAAAAAAATCGCTTTAATTGGTATAAATTGTATGATAAAGTACATGGAGTACTTTATATCATGGCATGTCTTTTTGTTTAAATTTCATGTAGAATACATTAAATTCTTTGTCTACCCAATCAGTGTCCATTAATTAAAGGGTTTATGTTGGGTGTTACGGGGAAAAGAGTGCCACACGTATGGACTACATTGGAATAAAGGGTGCTTTCAAGAATTAAAGGCAATTAGTTCCACCTCTTGTCGAATAAGACTTAGTACATTATTTAATTGTCCCTAATCTAAACTTACCACTAATTAATAAATTATTGATGGTGTATATTACTACATGACACTAATAATCCATAATTATGTGATGACTTGGATGGGATTAGGAAGTATACATGTGAATGATGACTCAATTGAAAGCATGCTTGTTAATCATAATTTATAAGCAAGATTATCTTCTCCAAAAGTATATGTATTTACATCATCATCAAGGTCCAATATTTGTCCCTTTAGGTCTTTAACAACTTTGAGTTAATGCAATCCGATGGGACATCATTATTTTTTAATGTTCTTATTTTATTAAATATTAAGTGTAACTAATCCTTTGTTGTTTCTTTGTGCTCAATAATGCAATGCAATTACAGGAATTGAATGGATGGCCATTGCAACTATTGTCTGTTGCATGCTTGTCATTAGCTGCTAAGATGGAGGAACGTCTTGTTCCTTCGCTTTTGGATCTTCAGGTAATTAAGTCATTTTTTTTTCGATTTAATGTTGTTTCCTTAAATCAAGATTTATTTATTTTTAATAAATATTTTTATTATTTATTAGGTTGAAAGTGCTAAATTTATTTTTGAACCAAAAAATATCCAAAGAATGGAGCTTCTTGTGCTAAGGGTGTTGGATTGGAGACTTCGATCGATTTCTCCATTTTGCTATCTTAGCTTTTTTGCAGTCAAAATCGATCCAACTGGGACTTACACTGCCTTCCTTTCCTCAAGGGCAAAAGAATTTATTTTCTCAACTATTCAAGGTATATATTTTATGTATATATTCAAGTTAAAAAAATTCTTAAATAATGACTTGAAATTAATATATTTGAATAATTTTATTTGAACAGAGACCAGCTTCCTTGAGTATAGGCCATCATGCATTGCTGCTGCTGCCATACTTTGTGCAGCAAATGATCTGCCAAATTTCTCTTTCATCACTGCTCAACATGCTGAATCATGGAGTGATGGACTTCAGAAAGTAAGAAAAATAGATTGAGTTATGGCTTTTGAGTATGTTTCACCACAACAAATTTCCAACTTGGGGTACAAAATCCACTCTTTTGCAGGATAATATAATGAGTTGCTACCAATTGGTTCGACAAACAGCATTAATTAATAAGCCAAAGAAGCAACCAAAGGTTCTACCCCAGCTCCGAGTCACGACTCGGGCGAGTATTACCTCGAGTGACTCATCCTCCTCTTCGTCCTCATCCCCATCATCCTATAAGAGGAGGAAATTAAATAACAGCTTGTGGGCAGATGATGACAAGAGAAACTTTGATTAAGGGGCTGACAAAAACAAGAAAATAATAAGAAAAACTAAAATAATGATCATGGTGGTCCAAAGTCTGTCTAGAATCCTCAATATATTTTTTTCCTCAGAGGGTAATGAGAATTGACATGAGTGATGTAGATAAGTAGTAGAGTATGTACAAGAGTTTGGACAGTTTGGGGAGATTTTATTATGGCCCTTCCTTTGGTGGGAATTGTTTGGCTTTGCAGATTCCCAAGAGAAGGGGGTTTCGTACATATTATATATAAATATATGTGTTTGTGTGAGAAAGTGAGGAGAGAGAAATTATTTATGGTACATAGTGGAGTCATGGAGTGTGAATGAGGTTGGAAGTGATTGAATTATTCAAAGGTTGCACATTATTGAATGAAGGGATATATATCTGTTTGGTGGGACCCAAAAAGGGTAGTGAAAATCAAAGAGGGGAAAACTATGTAATTCAATTCAAACTTTGAAGTTTGAGCTCTTTGTGTGATGCAAGTCAAGAACTCATGAAGATCAGATCAAGTGAAGAAAATAGAGCAAAGAGAAAGGAGGACCACATCAAATAAGGTTCATGGCTCCATTAATTTTATTTTTTTTCTCTGGGATTTTTTCGAGTTATGTGTATACACACGTATTGTGTGTTTTATACACATGTGCATGTGTGATTTTTTGGCGGGAATTTTCCCTTTTCTTTCTATTGTCCTAACCATATACTGGACTTTAATTTTTTTTTTTTTGTTTCTCAAGGAGAGAGAAGTCTCTTTTTTTTTTTTAAAGGCCAACAAAAGGTGGCTGAAGTATACAAAGGTCTTTGGGGCCTTATTTTTGGACTATTATTTAATCTTGGGTGTTGGTATTTGGATGTAATAAAAAAGAAAAAAGATTATTTATTTATAGTGAAATTTGTTATAAGTGAGGAGGAGGTCGACCCAGAGCCATTAATCGTGGGTCAGTGCAATACATGTGATTGACAATGAAGATTTTGTAGGTTTGCCATTTGTTTTATCAGCCAGTAGCATTATATATATATGAAGTTGAGGAAGTATAGAGTGAAGGGGCAGTGGGTGAAATGACTGAGACTTGGTCCCTCCAACATTTAAAAGACATGACATTCAAATTCAATCAATGACTATGACTCCTTAACCCCCTCTTCTCGTGACCTTACCTCCTCTGCATTTCAGACCCCTCCCCCCACCCTATCCACGACAAATAACAAGTCTCATACATTTCTCTCTCGATTTACATGATCACAATTTGAACTCACTGATTTAACCTAGCAGCAGATATATATGTTACCTTGAACAAAGTCGTAAGTTCAAATCTTCATTCCCCATTATAACTCCAAAAAACAAAATGTAGAGATGAGATTGATATCTTCAAATTAATCAGATGTAGCTCGTAATAAGAACATAGCATACAATAAAAAGTGAATGTTGTCTTCTCTTTCAAAATTTTACTTAGAAAATTTGATTAAAAAAGAGTAGTCCACTTTCAAAAAATATATAGTCACCCATTACATTTGGTTGATACAAATAAATGTATCTAATGAATGAAATAGTATTTATCTAATCCATAGTCAAGTTGAAGTTTATTTACAAAAAATAGTATAACAAATTTGAGTGTGATACTTAATAAACGAAGTAAACTCCAGAGAAAACTATTTTAGTTTATGAGCAACCCCTGTAATCTAATTTAATTTAGGAAAAAAAAAATTCATATGATGAGTAAAATTGGAATAAGGCCAGCAAAGGAAGTTGTCGCTATCCCCCATATACCCGACATACAATTTGTTGATATTAGTTATAAAAATGAAATAAAAAAGAGACATGGCTCGTGATCATATAATATGGTCTGTAAAAGGTAATCTGGGATATATTTGAGACAGTACTTTCATAATCTATGCTATATAAATCTATCCTAACAAATCAGGGTACTAAATACATGGTACCAATTTCTAAATCAATCATCTTTATCAACAGCTGGTTGGATGGTCCACATAGAACAAAACAATAACCAGGTTGTGACAAAATTTTCTAGTACAAATATGTAGATTACTTCCTTGGACTGGCATTTAAATTTACTTACAAATTGTATTACAAATATAATTTTATAGGATGGAATTCCACGATCCGAACTGATTATCTGAATGAATTAGTTAGGAAAAAAAGTAATTCTTGCAAATAGTGTTGATATCACGTTACCTATTAATTAAAATAATACAAGTATAGTTATATAGTCTCCCGATGTAGAATTTTTATTTATAACAGTTGGGAAATTTAGGTAACTAACAAGCTAAGAGGATCCCGTAAGGCAAATAATGTTGTAACCACGTAGCTAATTAAAAACGATCGATCCTAATGCTATAAATTTGAAATAGCTATCATCTTTTCAATGAAGCTATGTGGCAAATTCCAATTAGATGAAAGATCAATTTTGGAGTCATAAAGTTACGACTATTCGAGCAATGAAGTTGAAGTATAATGGTTACCCTCTAGAAAAGGTTACTTATATAGAATATATTGTGGATTTGTGGGGGTTTGTTAGGTGATTAGCAACGTATTAAATTAATTATAGAATAGCAGCCAGGCCCAGACGCCACGACTAATTACATCAAACAAAAAAAGCTTTAAGTGTTGGAATTAATAAATAAATAAAAAGAGATTTTTATTTTCTGGACATTGAATAGATGGCAAGGGCATATTTGGTATTTGACTAAAGTTGAATTTGGATCCCATAATCTGATGAATATTCTCTAAGAATTAGATAATACTCCCTCCGTCCCGGCTAATTTTACACACCCTTCCCGGCACGTGGAATAAAAAAATGTTGTTTTTTTTGTTTTTTAAGTTGAAAAATCAACAAAATCATGTCAAAAGTAAGTGTGTTTTTTGCTTTTTGAGTTGAAAAGTCAACAAGATCATACCAAAAGTAAAAATTATTTTCTTTTTCGGAAGTGTGCAAATTTACCCGGGACATCCCGAAAAGGAAAGTGTGCAAAATTAGCCGTGACGGAAGGAGTATTCATTATTAAACCTAAGTACAGAATGAGTATCAAATACATATATGATATAAGGATCCATGAAACATCTGATTAATAAATAAATGAATAGCAACAACAAGATTCGTCTATAGAAACAAAATATCCATCTCCAAAATACATTAGTGATGAATTTGAGATGAAATCATCAGTCACTGAACTAAATATTAGTTGTTGAAATTTAAAGAGATTTTCTTTTTTCCAACTCTTAATTTTGATCTGACTTGTTTTGTCTTTAGAATAAGATTGGAGAGAGATTCACCTACTAATTGAAGTGATGGTCAGATAATACATGTCTCTAATAGGCCGTATTTAGCTAATTTATTACTAATCGGAGATGTTAATGTTGTGACAAGGTTTATATGTTACTTCACTATTCAATTAATATTTGTCACTATTTAATAATAATAATTTTTATTTAATAATAAAATGTTATCTATCATTAAATTAATTTCATCTTCAATCCATAATTTTTCTTCTGTGACACGTCCTGAGTAGATCTTTTCAAGCTAATAACATTAATTAATATATTTGTGACCTGGGGCATATATAGCTCAATGACAAATGAGAGAACCGTAAATGATATTAGTGGACACACCCTCAAAACCAGGTCACATCTTACTAGTAATATTAATTTATATCTTCATATTAATTTATGGATTTAATATCATCGATCAGAGCTGTATTCTCAAATTCTCATATCTAAAATGACAAATCTAGAAAAGGTAGTTACAAATACCCACTAATTATATAAGTTCACTTATATATAAGAGGGAAGAAGGAAAATTTAAAAAGTGAATTATCTAATAACTTCAGCCATCTAACTAATATGTATGCTGACTAGGATTAGAAATACAATGCAAAATCTGTAGTAATCTTCAATTTAATTATCTATTAAAAGAGATAAAGTTAGGGGTTAAAACAAAGAGTTGGTCTTGTGTGCACTTAGTGTACATGCAATCCGGGTCGACCCAGTTTTGACCCGGATCCGCATGTTTTTTATTTAGCTTTTTTTTTTTTAATTGCTTCAGGTTGTTACCTGTATGTTGTATTAGTGTGGTCTTTATGTTATAAATGTGTGACCTTTATGTACAACTATCATGACCTTTATGTACTATAACTTTAAAAAAATGAAGATTTTCAACATAATTTGAATTGTATACATTTATGTGATATCAATGTGACATTTATATTATATCATGTCACCTTTATGTACAAATATTCTAACCTTTATGCACTTTTATATATTACATAAATGTCAGAATATTTGTACATAAAGGTAACATAAATATAACATAAAGGTCACATTGATATCACATAAAGGTATACAATACAAATTGTGTTGAAAATTTTCATTTTTTTTCTAAGTTACAGACATAAAGGTAAAGGTATAGATGTTTGTACATAAAAGTCACACGTTTATAACATAGATGTCAAGACAAAAATTTAGATTTTTTTTTAAAACAAAATAGAAATTCGCAGATTCGAATCGGATCGACCTCGTGCACAGGAGTTTTTGTGCAAAACAAATCAGAATATTGGCACATTGGAAAATTAGGCTAAGGATGGGGTCATAAATGATGCAACGTGATTCTCATAAAATTTAAACTAGCTAGCTAAAGTGATCATTCTTTTGGATTGTTTCATTTTAATAGAAATTCCACTAAGGTGTCGCCTTTATTTAGTGACTCTGGAAAAGTTTGATCGCTATATATAGATAGATATATAGTTTTATCACTTGCATGTTCCATGTATCTATACCTCTACAAAAATAGTGCATATATATGTTTGTGTGTGTGTGTGTATATATATATTTATTTATTTATAACACATAAATGAGAGTTCGAATTTTTAGAATTCTTTAGCTTTTAATTTGCCTCTAACCATCAAATGAAATGACATATAATATTCATGTACATTATGTACATTTTATTAATATATAAATAAATATGTAAACTTATAAATAAGCAACACATTCCAGATATTATTTTTCAATAAATATCATTTTATGTTAACTTTTTTAAATAAGTAACATTTACTCATGACACTTTTATTAACACTTTAAGGAATTATTGCTAAGTTTATTCCAACCTTTTAATTTTAACTAGTTTATCAAAATCTTTCAAGGTTTGTCAAATAAATCACAACTTTTGGAAGGAAAAAAAAAACAAATATATCCTCTATCTAATTTACTGTTGAGTTTTGCTACGTGGCTTTTGTTAAAGTCAAAATTTATCAATCTTTTTATCCAACTTAACAAAACTTTCACTTTTTTCTTTTTACAAGTTTAGCCCACCCTTTAAATTTTTTCTATTAACTAATGAAAATAGATGGAACTGAAAATACGAAAAAGTCTATAGAAAATAAATTTTACTTATATTGTTGAAAAAATATATAGTTGATTTAACTAAAAGAAGTTAAGTAAGAAGTTCCAAGTATATATAAAATAAAATAAATATTCACTTTATGTTAATAATCTTTTAATCATCTAGCTAGCTAGTTTGGTCAAGTGTTGATACAAGTGACAATTTAGGCTTAGTTATAAGATGGATTGATCTGAAAAGTCAAAATATAAATAAATTTATTTATTTATACAGTTGTCAATGTGCTGAGCGGAACCCACTTAATTAACCTGGCCAACGAACCCGTGGTCTATCACCAAAATAACTAAAATTATAAAATATATTTGGAGTACATAATTAATTGTAAAATTGTTGGTTTGACTCGACCCAAATCAATGAACCCCTTGACCTGCAAGTCGAGTTGAGGTAGGTAGACAAACCTATTAATTTCTCACCTATAATTGTTGAGAAATTCAAGATTTAGGGTTCCAAAACTACCAATTGCTTTTGCTATTTATTCCTTTTCATGGTACAAAAAGGAGAAGCCAAAAAAGAAAGAAAGAAGGCATGGGAGAATGGAAAAAGATTTTTGTACACCAATATATATATGAAGAAGAAAAAACCCCAAAATCCATGCTCGAGAAAATGAAGCAATATGCACAAGACTAAGGCTGTCATATGCTATAAAGAGAATCCCAACTAGTCTCCTTCTATAAAGCCAAAAAAACTTTTTTCTCTCCCCGTGAAACCCAAGTGTTGGAGGGGTATAGAGGAGCGTCTCTCTCTCTCAAGAAAAAAAAAAGAAACTTTATTGGGGATATGACAAAGATAAAAGATGGCCCTAAAATGCAGCTTTTGATAGTTATTTATGTGTTGTAAAAACATTACGTGGCTTTCGTGGGGTTCCTGTTTTCAAATCAAATGAAATTTATCAAAAGTTGGAATGATTCTTCACAGTTGTTAATTTGCCAGAGATTTTATGCTGAATGCTAGACATCATCACTCTCATTTTCCATTTCCCCATTTATTTCCTCTTTTTAATATTCGAGGGATTATATATATACATTCTTTGTCTTACTAAAAATGTTTTCTTTTATTAGAGAGAGAGAGAGAGTTTAATTATTATTATCTTGTGGAAAACCATTCAAGAATTTGTGTAAGAAACAGTTTTGCTAGTTCCTGGAAAATGAGCACGTGTTTAAGTAATGATGGAAAGAGTCGGCTGGTTTCTTAAATACATGATGTGCATGAGTGCTCCTCATAATCATTTTGCTCAGGAAATTTACACATTATCATTGAGTTGTCACACTTAATTAATACTTCTTACTCTTATTAATTAACTTTCTTTTTAACATCATAAAATCTCATTTTCCTAAGTGGGTATTATACGATACAAAAAAAATTGTTTAAATTAAGGGTTATCTAACTTATCTTGATTATGACACAAATCAACAAGCACATACAATTTTATAAAGATTTTGTAACAAAAAGTAAAGATCACACGTGAAACTTTTTAGCATGTAAGGTTGAACATGAAAGGGGAGAATAGTGTTAAAAGATGTGTTTTTTCCTCTATTCTTCTTTTGTCTTCTTTTTTTTTTTTTAGCAGAAAAAGGGACACAAATTTCTCTTTGGATCCCAAAAGTGTGTGTAGTATGATATTGGAGAGGAGCGTCTATGAAATGTGAAAGTGGGTGCAGTACTGGACCTCCATTTCACAAAGAGTGGAGACAAAAGAGTCATCTCTATAATCATCAATATCACATCTTTTTTTTTTTCTTCTTCTTATTTTTGCTGTCTTAATCACAAAAGCCAATTTATGTGGGCTGCTTATTTATAGGTAAAAGTTGGCATTTTCTGATCATTTGATATATATATATATATTGGCTTCCCGTTTACTTCGCTGTCCTAATCCCCTCATCAATTTAATTCAATAATTTCCTATTTCATTTCTCAATTATTATATGTGATTTCAATTGTTAAAGTAAGGAAAGTAGAAAAGAAGCTCTCTTTGAATTCACTAATTAAGGGTGAAAGTGACAACAATAGTATTTATAAAAGAGATGGACATTTAGCCGAAAGCTTGGTGAACTTACCAGATTAGTAAATTTTAGTTTATCAATAAAGGTCAAAGCAAAAGGAATAAGGGGAAAGTTCAGTACTTAGAGGGATTATTTGTCAAGATTTGAAGTATTTGATTTTAGTTATTGCATATATATCTTTGAGAAATACCAATCATGAGTTACATGCATCTTCTAAAGTGTTGAATTCATAATTTAGAAAGGATAGATTTATGATAAATCCATACGAGTATGATAGAATTAAGTGATTAACCAACATCTGAATTAATTATTGTTTGATATAATATCCAATATCGTATTTAATATTAGAAATAAAGTGTGTATATATGTCTTACATGAGTGGGAGAAAGATCCATCGTCTGGTGCAAGACACCTCAAAAGACCACAAATATTATTACTATTATTATTATTATTATTATTATTATTATTATTATTATTATTATTATTACTACTACTACTACTACTATTATTACTACTACTACTACTACTATTATTATTACTACTACTATTATGACTCTGTCCATGACCCCCATATGTATAAGTTTGTGATAAGCTTTTTTACAAGAATTTAAAAGGCATTTGAAAATACAATTAAGTAAGCTAATATCCTATGCTATATCCATATATATATATATATATATATATATTTAATGGCATTATATTGTTTAATACACTATTTAAAAATATGTATTAGGAGTATATCAATAAATGAACTAAACAAATACTATAAATGTATGTAAAATTGAGTACTGTATATTTACCACGTTTGAAAATTAGAAATAAGTGTCTATTTAATATGATATTGATTGGGGATTAATTATCTCTCAACTCATTATTAATGTGGAAATTATGTATAGCCAATGGCCTTTAACTTGTTCACACTTGACACACGTTTTATTTAATTATTTTATTGGGAAGGTGCAATGCATGCACCAGCTTCTTGTATTGGAATTGGTGATCACTTTATTCTAGTCAATTATGAACTTTACTACATCTTTATATATAAGATCATTTAGCAGCTTCAATTACGTTTTATACATCGTAATTATTAGTGTTAATATTTACACGTTTTATTGTCAGTAAAATTAATATTTAAGGGCAATGCAAATCAATAAATTTTCCACTTATGTAATATGTAAAATAATCAATATTGATATACACCTTACGATAATTCATATATAACTAGACCTATAAATAATACAAATTTTCCAATGCCAATTAAATAGAAAATATTATGTAAAATTTTTGTTAGAATTAGCCTACTGGTCTTTTGGTTTTTCTTTTTTCTTTCATTAAATGATATTTGCATTAGGTGATGACTGAAATATGGAGTGGGCCGGCAGAGTATTTTCTAACCCGAATTATTTGGGCTTCCCTAATTTTAATTGGGCTTTATTTTTTCAAGCTTTGGTATAGTCATACTTCATATGACTCAATAATTTTAGCCCAGCCTAGTTTTTCTGCTTTAATGATGGTTAAACCCAGCCCAACGTTGTAAACTTTAAATAGATTAGAGCAGCCCAATAAGTACAGTGACATATTTTGAATATATTGATTACAGTATGTTTCCAAGAAAAAGAAAAAGGGACAATATTATGGACTCCAAAGTTTTCATATTTTATACCCTGGTTTGTTTACATTCACACATATACTTGCTTGTCCTTTCACTTACTCTTATTATTAGAAGAGTTATTACTTTGCTTTCTATATTAGGGAGCCTAAATTATAACTTCAAAACCATGCAAGTATGCATAACACTGTGTAATAGAGAATTTCATGTGTTGTGCTATAAGCTTAACGATACATGTAGAGTTACATTAAGTTTTCCATATTATTATTTTTAAACAATGTCATTTCACAAAACTATGTATATTGTACTTTTTATTCCATTATATACTCCATCCGTTTCAAAATAAATATCATTTTAGAATTTTGCTATCGAATTAAGGAATCTGATGACAAATATACTAATCTACCCATATTTAAATATAATTGTCACATGTACTAATAATCACTTCTATCCATTTAATTTAAGAGAAATAAATTAAGAAAATTTTGATAAAACATGAATAAAAGTCAAAAGTTTCTTAAAATCTCATAATATCACTTATTTCAGGAGAACCTTATTTCCATTCTTATTTTTACTAAAACAACATTTTTCCCTTTTTAATTGTAACCCAAAATTTAAATTTAGTCAGTAGATACCTTTGCTTTACCACTAGATTACCATGTTTGGTGATAACAAATAATTAAATTAATTTTACAAAATAAGCCCAAAGGCCCCCAGAAGAACCCAATAAGGAAGGACTGAAATTGTTGTCCTCAAAGTTGGTTAAGGTTGAGATTGGAGATACATTAAATTTACATCAAGATTTTTGTAACTCTTGTTGAATAAGGATTGGTTGATTTCCAATAAGAAATGGAAAAATGTGGTAGTTATTTTCTGGGAACCCTCAAACAGAAAAGGCTTTATCACACCCTACAAAACATACTCTTCTCTTCTTCTCTCCTCATTTGTCTCACAGTTAAAAAAAAAAAAAAAAAAAAAAAGTCTAAACTAATTATTCTTCTTACAAGTTAAGTTACAACCTGCGACAGCTATATATAATAATTGACCAATCTGATCTTTACTGTCGGGTAAGAAACACAACCACCATGAAACCTTCTCCATCACTACAGTTTCTGTTATAGTATAATTTATATTGATCCCAATTTCTTGCAAAAAGATTATGGAGTTATTGATTAAATATGGTAGAAAAATCTCTCTACACTGTCTTTGGCTTCTAGTGCTACAACATCGTTGTTGTGGGCTCAATTTTTTGTGAAAATTTCGAGTTTCTAACCAAACAAATCATGGCCACATGTTATCATTTTGGAACTCCAATTCTCTTCATCGCACAATCAGTAGAGAATGCAGATGGAAAACACAATATTTCCCTGTGTAATTAAATCTATTTTGCTAATCTCTATTTCTACCACCTATACAAAGAACTTGATTATTGCTCAACATTTTTGCAAGTTCAAGAATTTGTTTTTTCTTTTTCTGTCTTTTTTTAGGAAAGATAATTATCAGCTTGCAGCTTCGGATATGCTTTGCAAAGATGGTCGCCATGTTTTGGGCTTCGATGCAGCAGTGTTTGTTGAACCGGATCGCTGACGTTGTCTTTCCGATCTTGTACTCTGAAATAAAATTCCCTCATTAATACCCTTGAAAAGATTATGATTTTTTATTGAAATGAATTTAACATTATTGCTGTGATTTTGTATCAAAAAAGAATATAATTTTTCTAGCTAGTACTTTTGTAGCTGGTGTTGAATAGTATTTATGAAGAATCTTAGAATTTCCATTTCTATATATTAAATTGCTGTTATATTCAACTCGATTCGATTTGATTAACAATCTAATTTCGTATTTATTAGAGAAATTCAAGCCAAGATTGATTACCTGATCATCATTCTCAGACTCAGAAATCGAACTAATTAAACGACCAGAATCTGACAAGCTTTTCTTCATCTTTGCATGCTTCTTTGCTCTAAGCACCTTCATAACCTCTAAATTTAAATAAATAAATCTATTAAAACTTCGATCAGAATAAAATCAGAAAAAAAGAAAAACATGAAAAAAAAAAAAGACCTTGAGTGGTGACAAGGCGATAGGCTCGGCCAAGAACCAAAGTATCAGTTGGTCGAAGAAGCTTAACGCGCGTAAACCTCACAACCCTACTGTCATCGGAATTCTCTCCATCGCCGGCCGGCAAGGGAATAATAAGAGAAACATAGTGGCCGGGGTTAGATTTCATGACCTCACTGGCGGCGATGGGCCAATACATCCTCTCCAGCTTCCCACATGGATGCTGTATGACCAGCGCCGCCGCATCGACCGCCTGACAATTACCCATCTCTCTGAAGAATAATGAATGGGTGGGAATTGGATTGGTTTCAGTTAGGAATGTTTTGTGAAGAAGATGGGAAGGTATTAATGAGAGATGAGATAAGGGAAGAAGCTACGAAGCTCTCTCAACAATATAATGGTCCCTTTTCCTATACCCACCACTCACCATCATCCTTATGTTATGTGTATCTCTTTTCACTGCTCTTCCTATCATTTCTATTCTTAATTTACTGCTTTTATTTATACCTCTTACACGGTTTTTTTTGTTTTTTTTATTTAAATAATAACAACTTATCCATTTTTTTTTAAAGGAAAATTATTGGCAGCACGGGGAGTGGGCGCCGGCAGTGTTTAGGGTGAAAGTGCCACGTGGAGGAGAGCCTTCAAAGGTGGTGTGGTGATTTTGGATTTAGGTCACCTAATTATATATACTAGCCTTATCATAAGCCCATAATAATTTATGCCATTCATAAATATATACATAGTTGAATTCAAGGGCTTGTTTGTTAATGTTTTAAAAATAATCTTTTCAGTATTTCACTATTTCAAACATTAAGTTTACATTTGTTTTACACACTTTCACTTGTAAATATATTTAAACTAAATATTTAATTTTCTTTATGTAATCAATTTAGTATAATACAATAAATTTAAAATCAAATCATATTAAGGGATCTACTAGTGTCAAATCCATCCAATATATTTAGCACAATAAATTTCCAACATCATCGTTCACTGGACCATCATCTAAATGCTATGAGAAATATATGAAAATATATATTGGACACTGAATAAAAAATATAAACAAACCTCCCCAAAAATTTTGCTCAAATTGAAAGGTGCCAGCTACCATCAAATACATTTTTTTGTGCTATTTTGAAAAGCTTTTATTGATATTCAATAATGTCTTAAAACATAGCTCGTTGATGTTTTTTGTTGGACCAATATCAATCACTTATGTAGAAAATGTTTGATTATATTTCATTTTATATTCTAAAATAACCACTATTCATATATATATATAAATTCATATCATATGTATTAATTAATACATAACATATATTAAACGAAAAATGTAATATAGAAAGAAATAAAGTAGAATAGATGATTTTGACTATTCTAATTGACAATAGACTCGTATTTGTTTGCTATGTTGTTTTGGGAAACGTAATACATTGCACACCCAAAATTTTGGACCACATCTTTTAAATTTTATTTCACTAAGCCTTCATATATTTATTGTAATTTTATCGAACATCTACGCTTTTCAAATTTTATTTTACTAAATCCTTGTAAATTTATTATTGCTAACCAAGATTACCTCTATACAAAGTTAAATAATTACTTTTAATACTAAGGAATTCAGTAAAATAAACTATGAAAATATAGGGACGTGTAAGTAAAAAACAATAAATGTATAAGGGTTTAGATCTATATATATATATATTAAATTAATGTACTAGATTGCCAAATTACATTATTACACTCATTGGTGAGTAAAAGTGTGAAAATAACTGTGAGATCTATAACTAATTGTACGAGATTTAATATGATTTAAAGTATGAATGAAGTGTATTCAAAAGATAAATTATTGATCATAAATCTTGATATGATTAGTGCACCATCGAAATAAAGACTCAATTAAAGAATTATAATTGAGTGATATACCTCAACAACCATTTCACGATCTACTATTCAACTATTCATGAGCACTCAGACCATTCGAAATTTTAAAAGTAAGCTAATATATATATATATATATATATATATATATATATATATATATATATCGATACATAATAGAAAAGCATGCAAGGAGACACTTTCACCATTTGTTTATAACCGGCCAAGTACTTGGGCTGTCTACATCTTATTTGTTACAAAATTGTTTTGTTTAGGATTTCCCATTAAAAAATCCTTGTTAATTAATTATAGGCATATGTCTTAAATTTAAAATATTAAGTCAACTTTTTGGTGTAACTATCACTTTGCTCTATCTATTAATTTAAACATTGATCCTTCAAAACTCAACTCTTGATGATCTAATGATGATTGTTATTAGAAATTTTAATAGCTTTCTTTTCTCTAAAAATAATCTGAGTACCTGTTACAATGCATGTATCTTATTATATTTATCGTGATTACTGTTTAATTTTGTCCTACTATATATGATGTGTACACTTTGACTAATTAAAACACTTTATTAGATGATAATAGAAAATAATATTCTAACTCAATAAAATATTTTAAAAATAATTATATATATTTTTATATTTATAATATATTCAACCTAAAAAATAATCAGTGAGGATGAGTAGTATTTACAGGAAACTGTTATTGCTTTTAGGAAATTATTTCAATAAATCTTTTTTTTGAGTTAGAACTGGCAGGAGTAATAATTAATATTTTGGAGTCTAACGGGACATAAAATTAGAACCTTTTGTTTATTTATTTATTATATTAATTGTTGGTTATTATGTCATTTGTGGTATTTGTTCATAAAATGAATAAGAAAATGCCACACAATAATAGTAATAACAATAAAATTCCAATTGCTAATTAATGCAAGTCATTTCCAAATGTAGGCCGTACATAGATCATCAACTGGTACATCACTGGCTACTTAATATTGAGTGACACTCCAGTGCACAAGGTGCAACAATACTGTTATATTATATGAGTGATACAGTATCATTCATATAATATAACAGTATTACTTCATATAATATAACAGTATCACTCATATAATATAACAGTATTACTTCATATAAAACAGTATCACTCATATAATAGAACAATATTACTTCATATAATATAACAGTATTGTTGTGCACAAATTTGGATCCGTGCACCTTGTGCACAAAAGTTTTTGCCCTTAATATTTGACTTGGTTTTAACCCGTAAAGTAATGAATATCTTCATAAAAATAAAGCATCAAAAACTTTTGTAACTTTCATTTTTAATCATTTATGGTTAAAAAAATAAAAAATTCTTAGCTAGAATTTATTTTAATTATTTTCCAGTCATACTTTTTATATTTTTACTCTTTTTATCCGTATCATCTAAACTACTTCTTACCATAGATCAAAATTGAGAATTTTCATTTACATTAATATATACCACCCAAATTTAAATTGTTTACTCTACTCATAACAAGATATAATTGATAAAAATATCTAAAAATTAATAAAACTTGAAAAGACAACAAAAAATAACTTTTCTTATGGAATGTTTTCACAAAAGATTTCCCCCAACTTTTACTTTTCTAAGTTTTAGCAAGATAAAGTATTCAAATATGATAATATAATAAACAAATAATGTTCTCTTGCCCACCATGAGTATGTTTTAGAATGTGTACCGTTGATATGTAAAGATTTTTTAATTATTGTGATTTGAAATTAATACTTGTATTGATTTTTTGACAGATCATCGATGTACACATTAAAATGTACCATTATGAATAGAATAACAGTCATATATAGTAAATATTAATTTAATTGGAATAAATATATATCGAAAATGATAAAATGTCTATATGACCATCAATGATGTTTAATGATTTCATCCCCTAAAATTATGAAAAACAAAATGAATACATATATTGGATTATCCGATGCATCAGTAATTGACACATTAATGTACCTACGTTGGATAGGATAACATGATTTATATATATATATATATATATATATATATATATATATATATATATAACTTATATTTGAGAAGAAGCTGATATAATCAGCCGATTAAACTTAATTGATTAAAATTGCTTTTTACTTGAAGATTATGGGAATTGGTGTGGAATAATTATCTATTAAAAAATAATTTTAACTAGTTTAAGTAATTTGAATACAATATATTATGCAGAATAATCTCTAAAGGCGGCTGGCGGTGCCAACTTAATCCACAGTTTTTTTTATTTATTTTAATTTTCTGAGATATATATATATATATATATATATATATATATATATATATATAAGTTTGTGAGTCAAAATCTTGCCTTAATTGTTGGGTAAACCCTAGCTAGTTCCAAGGTTTAAGATAATCTCAACAAATAATCTCAAAAAAAAAAAAAAAAGATTCAGACAATATCAACATATTTTAATTCTTGTCTTCTGTGGAAAGATTTTCCTCTATAAGATTTGAATGAGGATTTGTTAAATCAATGTAGAAATCTCAAATCTTGTCGAAAATCTTTGACTTTTGTAAATCAGATTTACATTAAACAAGTGACCCTAGGATTTGAAGTCCAAAAAAATAGTGATTAACTGCGCCCAGTTTGTGTAAGCCATGTGGGGTGTTTGGGATCTTAGTTCCAAAAACATTAAATGATGAAATTGACCATTTCCTGTTCAAATATGACCTAAGTAGGGGACTACGAACATTAATATTAAATGAAAATAATAGTAATGATCAACCTCTTTTGGTCCACCCAATTATTTACACGCTCCGTTTCCCTACGAAAGATAATAATCATACTACTATATGTTTCTAAAAGAGTTTGTCCCAAAAGAGTAATGTTTTAGAAATCAAAGTTAATTACATTTTTGTGATTTTTTGAAATTTATGTAATTAATATATCCTTATAACAATTAATCTTTTATTTTAATTTACAACTTTAGAAGATGAATTTGATAAGTAAATAGAATGATATTAGTGATATTAATTAACAATTTGTTAAAGATTGTAGTTTATTCAATTGACCAAAAATAATAGAGTTAGCACCTTGAAGAAATAAAACAATTTTTTTTGGATGAGGGAGGGAAAAAAAAACTATTTTAAGTTTTGTTATGGACAATAAATAGTTCTATTAAGTTGAAAATCAATTTTAGTCCTACAATTTTAAAGTTTTGACCATTTTCAATCAAAACTTATACAATCCATCGGAAATTGGCACGTGACTCACACTGACCCCTTTTTAAAAAAAAAAATTTAGTCACTTGAATGATGTGATGTCATTTAACTTTGACGAGGAATTTGTAAAATATGATAAATGACTGGAAATTCTCAAATTCAAACTCACGTGCCAATTTCAGATTAATTTTATAAATTCTAACGAAAAATGACTGAAATTTGACAATTTTTAAAGATATGAATCTAAAATGGACACTTTTGAACAACTCTTACTTATGTAAACTAAAAATAGAAAAATTTACCAAGTTATGTATATATATTGTATGTGAGTATGTATAGATAATGCAAGTTAAGTAATAAATGATGAAAGGCTCGTTTTTCTACTGTTGGGGGCAGGTTTTAAATGGGAGAATTGAAGAGTAGTTTGTCTTATGGGAGTTGTGGTATATATATGTGGGGGCGACATTAATATTGTTTGTGACCTAACAATTGGAGTTTGATAGGGAGGGGCTACTCTAATGTATACTACCCTATAATTATTGCTACAATTAAAGGTTTATATATCAAAGTAGCTTTCTTTACATTCTCTTCTCAATAATGGGAAACTTATATATACATATATTTTATATGTGAGCATTAGTTCAGTGTATCTTAGAGAATTATTGTCCAAATGCCAGAGCACTGTATTAAATTCATTTCTTTATGAAGCTCATAAATATAATATATAGGGGACAATTAGAAGCTCAAATGTCACTAGCTTAGCTACATTATTATTGATTTTCTAATTTCTTTTACTTTTGTGTGTTTCGTAATGAGAAGTCCAAGTTTAAGATATGTATTTGCAATCTTCATCTGGTGTGAGTGTGTGTGTGTATATATATATTAATTGAAAATGATATTATCAATATCAACTGAAATAGAGTTTTTTTTTTGAATTTACAAAAATATCAGCAAATATCTTGATATGAATTAAATTTTGAAATTATAAACATCAAAATTTTGGGGATACTACAACAAACGTTAATAAGAAAAATAAAATTGAATTGAAAATTTCAACAAAACATTATATTTACGATAAATATATAAAATTTAAATTAAACTATATGAATTAACATTACTAGCTCCTTTAATAGTACAATGTGAGTTGAATTATTGACAATATATGTTGAATATAGAGAATTTATAGGAACGATTACTCGCGTGTTCTCATATATATGTAGAAACTTGAAATGTAGAGTTATGACTTTGAATTAAATTATCATAACAGTGAATTAATATTGTAACAGTAGATACACAAATTTTTATGCCCATGCAAGTTAATAGCATCATGTACATACAAATATTAAATAAAAATTTGAATTACTTTTGAGATTAATAAATTATGATCACTAAATTAAATAGTCAAATAAATCGTTATATATATATTATGGTCAATCAGAAGCTGTCATGAGTCAAATACATTATTTGATAATCATTGAATTAAATATGATTAATTTAATGATCCTCACATAAATACTTGATATGTATCAAATTGTGGGGCACTAATAAAAACGTTTCGTTCCAACTTAGAATCTATCAGAGTTCTACAACAACAACAACAATAAGAAAAAAAGAATGATGAATAGGATGTGATTCTCTATTGTAGGGCAAGCGTTTAAGGAAATAAAGCAGTTATAAGTACTACATATACATGAAAAATAGAATGTTAACTAAAATACACAACATATTTGGGTTTCTCATTTTTTTCTTATTAAATGACCTTTCGACTTTCGTTACAATATGCATAGTAAAATAAATTGAAAAGACCCGACCTTTTTTTTTTTTTTTTTTTTAAAATTTTTATGATTAAGAAGTTTCAATTGCATATATGCACAAATTAGGGCAAAAAGAAAATTTAAAAGTATATATTGGGAGAGTCTTGGATCAAAATTATTGGCTAGTCAGGAACATGTCCACGAACTGGACCAATCAGGAGGTTACACGTCAGTCGAAGTGGTCTTCTTGCCTCCCTAATAATGAGGTTGATTTCATGGCAATTTGGATGTTTGCCATAATATTTGCAGACATTAAAACATGATAATTAAGATACTATATTTGACTTGAAAAGAAAATTGTGACCATTCTGTCATTTCATCTAAATGGTTGCTGCCCTTGTAATTCGCTATTACTATATCAATATTGTGTAATCTTTCTCCAAAATATTTACATTTGAAAAAAAACTCTTAAATTCAGTAATTTATAACACACAAAAACTCATGTGAAACGGTTTTACGGATGGTTACCATGAAATGGAGTCCATCACTTACAAATAACATGTAAATTTTAGGATTTATGTTTTAAGTGATTGGATTGTGGGTTGACCCGTCTCACACAATCTATTAAAAATTCATGAGACGATCTCACAAGAGACTCACCATTTATAACATGGTCAATATGTTTATTTACAGATTAAAAACACTAACAAAAAACGATAAAACACGAAACAATTATTTTGTGTATTTTAAATTATTATAAGTATGATTTAAAAATACATGTATAATTATTTTGGTTATGCAATTATTATAATTATTAATGACAAAAAGAAAACAAAAACAAAAAAATTCCGCTCACAAATAAAAGGGCCAAATTTTTATAATGTAAATAAAAATAAATCAACAACCAAATAAGTCCCATTATTAAAGAGGTCTGATCCACAAGAAACTCATTTTTTGTGAGGCCCAACAATAAAAAAAAGTCACAATTACCTTTACCAAATTTTGACTGCGAAAAAAAAAAAAAAAAAAAGGTCAAGATGTATTAATGCACCTAGTATATATATCATAGAAGTTAGAGCTATCCTTAAATTTTTTATTATTATTATTTGACTCATTGTCCTCGTGAAATTTGTATTCTTTCCTAGTGACAAAATTAGAGTATGGCAAGTGAACAGTATTTTATTTTGAATTCATTGACAAACAAACGCCTTCTTTCAGTAATATTATGTGAAGAAATAATGTAAATTTTATTAAGTGGGCTTGGGTCCATGTAGTGGCATGACGTTTCCCTAGCCTGGTTTTTCTAGTCAAAATAGTCTATAATTTGCACTAGAAAACAAGACAATTTGCGGAAATTTTGTGACTTTATTAACATGTTTGAACTAGTTTTAGGCCACTTGGAGACAAAATTAAGCATGTATATACATTTAATTATTATATTAACATTGTTGTCTATTGTTGGGGGTTTACTTAGATCTATTATTTTGTGTGATGTCAAGATTGTGGCAACATAAAATGTAAAAAGAAAAATGACACTATTATTGAATAATCGCCAGAATCTTACTTATATATAAATTTCGACAATTATATTTTTGGCCCCAGGGAACTTTAACATTTATTAAAGTTAAAAGAAATCCGAAATTCTTATTTGTCATTCCATGCATTCAATAGTATTATAGTACTCCATTTTTAAGTACCGATAAATATCAGTATTGTAAAATTCACTTAGAGGTAGTCGAGTGTTTGATCGGCATCTAGTGCCTAGGATGCCTAGTCGGAGTTTAGGTGTCATATCTAAATTAAATAAATTTTTTTGTTACTTTAACTATTTTTCTTAATTTCTTTTATCTTTAAAAAATATTTTTAGAATTCTCATATTATTTTGTTTTTGAGTTTATATTGGAGGGCAAGTAAAAATTTAATATCTCATTTGAATTATATTTATATATGATTTATTGTAGTTGTTCGAATAGTTCACTAATCACTATTGGTACAAATTAAGTGAGAATAATGAAATTTTAAGAAAATAGTGTCTTTCATGAAAACTATATATGTATTTAATTCCATGATGACAATTTTATTGTAGTTGATTGAATAGTTAATTAATCGTTAATGGTACACATTAAGTGATAATAATGAAATTTTAAGAAAATAGTTTCTTTCATGAATATATATATACACACGTGTGTGTATGTGTGTATATATATGTATGTATATGTATTTAATTATATGTAAAGTACGAAACTATTTTTAAGAAGACGGTTCTTTCATTAAAATTCATTCATTGGTATAAAGAAATGACTCACCTAAATATTTTGTATAGTATTAATTGCGTTGGATAAATATTTTTATAATTATTACTAATTAGTAATTATATCTCATCTAAGCATATGTTCAAGAAAAAAAATTAAAAAATAAATAAATAAAAGTTCAACCCACCAAAAGCCCATGAAGAACCCCTAAATACTAAGTTCAGCCCATTGTTTTGATAGATGGGCCGGGTCTGTCCAATAAGCCCAACTCATTTTGATTATTTTAATCAGCACACATAGAAATCGAATTCCTAAGTTTTTTGTTACATTATATTCCACAACTGTCAAGTAGCTTTTTCAAAGAACAATTGCTGCATAAAGAGAAAATTAATACTTATCCACACATTTTTGGAGGGAAAAAAATTAGAGACCAATAAATCTAACCAAAAGAATCCAAAATTAATTTAAATAAATCCAAAATTAATGAATAAAATCTAAAAGTTACTTAATGCATTTATTATTTACAAAATAAAAAAAATTAGTTATTCAAATAAATCCAAAAATTTCCAAATAAAATCTAAAACTATTTAAATAAATATAAACTACAAAATAGAATCTGAAAATATTTTACTAAATCCAAAAAAAAAAAAAAACAGAATAAAAATGAGACGTATTTCATACTCCACTTTCCATTTTGGTAAGTATCCATCCATATATAAATAGAGATCAGCGTGGGATTCACTTTCCATACTCATAATTAATCCCATCACACGTTTTTAATTATTTTACGACTCCGAGTAGGATCAGGACTCCTATTCCTACATATACATAATAAAAACCCTTTCTCTATATATATGAATCCAAGTTTTATCAAAAAACATCATCTACTTCTAACATTTTGCGTAGAAATTAAGTTCTTGACATGGCGAAAGTTAGTTCTCATCGTGTTAAAGTTGAGTGTGAATATGAAGAAGGCAAAGATGCAGAATCTTTCTCTCTTGATCCGAACAATTCAAGCAAACGAACAGTCGAATCTGATGATGATTTTGACGATGATAATATTTGCTCAAAAAAACCCAAGAAAGACCAGACACAAGAAACCAGATTCTTGTACTCTTTTGCAGATAATAAGGAAGATGTTAGTGATCATATATATGCACAGCCTCTGATTCGTTGCGTGTGGACTGGAACTTTCGATGTGTTGTGCGACGAGTCGATATTCCATAGAAGGGTGTACAGTTTCAATGCTTTTGTTTCAAGCAAAGCAAGCAAGGAAGTGCATGGCATGGCTGCCAAGTTGGACCCACTTGTCCACTTTGAGATGGTGCCTAGCTCTTATATCTGGCCTAGGCGTTTCGGGGTATCGGACCCCACTGATGATGTCATCGACGTCTACTTCTTTCCACCTTCCATCGAGCATGAAAGACTCTACGACTCGTTGGCTTTGGAGATGTCTCACAATGACTGGGCCATGAAGGCATCTCTGCTCGACTCTGACCTGCTCGTTTTCTCATCCATGGAGCTCGCAGTGCCCTTTACGACATTCCAGGACAAGCTTTACCTGTGGGGCATTTTCGTCTCAAATGAAATACGAGATGAAGTGCCAATTTGCACTGATCATTCATGTTGTTGAATACTAGTCTACTTGTTAACTTGATGAGCTACTGATATTGTTGATATCTTGATTCTTTTCGTTATTGAAATTGTTCTGCTTTTCATTATGATTTCTTGAAGTAGTTTAACATCTTTTGCTTTAACAAATCTCATATTACATTTTTTTTTTTTTAAAATTGTAGTGACATGATAAGGACACATAATCTATATTTAAAGCTTGCATGTACCTTACTAGTTTTGTAAAAGATCAAATCCTTCGTTAGATAGGTTAAGAAAACAAACAAACAAACTTGTCAATCGTACGTTTTATAATAATAGCCACAAAAGTTGGATGAAGAAAGCCACAATGAGCCAGTTCAGAACAAGCCTTGCAAAAAAACACACTTACTTAATCGATGTTTACACATTGTGTCTCTTTGAAACTAGACAGAGGGGAAGAACTTGTTGAGATTGAGAGGCAGAGAGTAGAACTCTTCACTCCTCGTATCTGTCTTGTAAGACCGAAACTTGTCCCACCAATGCATGCCCCTGTCTTTCCTCGTCGTGTTATCTTTAGGAGGGAGTGTCATATCCAATACCAGAGCCAGCACCCCAGCAATGAATGGCTCCGATGAAAATGGCACGTTTATCATGTCGTTGAACTACCAAAAAATAAAAGAGCACGGAAAATCATGAATCGAAACAGGTGAAAAGATAATAATAATGATGCTTAGAGGAGGATGAAATGATATATATGGCTGCTTACCCATCTTGCATTGGTGTGAACAGGGCCATAACCTTTCACCGATTGATACTCGTTGAAATATTGTGGTATGGAAAACCCCATGAAGATAGAGAATGCAAGAATGAACTTTGTCCTAAAGCTGTTTAGATTGCAGAACTGTAGGAAACCAAGACCACCAGCACCTGTGTTCATTCATGTATAAATGGAGTAGTGAATTTCAATGGGATACTCAGTGTAGAGTGTAATGGGATGAAGTATGAATCTATGGAACATACCAACATAGGCAAATAGAAGGCAATATAAGGCAGCAATGATGGGTGCAGGGATTGAAGCAAAGACAGCTCCGAATTTTGCTGAGGAGCGCAATAATGGTGAGCATTCAGATAAATTCATATACTTGGTCATGAAAAACAGAATAGTAATACGAGTACTTGCCAAGTATTGAGAAGAATATCATGAAACCAGCAGATATTTGTATGACTCTACGGCTTCCAACGCGTGTCAAACCCAGCAAACCACCATTTTCACTGTTCAGAGAAAAGTCATGTTTCTGCTAGTAAAGATGGTCTTAATCTCAATACTAAGTTAATGAGGAGAGTATGGAGGATTGTCTTACACAGACACTGATGACCCGTTTCCAGTTCCGAAAATCCCAGAGAACAATATGCCAACACCCTGATTAAAACAAGAAGTTGAGAGTTGCATAGAAGTTTTTTTCTCAATAGGCTGATCATAAGTTGTGATAACTTCAACTCCTTTTGATAGCGTGGATTGATAATAAGGCACAGAACAAAGCGAGCAAGAATTAAGAGCGTTACCTGCCATCCAACTCCACGGCTAAGAACAGAATGTGGCATAGGAGTTGCACTCGCATATCTTGACACAGCAATGAAAGCCCCAGTAGACTGCCAACCAGAATGATTTAATGTTAAGAATGGAATCATTACAAGAGTTGATATTATAATATCAAATATACCTCAACCAGAGCTACAAAAGAAGTTGCCATCATGGCAAATGATTCTCCGGCATTGAAAGTAGGAGCTCCCCATTGAAATGGATATGGGACTCTGATCCTGTAAAATGGTTGGTTTTAGACAAGGTTTAATTTTGCAGATAATCCCTTGTACAATTGTTTCAAAATCATGGACCTAAAGTTAAAGCGAGTGTTCTTACCAAGGAGCAGCACTTATGATACCAGCACGATCAGTTCTACAGCTCAGTTGAGTTGCTAGTGCTGCGTGTTTGTATGCTCCACTGACAGTGAGTAGGTGAGCATATATCCAAACAATGATCACTGAGAATAATACAGTGAAGCGATCAAAGAGATGTCTTCCACCTTTCATGAGATGTGGCAGGTACTACATAAGAAGGCATTCACAGAGCAATGTTAGGGTATGAAAAGGTGCTATATCGTTATATGATGAAGATCATTGCTATATTTTCACCTGTGAAAATACCACGAGTAAGACAAGCTGAGGTAGTCCAATCTCCACACATTTTGATAGCTGGACACATCGATAACAGTGAATTAGTTCATGTTAGAAAAAGCAATGAGTGAACGAAAAAGTATTGTTATAAAGATCTGGTTAAATGTTACCAGAGGAAAGCCTAATTCGTACAGCCCAAATCCCGTGAGAGCTACCAATGGAACGGTAGAAAGGGGGCTCATAAATCTGAAATTAGAATGAAAGTTGAACTATGTTAGTTACTCCAAGTCATCTATACTTTTCCCAATTTCTTGATTTTTTTCTCCATTTTCAATAGAGACGTGTCACCTGGTTACGTTGCGCCATAGGCCACTAAATCCGATGACAATCTGAAGAGTGGAAGCTACAATCATTGCCCCCTGAATTCCTCTCATAATCTTCTTGAATTTCTGTATATGAAAGAAACACATCCATTAAATAATCTACAGGCTTCTCAGCAGGGTGAAAATGGTTGTTTCAGGGCTCATTAATCACCTCATGAGGATCCAAAACGTCGCTATATCGACCAGATAAGACAATCGACAAAGTGGCAGGGACGAACGTGTAGGAGCCTCCAATCACAGCAGGCAATCGAGTCCCGAACAACGTTTGAGTCAATGTATTCAAACCAGCAACAAACTGTAGTGTCTGAATCATCAAAGCTTTCTCTTCCTAACAGAGCAACCAGTTCCTCTTAACCCAAATCATCAAACGTTCAAAACAATAAACAATTCAATGTGTACTTACTTTTCCTCCTCCCATTTGGGGCACCAAAAAGGAGGGTATAAGAACAGTTGTACCAAGCATCACAAGGTAGTGCTGAAATCCCAGTAATATCGCCTCAGCTTTAAAGATTCATACAAAATTCAAACATAAGTTCTTCATAACAACACATGTAATATAATAATGGTAATAATAAGACAAGACAGAGAACTTACGCCAAGGAGGTGGGCTAGTGATGCAGTAAGAAACTCCGGGGAGCTGATCTTTGACCGGATGTGGCTGCAATTCCTCCTGTTTGGGTGGTGGCGCCGCTCCGCCGCCGGCCATGATTTCCGCTTCTTCTACTCTTTTTACTCACTGTAAAACTGAAATTTCCTCCAACCTAAATTTACCCTAATCTTCAAAAACTGCCAAATCCCAATCACTACAAAACCTCAGACAGAAATTAGGCAATCTTTTCAACAGTGTAAATGATCAAACAAAAAGAAACCCATGCATATGAGTGAGGGAAAAGAAAAGAGTGTTTCGCAAGTAGGTAGTGTAATACAGCAAAAAAAGGGCAGAAAACAGTGTTGAAGAAATTGAAGAATAGGATAAAGCAAATGTGAATATGGGCCAAAACGAAGCTGAATTGAGAAGAAAAGAGTAAAGAGAGAAAAAGCAGAGGTGAGAAAAGAAACCGAAATGCCTCTCTCTCTAGCTGCACCACCTTCCTAGGGAATCTCTCTCATGCAATTTTAATTATCAAAAGAATTAGTATTTGCTTTGTTCTTCTCTCTCACATAAAGATAAAGTTGATTTGAGCATCTTCAGCCATTCTCAATTGGCCACATTGTTTATCATCATCTTCATTATTATACTGCAAAAAGACATGCAGATTTTAAACCCTAAAGAGCAGCGTGTGAATCATTACATTTACATAGTTTTGCAAATTTCGAGCTCGTTAGCTTCTCTGCAAATACTCACAAGAATATTGAAAGTAGAATATAATCTCCACATATCAAAATCAATTACAGTTTCTAGGACTGGAATTAGGTTCTCAACCCCATAGCTTCAGAGGTACACCTCTGACCAAGACAACACGTGGCAGAATGTTACTGGCTCTATGATGTTGTACTGTAAAGTCACTGTAGAAAAAAGTTGTCATACTACAAAATAAGATCCATCCTACCCAATTATAGTATACCTGATTTTCATAATTACTGTTGTTTTGTTTTATGATTAGTTGATCAAGTTTGTAAGTTATGGTAAAATTTAAATATTTGACTTGAGAGTATATGAGGAGAATTTTTGGTTAAATATTTGATTATAGAAAAGAAATGATGTCAGAATTCCATACTATAAAGCTGCAATCTAACATTCAAATTCAAAACTTTTGGCAAAGGGTTATACTAAAAGCTACTTCTTTTGAAGGTGAGCTCTGCTTTACGCAATTTCCTTTCATCCTATGTCTATCATACTCATCTTTCATCTAATAGTTTTTGGTATTGTTTTTTTTAATACTTCTTTAGGTAAGTGTACACTCAAAGCGCAAAGAAAAAGAAAAAAAATAATACTTACATAGTAATTGAATTGAGCTATCGCATCCACTTGAAGCCAGATTTTTTGAAAAACTATCTCCCACGTCATATCATCACCCTACACAGTCACTAACAAAGCTAGAAATTTCATTATCAAACTATTTCTATACAATTAGGAAAGTTCCTATATATTTTGACAATTTTCTAGAAAAATCATTTTTTAGAATAGATGAACATAGTATTCCCTACCAGATTTCTTGAAACTTATTTGACACTATAAATAGATGTCTTTGATGGTTTTGTGCATTCCTAACTATTTATATAATAAAGTATTTACCAATTTGTCAAATATTAAGAATTTGGACAAAATTTAAATCCTTCATCTGGACAAAGATTCCGTTTCTTTAAATTTCAATGATACCAAATATTCTTATTTAATAGGTAGAATGAAAATTTATGATAGCAAATATTCTTGTTTAATTGGTAGAATGAAAAATTATGATAGCAAATATTTTTATTTAATGGGTACAGTGAAAAATTAATACAGGTCGAATAGATGGCGAAAAAGTATTTATTATTTGAAAAAAGATGTTTCTTTAAATTTGAATGATAGCAAATATTTGTATTTAATGGCTAGAATGAAAAATTAATATAGGCCGAATATAAGATGGAAAACTAATAAACACTTGAATACTTCTTTGTTAAGAAGAATAAAAAAAAATGATAAATACTCATAAACTTTTGATAACAAGAATGAAAAATTGATACAATTAATTAAAAATTTATAAGTACTTTTCTGATAATGAAAAATTAAATGAAAAAAATAATAACTGATAAGTATGTGCACATCACAGTATCTGTTTTTGGATCTTGAATTTTAGGGAGATAGTGATAAGAAATAGAATAAGAAATATAATAGAAAAATCTGTAAAATCTATAACCACAGTATCTGTTTTTGGATCTTGGATTTTAGGGAGATAGTGATAAGAAATATAATAGAAAAATCTGTAAAGCTTAGTTTAATATTATATTTAATATCTGTAAAATAATGATAAAATTATATATATTTAATATTACATGCATTGTTGAGTAATTTGTAGTGAGGCTTTCTGAAAGCTTGTTTTGCTAGTGATATTTTTTCATTTCGTATATGTGTTCATAATTTCGTAATTTGTAGTTTATTTGTTCTGACTAAGTGTTTATTCTTGTGCTAATCTTTATAGGTAAACGTAAGAATAGTTATTTTAATATTTTATTTCATTTGATTAGTATCTAAGATAACATGTATATAGAATTAAGCAAGTTCAAAGAGATTAAAAATTTTAATGAATGATAATACTACAATTCAATCAATTTAGTTTAAGGATAAAAAAAAATCATGTTATTTTATAATTACATAAAACAAATTCAAAATTAATAATTATGCCAAAAAAATATTTATTTAAGATTGTTTTAACAATATTCAAAATGCCTTAGATATAAAAAGTATTTACTTTTCCTTTTTGCTCCTTTAGATTTTAAAGGATTCTTATACCAAATTACTATAATAACCTTAATCTTTAATAATGATATAATAGGCTATTCAAATTTTGTAAGAAACACTTATATTTTTATATTGAGAATATATCATTAGTAAAACAAAATGCATTACATAAATATATTTTTCTATTGATTCGAACTTAGGTGACTGGAATTCCTTATGGGAGCTTACAGTTCCTCCAAACATAAGAGTGTTCCTTTGAGTGATGCTAGATATATTCTTCCAATACGAGTATATGATTAGGTCTCATGCGTCGTGACGTTCAGGTTCCTCCTTACGTGCACTATGCTTCACATGTTGAGAGGGATTCGTGTAACGATGGTTGCATGAACGGAAAGTAATGTTGTAGCAACATTTTCGAATTCCTTGTCCAATGAATTTGGGTTCACGAGACCATGAATAATCGAAGTTTTGTTGCGTCTTGCTCTGAACATCATCATGGTTTGCCACGAGATCTAACTTATATAATGCATTGATCTCATGTTTTTAGAGTGACGATATATATGTTGAAAAAAATTTCATTGATTAAGTAATCGATTACTCAGTTTGTTTTACCTAATACAACAACTCATGCTTTAACATAAGAGACTCGTTCCCACACTAATCATACTGCTTTTTCGTCTATTCTTCATTTATTAACCATTTTGGTCGATCATTAATAAATTCTCCTTTGAAAGTAAAAGTTGCACTCATTTGTGTAAAAATATTACTAATACTTCCATAAAAAGAAGGAAATGCAAGCATGGCCTCCCATAAGTTTCACTTAACTAACTGATCTATGAAATCAGATCTGAACAAGTGTCCTTTCATTTATCCACAATCTTGAAAGCAGAAAAAAAAAAAAAAAAAACGAAAGAAAGAAAAAAGATTCCATTTTTACTCTTTCTTCAACCCTTTAATCGCCCATGGCGAGAGAGCTTTCAGTCTCCACATCCTTACACTGCCACCCACTCCACCACCTCTCCGCCGCAAGGCACCACCATCCATTTCTCCGATTCCCCAAACACCACCGTTACAATCTCTCTCTCACCCTCTCAGCTTCCCAATCTTCCTCTTCATCTCCGTCTTCGCCGCCTTTGCAGGCCCCACTGCAAACTAGTTCTGGGCGTTTTCTAACCAATGAAGAGCTCGAGAAGCTCGAGTTCCTCGGGAACTATAGCTACCATCAAGAACTAGAATCTGGGCTTCTCTGGGTTCGTGTGATGAGGGAGGAGGAAATGGACTTGACTGTGACTTTGCTGTCCGAGTCATTTGCGGAATCGATGATGATGGCAACTGGTTATGTGAAATTGCTGGAGTTCTTGGTGAAGAATTACCTGATTGAGAGGCGAGAGATGATGCCCCACAATGCTACGCTTCTTGGGGTTTATAGGGAGAATGGGGAAGAGGATTATGAGATGGCTGGGACTGTGGAGTTGACTTTTGATAGAAAAGGTGCTAATGCCAATCCACCAACTCCCACTCCTCCCAAGAATTCGCCTTACATATGTAATATGGCTGTGAGGAAGCCACTTAGAAGGTATTCAATCGATTCTTGATCTACTTGGATAATTTCTTGTGTTTCTAAATCTTTTTGGTTATTATGTTCTCACCAATTTTGTTTCTGGATATCCAATTTCTGCTAAAATGAACTCCTAGAAGTAGTGACGAAGTCAGAAATTTCGTCAGGGGGCATTATTGGACTATTCCTATACAATTGGGAAAGTTGTTTGGACCATTTTATAGAAAAATCAATTTTTTTAGAAAAGATGTATTTTAGAAAAGTTGGGTATCCTTAATTTATAGAGTTGAAACATTTCTATAAGATTTATAGATCTATTGAGATGAGAACTGCTACTTAGAAGATGTAGAACCTATCATTGAATACTATAAATAGATGAATTTGAGAAGTTTTAAACATTCAACAAATTAGAGAATATTAAAAAAAGAAACCAAGTAGTTAAAGAATTTAAGGAGACCTTTGACCCTCCCAGCCAGTGATTTTCAGTCTTGGAGGCTGTTAGTTGTTTCTGTTGCAGATGGGGTTAAGTTATTGGCTTTTGGGTTAAATTGTTTTATCTCCATACAGATCAACTTTGTGCTTGTTTTCTTGTTGAGTGAAATCATCTCATCCTTAATTTCCTAGTCTTCACTATCTTAGCCTTGGTATAAAAATGTGTTCCAGGAGAGGCATTGGGTGGCATCTACTCAAAGCTGGTGAGGATCTTGTTACAAAAATGAGTTCCGCCGGAGATGTCTATCTGCATTGTAGAATAATTGATGAAGGTCCATTCAACATGTATACAAAAGCAGGATATAGTGTTGTTAAGACAGATAGCATCTTGACCTTGTTAACATTGCAGAGGCGTAGGCACTTAATGCGCAAAGAACTTCCCGTTTCTGAGGATGCTTCTACACTAGATATTTCTAGTGAGCAGCTTACTTGATCAACAGTTGTAGAAATGACCTTTTGAGGTAAAGAGCAATAAATTATGTCTAAAATACCGCTTTTTATGTAATTGCAACTTGATGTGAATTGTTGGTGTACACTATACAGGCCAAGGAAATAGAATATAACTTTTCTAGATTTTGTTGTTGTCTTGACCTTGAGATTCCATCAGGGTGTTTGCAAGCTGCCATTGTACATTAATCTCTTAATTTGGTCTAATCTAACTATATCTCTTGATGTATCTGATACTGAATTATTGTGAATACCATCACCTGTATCTTCTGATCATTGTTCTTGCAGTAATGCTGCTTTTAATTTGCCTATCCTTTTTGCTTGGATTTATAAATAGTTAACTTAATTCTCTCAAAAAAAAAAAAAAAAAGGGAATCAACTTATTTTTCTCGCTCTTTCAATTGGCTAGTTAACTGCTAGCTTTTCATCACTTTTTCTAGCTTGAGTTGTTCAACTCTTGGCTTTACTAACTCACTGAATGTAAGCTCATTTGTGTTAATTGAGAAGGTACGAAGACCATGTTGCATTATACCCTTGTTATGGAGGTGATTCCTCAAAAAAATAAAAATAAAGGGCTGATTATTCAAGTGATTATTATCTAGCATGTAATGTTGTACACTGGCAGACCTCATTAAGAATTTTACTGTCACATAAAAATTTAATAACCAAGAAAGACCAACAAACACAACAAAATCAATAGCTGAGAGTATGACTAACACACAACAGAGGATATACTGCTTTTAAAATGTTCTTGAGCTTGTATTATTATTGATTTTTGAGTACTTTAATTTATGTAGAAAAAAACTGGGCCATGAACTTTTGTTGAGTTCTATTTCAGACGTTCCTCAAGTGCTATATTCTACTATTCGAGAAGTTCTGTATTTTGAAGTTTTAGGCACATCTGAAGGCAACTTTGCGGGAAAAACTTGTGGTTGACCACTCTATAGCATGTCTTATTCTGTTTGAACAGAATAAATCCCATTGGTTTCACAACATTCTGAGTGTATGCATTGTCATCCCCAATCCTTTAGAATTGATGTACAGGACCAGTTGGAGTTCTTTCACGCATTCTATCATTGAGGGCCTCTCTTGACTGTCTTTTCGGATGCAGCGCGAAGCTAGGTTTGCAAACATGGCTATTGACTCGATTGTGTATGAACTCCTCCCCATTTCAGGATCAATCACCCTTTTCAGTTTCTTCTTGTCATTTAATATGTGCCTAACCTGTCGAATTTCATATGCATTTGTTTCATATTGGTAGCACTGCATTAATCTGGTTAATTCTAGGATGTTTGTGCACAGTAATGTTTCAGTACCTGGAGTACTAAGTTTTGATCACTTGGTCCTTGGTTCAGGTCCACTGCTCTTCGTCCAGTTAAAAGCTCAAGTAGAACGACTCCGAATGCATAGACATCACTTTGTAGAGTGAGTTTCCCTGTCTGTTGCAAGGTAGACATATCCATTGCTCAGTTCCTCTTGCCATTTGATAAATTACAGTTAGAATTAAGACACCTGTTTCTTAGTTTCAGTTTCCTAGATCAAGAAACGACTGAAAAAACCAAGCAAGATCTTCTTCTTTAGTCCTATATGTAAGATCCAACTTAGGGAAAGAAGTCCAAGATTTATAAGATGTGCAAGAAGTAGTTCTATAGATATGTGGGTTTAACATGACTCTAAGTAGGGTTCATAGTTGTTATGTCATCTCCTATAAATAAGTATAATATTTTTATACTTTAAAAAAACTACAAGGAATATCTATAGAAGCAACAGCAAGAGAAAAAAAAAAGTTTCTCTATTAAGATACTTTGGAAGCTGAAAGACTCCTCTAGGTATTGATACTGACATTGTGAATGTTATTCTTATTAATCTCTGTGTGTTTAAGTTTACATTGGCTTTATTTCAAGCATATATAGGTTAATCTCTGACTTGAAGTGAAACCAAAGAGGTTTGAGGATTTTATCATCCTATTTGAAAACTATACACAGCATTACTTTTAAGCAAAGAAGGCATTTCTTGGCCATAATCAGCTTTCACCTTCTTTTCTGTGTAAAAGAACTTAAACAAAAAGCTCTAGATAGTTATCTCTTTCTGTATGGATTTCTTTACTTGGAATTAGATCAGGGGAGAAAACATGCAGAGGATGTACATGCATGTCTTTCTCTTAATTGTTCTAATAGTTTAAAATACTATCAATTTTTCCTTATCTGATTAGTGATTACTAGTTCCTTTGATAGAAATCATCCACTTGTCTCCTTAGTTTCTGCTTTAAACTTCAGTTTGCTATTTAATGTGGATATTAACAAAATATAATCAAGAAAAAAGAATCTAGTATACATCAACATATAATATTAAAATTTGTCATTTGATCATAGAAAGAGGCATACCAAGGTATACTCTGGGTCGAAATATCCAAAAGTACCAAGCACTGTTGCCGTAACACAAGTCTCCTGCCCTTCTGGCATTATCTTTGCTAGCCCAAAGTCCGATATCTGCTTATAGAGCCTCTCATGACAAGTTAGTGATATTCTTTTGTCTTATGTTTAGGACAAATATGTTAGATTATAACTAACTGATAATTACCTTGGCTTCATAGTTATCATCGAGAAGAATATTGGTGGATTTGAAGTCCCTATGGACAATAGGAATTCCGACATCTGAGCTTGAATGGAGGTATGCAAGCCCTCTTGCTGCTCCAAGAGCCACTTTTAGCCTTAAAGGCCAATCCATCTTTACTTCTCTGATTCCTGAAAGATCATCAATTCATTAGCCGATAGACAATTAGTTGTATCAAACATAAAAGCGTAAGAATCAACTCTTAACTAACGGACCATTTAAGTGATCTTGCAGGTTCCCTTTGTGCATATATTCGTATACCAAAAATCGTTGCTTCCCATCTGCACAATATCCTATTAAGTTTACTAGATTTGGGTGGTCCAATCTGCTCAATATATCGACCTCGACCCTAAACTCCCTCTCGCCTTCTGCTGCTTTAAATGGTGGTAGTTCCATTTTCTTGATTGCCACCACCTGTCAATCTCAAAACCAGATAGTCATCAGATTTTCTTCAAGGTACTTTTTTGATTGGTTTAATGTGCATGTTAGAAGATAGAACATACCTCCCCGGACCTTAGAGTGCCTTTATACACGCGACCAAATCCGCCCTTTCCTAGCAGATTATCATCGCTAAAAGAACACGTGGCCTCTTCCATTTCTTTGACTGTAAACACTGCTGATGCATTTCTTCTTTTTGCTGGTGGCTTTTTGTACTCTACTTGCCAGTGTTCCACAGGTTTGTACACCCCTGAAAAATGGAATGTCTTTTTCATAATCACTAAACATGGTGTGTGAGAATCAGGACAAAACAAACAAGTGTGAGAAGCGGAAAGTGTACAAGGATTAATCTGATCTTCGGACTTGCTTCTCCTACGCTTGTTCCATGCAGATACTAATCCGAAAGGCATTTTCAATAACTAGAGAAAACCAACCATAAGGTTTGTCTTTAGAATTATAACAGAGGTTATAATAGTGAAAGAGAAAAGGATGTTATATTGGTAATGGTACGAGAATCCTAATATGAGTACGTATAAAGCAAGAGAGAAGTTAGCTTTGGACATACTTAGTTCCAACAACCAGGATTTCTCACTTGAAGTAAAAGAAAAAAGGCAATAGAAGATGGTACTTCTTGCTTACCTTTTGGTACTAACCTATATGTGCGTGTATCTGAAAACGAAAGATTATCTGCTAATTCTTGTTGCATAATTTTTCTTTTTTTCTAAATATTGCTATGATTGAATATGGTGTGGTTGAAGGGTGATTTTCACTGGTTTTTTATGCCATTTTCTTCCAAGATTTCTTGTTCAATCTGACGTCACTATTTGAGTGTGGTTGTTCTTGAAAGCTACTTTGATTTTACAATTTGCTAGTTTCAATTATTTTGTTTTCACTGAAAATTTCTCTGTTATTTGAGCAATGGATTTTGGGTTTTATTCAAGAAAAGAATCAATGCTTCCACTATTAGTTTCTCTGGTCAAGTTTGCAATGGCTAGAGAGTAATATTGGTCAATACAACATTGTAAAATATATTGCATTTCAATATGATTTCTAAGGTCAATTAGAGCCACTTAAAAATCTTAGACATGTTACTGGGTCAGTCCACAACCCATACAATACAATTCATATATAAATTAATGAAAATAAGTTTGGATAGTGGGTAAAAAGAATTCGTCTCACGCAAGTTGAAAATCTTATAGGATGTGGTTGGATTTAAGAAATTGGAAAACTAATTTGAATTTTACAATTGTTGATCTACTGTAGTTGTTTGGATAAGTCCGTTATAAAATTGTTTTGAAAGTCATTAGTTTCATTTAACCCTTTTTTTTTTTTGAGTGATTTTAGGTTGTGTTTAGATCGATTAAATTATAATAACTTGGGTGGGCTTATTTTATGCTTTTGACTTTTTTTGGGGGGGAGGTTCTGGTTCCAGAGCATTGCGTATGTTGGGCTTCAGTCCATGATCGATGGAAGGCCTTATAGATGATAATTTATCTTCAGCCCACCCAGAAGTCAAAGAACGGCCCAGATGTTAAAACAATGTGAATTTTTTTTTCCTCTCTTATATTAAAGGAATGTGAAATTTCATTTTTGCAACTGAAAATTATTCAGAAATTAATGGTGAGGTTAGCACTTTTCTTTTTGAAAATGTAATATAACCCAAAAGAAAAAGAACCAAACACAACCAAATTCATTTTATCGTAAATTTCATTTTCATGTTACAGTTAGAAGAAAATTCAAATTTAAGATATTACTCAAATTCAAACATACATATACTATCAAGTATCAAGTTAAGTTTGTAGTACATTACACAATTCGAAACTTTCCATTCTATAAATGATATATTAGACCGGAATTTCTTTATAACTGTTTACTTCTTTTTCAAACATATGGTTAGGTAATATAATCAAGTATATATATGAGGGAGGACATAATTCCAACTTCTTATATATTCAAAGAATTTGGAAAAACAGCCTACCTAAAATGCAACATAGTGCACCCTCCATCCCAAAATAAACATAATTTTATGTTTTTTTTTTTATATAAATTAAGAATGTGATAAAAAGTCTGATCTATCTTTATTTAAGTATAATTATTGTGGAAATATTTTTCACATATTTAATTTAATATGAGTAAATGAGGTGTTTTTGGTAGATTATAGGTAATTATATATTGAAATCCTATAATGATATATATTTTGGATTTTTGTTAAAACGATATTTATTTTAAAATCGAAAGAATAAGTTGAACTAAACTTTAAAAAAAAAAGGGGGAAAGATTTTCAGTTGCACTTGCACCGATCTGACAGTTGTGGAAGTGCTTGTAGCCTTAATGTAATCTAACTACCTACTGACATTTCAATAAGTGCTTGCATATATGCTATTATGCTTCCATTTAAGTCCAACAATTAATTTCACATCTATCTCTCAACAATTTTTTCATTCGAGATAATTCCGATTATTCAATGATATTCATTATATTAGTTGCACCCAATCCCTCCTCGCCTAATTCTTCAATAATGGGTCATAAATGAACATTGGTAGCAGAAACATCAATGCACCATACCCATTTCAATTTCAATTGCAACAACTCCAAGAATTTTCATTAATATATATATATATATATATATATATATATATATATATATCTGTAGAATTATTTATATTTTCATAAATGTAGTGTATAATTTAGACTAGTACTTCTAGAAATAGTAGTATGCATTACAATAGGACATTGAGTGCGTGCCTTTTTTTTATTTTTAAACCCAACTTGTACCAAAAAGAAAACTTTTTTTATTTTTATTTTATTTTTACTCTTTTAAAATTCAAACTCACACTATTAACCTTTAATTATCCTTTATTATTCAGTTATATCTCGAATCAAGACATACTCCTATTTCTCTTGAAATATTATCGTCCAAACATTATTATTACAATTAGTTTGATAATGAAGTACTACACTATTGCACAATTTTTTTTTATTACCTTTCTTAAAAATTACTACAAATCATCCCTTGAAATCATGACTATCTTAATGATCCTACTATAATAAATATATATACATATATATACACACATGAGTAGAATAAAATATAAAAGATGAAATATCGAATTTTATAGAAGATTAAATTGTTTACTATATGTAAAGGTACAAATGATTGAATAAGATTGTAGAATAGATGATGGCATCCAATAAATACCAGGTAGTTACGCCTATTTTCTTTTTATTAAATGTAACATTACTCTAGGAGTGACACTTACATGATACATGTCATGAAAGTGGCCGACTTAGTTGTGACAAGGAGTAGTCAAGAAACGAAATGGGGCTTTTAAAGAAAAAAAATAAAAAATAAAAAATCAGGAAATGAGTCTATATAAAGAGGGGTTGTAATAACCTTAAACCATCAGATTCACACAGGACACAGCTTTATCTGTAATGGCATCGAAGATAGAAGTGGAGGTTGAGTTGAAAAGTAATGCAGAAAAGATATGGAAAAGCATAAGAGAATCCACCACTGTCTTCCCCAAAGCATTACCTCAAATGTATCAAAGTGTCGACGTTGTTGAAGGTGATGGCCAGTCTGTGGGCTCTGTTCGTCTGGTTAACTATCCACCAGGTTTATTATACACCCCCCCTCTTTTAAACACTGTCAAAAAAAAAAAAAAATCATTGTCTTTTTATGTGGCATTTGTTTAATTATAAATTTATTATCTAGAATAAATTAGAGAAATGTACTTATTTTTAGAATGACTCATCTCAATTTATATGTACTTTCTTGAAAATTTGAGATACAGACTTTATTTCTTTGCTTTCTATTTTTCAAGTGTCATCAATATGTTTTTCTTTTTCTTTAAATGATCAATGTGTGGACTTGTGATGCTATTAAAATTTAATTTTATACATAGTAGAACATATTAATAAATAGAAAATGAAGTATCAATTAAAATAGAGAATCTCATTTGTTACATAACAGGGGACTTATATGTACAATTTCCTAATTAATATTGTTAGTGACATTAATACTTGAATAATATATGATATCTTCTATTTCATTTCATCAACTTGACATTTTTCTTTACTCCCTTTGAATCCTCAAGAAGTGTCCAAATCAGTAATAAAAGCAATAATTGATGTGGATAAATAAATAATAAAAAGAAAAAATCGGTGCAGGATTATCAGCGATTACATCGATAAAAGAGAAGATAGAATTGGTGGATGAAGAGAAGAAAATGCTGAGTTACAGTGTGATAGAAGGAGATATATTGAAGTACTACACCAAGTTCAAAGCCAACCTGGCTGTGAGCAGCAAAGGTGATGGAAGTTCAGTGAAATGGTGGTGTGATTTTGATAAAGCCAGTGAAGAATTCCCCAATCCAGATCTCATCAAGGATTTTGCTATCAAAACTTTCCAGGATTTGGATGCTTATATTCTTGCAAATCCTTGATCTCTTTTTCAATCAAACAAAAAAACAATGTGGAAAACTTGTGTCTCTCATTGTTGTCCCTCCCTTGGCCTATGTCTAAGTCTAGCTAATAAGTTTGGCTATGTATTTCTCACATTTTAAATAAATTTGTTTGCTATTGCTACTTTCTTCTTTCAACAAGTACACAGGCCAAAGCACAATGTATCTTATATTGCAATTCGAATTACTATTAAAATTTTAAAGTCAGAAGTTACCTATCTTGATGCAATAAATTCGGCTCAATTGTTAGCTCTAATACTACACACTATAAAACGATTAGATCTTTTTACTTGTTAAAAAACAGTCTACTGGCATCTTAAATTAGAATGTAGCAAGATCTTATTTTTACACATTTACCAAACAAGATCTTATGAACCTTGTCTTGTGATAATAATAATAAGATAGAGAAGTTGCAACTTTTTTTTTGAAGTTATGCATTTGTGTAGTTTTGCAGCAAAGGCATCCTCTTCCCATTTGAATATTCCAAGCTTTTGATCACTCCATCTTCCTCAATCACCTTTGCTTCTTTAGCTTTTCCCCACATTAGCCCGTAAAATCCAACCACGACTACGAATGATCCCAGTATGCTGTCACAGATTGGGAGTCGGAAATGTTATTTTTCTTGCAAATATTGCTAAGTAATGCCAAATACATACCAATCAAGAATGCTAATTTGTCTATCAAGTCCAAACTAAGTTAGAATACCTTCCAAGATAGACTGCCTCTCCCAGGATGATGATGCCCATTGCAGTGGCGAATATAACTCCCAATGGATGGAAAACAGACACAAACAGAGGACCCTTTTTTCTAACACACCACATTATAATGGATACTTGAAAAACATTGCCAAATAGTGCCTAGTCATCCCAAAACATACAAAAATAAACAAGCATCAAGAATCAAAAGAGTAATTTCATCGTATATCAAATAAGCTTAAGAAGGATTCAAATATGTTGTGCGTACCGAGTATATAACAGGGATGAAAGTCATTCTAGAATTGAGGCTCCAAGAATGAAGGTCTTTCTCAACAAGCAAAGAAGTTGCAGCTGATAAAGTGGCAGTGAAGCAGCTATAGAACAACATTAGAATGAGCTCAGCTGGGCATTTCTTCACAACTAATGCCTGTCAAAGACCAAACTCTATATAACTATTGCATTAATATTGTATTTAACAATAATATAATATTCTTTCTTACCTGTGCAATTATAAATATTGAAGAGACCATGCTGTCAATGGTAAGAAGCAACCCTCCAAGAAGCCAAGAAGATGAAGTTTGAAAAGTGGCATTTAAATCATGTGGTGAAAGTGGCCAAATTGAAGGTCCTTGATATAGAGTTACAATGAGAGCACCCATTATTGACACCAAAGTTCCTATAGATTTAGCCAGTGTAGTTGAACTTTTGTAGTTAAACTTTTCCATTCTAAAAACAATAAATTACATGTTAGTTCACTTCAGAAGTTATTATGAGGGTTAAGATGCAAATATAAAGGAAACCTGAAAAGGACAGCAAAGAGGAAAGTGAAAGCGGGGATGAGGTTGAGTATTGTAGTAGAGAGGGATGCAGAGGCATAGTTGATTCCAGTATATCCTAATATCTGAAGCAAGAATCTGTAATTTTCCTTACACAATTAATTAGTCCTATTTTGGATCCCTTGATTTATATTAGAGTCAAAAAAAGCAATGAAAAAGGCATTCATTCATACCCCAGAAAGCCGAGCAAGAAAAACCCGTATAGGAATGTGAGAAAAAGAGGAGGAGGAGCCGATCTACATGTAATGTAAGTAGACAAAAGAAATTAGGAAAGATTAAGGTTGTGTTGTGAATGTATATGATAAAAGTGTAATAAAGATTACCTGTATATGAAAAAACAAAGTGGAAGTAGAATGAGAATAGCAAGTGCATTAGAATAGAATGTAAATGTGAAAGTACTCAGCCCATTTGACATCCCTATTTTTCCTGCTATCATTAACCCCACTTGAGCTAACTGTACAATCACCATTCCCATGTATGGAAGAACTGCATTCTCCATTCCCATCTCTCTCTCTCTCTCTCTCTAGATTATAAAAACTAAGTAATATATCGAGGTTATTCACATGGTTTGAAAGGTTTTTTGTTGAGAAATCCAAGAATTATACTAGTTTTAACTTAATCTGGATTAACAAGTTATTTAATCATGATTTCACATCTTATGATGCAGATTATATAGTTTTAAAAGAATTCGTACGTTTGCTTCTTACATTGTATTATAGTAACACTCGCATCGAGTAGAGCTGGATCTGGACTTTAATAATCCTACATATAAGACTTTCATTTTTTTAAAATAAATTAAGATCAAAAGGCCATCACAAGCCATTATAATGTCATGCACCCTTGATTTCTCTTTTAAGATATTTAATCTATTTCAACATTTTTGCTTCACTGTGTGTTCTTCCCATTTCCAAGCATCAGAATAAGAAAAATAAACAAATTAAGGTTTTCTTTAAAGGTTTAATTACGTTGAATTAATAAACGTCTTTTGTTTCAATTTGATACAATGATTCGGATTTTAAGTTTCAATCAGATTCCAAATAAACTGTTTTCTTCTAATCAACTACTTATGGAATTACTAATTAGCACTCAACATTTCAAATCATTTAATATCGATGTCATCTGAGTACGATAGTTTCCATGTCCTTTCATTTTCGTATTAATATTAAACGACATCGTCTATCAATGAGATGTGGTTCTATTTTGGAAATTCTGGTTGTTAATTGCATAGGTACCGAAAACCAGTAGGAAATATCTTTATGGTTAATTATACAAAAGAAATTAATTAAAAGTTGATTTCATTTAAATCATGAATTTTGAACGTTAATATAAAAAAATCACTATTTTTTTAAAATTTATATATATCAATTAGATACATAATCGGGCTTTTGACCTCCAATTGACATAAAGCCCGAAACTTATGTATGTAGAAAACCACTGCTGGTCTCTATCTCTCTTGTTGGGAAACACTATTTTCGACACCAAACTCCTAAAATATGAACTCTTCAATTCTTATCCATAATATATAAAATTTATGCCAAACTAATCCACTTTCCATGTCCAATAACAACGACAATGAAGGTTTAGTTTTTGCTCTCAATTAAACACTTGAAACAATACTTTAATATATAATTGATCAAATAGTTATTATATTATTATTATACGAGTTGAAAAGGGAAAAGGGGTCATATATACTCCCTCATTTTTATTCTTAATTATCATATATGCGAAACAAGTATTTCAACATATCGGATCTCACATATTGTTTATTTCTTCGACATAATATACATAATATTAATATATGTCTTTTTATTAACGTGACACAAGTCCATGAAGATGATCTGCTGGTTCTTCAAGGCTTATTGAGAGCAAATCTTTCCATGCCTTGTGCAAAATATTCCATCCTTTTCATCAAATAAACATAAGTTTCTCTTAAGATAAATTCAACGCCAAATTTCACCTATTACACGATATCTCACGCTTTTTTTTCTCTTCATCAACTGCTAATATCTTCAACCTCACCTCTGCGAATGGATAATCATTTCCTGCATATTCAAGACAATTTTATCCTTGTAATTGAAAGGTCATATGCTCATAATATACATTTCAATAAGTGGGTAGTTTTATTTAGGGTTAAATACACTACTAATCACAATTTTCTTCACAATTTTTTTTTTTTTCATTTACAACATAATCTTTTATTTTTAACAATTCACTGCATGATTGAGCATTTCGAGGTCCAATTGTTGATGTGGAGTCTGTAATTTGAAATTATCATCTATACATGTGACTCTAAATTCTGAGCTCCCTATTAGCAACTGGGCCCGAAACCGATCATGTGCTCAAATTATTAAAAAATTAAATATGGTGATTTGTGACGATAAAATTGAAAGATCATGTAAAAAAAAAAAGATTAAAGGTGATTTATCAATTTAGTACATGATTGGGCATCTCGGGTCCTAATTACTAGTGTGGAGCCCGAAATTTGAAAATTATCATCGTTATTTGTCCACCTAACTCTAAATTTCGATTCCAAGTTAGTAATTGTAACCTAAAAATATACCAAAATTGTTCAAAAATAAAATAAAGACAATGATGATTCGGAGTGATAAGCCATAATGTCAAACAATAAATGAAAAAAATAAAATGATAATGATCATGTAATTAACCTGGATTATTCTTTATGCACAAAATGGAACCAGGAGATTTTCCATCATATGCAAGAATCTCAACGCTTGAAAATCATTGTCACGATAACCCCCTTCTATGAAGCCGATGAAATCTTTTGCACATTCCCAGTATTTTTGGGCATTACATTTAAACTCATATTCTATTTCTTGCTTTTGTAGGCTTGCCATTGCTTAGTGATTCAAGATTAAAATAAATGTATTAGAGAAGAAATGGGTGTTTTGTGGTCCTTTGGTAGAAGAGTTTACATACATATATATAGACTTAAATTTGGAAGGCGATATATCTCCAAAAAAAAAAAATAATAATAATAATAATAAAAAATAAATATTGGAAGTTGATATAGCCAGTGAGCCTATATCTAGGTCAGCTGTCCTCAAATTCGCATTGAGGGCACCTCCAATGGGGGTACAATTACATATTTGTACCCATCCAATTGGTACAAATGCTACCGTGGAATTGGGTATAATTTTGAGAGAGAAAGTTGGGGTACATTGTACATTTAAATGTACCCCAACTTTATTGTAAAAGATAGTGTGGCCCATGCCTATTTAAAGTTGTTTGAATGTGAGATTTAAAAAGTATATTTGTACTTTGGATGATTGAGGAGGAATAAATAGAATTGTAGCGAGTTATTAACTTTTGATGTGACAATGATATGACATCAAATTGTACTCACACTACTGGAGATGTCTTGATGTTATCATACATAATCTTCGACTATATTTCAGTTTCCTTTTGTTTTCTTGAAAACATGTAATAAAATTTTGATAAAGACAAAAACTTTTCTGCATTTAATGTACGGACCCTAAATCTGTGCACTCGAGTCTATCCGATACACCATGCGCAGACATGTGCTCGCACGTAACTGCACGCACCACCAGATCGTGCACAAAATTCGCACAAACATGCTCCCAGGTGTCATACATTTATGTTATGTTAGCTATACATTTTAGTAGTGTTAGTCATACTTTTTAGTTATGATAGTCATACTTTTAATAATGTTAGATGTACCTTAACATTTTTTTTAAATAGACATATTAACCCTTCATACCTTTTAGTTATGTTAGTCATACATTTTAGTTATGTTAATTGTATCTTTATATATTATATAAAAGTATGACTATGTTGATATAAATGTATAAGTAATATCATATAAAAGTAAATATGTACAAATTGTAGCGAAATTAGAGTTTTTTTAGAGTTAAAAATATTTAATAAAGATATGATATGTGGATATAAAGGTAAAACTAATATAACGTAAATGTATGTCTAATATAACATAAATGTATGTCTAATATAACATAAAGATCATGATAAAAGAAAAAAAAAAAGGGAAAAATGCGTGGATTCGGATCGCGGACTCGGACTCGACCTATGTGAATGTGTACATCTGGTGTATAGGAATGCAACTCTTTGATAAATAATGTTATTATTGTATGATTCATGGTATATTTAATGTATTTCTTGCAAACTTTGGTTTGCTTTTTTTTTTTTTCCTTTCAATTTTCAACCTCCATATATTTTCTTGCCATTGTTTTACCAGATTTTTTTTTCTTTATTTTCTTTTTGCATGAATTAGGGGAAACTCTAGTTCTAATTAAAATTCTTCAAATTAAATTAAACCAGGGCTCAGTATTTAGAGTAAATCTTATTAAATTCATTAAGGTATGATATATATTTTTTTAATTTACAATTTCTATATTTTCAAATTGTAATCTAATCCAATCACTTTTCTAGCCAAAATCGAATTTGGTATCCCTATTTTTTAAAACCAAAATGTATGAAATCTATGTCAAAAACACCCCACATTTTTAAACCATATCAAAGTCCCACATCAATTTTCTGATTTCCATTCAATTCAAACTCATTATAAGTTGAAATTGAATGATAAATTCGACTTTGACCGGAAAAATAGCATGAAAATGACCTTGGAAAAATAGCATGAAAATGACCTTTGAAAATGTCGTGAACTTTGGATGCCAAAAAATATAAAAATTAAGTTGCAAATAAAAAAAGGGTTATACTTCATGTTGGTTTTTAATATCAACCCATTTGAGAATGAAAATAATACCAATATTTCTACACTTGTTCAATATGCTCTTCCAAGAGAGGAGCCTCATAGTTGGATGATTCTGTTTCCTTATGTATCTTCCCTTCTTTGGATTTTCCCCACATCACAGCATAGAAACCAATAATCAACACCAATGCCCCAACCACACTGAAATTGCAAGAAAAATATATTTGAAACTGAGTTTTTTGCAGAGTTCATGAAAGCTAGCTAAGAGCAGCATTTGAAGAATACCTTCCAAGATAGAGAGCTTCTCTCATAAAGATGACACCAATCACAACGGCAATGACAACTGTCAACGGCTTAAACAAGGAAACGAAGAGCGGCCCTTTCTTCCATATGCACCAAGCAGTGACATACAGCCTGTATGCAATGTTAATGATAGCCTGCAATGACACGTATTGCAAATAAATATTTTAAAACCGGAATCACAAGAAAAAGAAAGCCTTGTCATTCGCTTACCGAAAAGAATACTGCAACTAATCCAATCTTTGTACCAATTCTTGAAGCAGATAAATCTCCTTCTGCAATCAGAGTAACTACTGAACATTGGATCGTCACGAAAAGGCAGTAAAAAGCAACTACAATCATTTCGGCTGGATACATCTTTAGGATGGAAGACTGCAATTTTGTGAAAGGGAGAAAATTAAAGATTTATATCTTCAACAATTTCATGTCTTATCTAACATTTGGTGAGTGATTTAATCTGAAGTCAAAACCTGTAATATGCACCATGATGCAACTGCAAGGGACGAACAAGCAAATAAAAATCCTCCCAAGGCCCAATTTTGTGTTGATGACAAGTAGAGATTTGTAAGAGATATAGAAGATAATGGTGTATTAAGGATAACCGGCCCGTTATAGAAAGTGACGACGAATGCTCCAGAGATGGATATCACAGTGCCCAAAGATTTGGCAATGGTACTTAGTCTTCTGAAGTCTACGTCTTCCATCCTAAGACGAACAATTCAAGTCAATGAAGGCAAACTAGATAAACATATATTTATCTTATCTTTTAACATGTATGAAATCTGACCAAGTATAGATAGATACACAAGAATCTATGCATAAGAGTTTATCATGCTATTTTCCATTTCAGCTAATTATATACTCAAACTTAATGACGGACATAGATAAGGAACTAAGGAGCAGTACCTGAAGATAATGGCAAGGATGTATGTGAATGCTGGAACAAGAATCAACATGGCTGTACTTAATGTCGGAGAGGTATAGGATAAGCCGGCATAACTACCAATGTCTGCAAAACATCTAGCAGTGAAAACAATAAATATAATTACCATTTTTGCTCTTCCACAAGTGTCCAAATCAAAGCAATATCAGACCTACTTTCTGTAGGAAGCTGAAGCATTGGTTTCACAAAGTTAACAAACAATAAATTTCAAGAAGAAAAAATAAAAATCACTCTTCTCCCTTCTGGTGCACTATTTTAGACTTCTTAAAAAATAAATTTCAAAGTTTAGGCAAAATGGTTGTCATAAATCATATCCCATTCTAAAGATATTACAAGCACTCAAATCTTTTCATGATTACATAATTGAGGTGGTACTAAATTTTATCAAATCAATCTTTTATCTCCTATTATGACTCCCATCTCAGAATGGAAAATTTCAAACTCTCTCTATGCTTGACCAAGTGTGGTTAGCACTATAAAATCAATGCATTTGATGCAACATACAATCAACAAAGCAACACTAACATTATTCCTCAAAAAGCCATCCATTAATGCATCCTATATATAGTTTTTCAACTGATCCTTACACCTCTTCCTATATTCCCATGTATTCTCTTACCAAATTCTCATAACACAACATCATGGATCATAATTTAAACAATAAAATAAAATCCATAAAATTGAAGATAGATTTGACTAACCCAAAAGAAGCAAGGAAAAAAATTCTCCAGAGCACAGAAAATGACAAAGGGGGGCAATTTGACCTGTCAATGATCAAAAACCTTTTAGCCAAATACAGAATTAGAGATGAAATAAGACAAAAAAAATTAAAATTAAAATGAAAACCTATGGAAGAAGAAGGCAGTAGGAAAGAGCAAAAGAGTGGCAAATCCATTGGAATAGAGAGACAAAATGTAGAAGCTGGTGCCATTGGAGAAAGCCAGTTTGCTTATGATCTGGTTAACAGCTATAGCCACAACAGCTGAGATCATGCCTATGTAAGGCAGCGAGCTTTGAATCCATGGCCATTGCCTTGTGGCCATTTCTTCTTCTCTGCAGATATTAATTAATTTGCAGAAAAGTTGCAGAGTTGGAACTATGAATTCTCGTTTATTCAAAATTCTAAGATAACCATCAATTTGCAAAGATGGTAGATTCGTAATATTAAACTCATTTTTGCGCAAGTGGCTGCGCCTTCTTTTGTCGCTTTCCTACCGACCAGTATTTTTTATAAATATTTTAACTGGAAAAATATTTATTTATAAAAATTCAAAAAAATTAATAAAAGGAAAATGTTTTAAAAGAGAAAATGATGCTGACATTCTATTTCCTATTAACAATTATAGAGAAATGTGCTTTTTTTTTCACACTATAAGTAATAATTTAACATAAACGCATTGAATCAGGTCCTCGAATATTTGTTAATTAATATTCTACTTAAAAGTTTTATATTTGTTTAGATTGGGATTATATATAATAAGTGTGGGATTATCAACACCTCCACATTAGGGTTAGCATCAAAATGCAAAATGTATTTTAAATTTTCTTTTTTTCATTTGGTGCCAAAACTAAAAGTAAAAATCCAATTGCAACTTATACATTTTACAAAATTTTCAAGTTTTTTAGTCAACTCAATTTTTAACATATTTCTAGCAATAATAATAATAATAATTATTATTATAATTTGTTGGAAATTTTGAAAATACTATCCACATCCAAACAACACCAATGAGAATGAATTAGTCATACACCAAAATAACTCTCTTTTGAAATTAAATTATAACTCTTAATTAATTTCATGATTTTCATCTGATTCAAACCCGAATCTAATAAAAATAATTCAAAACTCTATAACAATTTATAAAAGCTATATTTATTTGTTACTATTCATAACAAGGTTAGGGGGGAAAGCGTTCCTAAAGTTATACCGTCCGTTATTTCTTTTCATATGTGACGCAAGTCGAACCAAAACAAAATACGTTTTTTTATTTTTTATTAAAATATATTAAATTCAGTAATACAAGAGAAAACCCAATTCAATGGAGTGTCTTTCCTTTGCAACAACATAGTAATTTAATTCTTATATCTCAATATTAAGATCAATCAAGAAAACGTGAAACCCTCATAATAATTAAAGGCAAGAATTATCTCCAACTCCCCTTCAAAAAAAAAAAAAAAAACCCTGTCCATTACTCCATACTTTCTCTTTGAAATGGTTTATATGAACAGACAATAATGTTTTCTTTGAAAATTAACATAAAATACAACATTTCCGGCAAAATACCGGAATGAATCAGAGGATTCTTTTCTCTATGACATGTCATTGAGTGTCTGTCTTATGCTTCTTCAATACAATCTTGTAATAAAGGAACTTGTTGGGTTGTTGATTCTACATTAGAAACCTCACTCCCCTTCTTCATCTTGCTTTCTTTTGCCTTTCCCCAAATAACAGCATAGAACCCAACCACAAGTACCACTGCACCAGCCACACTGCAAGAAAATCGAATTTGTCATTCTCCATGTAAGGCCAAGATACAAGAAACAACTAATGATCTTGTAATGTGCAGATAAGAAAAGTTTCGGGTTATACCTTCCGAAATAGAGAACTTCATGGAAAAAGACAACAGCAATGCCAACAGATATAACGATTGTCAATGGATTGAATAGAGAAACGAAAAGTGGGCCTGTCCTAGAAAGGCACCACGACATCATGTAGAGTCGAAGTGTAATGTTCACGATTCCCTGCATTGAAGTTAACAAGAGCATGAGCATATAGTTTTCATGTAGTAAATAATTGCAAGTTCTAACGCTTATCTTACCGCATATAATACAGCAACCAAACCCATCTCTGCTTGAAGTTTCCAAGCCGTTAAATTTTTTTCAGCAATCAGTGCAACCACAGTAGATTGTGTGGTCACAAAGAGGCAATAAATAGCGACTATGATCATCTCCGCAGGGTATATCTTGAGAATTAAAGTCTGCAATTAATGATGTAAAGATCATGTGATTTACAGTTTCTTTTCTTTGAGGTGCACATTTTCTTGTTAACAATTCAAGAATCACACCTGAACGATAGACCATGCAGCAGTCGACAAACCAGCAGTTGCAAGCAGACATCCTCCGAGGATCCAATTTTGTTGTGACGACGAAACAAGTCCAGAAGAACCCAAGTTTAGTGCCTTATTCATGATTGCTGGTCCCTTATAAAGAGTCACAATAGATGCCCCAGCAATCGAAACAAGAGTTCCTATTGACTTTGATATGTCACTTGATCTTTTCAAATTTAATTTTTCCATCCTACACAGAATCCAGTTGTGAATTGACATAGGTTTATAGGCGAAGAATAAGATAAAGGTTCAATTTTTTAACTTCTATTTTAGGTCACCATTCTTTCTAATAGTTGTAAAACATAGTCTAGTTATTCAAATATGATCTGGGATTTCAGCAGAAGTGAATATCAGATTAACTTTTAATAGAACATTATTGTTGAAGTTCTTCCAATTGTGTTACCATGCCAATTCACAGTGATATCAAGAAACTGAGTCATCTTGACAAAGATTTTCGACAAGTGATGCAAATTAGGATCCAACAAACTAGTTAAGGTTTAAAGAAAGTAAATTTGATCTGAAATGGCAAGATTGGGAAGAACCTGAAAATGATGGCAAGTATGTAAGTAAAACCTGGAACAAGATTCAACAGTTCTGTTCCAAGCGTTGGAGAACTCATCTTTATGCCAGCATAGCTACCAATGTCTGCTAAGCAACTGATACAAAATCAATACCACGCATAAACAATCAGATCAAATCAAGAAAACATAAAAAATCTATTTTTTACTAACCCAAAGGAAGCAAGCAAGAAAATCCTGCAGAAAATTGGGAAGGTGAGAGGAGGCCGCTTTGACCTGCCAAGATTCAAACAAACAAAACATCAAACAGTTGGTGAGCAATAACCACAAGAACATTGATTTTCAGATCAAATCAATTTAAAAGCAGCAACCTGTGGAAGAGAAAGCCACAAGGAAAAAGAACAAGGGTGGCTAAGGCATGAGAATAGACAGATAAAATGAAGAAGCTAGTGCCATTGGACATAGCCATTTTACTTATAATCATATTGATTGCTAAAGCTGTCACTGCCAACACCATCACCATGAATGGCAGTGAGTTCTTCATCCATGATAACACACCCCTCAAACCTGTCCCTCCCATCCCTTAAAGTGTGCGTTCTGTCTGAAATTAGAATTCAGGCAATATCTTCTCAAGGCAACATGAAATACTGGGTTTGGTCTCTTTGAATCTAATCATATTTTTGTTCATCGTGTGGAGCAGAATATGATGGTGGCTACCTCGAACTTCCTCATTAGGACTGTAGGACATAAATCACGTTTCTTTAAGATTGACTTTTTTTCCGAGGTTAGGTGAACCTTTTACATAGAATATGGAGATGGGTAGGAGGCACCCCACCAACTTTATTTTAGGGACTCCAATTTTAATTAAAAAAAATTAGAAAAAAATTAATATCAATTTTATCCTTAAGTTTTGTTCAACTAATTTTGTTTGGTTATTATGGCCGAACGTACTTCTCCGTGTTCGGTCAAGGTGGTCAGACGTACTTCTATATGTTCGGTCATGATAGCCGAACACTTTTCTATGTGTTCGGCCAATCGGGGCCGAACGAAACTGCTTGAGTTCAATCATTTTTTTACATTTTTTCCTATGATTTTCATACATTTAAGAAATCCATGGAATGTTCGTCATCATGTTGGCATTATATTCTTCAAAAAATTAAAAGATTTAACATAAAAAAACGCAAAAAAATCGATCAAACTCGACCATCTCCGTTCGGCCCTAGTTGGCCGAACATGTTATAGTGTGTTCGGCCAACGCTCTCCTGCGTGTTCGGCCAACCAGGGTCGAATGGAGATGGTCGGGTTTGATCGATATTTGTGCGTTTTTTCGTTCAATTTTTATACGATTTTCATGCATTTAACTAATTCGTGAGATACCCAACATGAATTTTATATTCAATTCCTCAAAAAAATAAAAATTAAAGAAACAACACCAAAGAATAAAAAAAGATGAAAAAAAAGAAAAAAAAATTACAAAAAAAAAAGGATATATGTGTGGAGAGTATTTTAGTCTCTTAATATCTATTTAATTTGTATTTTAAAAAAAAAGGGGTGTCTTTAGAAATTGGTAGGGTGCTTTTAGTCCTCCACTAGTAGTTGTCTCCGTGCGTTGCACGGTTATATAATATGTAGTAAGTATCAATTATTGGATAATATTATGTAACTAAATATAAATATTTTGAAGATATAAAGTATTTAACAATTAAAAAAATATGAATTTACTGAACTATATATTAAATATTAAACAGAGTATGTAGAATATTTAGTTATTAAAAAGATAAAATTTACATAACTATATATTACCTTATATACTTATATTTTTTAATATTAAAGAAATGATAAATATGTGATAATTATCAATTACTTGATTACAAAATGTAATCAATTATATGCACACCGAATATTAGAGTATAATTAGAAAATTAAAATTTAAATAACTATACTTATATTACTTTCATTTTACATATGATTGTATTCATTAATTTCAAACAATTGGATTAGAAATAAAACAAAAAAATATAATTATAACTCAATAAATTGATTGAGAAGTCTATAAATTAATCTAAATATAGAACAAAGAGCCATATAAAAATAGAAACAAAACCATAAATAATTATTTTCATTGATTAGTTTGAAGAAATAAAACAATATATATATTAGTGTGCTAATATGAAAAAGAAGATTTTCTATAATAAATTTCCTATTAAAATTGTATACGACAAAAACTTGTGCCATAATTGCACCAGAGAGAGAGAGAAAAAAAAGATATTCATGATGTGACATTTTTTAGAGGGAAAATGATAAAATATAAATATTTCCAACTTTTTTGCTTTTATATAAGTATAGATATGGAGATTCACATTTTATTTTAATTTTTCACGGGTGAATAGTGATAAAAGAATTTGATAGTGAGTAGTTGGGAAAAATGAGTGTAGTTCGATTTGAAAATAATGATAATGATTGAAGCTGGTGTGGCATGTTGTTTGAAAGTAGCTATTATATGTTTCATACAATTAATAAGCATTTCTTTTTAGGACAAAACTATGCATATAAACTCATTAGATTTTTATTTAAATTAAATAGATTCCTAACTTAATTTTCATATTAAACTTCAAGACTTTGTCGCCAAAATATGTGCCAAGTTAAACATAATATCTTAATGGGCCTTACCAAAGAATGGGCCATTAAGTGACATGCATCCAATTGTTAAAATTGTGATTCTTTAGGGGGCAAAAATCATGGTCAATTGGATGCATGTCACTTAATGGCCCATTCTTTGGTAAGGCCCATTAAGAAGATCTGGCCCATTAAGTAGTGTCAAAATAAGCCACAAAGGAAGTGGGACCCCGCCCAATAGCCCACTACGTAAAGCTGCAGTGGCCTAACTTGATAAACATCCCCATTTGAATTTGAACCACAATTGTCAAATCTAAAAATGTTAAAACCTCAATTGTACCTCATAACAATCATGTGACATCAAATCCTAATATGCAATAAAAGGAATATTAGAGACATAACCACGTTCACATTAGAAAACAACAAAAATTTTACCAACCATCACCAACTAGCATGACATGTCTAATCCATCATCAAAGTTCAGAATGTTGTATCATGAAAACGGAGAATTTTAATTGAAATTATTAGAATTAAATAAGTCAAAAGGAATTTAAAAAAAAAAAAAAAGGGAAAAGGAGAGAACAAAGAGCATCTAAAAACCATTCCTTCATCATGTGCATTATCATCTGTAAAGAGGTACTGAGATTAAGCAAAGGGTACAGATGGTGATGGTGGTGGTGGTGAATGAAGTGACATTGTTGGGGACATCTTGAGAGTGTGCAAAATATGATAATTTTTTGGAGTTGGTAGTTTGGGGAGAATATGCAAGAAAAAAACATTATCATAAACAATAATACTTCCTTTTTTGAGTCTTTCAATACAAGTCACATCTACTACTTCATTTCACATCACCAAAAAAAAAACATTCTTGATATATAAATCCAACTTGCTAGCTAATATTGTAATTATTTTCTTCTTGCCTTACATGATATTATAAGTGGCGTTAAAAATAAACTATTCTCTTCGCAAATACTAATATTTGTTTACGTTTAACTATTTGCATCCATTAAGAGTGGTCAGTTTATCGGTTTTTAAATAAATATTAGCGAAATGATAAATAATATACCGATATAAGATTTACAAAACCAAAAGAGTACGTACTATAAAGACAAATGCACACCCTATAAGAATAGTCATAGTATCCTAACGAAATATTTCCAATCTCAAGAGATAATAAATAATATATTTTATTTAGTATTTTGAAAGGTGAATAATAATTGAAATCGGTTGGTAAATAATTACATTTCATATCTATTTTTCTACCATTAATGATAGTTTTGTTATGTTTCTATCGCAAATCAAGAAAATAGAGAAAATGATCATTTTGAAGAAAGAAAAAAAATCAGTTTTTTATTTGAACAATCTTATCATATAACCCTATAAAATAAACATATTGTGTGAGACAAAGTCTTGTGTGAGACCGTCTCACCGTGAGACGGATTAAAAGTATTACATAATATATACAAAAGTATTACATGATACACAAAAGTATTACCTAATATAAGTATCATGTAATATTTTTATGTGTATCATGTAATACTTTTAATCCGTGTTACGGTGAGACGGTCTCACACAAGACCTACTCATTGTGTAAATTCCGACAGTTCGTTGTTTCTATTTTTTTTTCTTAATCAAAAGGACAATTTTGTCAATTTCTCTGATTTGTGGTAGAAAGTTGATAACAAAGTATTTTACTATTTGATTTTTTCGTATTTGAGGGTATTTTCACCGCAGTATATTGTGGTGAATTAAGTAATCTTAGTCATACAAATATCTCTCTCTACGTGTCATGATAGAAAGGAAAAGGAGAGGGGCAGTTTGAGTGAGACTGATCCAATAAATGTCTCTATAATTCAAACCCCACATATCTCACTCACTAAGCTTATTAGATAGATGCCTATTCCATCCCTCTATCATTGCCTGTCTTTTTCATTACTCTCTTCTCTATACACCCACCCCCACACTCATCCTTTTTTCTTCTTTTTTTTTGGCTACAACAACTCTCTCCTTTAATTAGATTTTGGAATGATTAATTAATGACATTAGGGTCTAATCATTTAACTAATACATAATATATCCTTAAAATGGCTTTTTATAAGCTTCACACCACATCTCCTTTTTGTTTTTAGTACATTATTATAATTTACAAAGGAAAATTTTTATATAATTATTCCACGAATTTTATTTGATGAGACAAATCAATCTAAAAACGAAGACTGACTCGTAAAAATGAATTTGGGTTGTACGTAAATGGACTGCATCTCGTAAAATTATAATCATGAGATGATCTCATACTGATTTTTATGTTATTTAAATAGTGCATATGTATATCTTACCTTAGAAGATCCATACTAAAAAGGTCATGACAATCATGTGATGAAGAATGATGTGGCTAGCTAACTTGCTTTTAACAATCTCTAATCTCCAGTCAATACAAAGATTTACAACTTTTTAATGTAGCAATCATGAAGATTAACGAATGATTATGTGCTAAAAGTGAAACAAATTAAGAGGCATGACCAAAAAGATATCATTAAGTTCTTGTAATCATATTCTTCTTTTTTAAGATATCATTAACATTTGTACTAATCTCTATTTATGATATCTTATGTAAATTGCGTGTTAATTCCTTTCACAAAATTAAATTTGTAAAATGAAATAATGATAATTACTATTTTGACCTCTCTTTCTTTTTTCCATAGTCTTGTTTCCCCTCAACACTACCAATATGATGAATTGTACAAATTATAAAATGTAGATTTCATTTCTCACTCATCGGCCCTTTGCGGTGTGTATCCATCCATGTGTGAGATTCTACCAATAATTGTTAGGTAAAGCAGGTACATCACGTACAAGTTTAGACCGAGTAAAACTGGACTAAGATATTATATCAAGGTAAATATATTTAATAAAATATTCATTATTTATATACCAATAACTCATATTAAAAAAACACGTCAAAAAGGATGATACTATGATTTTTGGTCCTCTATATAACTAATTTTATTGCTATTTAAGTTGTTAAAAATTTCGTATTAATTTAATCCAATCTGTCTAATGAAATCGAAAGTAAGTTTTGTCTCTAACTCTACTTAAACAAGTGTAGTATGTCTAACATCACTTAAAAGACCACAATTTTTCTTTCCAATTTTTTTTTTTTTTTCTAAAACAACATTTATTTTGAAATGCGTTTCTACGTTGAATTAAGAAACCCAACCCAATATCGAGGATTGATATGAAAAGTGGTTAGGCGTGTATGTGTGTATATTTGATAGGGCAGACATGCATGGCATACAGCTACTTCATCATTGGCTTTGAAGTTCTCCTTTGACAAATAGCTAGTCACCCATGCTATAATTCTAACTATCTTAGCTTAGTGCCATAATTGCTTTATTCCATATCCTGACCTACAATACAATTGCTTTTTTGTTGTTCAAGTTGCTCTCTTTAGAGATGATGGAGATGAATTTATTTAGATATTGACTAATAGATTATGGATTCCAGAAATTAGGAATGACATGTATTGGGGGCACAACCCAACGTGTGTTTCTATTTTGCTAGTGGGTTACAACCTTCACCAATAATTCACTAACTATATAATATGATAGTAAACTATTATATAATAACTAATTTCACAAAAGATTTTTAAGCATCAATTCTAACACATCTAGCTACAACAAATGTAGATTACTCACAAGAGATGCATTTGTCTTACACAAAAGTAATTTCTTTTTAAAATAAGTATCAAATCATTTTGAAGCTGCAAATGCAAATATTCCTTAGAACATCTTCAATTGCTTACCAAAAAATACATCTGTATATATAAAAAGAGGGTTTGAATCTCTCAAATTGTGTCACATGTGTTTTCCAAATGAACATTGGGCTAACATTTGGCGCTTTAAAATGTTGACACATAAGCAAATAGATTATATGTTACATTTTCTTAAATGTCATTCAATTTCTAAAAAATATTTTATTTATGAAATATCAAAAAATTAATACCAATTAAATACATACCCCACTACTCTACACAAAATAAGTGCTTAGAAAAAACTAAATATGTAAGTTGTATTGACTTTTTCTATATGAAATATTTAGTTCCAAACTTTAATAATTATTTTTGTCCAACATTTCAAATTGAAAAAAAAAAAAAAAAATTAAACAACAATGCTCTTACAAAAGTAATGACATTAACAAAAAAAATAGATGTTAAAAAAAACCTTAAAATATGTTTACATTGGGTCGTAGATGGATTTGCAAGTTTGAAAGTGGATCATATCGGGAATTGTAGAAAAATTAGATGATGTTCTATTATTTTACAAATGATGTTTACAAATGAAATCATTATGTAAACCTAATAAAAAGAGCACTCAGAGGCAAAATCAGAACAAAACGGATGTCTTCGAACGATAAAAATGAGATTTATTCTATACTTTTTAAAGAAAGATATGAAAATATCTAATCCAACAGTTAAAACACCTATAAATAACTAGCTATTAACAATTTTGTGCTAAAGATCAAATGAAAAAAAATTAAAAACTAAAAACAATGAAAAAGATTATTTTAAGGATATAGAAAAAAATATCATACATATAAATTAACAAACACATATGAAATAATAATACTTATAAAATAAAAATTAAATAAATGTTAAATAAAGCTCGTGCATCGCATCTAGTTTAATAAACTTTGAAGAGAACCATATACCATGATTCATTCCCACGATGAAACCGTTGTCATTTTTCCAGGAATCAGAGCAAATATTATGTATGCATGACATATGACTTTACTCACAATTCAACTTGGAATTATATTTAGTGTGAAATTCTTCTCATTACAAAATTAAAGCAATATTTTCACTCTTTTTGCAACTCTAGAGTGAATATCTTTATGCTAATATTTATTTTGAGTAATTACGATTTCTCACCAATTGTTTTCCACCGAGATCGATTACGTACCTTTTCTATTTAAAAAATATATATATTACTTGAAGTTATCAAATTCTTAAATCATAGGGATAGTTTTTTTTATATGTAATATATATATATACACACACACAACCTAGCATGAGCACTTTTGGATTTGACTTGGACCATTCAAATTTTGAATACCTTAAATCCAATCCATATTTGTTTTGAAATTTATAAAATTCTACAATCCTATCCTACTTTTACTATTTTTTTTCTACAATTTTCAATAAAATGTACTTTCTCTATAATTCTTGACAAACAAAATCCATTTTTTTAATTATTAATATAAAAATGACATATTAATTATAATTATATCCCACAAAATCTTAAAAAACACAGAATTTCCAAAATCTAGATTCATAAAATCCTTCTAAATCTTATATTCAAACTTATCAAAACAACCTTAAATTCAAAACAAATAGTAATAGTTTTTTTATACTTTTTCTTTATTATATAAATTAAGCCTAGCGTGTTAGAATTTAAGAAGGGCGACAATATTTAATGCGAAAGGCAATTTCTGAATTTGGAAGGTTAAAAAATATAGAGAGGCGTATTGGGAATTGTAGATTTTATTCAATATTGCAAATTACTTAGATTTTAGGAGATTTTAATTTATCACCCCAAGAAAAATAACACTGAATTTTATATTAACTATTTCCTCCACATGATACCCTTTAATTTCCACCTATTAAAGTACATCCCATCTCCAAAGCTTCACCCCAGCACCCCTTCCCTTTTATGTGGGTAAAATTAAAATGATTTTAGAAACTGGTAAAATTAATGGTGTAAAAATGAAAATAATCAAAATTATTTGAATTTTTTTTTATTAAATTTCAAATTAGTTTCTGCCTTTTTGGTCTGATTTGAGTGTGAAAGGAATCAAGGATCATTGTCATGGTGTAAATAGAGTTGCATACATATATAATTTGAGAAATTAGAATATTATTTTATCCAATATCCAATTAGAAAGAGGCAAAAGCTAGAAAATAATAATTATGGAACATTCTGAAATGATATTAAAAAACTTGTGATAGTATCGAAGATGTCAGATCATCATCATTAATTAATTTTAGGGAGAATTGTACCGGAAATCAAGGGAAAGACCGATATCTGTCTCCTATATGGTAGCCTCGATCGACCTTATTCTTCACATTTTATTTTTTATTTTATTTCCCTGTTTCCCTTTTATAATAGTACCATTCACTTTTTAATTTTTTTTAAAAAATAAATTAAAAGATTGTGATACAAATAAATGGAAAGATGAGTATTAGTTATTCAAATTACAAGTTTTAATTTTGACCAATCAGTTTAATCATGCAAGCTAGACATTGCATATGTTATTAACGCTCACTTATTCTCGTCCATTTATTTCTCTTTTGAACTCATTTAATCACATTTATCTTGCTGATCACTTGGTCAATTACATATTGATGATTCCTAAATAAATCAATTACATTTTTAATATTTTAAATTTTTATAGATGCGAAAATGTATAGAAAATTCAAACAAAACATAATACAATAAAAAATTTAAATGGTGCTCAATGGAAAAAAAGAAAAAAGAAAAAAAAAAAAAAAAGGGACATGCGAGCACCACCATCGCAAAGGTTGGACTCAAAATGACACAAGATTTCTTAGAAAGGGGGAAAACACTCTACAGACAAAACAATTACCTAATAAATCGTCTGTTTATTAAAACAAACTCATTAAAATGAATTTTAGAAAGAATAGTTCATTAATATGTGTCTTGTACCGATGTATTAAATATCTAATATACTCCATCTATTAATTTTACACTAGTAGTTGTCCCCGTGGATTGCACGATTTGTTATATAATATGTAGTAAATATCAACTATTTAATAATACAGTTTAACTAATTATAAATATTTTGAATATATAAAATATTTAACAATTAAAAAATATGAATTTACTTAACTATATATATATATATATATATATATATATATTAAATATCTATCTAATTCATAATAATCTTAATTATTATATATCCAATTGGACAATCTGTAATTAATAACACTAAAAGTATCAATTATGAATTTCAAATTAAACTCAATTACTTAAATTAAAGATATATATATATATATGTATATCTTATATATATTAGAAACAATACACAAAAAATGGAAATTTTACTTAAGAACTTGATGCAAACAATGTCAATCATGTATTTTCAACCTTCATTTTAAAATAAATTGAATTATAAAAAATGACATTTTTAATATCTCTTAACATTTATACTTGAACACTTAATAATATTTTTATCATTAAAATATATCGATAAAGGATATTAATATTTTCCGTATAATGTTGATGGTATTATATATTTGAATATACAAATATTAATCTAAAAAATATTTAGAATGACATATAATTCCATACTACACACACACACACACATATATATATATATATATATATATATATATTTCTTTAACAATTTTACATTTATTTATATTAAATATGATGTTACATATCCCTAAGTAAATTAATATTTGTTATTAAATTTATTTTTGAAAAATATCTATTATTGGGATTTATGAAATTATATTCAATAAAAATTAATTTAATTAAGACCAAGAAAATATAAATGAACTAATAAAATAATTATAATATTAAATCAAATGGACCAATTATATAAATTGAAAAATCTATACAATATTACAAATCCTAATACAATTAATTCATTTATGAAAAAGCCTATTCATTTAATGGTCATGATATATGAATCATCTTACAAAAAAAACATGTTATTATTATTTATAAAACTCAGACTCCAAAATAATTTGTAAGATGAAGCAAGAATCTTCATAACATGAGTTTATAATAATCTTAATTATTTTATAAAACCCAAAATCATCTTACAAAATGATTTTCCAAGAATTATCCATTGTGGATTATGAAGCAACAATCTTAATAAATTTAGTACATGGGAAAATAATTAAAATGCAAAATACAAAAAAAAATAAAAATTGATGTAACATTTTTAGGAGGGAAAATGATAAAATTGTAAATATTACCAACTTCCTTGCTTTTTATATAAGTATAGATTCTATAATTTCAAAAGGTGAGATCATAACACATCACGGTGGACATATTAAAAATTGCTTAAGAGGGACATAGAAAAATGCATAAGTCTGATATCACTTCATATATAGCGCGTGAATTGGTATTTGTCATAATTAATAATAGTATATGCGAAGTTGTAATTATATCTTTATATAGAATGACTTCAAAAATTATGATGGTAAGTTTGTTCATTTAATTTGGTATTTATTATTAGAGTAAAAAATAATTATATTGGGAAAAAAAAAAAAAGAGAGAGAGAGAGAGAGAGAGAGAGACAAGTAAGATTGAAAAGGATGGGAAGGGCAGAGATTCCACTTAATTGGTTAATGGAGGAAAGGGATGGGGCATTCCCTTCCCACACTTTGTTATCTTGACCAAAGACTATACCCTCCCACTCTTCTATGCCCAACCCCACCTTATTTCTATATATCATTTATCTCTTTTTTTATATATACATACTTAAATGAAAATAAATAGAAGAAAATCGACTGAAAATCTAAATTATAGAGAGAAATTTTAGAATACATACAAAATCCAACATCACAAGAACCATCACTATCCATGAATAAAAAAACAATATAATAAATGAAAACTTGGATCTCATTCGTTTCCAACCCCAAACACACTTCATTTTCTTACATCATTTCCTCAGATTTTGTCCCAATTCCACTGCTTCTGCAGCCGCACATTGCATACATACATACATGCACTAAATAATATTGCCTTGCCTTGCCTTGTACATATCTCAACAATACTTTCAACAATTCTTCATCATCATATAACAAAAACCCTACTCTCTCTCTCAGAAGCCAAATTAAGAGAGATAATAGTAATAATAGAGAGGATGACTAGAATAGTGTCACCATAAAGAAAATAAAATGAGTGGAGATTGTTTAATATTAAAATATTAAATCTCAATGATGAGAGTGCTTACATAAGTTTTCACCGCAGCATAAACCGTACATAAATGTTGCTAGTGAATGGTCAAAAAAGGGTTCTTATTAATGGGTTCTGTCAAAAAACTTGCTTGTTTTGTCAGCTGGTGGATATGACCATATACACCTTTCTTTCTTTCTTTCTTTGCCCATATGATATGTTGTTTCTCACACTCATAAATAAGCAATAACATATTACTTAATTAATATATATACTTATTTAAGTATCACATTCGGTAAAAAAAATAGTCTCTTGATACTTATAATTATCACATTTTGTATATATATATACATACATGTATCTATATCTATAACTGATCAGCTGTTATAATCAAGCAGCAGTATGTAGGAAAAAAACAGTAGAAGTTACCAAGACTCAGAAAAAGTACACTGAGGAATTCGACCACTCTTTATTAAAACTGTGATATGTTTGTACACACGATGGGTCAGTGATTGAGAGTGATGTATAAACTGTTCAAAAGTACTCACCACACTACTTATATATCCTTTTCTATACTACGTAATTAAGACATCGTCTATTTTCATGATTTTATTATTCATTATTAATTAAGTAACCATTTTTTAATTAATGTGATGAAAAAATAAATTATTTTAATTTGTAATTAACTAAAACAGTGTTCATCAGGAGTTAGGTGGCAAGGAAGTTGGATTGGTCAACAAAAGAAAGATTTTTAATGAGAAAGAGGCAACATCACGTGATTTTTTCTGCTTAATTTCTTTAGCCATAGATACTTGTATAATGCATATAGATACAGCCAGCATTGATTAGCTATATTAGAGTGCATACACACTCTGAGTTTGACTTGTTTTGGCAAAATATGTAGGTTTGGCTTAGCTGCTCTAAATTCTGACACAGTGCAACTTAATCAACATGCCTCATTTTTCATTTTTCTTTAATAATAAATAAATATCTGGGCTTCATCGGAATATATATATAGTCGAATCAGGATCCTCTATATTATTCATTACATGTTTTTAATGTAGTATGTGACATATTGGTGAAAGTGATCAATATTGTAAGTGGGCTAAAATAATGGGACTTTATTATTTTAGTATAAAGATGGGCTAATTTAGTATAACTAGTACTGCAAGGAACAGTATTAATTAGGTACTCAGGATATATATTAATCAACTAGTACTTATCTCAATCAATGAATTCAGCAGTGAACTGGTAATGATTTATATAATAAGGCAAAAACCCTTCTTTTTTTATTAAAAAAAAGGGAGTAAATTAAAATAAATAATGAGTGGTAATGTGTCAGAAAATGGTAGGAAAAAAAAGGTGTAGAAAGACATGGGGCTTACAAAAAAATGGAGGCAGAGGATCTACTCATTATGTGTGTGGAATTATAATTCTGAAAACTCATAATTGAGTATTGGAGGATGAAAAGCATAGGACTATAGGTTAGTTTTGAATGGGGCTTTGAAAAAACACTACTGTGGGAATACTAGACAGCCAAAAGTGTGGGCCTCTTTTAAATCATTTTGGTTATTTTATTTATTTTATTTTTTATAATGAGAGAGAGAGAGAGATGTGTATAAATGAGGGATTCCATGGATGGTGGCCTTATATAAAGAGAGTAAAGAGATGTTGGGGTTTTACTTCTTTAGAAATTGGTTGAAGATAGGGAAAGAAGAGTGAGAGAGACTCTATTATCATCTCAACTCTGCAAGAAAAGAAAAAAAAGAAAAAAGAAAATTAGGAATGGAAGAACAGCTCAACTCTCTAGCTGTCACTCATCTTCTTCAACACACACTGAGAAGCCTCTGCATTCATGAGAATTCTCAATGGGTTTATGCTGTTTTTTGGAGGATTTTGCCAAGAAATTATCCACCTCCCAAGTACTATCTTTATACTAATTTATCATTTTACATTCATCACCTATAATACTTATAATATACCTGGTCCAATTTTTTTTTTTTTTTATTTAAATTTCTCTGATGTTAATTAATGTTACAACATATATAATTATCTAATTTTCATTTTTTTGTGATGATAGGTGGGATAGCCAAGGAGGAGTATATGACAGGTCAAGAGGAGTGAGGAGAAACTGGTATGCTTTTAGGGTACTCCAAATAATATCCAAAATTTTTTTTTTTTTTTTTTAAATATTAAATCTTGATATTTTTTCTTAGGATTTTGGTTTGGGAAGATGGTTTCTGCAATTTTGCAGCTTCATCAGCAGAGATCAACGCCGGAGAATGTTCGGGTTCATCGGTATATGGCAACTCATGTGAGTATCAACACTATCAAGGCCTTCAACCTGAGCTCTTCTTCAAAATGTCCCATGAAATCTACAATTATGGTGAAGGGTAACAAGAAATTCATTATATATTGTTCATTAATTTTCAGTTTCTTGATTTGGTGAAGAATTGAGTATATAATTGGGTTTTGTTTGTAATGATGATCAGTTTGATTGGAAAAGTGGCAGCTGATCACAGCCACAAATGGATCCACAAAGAACCAAATGAGCAAGAAATCAACTTCTTATCTGCATGGCATAACTCAGCTGACTCAGTAAGTAGTGCCAAGTTTAAGATATATATTAATTATCCATTTCATTCAGTAATTAATCATTGTTATTATCAATGAAAACAAACAGCACCCCAGGACTTGGGAAGCCCAGTTTCAGTCTGGTATAAAGGTACTATTCACCACCCAATAGAATCACTATAATAACTTTCTCAAAACACATACACTTTCAATTTTTATTGCAGACTATTGCCTTGATTGCTGTTAGAGAAGGTGTCATTCAATTAGGAGCTGTCAACAAGGTTCTTATAATTACCCATCTCTCTCTTAGACACACACACACACACTCTTAATTCTTATCTAATAGTAATAAATTCTTGATTAAAAAAAAAGGTTATAGAGGACTTGAGCTATGTAGTGCTACTAAGAAAGAAGTTGAGCTACATAGAAAGCATCCCAGGGGTATTATTGCCACATCCATCATCAGCAGCATACCCTTTCAAGATAGATGCATATGGGCCTGAAGCTTGGCATAACAATTTTGCACCTCCAAATGAGCAATACTATGACCATTTTGCCCCTCATCATCATCATCATCATCACCATCACCACCCCATGAAAATAGCCCCATCAATGAGCAGCCTGGAAGCCCTCCTCTCCAAGCTACCCTCGGTCGTGCCAGCCTCGTCTGAAGCTCAAAATCCGTACATTTCATCGACCAATCGGGCCATGGAGCTCGAGAAAGTGGCTAAGGAAGAGTATGAAGATCACGATGGTGGTCAGACCAGTGGCTCAGTGCAGCCTTACCACCATTTTAGTTATCACCATGATTTGAATGTAAGTAGCAGCATCAACAATAACGGATGTTGATTCATTAATTAATCATATCTTCATCCTATGTTTGTAGAATTATTATTAATATTATTAGTTGTTTGTTTTGCTGCCATTGTATGTAGGCGCTTCAGTTTATGATTAATTGTTTGATGAGTACTATATAATTAAGCTTGTTTTCATTATGTTTTTAGATTCAGAATAAGAGAAGAGAGTGAATGAATCTGCAGATTTTAACATCATCTTTTTACTGCTTTTAATTACTACTATTGCTGTGAAATTCTTACACCACACACATGAGTTACGTCAGAAATTTACATAATAAAATGTAACCACGATATTTTAGGTGGGTAAATAGGGCTTTTTTTTTACTATTATGTATATTCCAAACGCTTGTCTGTTTTGCCTATACTCAAGTATGGCAACTATATGTGTATATTAATAATAAATAAGGCTGTTTATGGATTTAGGAGGTTGTCCAACTTTTCCTGTATCTTTTTCCATTCAAACTAGTGAATGGAATAGTGTCCTTGACAGAAATAGATATTTGCATAGAAATTACAGAAAAAATATATAAATTGTTAGAATAGGGTTCAAATCACTATGGAAATGCTCACTGGGGCTAATCCACCCAACAGTAATTAATCCAAATTAATAAATGCCCTGGTTGGGAATTGAATATATATATATATAAAGCTAAAGGAAGAGGTTTAATCTGGTTGGACATAGATTTTGTTGGATAGCTCATTTTTAGCCAACTCTCATAAGAAAATATTATATTTTGTTATTTTAGTACCTTTTGTCAATTATACACTTAATATGAAATATGATAATATAACTTACATTTTGATGGTGCAGTTTACAAAATTAATAAAATGACATGCATGACTATATTGGTACAAAATAGAGTGGTGCAACCTGAGAATATGAATGGTTGATGTAATTGGAGCGGATCAATTTTGCTGGTATGGGAAAAAGGTAGTACGAGCAAAAGGGTATAAATGTTCAAATTTAATTAGAAAGAAAATAAAATTAAGTTTTCAAAAATGATATTTTTTCAGGAAAAAAAAAAGTGCTTAATAAAGATTTTGGTAGACATTTTTATCTGATTGGTTTCAAGAATCGTTTGATCGACTCATAAAATATTGACAAATTATCATATTTTCAATTCGATTCATTCACAATGTATCTTGTCAGTTAATTCCAACATAATTAACACATGTCAAGGACTCAAGATAGTAGACATCCATTTTATAATATGGAAATAAAAGATAAAATATCCTGATTTACAAAATATAAGAATTCTCGGCATTTTTTTCAGCACGAACCAAATATTTGGACATGATAACCTTAATTAGGTACTGTGAAATTGCATAAATAATAACATTATTTAATTTTTCTACAAATATCTTAAATTTTTAGTTAACTTGTATTCATTGCAAACATGTAAAAATTTTGATAAAATTTTACTTTTGGTCATATAGGACACACGGTCGCGCGTTTTGAATTGGTTTCATAGTCTCTCAAATAAAAAAAATTAATGGCATAAATTGGTCACAGTGTTACAAATTTAGTTTTTTTTAGGGTTATTTTAAAATGATTTCAATACTTGCACTATTGATTTCAAAGGGAAAATTAAATGTAGAATTGGTCCCACGATTTCGAATTGAATAAGTTTTTGTTGCACTTTAGTCATGACTCCAGCACATATGTAAAAGTCAAATTTCATTAGTCTTTTATTGCTCTCTTACATATGTGGAATAGCTTTTTCGAAGAAAAAATGGTATATAAAAACGGGTAGAGGTTCCTATCCAACGTTTTAAACAGTGATGGGATGCAGTAGAAATACGATAGTGACAATTGATGTTTATATAAACAATCGAGATCAATGACACATTCTGGTGGTTTGCAAGTATGTGATCGAAGCCCTAATCATGTTTCTTGTGCATTCATTCTTCATTACATCTTGCCATTTCCCTAATCATCATGGAATGTTATATATTTGTGCATCTTTATTTAATTTAGAGACACAACATTTTGTCTGTTTTAAATTCAACACCCGAGCTTCTGATCATAAGAATGCCTGTGTTATGTGGCAGAATTTGAGAGTGAAAATTTTGAAAGTGAATCTTATTTCATTCAAAATAAAAATAAAAATTAAATTAAATCCATTGCAATAGTTATCTGTATCAATGTCAAGGATATTCAAACATCCCAAGGTCGGCCATGAACTCAACATCGACAGCACATTGATTCTTGAGAGGTTTGAACAAAGGGAAGGGGACAAAAAAGAACATACTTGAATTCCGGTACCATCGTTTTTTATTTTATTTTATAATCCATATACTCTCATTTGTAATTTTTTTTTTTTAAATAATGACCACATATTTACATTTGCGAAAATTGACTCATTGTACTTCAATTTGTATGAAAATGAATGCCAGTGCTTGGTAGCTTATATAAGGAGATGTGCTAAATTTGAATGCAGATAAAGGTAAAGAGACCACAAATAAACTTAATGTTAGCTCATGAAAATGCGTGAATCCAAAATTGAAAGTAAAAGTATTATGTCATCCAAGAAAATTTATTAAAAAAAAAAATTGAAAAAACAGAACCCAGGCATATATTTTTCCCAAAAGAAATGCATCCAATAGCCAGTAAAAGAAAATACAAAAGAGAGGACACAATTGGGGGATCCATTTGATAGTCTATACTACAGAAAAGCATTCCGAATCAAATACAAAATGTTGTATAACAATGACTTTAGTCAACTTTAAAAATCTAAACTCACTCAGCAGCAAGGGAAAATCGACAAGATGGCTCCTGTATATATGCGCCTCTAAGGCAAAATATGATTCAACAATTGCTTCAAAAGAACATTCCTTGTGATAATGTACATAAACTGCCCTTTCAGCAATGAAATGACAAGTAAAGACGGAAATCCAAAACGTGGAGGCTGAAGCCACTCAAAACCACCAAGAGAAGAAACCATAAATTTCACCTGAAACTGCAACTATAGAGGAGATGCTTCTCCATCCCCAGAATGACAAAAACTCGAGTCACATCAATGGCAAGTCACTCTACAAACCGCGGGGGAAGTTGCTTAATTGTCCTTCCTCCAAAACATCTTTGTCATTGGCTTTGTAGTTTATCCTTATCCTCATGACCAAGGATTTCTGAAAATGAGCATATATTTACATGATAAGCCAAAGAACGGTCAACTGGTAACCTAGATGACTAATTGTCAAATGTAACATGCATCATCCACAAACATATTACCAGTGGGAGATTTTAGTCTATTAACTTGTTAAAAAAAAAAATTCTGAGGGTGAGAGAGAGGGGAGGTAGCTGCCCATCCTAATTCCCTGCAATCGCATTCATGGATTTTCTTTTTATGAGAGAATCATGCTATAACTCAATTCATGAGCTTAGGAAAATGAAGACTAATACCGCCCAAGTCACTCGACAATGCCTATATCAAGTCAAATGAATTGCAAGAGAATAAAATGCTTGACCACACAGATTCTTACCTTGCCATGCTGGCTGTTTGTAATTCGTAGCTTCTGTGTGATCGATCCATTACCACATGCCGGAAGTGTACTACCACTGGCTGGATCCAAGTGCAGTTGAAGAAACTGTGCATGGGATACCCAAAATGATATAAAAAAAAAATATGGATAGAAGCCATATCGTTAAAGAACAAAAAATATTAGGTACAATTTTCTGCAAGCCAACACAAAAAGCAACTTGGAAGAGACAGTGCTTCACAACAAGAAAACATCAGATAGCAGCAAGCAATGGAAAATTCATAATTAAAGTTTTTCCTTCTCTTTTCAATTATTCCAAAATTATTGTAAGCATATGTGAAAAGATGCATACACCAATGTTGAGTATTCCAGCTCATGCAAGGACAAAAAAAAAAGGTGAAGTTACTGTGAGTAGATAAAGATCCAGAGTCATCTCTTAATTGCATCAAGAGAAGTCCAGTAAAGATAAAATGAATAACACATTTGGAGTACCTTGGGGACGGCCGCCTGGAATACAAAATTTGAGTAGACATCAGGTGACTTGTTCACAAATTGAGCCTCGATTGATGTAGTCTGTGGATTTCCAGGCTCCTTTGAGAAGTTGAAAGTTATTTTTAACGAGCTGCTCTCAAACGCAACAATTGATGGATAGGTTTGGCCATTGGTTTCTGCAACTAAAAGCAAGAGTGTCAAAGTATGAGGAATGAAATGATTATGACAAGTACATAGACTGATTGGAAGGGTCATACCAGGCACGGATTGGCTGGGTCCAAAACCATCCAACAGATCCATCATTGAAGAACTTGCAATAGGGGAAGAGGATGGTGCTGAAGATACAGAAGGGAATACAATTTTATCCAACATACCCTCTGAACTTTTGTTATCTTGACCAGATGACAATATATCAAGCATGGACGAAGTACTCTGAGTGGTAGTATTTCCAACAGATAAAAGGTCCAGCAAAACGTCTGTTCCGTTCTTTGGGGTCTGAGTAGTTCCTGAGATATTATTTAAGGCAAAACAAACTGCTCAGATTGCATGATTTGCCAAATATATATATTTAGTTTATCTCTGCCCACTAAAAATAGAACCTCCAACTGAAGAGATGCAGATATTAGCACAGGAAACAATCAGAAAATCAATTTAAACACAGTTTTGTTCTCTTTGCAGTACTAATAGTAACCAACAGTAAAACTCTCCGCAATGTGGCTGCTTAAAGAAAACAGGTCAGTTAATACTAGAATTACCTCTTACAAATTATGGATTCAAAGTGCGCAACAGAGGAATACAATAGAGCAGTTTCATTTCTGGCATGTAAGTTTAGGCATGACATGAGTTACGAAAAATGTAAGACAATTGCTAAACATCCTAAAGGATATCCTGAAGAAAAATCAACCTTGTGAAGCTGGAGATAAATCAACCCCCAGAAGATCCTGAAGAAAATCTCCACCAGAAGAACTGGGTGCAGGGGCTTCATCAGAGCTGAGATCAAGTAAATCAACAAGAGGGGCTGAAGAGGGTTTAACAACACCATTTGGCATTTTTGGCAGAGCTCCTTGGGAAGTCGAAACAGCAGCTGGCATGGAACCAGCCCTTCTCCCACTGTAAGTTGCCTCATCTAGCACTGGCATTTTTTCAACCAATGCAGACCTAAATGAAAGTAGACAGCATCCTCTTAGAAGTTAGAGCCGTCTTATAGAGAAGAAAGAAAAGAATGTACAAATTTATAAATCAAGGTTCAATGCCATGCATTTGTACCTAATTTTCTCGTGCTTCTCAATAATAGAGGTAAACTCGATGGCTCTTTGTTGCAGCTCAAGCACAAGGCTTCCCTTTTGGTGAAGGATGATGTCATTTATTTTCCTGTATAAGAAGAAAAATGATTCTGAAAAAGGTAATTAAATGTGAAAAAAATTGGATGCTAGTTATTAATAACTAAGAATAAGTACATGAAGCGAAAACTGTTACCACACTATAGAAGCAAAATGATATTCAAAATCATTATATAAGGTAAATCATGAGAGATGCATGCCCGTAGAAGGAAGCAAATATTTGGCATACATGTGTTTACATTTTAATCACTGTTCACCATATAAGCTTGCAATTGCAACCCTGAGATAATATGTAGAGAAGTAATCACAACATACTTTGCACAGGTAGGATAACGGCTTGATAGCTTTAACAATGCAATCAAACACATAGCTCGAGTTGTGAGATCCAAAGGATGACGTCCAATTGCAGATTCTACTACATCCACAGCATCTCCCTCAGTTACCTACTCAGACAACAAAGTTATCAAAGATATCCAGGAAAATGAAGACTTTGCAGGCACAAATCATGAGTTTGATGATACTGATGATTATGATCAAAATGACACAGATATATAGCCATATACCATATACTATCCTGCCCAAAACCAAGAGGTACACTAAATAATCATGATTCATTTGAGATCCTTCTCTACTTTATAGTCCAAAAAATAGGTGTCAAAAGGAAATAAAATTAAAAGGCATTAGCAACCATGACAAAGCGAAACTTTGAACTTGCTCTGAAATATCAAGGCTGAGAGATAACTGCCAGCCTTGAACATTTTCCAAATGAGATAAGAATCTTTTTCTCGAAAGAATACAAATTTCCTCACTGTCAAGGAGGGTTAGCTGAAATGAAACTATAGATTACATGATAGAGGGGATTGATAACTTCACCCTTGCAGCAAGAACTGAAATAATGTTTTTAATCTAATGTACCAAAAGGCTCCACGAATTTTAATTAAAAATAATTTCAGCTCTTGATATCTATTCGACACAGAATACCAACATCCACGGCAAAATTTGTGGACAACTTCATCATCGCAGGTACATCCAATTGGATAAAAAATTGCACAAATTGAGATGACAATATATGGAACTTTTCAAAAATCATGAACTCACAGTTATTGAATCTTCACCATCAAGCATGCCGGTATTACTGACCAACATTTCCCCATATTCTCCAATGCACCAAACAGCAACTCGAACAAGAGTTTCCTGGTTTAAAGATAGCACCAAGTTATGACACTAGAAAACAAATACAAGACAACTTACTGAAATTTCACGGCATTAATGCCACTGCAACCATACCTGTTCACCTGCCGTCTGTACAGCTTTATATAGAGCTCTAACAGTATACCCATGAAGGTTAGAAGCATTTGTAATTACAACGATAAGTGCATGCCAGACATCATCCTTCACAAAATTTCCAGCCTGAAACACAATCACAACAATGAATTATTTCAAGTAAGACAAGAATAAAGATTAAATGGTCATTTCCAGCTCCGCATAGTCTCAGAGATTTTACAATGTTGGAATTACAAAACACTTCAACAAAATGACAGTTGACAATCACCAACAGAAATACTTAGCAATGGATGATGTTTATAAAATTTCAATTGTCCATCTAAAATATAACTTTCTTTTCACTAAAGGCAAATTTGGTAAAGTTATCATCTTAGGCAGTAAACCAAAATAATTGATCAATGAGAAAAGTAGCATGTGAATGCCACAACTGAAATTGTGTACTTAATGCAAAAGTACCACCAACTAGCGAATGAATCTTTTATCTTGCTAGCATATAAACTCACATCTGAATATCAAATACAGATTACCACAGAATCTAGATTTTGTAAAGGCTATGCTCTTGTTTTTTCATTTTTATTATTTTGAAGCTTTGTGAGATAAACACTAGGTACAAGATATACTAGGCAAATATTGCAGATTAGATAGAAGGAAAAGAAGAATCACAAATGATTCCTCAAACTTAATGCATGGATATCTATTCGTGAATCATAAACAAAAATTTCTGCCTTAACAGTCAAAATATAAGGTACACATAGAAGGTCACACGAAATACAAAGTGTACCTCCGACAGAACCTTCACCATCTGATCAATATACCATTTTTTCTCAGGAGAGAACCTGGAGAAACACAAACCAGCTGAATGAAGGCATGAATAACAGCAATAAACTGGAAGATAAATCATAATTTCAAGTTTTATCACGTTATTTATATTGTCAAACACACATATGGCAGTTCGTGCATGTATATGCTGCGAAGAGACATAAACTGAGAAAAATGCAGGGATGAAAGACTAAAATGAGAGCAAACAAGGTTTTTTGCATGAAAATATGTTGCAGTAGATGGGAGAGGGGTCACATGAGCTCACTGGTAAGTAAATTAGAAATAAAATGTTCCTGTTCTCAAATCTATTATTTCGACACAAACCAAGGTATGGTCCCCATCAGACACGGTCAAATTAATCAATAACTAAAATTTCTTCTAGCTTGAAACTGTGACATAAAACTCATATGCAGTTCATACCAAAACATGTTAAAGTCTTGCAGATTTTTGAGTTATTAAAACACGCACAAATTAATATAGCACACATCAATTAGTATAACATAAAATGAAACCTTCTTGATAATCGTAAATAATCAACTTACTTCTCCACAATTGAGCAAATTTTAGCTGTGAGATCTCCCTTGAATTCTGGATCACTTATTTCGAGATAGTCAACAAGCTCCTTGGTCAATGACTTCACATTGCTTTCATTCACCAGTAGATAAACAAGCTCCAGGGCCCTTTTACGGATCGAAGCATCTGCATCCTGGAATACAATAAGCATCCATAAGTAGCTCCCCTATCATCTTATTTAGACCAATCACCAATATCGTTTGAAGGTAGTTGGAAAAAGAGAGTGATGGAACTAAAAAAAAACATAGAGTACTGAGTTTCTAATCAAAACCCCCCCAACCAGAAACCGGAGAAACTACAAAACAATTTCACTGGCACAACAAGATAACAGGTTCATTCTGGAATCATGGGGAAAGGGTTGAAATATTGTAATAAGCATAGTAACAAAGAAATGGGTTGGACTTAAGTCACTTAACTGATTTTATAAGTTAACCTGAGGTATCCCACCTGGAAACCGTAGATATGTACTAAAGAATAAAATCTAGATGAACCAATGTCAATATTAAGGTAATTAGGTGCAAAGTTTTCAGAAATTATTGGTATCATATTTACCACAGTCGAAACCATTAGAAAAGGAGAGATTTTGAAAATTAAACTAAACTTTTTATCAATTTATAGACACATTTTATAAACACGGCAGCATGGTACCTTTACGCATTCTAATATTGTTGCACGATGCCTTTGAACTGCTTGACTATCCAATGCAATAGCTTTCATCAGCATATTCAATGCCACATATCTGGGAAAACAAATTTTGGATTTAACAGGCAGAAAAATAAGAGCCAGAAAAATGAGACTGCGTGCAGGTATGTGCAACTAAGAGAAACCAAAACTCTAATACAGAATGGAAAAGCTATGAAATACTTTACTGGGTTTTGTAAGTAAAAAATAATCTTTAACCATGTAAAATTATCAAAACAAATAGAAAACCTTTCTTTCTAGTTAAAAGCAAAACAGAATTCTGTTAGTCAGTACCTCTATGTGGAATAAAGTAAATCCATGTCCGCCAAAATCGCAACACACAGAACTTAAATTACACATAAGACCAGTTACAAGCTTATATCAAACTATTTCCAAGTAAATCCAAAGATGCTGTATGTCAAAATGCCACCTAAAGGTTCACCATTAAGCTAGAACACATGTAAGCCTGAGAGAACAAGTCACTAGGTTAAGTTTTGTCATAATTTCAAGAACAGACTATGAAGCGAGTAATATACTATGAAATCATACCCTCATTGGTCAAATTAATTGTTTAAATGACACTTAACCTATAAATAAAATGGTTGGATCTCATTGGATATAATTTTTCATCAACAGACTCCAGAAAGATTCTACCTTTATTTGGTGATTTTTTTTTGGGATAGATGTTAACCAAAAATGCATAGTTTCCTTGACCTTTTCATGGTCCAAGGACTTGTCAGTGGGTATTATGTAATGTCCATTTAGCTAGGGAATTAAAAACTTCACAGCTAAATATAAGCCTAATAGGGCTGAGAATCACCATGGGTTAGACCTGAAATTTTGAATTTTGAATCTATAAGATAAAAGTATTAGATTAGACAATATTTTTCTATAGGAGCCATCATGCAGTTTATAAAATTTCAATGCTTCAAAAGCCTAGGACAAAACCTTAAGAAATAGCTACTGTCTCGACGAGCCACAAGATGGTAAACCAAATAAATGAAAAATACCTAATATTGTTGTCACGGCTGGACAAAAACCTTCCCAGAATATTGACTGCAAGTACCCGTAATCCACCATTATCTTCAATACTCATGATTGTAGCAACACATTCATAGAGGATGGCATTGCCTGCATTTTTATTTGACTCAGTCTTGGTCGCCACCTAGAAATCAGGGAAATAAAATAACTGACAATGGGTTATATAGAACACAATATCCTTTTTAAAAGGGAGCACGGGATCAAGAAATTCCGGTGTCAAAAATCATTATTTAAAGCTCCATAGAAGCATCACCATAAAAGCTCTGCAACTGATAAAAGACCAAACTCAATTCTTTCCTCATTCTACTTTTCTTGTTAGAGCAGAATAGTGCATAGACTACTAGCTAACCTGGGCAAGAATATCATTCATAGTATCGCTAGCATCAGCATCTCCTTGGCCCAACACATGCAAAAACTTGAGCAATCTAATATGAAGAAAAGGATCTGAGATTCCAGAAACGTCATACTCAGGCACATAAGCACTGTTTGCAAGATCCTTAAGAACTTTGACCAAGCCATCTATGCATTTCTAGAGAAAAATGAAAAGAAAAGAAAAGAAGATTAAGATCTTTTCAAGTTGGCAAAGTTCTTTATATTTTAGCTTCTAACCTTGTCACCTGAAACACATACAGATCACAAAGTAAAATCACCTTTCTAAAATATTCAAGAGCCTCTGCACTGAGTTTACACATATCTGTACACAGCTGGACGCCAGTTATTAAAACTCCATGGTGCTTTTCTTTAAGCAAGGCAGCAGCAGGGTTTATGAAGTTCTCTGCCAGGTCTGGAACTTTCTTTATTATCCTTATTGTGCATAATGCAGCCTGTATTATCATGCAAAAAATGAGGTCTAGTACAGGGTTGAACGTAATAGATTTCTCATATTTTGATTAAAAGCTAAACAAATATAAATGGTAATGGCAACTAAGCAAATTCTTTACATGTTAAGTACATACATCTCAATTTTTTGGAAAAGAACATCACAAAGAAACATAAAAGTAGAATCAAACTGATCCAGGGAGAAATATACGACTTGAAACTACAAATGAACATCAAGTTGAAGAAAATCATATGAAAAAAAAAATTAATGTAAAAAGAATTCATTTGCGTTCCAAGCCAATATTACTGATTGTTTACTTTATACTAGACCAACTCATACAAGTATTCATTAACATCTTTACAGTCCTCTAGGTTGTCAAAAGAACAATCGCAATTCGCAGTGTTTTACTACCAGGGAGACTTACACATTCCAATTTGCCCTCAAAAATCTACCTCCTAACAACAAATCAGTCCACCAAAATCAGTCCTGAAGTGTCAAGTATATTATAACCTCAAAATGGCAAAGAGTAGTGATAAAGTCTAAATATAGATCTCTAAAATCAAATCAATTTTAAATACCATAGCTCAAAATTTCTTGATCAGAATTTAGAGAAATCAAAAGTCTTACTTTCTTCCTGATGTTTGGATCCCTAAACTGGAGTAATCTTTCGACTTCTGGAGCAAGATCACGAGCCATTTCTGCAGAACAGATATTACCCAAGGCACAAAGAGCAAGTCCAACAATATACTGGTTTGTATGATTTAAGTCTCTGTATGCAAGTTAAGGTATCAAAACAAATTTTGGAACAATATTCCAATCTAGATGAGCCATAAGTAATGATTCACCAACATATTAAACAACAGAATTGATAACTATGTCTTACCTACACGTCATGCAGATATGGATATGCAATTTACTTGTTTCTACAGAATATAGAATTGAGTTTCAAATGGATACTGCTTTATTGAGTTGGTAACAAGCATTAAAACTTCCTGTCTTTCATCAAGAAGCAACATTAGGCCGAGATATCCTATTCTTTTCTCTGGGAATCCTGGAGCTGCAATCAACTTTAGGCATTCCATTTGACCAAAATGTGTTGGATAACCAAGCATGTGGATGAACATGAGCTTCGCCAAATTGCGATGCCTATAATCATGGTCATTTTCACTAATAGCAGCTCGAATAGAAGCGCATTCTTTTCTTACAACAGCACGCTCTTCCGCAGCAGTTTTGCAAGCACGTATAGCCCGAATCATGTCCCTAGCAGATTAAATGTAAGAAAAGCAAATTACAAGACTAAAAAACTAATTTTCCCTTTTGATGTATAAGACAATTCAAGGGTTCACAAATCAGAAGCTTCTGCATACGAAAGCACGTTGATTCTTAGTTTCAGGTCTGTTGCCCTTCCACACAAAATAAAGTACTAGGTTTTTTGGTAAAAAGACTAGTCATATATGTAGAGGCCAACACCATAGTCATGCTCCTACAAAAGAGCTTAAGCTTTTCTGCTAGAAAAGGAACCGAAACACAAAGTTGCTAAACGAGCTTGATTCACTTCTTCGGTTGTTTGGAAAAAATTACACTAAATGATGGCTACAATTTATTTCTGGCGTCAACCTACCAAAACACTGACATGCCCAATAATGAAGCATTGTGAACACTTGGTATCCTTTTAAATTAAAGCTCAGTTAAAAAAATAGTCCAATTATTTAACATTTTAAATTAGTTCATTTAACTAACTTCTTTCTGAGAAAATCATGTTCTTCCTCACACTCTATTTCCTCTAACTAGTCAAGCTTCTCCTTCTTCACAAACTTTGCTCAGAACAGACCATTTTCTTTGTTATAATGTTTCTCCTGTCAAGTGTCTTTCACATAACTAACATAATTGTTTTCAATTTGAAGGTGTCTTGAAAGGGAGATGGTACTCCTCATTTTTATGTTTTTATATTTTACAAGGAACATGTAATCCATGCCTTGAAAGTCTGCTGTAGTCATTAGACTTTGAAATTTAATAAATGAATCAGACTCCACTCCAAACCTCTATGTAGGCACAAATAACTTCTTGCTAAATCAAACAATAAGTAAATAAACAGTAAAAAGGATTTGAAGTTGCACCTGTCCTAATCAAACTCAAAAGGCATACTTTAGCTCCCCAACACATCCTAATTATTTCCAAGTTAGCTTATGCTATTGCCTATCTATGTAACAACTCCCTTCGTACCCTCCCCCCACCCCCACCCCATAGCAACATTCCTTAGCATTCAGAAAGAGTCTATCATGGTTCCATTTTATAATCCACCTCCCCATTTTTAGAGAAAGAGCAACCACTCTGGCGTCAGAATAACATACTATATTATAAGAATCAATGTTAATGTTATCTCAATTTTCATCATCAACCAACAAAAGCTTGCAATTAGCATCCATAAAATATCTCATCCTTAATCATTAATCTTTTTCCATACCAAGTTCATTACTCAACATATTAGTTAATGTACCCAGCATTCCCATTTTCAGGTTCCTCATGATGCATCTTTCGCAAAGTGGACTATACATAGATGTGAATTATAACTTTTGTCAGTGGTTCTTTAGATACAATTTTCATTGATAATTTACAAACAACTACTGTGCCGAGTGTTCTCAATTATATTATCAGAATTCAAGTAAAATAGCGCTATTAGAACTCATGGAAACAACAGTATCAATTACTAGTAAATAAGTTCAACTTGCACAAAGTTTAGTTCCACAAAAATGTCATAATGCCACAAGGTTTTTGTTAAATTTTTAAACATCCTTGATCCTTATTTATATAACTGATCAATTGATTCATGCACTACTAAAAGTATCATCTCGGACCTCTCCTCCACCAAACTCCCAACAAGTTGCTCATTGTAACATTCAAGCATAGAAAAAAAGATCCCGGAAGGTAAAATCAGAAACCCTTGCCTAAGCAATCAGACTAAAGCATTAAATTGAAGACACAAATAAAGTCTTAAAAAAACACCTAAAACTACAATCGAGAGCAAACACATTACCAAACATTTGCGTAAACCCAATTAAAACATACAAAGTCAAAGCAGGATTGTTGCAAGTACAGGCAATTTCCACAATTGATCCGTTAGCAGTCGACTGAAATATGAACACAGTGAATAAAGAAATAAAGAGAACAGGAAAAAGAAGTTCATCACTAACCTCAGGCGGGTGCCAGAGGAGAAGGGATTCATGATTGAGTCCGTGTTGAAGCTGCGAGATAGCTCTACCAGATCCAGCTATAAATGTGATCGAATTTCACACACACTATCAGCTCAACCGCCACAGCGGAATTCCTGAACGCCTTCGGGATCAGGAAAAGATGATGCAGAGATCTGGAGAAGCTGAAAATCAAAAATTGGATCTGAAAACTGGGAATTGAAAAAAATTAATTAAAAATCAGATTTGCAGATTTATATTATATAATATTCAGCTGAATATTATCATTTTAATGGTGGGAAATTGTGAATTTGTAAATGTATTTTCGAGGAGAAGCAAATGAGAGAGAACGCTAAAGTGATACATTTTTCTTGCACATAGGAAGAATAATCAGGTACGGTACGGTGCTATAAGCCCAAACTCCTCATTGGACAGATTTTTATTATTTCCCCTTTTTTTTTAAGATTAATTGAATTCCATAAATGTTACCTTTAATAAAATATAATATAATTTGTTACCTTTTTTTAATCTCAATTTTTTTTTTTTTTTATATATTCACTACTCACTACACCATTTTTACTTGCTTGAGCGTAAAACAAACGCAGTCGGCGATAATTTCTGTTCTCGCAAATCAGCCATGGCGTCTCCGATTTATCTTCTCTCTATTTTCCCTCTGATCCTCCATTTTCATCTAACCCTAGCTCAAGGTAAAATGGAAGAGGGGAGGTGAAAAAGGATAAATAAATGAGTTATTTATGAAGTATGTGAAAATTTGGATTAATTTTTGACAGTTTTACATTTACAGCGGCGGTTGCAGGTGGGGAACTCATCTTTGAAAACGGATATACAGTAAGCACAGTCCTTGACGGCGACAAGTCAAATATCAAAGTCAACCCTCAATCCATTCTCCATCAATCTCCGCCGTCCGATCTGTTCATCCTTCTTGACTCCGTTGCCAGCACTTTCTACACGCTGTCACTCTCCACGACCTCCAATGGCATGTACTTTGGCTGAATTTTCAGTTTCTTATTTTATAATTGAACTAGGGTTTCATTAATAATGATTGTACTCGGGACAGAAATTTAAGGGTGGGATTAGAGGCAACCCATCAAGGGCACCTCAATTTTAATTAAAAAAAAATTAAAAAAGATAATATCAATTTTATCCCCAGGTGTTGTTCAACTAGTTTCGTTCGGCCATTATGGCCAAACGTACTTCTCCGAACATTTTTCGTGTTCGGTCAAGGTGGTCGAACGTGCTTTAATATGTTCGGTCATGGTACCGGGCCAAACGAAACTGCTCGGGTTCAATCGTTTTTTTACGTTTTTTTCACACGATTTTCACACATTTAACAAATTCGTGGGATGTTCGTCATTATATTGGCATTACATTCTTTAAAAAATTAAAAGATTTAACATAAAAAAAGGTAAAAAAATCGATCAAACCCGACCATCTCCATTCGGCTCTGGTTGGCCGAACACATAGGAGAGTTTTTGGGGGTTTTTGGAATAATGGAAATGGTAAAAAGATAATTACCCATTTTGTGGGGATTTCTGTGTGTGTGTGAGAGAGAGAGATATGTTACCTTCACGCTTCTGATTAATCTGTTGTATCCATACTATAAAAGAATGAAGAAATTTGATGTTCATATGATGAGGATTTCTGTAAATATTTTTTGTTTCAGAGACTGTGATGAAGAGATTGGCAGGAAATGGTGAGTCTGGGTATATGGATGGTGATTTTGCCTCGGCAAAGTTCAATAAGCCAAGGAGTTTTGCAGTTGATTTCAATGGGAATGTGTATGTTGCAGATCATCATAACTATGCCATCCGGAAGATCACCAAATCAGGTAGATATATCAATAAAACAATCTTATCAGACAATACATGATATCATCCATACAAACTAACATTTGTTGATGTATGAGTGTTCAATAGATATATTGATTTCTAATAGTAATGAATCTGTTCACTTCCAAAAATGCTTGCTTTAACTGATCATGCATTGGACTTGAGCCTCATTTTTTGAGATAAGCTTGTCTATATAAAAAGTTGTTTTACTGTGTATTTTGCTCCATCTTCTTGTTCTCGAACAAGAAGTATCGTTTTTCTCTAAACAGTTTGAACTTTTTTTCTCTGTGCTAAACACCAGTAATATTTTCATTGCTAGTCATGTTCAGCTCTTTCTCTTGATTGATGATCATATTATAGGTGTGACCACAATTGCTGGAGGTTATTCCCAAAAACCTGGTCGTACAGATGGACCTGCACGTGATGCATCATTTTCAGATAATTTTGAGCTGGCGTTCATTCCCCAATTATGTGCTTTGATGATCTCTGATCATGGTAACAGATTAGTTCGTCAAATCAATTTAAAAGCAGCGGACTGTACTAGAGATTCCAGATCTGGTAAGCAACTTGAACTGTTTTCAGTGTCTTTTCGACAATTTCTCTATAATTAGACCTGAAAGAACATGATACAAACAAATTCTTGTTTTTATGTTGTGTTTATGTAATTAAATCACGTGCACTTTCTAATCTTTCTTAATGGCATAGTCTTCCTAACATTTAAGGACATTAACTGCTCTTGTTTGACTAAGATTGTGGTGAATATCAATTGTCCTTTTGTCCTTTTGTCCTTTTGTCCTTTTTTGCTTATGAATAACACCTACATCTTCATTATTTTCAGTCCTTGGAAGCACCTCTCTCTGGCTTCTGGGTCTCGGATTTTCTAGCTTACTCAGCCTCGTTATCGGTTTTGTGATTCGCCCGTATGTTATTTCATATGTAAGTGCACCTCATATATAATCAACCAGTTACACAAACACGTATACCCACCTTTATCTCTAACAATACTTTGTAGACAGGATGGCATCAAACTCAAACCTCATTACCCCAGCTGGACATGGACACATTGCCTAACGAGTCTGGGGAGACAAGTAACGATGCTTTGCTCAGGCATCAGAAGCGTAGTTGTTAAGTCATCTGCATATCTGCTTTTTAGGCAGATGATTTTGTTGAGCCTCTCTCAAGTATCTCTCATGATTAGGCCTATGCAGGTAGAGCCTCGTACCACCTGTGTTAAACCAGTGAATTTATTGGACATCGACGAAGTTTATACTAGTAGTAGTGGTAGTAGTAGCAGCATAGTCATCTCACCACTGGTATCAGAACAATTAAAAGATCTGCTCACTTTTGATGGAGGGCTTATGACACCTGTAAATACCAACAAAGTAGTCGAGCAAGAAAGCAGTGTTGTTTTGTGCAGTGATCAGAAAACGATTGATGGTATGATAGAAGCGAATCTGGTTAAGTTTGAAGAGCAACGTCCAATATTGTGTTCCCCGGGGTCTTCAGATTGCAGCTTGGGGTTGGTCAAGCGCAGGTGAGGTGTATGCAGGCAACACTTTCTTTTCCTTGTGCCACTTTGTAGTAAATATGTGAGTATCCTCCTGTTACCATGCTAATGTCTCTTTTGCTATTTGCTTATGTAAACCAAAACCTGGTATGGCCTTGGCTTAAATTTTAATGTACTGTAATATATCTTCATGTGTGTATTTATGTAGCTATATACATATTGATGAGTGATGTACTCTCCAACATACAACGACGGTTTACAGTTTAGTGGGGCCTCAAATCTCTATATGGGTGCGTAAATATGAGTTGTGATGAAGAATATGACTTGTGATGGAGAGAAGAGTAAATTGCAAGTATAAAGAATGATTGCTGAAAACCAAATCATGATTTTCTTTTCTTTTCTTTTTTTTTTTCTTTTTTGGGACCACTTGAAATTCTATGGGTTTTTCACATTTCAAACCTGATGTCATTTTCAGATTACTTTTACAGTTCAAATTGAAATTCTTTTTCGGTTTTTGCTCAAATAAAAATTTGAATTAAATGAAAATTAGAAAATTGATTTGGCACATTTGTTTGATTTGAGATGATATGTATATGATCCATTTATTTTAATTAAAAAATATCAGAACATCAAATACGATTTTAGTCTGAGCACAAAATTGGACTTGGGAGTGATAAAATCTATAGACTTTGGGGTTCAATTGGAGGGGAAAAAAATATCATAGTTGATTTTTGTTTATTTTTATTTTGCAAGCTCTCAACTAATATTTTTGCCGTTACTTGGACATGTGCGCACGTGCCTAGGATCCTCATTTTGGGACAACAGTCCATTGAGTCGTTGAGATCTAAAATAAACTGAAGAAACGCCCCCAACATGAAATATATTTCAGACATTCTTGCACTATTATTTAATCAAATCAATGTCTCTATCCTCTTCACCAGTTGTAACATGTATCATACATTTTTTATTTTTGTATTTATCTATCCATTATCAAATTATTTGGCTACATTGGATCTGTTGGCCATCCTGAACAAGTTGAGTAAAATACATAATATTGGCTTGGGAGTTTCTTGGAAGAAGTGACTGCAGCATGTGTCCAAACAAACAAACAAATAAATAAATAATAGGGCCAAGAAAGAGAATTGAGAGAGGAAATTTTGATTAGTTTCTGTCTATTTTCACAAGAATAGTGAAGAAGCTTTTACTCAACATCTATCCTACTCCCATAAACAGATTCCACTCTCCAAACATGTACTAATACTATATAATTTCCACCAAGCTATACCCCAAATTTTCCATCAAGTAATAATCTTGACAAATTAAAAAAAAACAATCAACGTCCGTGATTGTAGCTGAATCGAGAGCGAACGGTTGGATGATCATAGGCAGGAATCCCATGGTCCAGAGGCCTTATTATCACATTCTCTCGCTGTTTGTCCTGTTCTTGCACGGCCCCAAAAACTATCTCGTTTGTCTTCTCAGAGCTTTGCTCGTAGTAAGTTTGTGGTGGTGATGAGTGATACTGATGATGATGTTGATGCTTCTTGGTTTGCTGCTGCTTTTGAAGATCACCTTCCCATCCAGAATAGAAAGCCCGGCTCTGTCTAAGCTGTTGCATTTTCTCATAATCTTTGGTCATGAAAGCGTATGTTTTCTTGGGAGTAGGGGTCCGGGTGGTTTCAATGGAAGGAGGGTCGTCTTCATCTGGTATAACGTAGCTCTCTTGAACAGGCCACGCATTCGAATACTTGAGTTGATGTTGGCTCTGATATCGAGGGTTTAACTGTCTTTTCTTGAAAATCGGAAACACTCCTCCCAAAATCTCTGCAACTGATTCCCCAGTTTGTGCCACCAACCTCCCTAATGATCCCAAAAAGCTTTCTTCTTGCTTTTCCTGCTCGTCCTCATTTGGAATTAGCGGTGGTCGGATTGATGACTTCAATGGCTTCTGATATGGACTCGGAGAAAAACTCTCTTTCATGGCTTCCTGATCCTAAGAGAGAGAAACAAGAGTGTAAAAACAGAATCAGCTCAAGAATCAATTGCTTAACTAACTGTTAACACCAAGATTCATTGAAAACTCACATTTTGAGAAGACAAGATGATAGCAATACGACGTTGAAGCAAAGCCAGCATATAACCAAAGAATCCAGCAGCGGCAAGCACTGCAATTCCTGCAAAACATTTTTATAAAATTATAAATATGTGAAGAGAAGAAAATGAAGATATGCGTAATGCTATGGTGTTTAGCATATGTTATTACCAAGGGGAAATCCACTCCCATACTGATAAGCACAATCATCAAAGTTGAGTTGTATCTCCCTAATTGCCTTGTTTCCACGATCGATAACAAGGAGCGAGCAGCTGCTTCCAAGATACACCACATCAAAATCATTTGAAAATTTTGCATCTTCACTCGGCCCATCCACATGCCCATTCCCACGAACACGTTTGCCCCCAGCAATTGTTGTCACCCCTAAGAGAAGTTGACCCCAGAGCAAGATTAGAGAAGCAAACAAGAATACGTTTAGCATCCATCTTCCCATCACAATAACAAGACTATCATCACCTGTATCACTTATCTTCCGGATCGCCATATTATCTGTATCAGCAATGTAAATGTTTCCTCTATCATCAACTGTAAGCCCCTTTGGATGATTCATTCTCGCTTCTCTCAGTCTCCCATCCACATGTCCAGAGTACCCATCTGCAGACCCTCCAACCAACCTTGGCCTGCTGTCTGTAAATCCCAAAATCACTCCAGTTTAGTAAGGGCAAGAGAAAATGAAGATCACAGAGAAGATTGAGGCTAAGCTTTGACAGCCATTAATGGCAGACAGATATTTTAGCAATAAAATAATCAAAAAAGCGCTAAACACATCCAAGAAAATCCCAAACAAAACCCAGTGATGCTGCTTGAGCTCAAACTAGTACATCATCAAAAATCATTATCAGTAGAATACAACCAAAAACATATCATCAATATGGAATTCAAGAAAAGCCTCAAATCACTATCAGCATTAGCAGCTAAACACTTAATTAAGGACAAACACATCAAAGACTAGTCAATTGCTAACAAAATTAAAAATCGCTATAAGTAGATCAAAAAGCCTAACTAAAAGGACCAGTCTACAAACTTACACAAGGACAAAGAGGAAGAAATCTTATAGAGATTACTATTAGCAGAATCGAGAATTAGAAGGTCCCCATCAGGCAAAATTTCGACAGAGTGAGGCTCAATCCCAAGCTTGCTACCATCAAAAACAGTCTCCACATTATATCCACCTTCAAATTTCATCATCGGTCGCCCTGACATTGCTGCGAAATCCCTCAGATCAGAATAAAGTAATTAAAAAAAAAAAAACAGGGGAAAAGCATCTAACCGAAATCCAATCATTACCAGTTTTGGTAGTGGTTTTGAGCGATAAAACCCATTTCATTAGCATGGAAAATGCGTTCGAGAAAAAGCCATTAACGATTCCTGCACAAAAACAAAACAAGGAAAACTTTAGCACAGATCAAATGGGAGAAGATTCCAGAACTGAAAATAGAGACATACACATAATGTGTGTGTATAGACGCTTACTTGCAGGTGAAGAAGGAGCAGAAACAGAGCAGACGCCACCAGAAAGGAGAAGCAGAGTGAAGAGCAGCACAAGAAGATTGTTCCCGATTCTGAGAGACATTTTCAAATGGGAGCAAAGAGAAGCGTTCAAAAATGGAGGGTGAAGCTCAGCATTGCCAGAAAATAAAAACCCTAGCAGAAAGGAGAAGAGGAGGCGAAAGGTTTAGGTGTGGGTTTTGAGAATCTAGATGAAAAGAGCAAAGGAAAAGGGAAGAGTGAGGAAAAAGTGAAGGATTTTTTTAGAGAGAGTGAGAGTGTGAAATGGTAGAGGAGAGAGAAAGAAAGAAAGCAGTGGTTGGTTCTGTAGAGACTGAGAATGGTGGTGGTGGAGGGCCACTGCGAATGCCTATGCAATTCAATATAATACAGAATCATATGCTCTCTCTTATTTAATCTTCAAACACTAAATCCAAATTTTTTTCTGTTAATCACTCTGCTGAGCTGCTGAAATCTACTTCTTCAAATATTATTAATACCAGGTATTTAATAATGTTACTTTTCTGTTTATTTATTAATAATTGAATATATGTTTTTGTCTATTTTCTTTTTAAAAAGATAATTACCATTAAAAAGTGACTAAAACATACATTTTTATATTTGTGGGTAGAGAAACATATTTATTTTATATAAATTAGCAGAAAATCTTCCAAATTCATATATTTTTGAAGTATTTAAAGGTAATCTAGCTAGTTACTTTAATCTCATTTTCACCACCAAATGACTTTCACTCGTCAAAGAAAATGAAATTTGCCCAGTAATACTCTCTCTTCCATTCATCATGAGTTTTTATTTAATTATTATTAAAATTTAAGTAATATTGAAAAAAGAAAAAAAAAGGTTTCGTCAAACATTCAAATGACTAAATTTCAGCAAAAGAATCGTATGTTAGTCTATTTTAAAATGTGACAGTTTTAGGGATGAGAGTAAGGATGATTTTTGTAATAAATTTAGATAAAAGTCTAAAATGATAATTTACAACAACATTTTATTCTTTAGGAAAACATTATTAATATGTATGTGTGTGTGTGTGTGTATATATTAGATGATGAATGAGCGAAGGAGGCATGGGTGGTACACTAGTCAGTTGAACTAGATTCTTTACTAAATACAGTATGTATCACCTTTTTCTTTAACAATTTCACATAAATTCTAATTTCATTTCAGGTTTTATATGCTTTAATTGTCATTTCCATCAAATTAGAGATTGGTATGTAAAATTGAATTTGGATAAAATCATATCCATAAAATAGTTTTGTGTGTGTTTTTTTTAAGGAAGAATGTGTGATTATAGTATAGTGGGGACTAATTTGAAAATGGTCTAATTGTTAGGAAATAGTCTTAAATGTAATGATTGTGTTGTAAAATAATGAAGTTGCAATCTTCAACATTAATTAGAGGGGTATTTTTGGAAGGTTGGGTAGGGGTGGTGGTGGGGAGCCCCCCAGCGAAGTTTATACAACAATGATAGGGACAAATGGCGTTTAACATTGAAAGCAAACGGGCCTATAACATGGCCCACTTACTTTACTCTCTCTCTCTCTCTCTCATACAGAAAATGGGCCTTGGCATGGCCCACTTACTTTACTCTCTCTCAAGGCCAAGGCCCATATTTTCTGATTGGATGCCTTTTGTATTAGTGTTGACAATAGGCATGTGTAGAAAGCCTTAAAAGAAGAACTTAAAAGCTATGGCTGCCATCCAATTTTTGCTTTTTTTATTTGGCTATTTACTTTTTTTTTATTAGTGTTTAAAAGGGAATGATTTTGGTTTGACTATATATGTGCATTAAGGTCAATTAAAGAAGCTAATGTGAGATTGTTGAACAATATTAAAAGATGTCGAAAACACAATGTTTCATCAGAGGGTCTACACATCAAATAAATTAAGCCCTCAATTCTTACACTTAAACCAAAACTTTACACTTATTTCGAAGATTATATTCGTCTGAAAATAGGAAATAGAATATGCACTTTAGTTACTTTTTAAAAGTTAGGAATTTGAGGGAAATGAATTGCAATGTAACGTCTAAGCAAATATGTCATGATTTTATTAGACGAAATGAATAAATAAAAAAAAAGATAATAATGATGAATCTAAGATCTTAAATCTGGAAAAGAAAAAAATAAAGGTAATGATAATATAAATTAGCAAGACTAGTTGGAGGTTTTCCTTTCTCAATTTCATGAAATGTGAATCATTGGCAGCAACATTTCATTACAGTTTGACGTGACGTTCCGTTCCTGAATCATAAACACCACCTTGATTAATACCCTTCTTTTTCTTTCACTCTCATCATTTGTCCGTATCCAATTAATTGTAGATGATTTAACCCAAAATATTATTTTAAAGCACCACCAAACTTCCATAATAATTGACATCCAAATCTCGAGTAATAAAACAAGAGCCCTTTGGAAATTGTTACACAAAGCTATTTCAAACTGGGCTTATTGTGTCTTTTAGCATACAATAATTACAGGCAAACCATATTTATAATGAAAAAACCCACCATTGTTCACCAAAGTGCAACATTTAAAAGTTGGCATAAATAAAGTATGTGAAAACAGGTAAGAATTAAAACCCAGAAAAAGCAGGCAAAAAGGGGGAATCAAGAATCAAATTAGCATTACATTTGAAAGAGCAATTTGAACTGTACAAAACAAGGGTGCCATCTATCAATTAGGGGCAGCCATATTATCAACATCAGCGAAACTAGAAGAAGGCTCTCTACACTATATATTTCACAGTCCACCCACCAACACAAAGAGGACCTGGCAACATCCAAAAGTCTATCGTGGTTCAGTTTTAAGTTAGTATTTACTATTTTACTCGATTTTTCTTTTTCCTTTTTTCCTAGTCCGAAAAAGAAGAGGGGGTTATCCAAAAGCAGAGCAACAATCTACAAAGCCTACCTCAATCGTCGTTATCAGAACACACTGTCAAAAGCAACCTGGAATTGGGCACTATACCGAGGCTTTGGGTTCGAAGCATTGGCAAGTCCTCGAAGCAGCCTCACAACATCTGCAGTATCATCGAGATAATATTTAGCCTTGCTTGGCTTTTGTCCAACAGTGCAAGCGAAGATCTCCGGGACCGCAGGACGTGATGAGTTGGAGACGACATTTAGTATGCTCTCGAACATATCTTCATCCGATCTATCATCCCCAATGCACATAACAAAATCTGGAGCCTTGCCATCATTGGCCAGTACAGAGAGCACCTTCTCGGCAACCAAACCTTTGGTCACTCCCTACAGATTAACATGCATCAATGAAGAGCCATACTCGTAGGATCAAGATTAGGTAAGTGGAGGGAGAAAGAGAGTGTACCTGCGGTTTAACTTCGACAATATGCTGTCCCCTTCGAACGACAGCAGGTTCATTTGAAAGAACACTTTCCAGATGGGCCATAAGTTCCTTGGCCTGGCAGGAGCCGAAATCGGGGTCGGCGTCCTGATGATGCCAAACCAATGCAGTCTCTTTCACCTCCATGTAGGATCCATCGGTCGCTTCCGTGTAATGATTCATAATGGGTTCCACAATCTCTTTCCAGTCAAGATCAGCAGCTAATGATTCCCACCCAGTTGTTGTATCCCATCTAAAGGAAAATAATGATGTTAATTTACATACATAAAGAAAAGAATAAAAGCTACTCAAAAAGATACAAATGTATTCTAGGAAGAAAGTATAAGAAAAATATTTTGTACAATACCTCAGAAAATACCCATGTTCAGCGGCAAGACCCAATTTTTCACATGAAGCAAGCCAATCACTAAGTGAAGTCCTTCCTCTCCCACTAACTATGAACACGGTGTTGTTAGGATCATTACACAGAGCATTCAGCACATCCAACACTTCAGGGCTGGGGGATCTAATCATGGAGGATTGAGACACAACAGTACCATCATAGTCCAGAAATATAGCCCTTCTGTTTGTCCTTTTATATGCTGAGACAATGTAATCGAGCGATAGCTTCCTAAAACTTGGCGAAAGTGATATAACTCTAAAACCCAGGCCCAAGCCGATCCCCCAACAGCGCTTATCATAGTGATCCTTGCAAGCTCTCTCCAGGTCCTGCATGAAGCTGCGGGACCAATAAGCTACATCATGAGAACTAACATAACGGTAGTGTTTCTCATGCCTCAGTTGCTTTTCTTCATCAGGCATGGTGATTGCCATGTTCATGGCCTCAGCAACAGCATCAATATCCCATGGATTAACCCTGATTGCTCCACTTAAAGACGGTGAGCAACCAATGAACTCAGAGACAACAAGCATGCTAGTACGGGGAGAATCTTGTTTTACACCCACAACTTGATCCGTAATTGAAGAACCCTGCCTGCAAACTATATACTTATATGGGACCAAGTTCATTCCATCCCTTACCGCATTAACAATGCAACATTCAGCCACAGCATAGTAGGCAGTCTTCTCATAGCGAGGAGCAGGACGATCAATTAAAATCACAGGTTCATAATCAGCAGAACCATAAATCTCATTAATTCTTTCAGCAGTTGAGTATGTCTCCTTTTTTGCTTCTTGAACATCTTTCCCGGAGCTTCTAGCAGGATTAACTATTTGAATCAAAACGAGTTTTCCTTGCATGTCCTTATGCTGCATCAAGAGCTGTTCAAAAGCAAGCAATTTCAGACTGATGCCTTTAAATATATCCATGTCATCAACTCCAAGAATCAGTTTCTTGCCCTTGAACCTTTCTTGTATTTCTTTGACTTTATTGCATGTAGAAGGCAGATTCATCACAGATTCCAACCTACCCATGTGAATACCTACAGGGAGGATTTTTATGTACACTGTGCGACCAAAGTAGTCCAGTCCAATGTGCCCCCTCTTGGATTCATAGTCCAGCCCCAGCATCCTACCACAACAAGACAGGAAATGACGAGCATAGTCAAACGTATGGAAACCTATTAAATCAGAATTTAGTAATCCTTTCAGAATTTCGTCTCTAACAGGCAGTGTTCTGTATATCTCTGATGAAGGAAAAGGACTGTGAAGAAAGAACCCAAGCTTGACTCGATTATAGCGCTTCCTTAAAAGTGTAGGGAGTACCATGAGATGGTAATCATGAATCCAGATGAAATCGTCCTCTGGATTGGCTATTTCCATGACCTTATCTGCAAAAATCTTATTTGCAGACACATAAGCCTGCCACAGCTGTCTGTCAAATCGATCTCCATGATCTGGGCACATAGGTAGCATGTAATGAAAGAGAGGCCAGAGGTGTTGTTTACAAAAACCATAATAGAACCTTTTCTGGATATCAAGAGGAAGAAAAGTGGGTACACAGTTGAAATCATCAAGAAGCCTCTGTGCAATCTCCTCCTGCTCGTTGGCTTCTATTTCAACCTTCAGAGATCCCACATATATGACCTCAGTCTCAGGTGAAAACCCATCCTTCAATTGTAAATAGAGTGAATCTTCATCCAGACTAAAGCGCCATTTACCAGTTACATGATCCTTCTGAGTATGCAAGGGCAACATGTTTGCCACTATGATTTTGCGCTCACGGGAAACAGTTGATGTGCTGTCTGAGTCGGCATCACTGCTCCCATTCCCATCAGATATAATTCCAGGAAGAGTCATCACCCTTGGAAGGCCTCTAGGAGTTCGAGGAACATTCGCCAATTCCCCAGCAGCCAAATCAAAGAAATTTCCACATGACCTTGCCGCCATCATTATAAGGTTGCTAGTAAATTCTGTAAGCCCTTGTTTCTAAGAAAGTGCAGTTCCAGGAAATTAATGAAGGGGCAGCCAGTATATATGCATCCACAAGCCTACACCAAAAAAATTAAAAAGAGAGAATTCTGGCAATTAATACTTCATTCAACATAAGTAACATATTAACAAACTTTAGGTATTAATACAAAATGCAGTTACCACATACACAGAATTTAAAAAAAAAAATTGATGTATTAAAAGATGAAGAGAAAATCCAACAATGTTGCATAAATCTTTCACAAGATTAAAGATACTGCAAATATCTCTCCCATTGAGTTCACCCAATAACAATGTCAATCCAGTATGAAAAAATTACGAAACCAATTCTTCCCTAAAATAAAACACATCCATGCCACAACAAAACCATAGAGTTCATAAAGGTAAAATTGCGATGCGGCTGGCTTATCATAGCAGATAAACATACCAAACATTATGCTATAGAATCCGTTCAATTAAATGAAATTGAAAATTAACTGGTGACCAACAAAAATCCATGTGAAACATTGTCAAAAGAGTAGAATATAACGTACATAGAAAATATGAAGTAGCAAAAGTGGATCAGTCATCGGACTGCATAGCATAAATGATCCAAAAGGACTCCTCAGTTGATGTTAACAAATTATCTTTTGAAGTTGTCATAGTACATATTAAAGAAATTGGAATTCGCAGGTGAAGAAACATTTACAAACAAAGGCAAGAAAGACAATCAGCAAAAAAAGATTGAGCATGGACATGATGAAAAAGAATGAACCAAAAAGAATAAAATCCGATATGTAGAATGACTACAGAAAATAATAGCGAAACTCAATACAAGATTGCATTATCAAGATGGAAGGTGGTCAATAATAAACATAGCAGGACTTTTGAAACTAAATAAGTTCAAATGCCAACCGCCATAAACCAGCTTAAATATCACAATCAACACTACCGTACAGATACAAGCTTCAATACCTTGTTACTACTAGAGTATACTGTTATTGTTATATACCTTAACTACCTACTATAAACAGTCATGCTATCATCTTCCAAGTAGATGCGACCATCAGGCATTCTTCAAATATCAATAGTAATTCAGAATGGAGCTGTACAAGTAACACGAATCAATTCTAAGAGCTATTTACTTAGCAACTAAAAATCCTAATGTGGTATAAAAGATAGATCTTGTCATATTAAAATAGAAGCAAGAATCACAATGAATCAGATCATCAAAGAATATAGGTAACTGTATGCATGCACATTCCAATCTCAGATCAGAGATCTCCAGGATTATCAAATTCTCTAACAATTATAAAATAAATCAAAAAACTTATTTTCATATTTGATATTTCAGCATACAGCTGCAATTATATTGATAGATTATTTAATACATGTCGTGCACGGTCAGAAGTTATCCCTTGACTAAAAATCTAGAAACAAAAAAAAAGCACACAATTATAAAGGATAAATATTTCCAGCCGACTTAACAATTTCATAATTACGTAAGCCATGTGATGTAATCTCAGTGCTGAGTCTTCACAGCAGAAGTAGTCCAATCACTGCAGTAAGTTGCGGCGAGCCACATAATGGAACGTAAATGACATTTTCAATGACATACTCATACGTTTCTACTTCAACTCAAAACTGAACAAAACAACTATGATCCAGAATCTTGGGATGTAGCAAATCTTGTCGGCAGCAAAAGTCCAATGATCACAGAAATTTCGCTCAAGCCACATAATAGAGCTATTATTGCAGATGAAAGTTTTCATGACATGCTCCGAACCAAAACCAAACACGACAATAATGATGCAGGATATTGAGGTTCTTCTATCCAAATGCAAGCAATAATTCATTACATTAAGCTAAAGATTTGAACTTTTCCCACAGTACGTATTAATGAGAGGTTACACGATTACATTAATCATTAGACAAACTTGCTAAGGAAGAACATATAAGAAAATATACAGTCAAGCATATCATATGTCATATTAATTATTGTAAGTCTTAGAGGTCATATTAACGTTGATGCTTGGGGATTAGCTAAAAAATCTTGTAAGCCTTTGAAAGCAATTTCAGCTTTTATTTGCAATCTTCTCTTTGGATATTTGCAATATACAGGCTGAGGATCTGACTCAATTCTCCCATCTTGGATGATTTTATTTATATTTTGAAAAAAAACATATGCATGCGAATGTACTTGCTAACAGTGAATATGAGCTGAAATCTTGGATAAAAAGTACAAACACGATAGAGGCACCATCATATGATAAGATGTACCAGAAGCCACATGCTTATAAAAGGTAATAAAAGCATCAACGATTTAAATTGCATCAAAAAGTAAACAGATTTAATTACCTTAATAAGAAACCAGTACGCTAACTAATCAATCCCCAAGCGTTTCTTACCAAAATCAAACCATCCAACTCCTGTACAACATGCAAAATAAACATCAACTGATCAACAAGAAACCGATAATCAGTCCACTGCCATAAGGAAAGAGGAAACTAATTAAACAGAAAAATGAGAACAGCCACAACAAACTTCAATTTTCCAATATAGTTGCTCATAAATACTTTCAAAAAAACTGTACATAAATATTCATAAACGACTCTTCATGTCTAAATCCTTTTCAATTCCCCCTACACACCTAAATTAGTTGGCGCAGAAAAGCTCACCGGGAGATCGCGATATGCCGTACACGTCAGCGCCGACGAACAGTGCAGCAATTGCCCTTAGGCACAGTTTTAGAGAGAGAATGAAAGAATGAGAGAGCACCGAACAAAGAGATAGAGAGAAAATGAGAATTTTGGAGATGGATATAGTTTTGTAGAGAGAGGGAGTTTCTAGATAGAGGAAGTGCAAGAGAGAGATAGAAAGAGAAAGATAGATAAAGCTAATAAATGCAGCAAGGTGGATAAAATGTACAACTTCTGAAATATTAAAGTACAACTGGCTGGAGCGTTGATAAAAAATAAAAATAGAAATGAAGTGGAAAATGTGGCAAGAAGAAGAGGATAGAGACGAGGAGACTTTACTATAGTCTGGTGGTTTCAAGTTTGAACTAACCCTGGTTCGGTCTCCCGTCTCACTATCATCTATTTTTATTCCTCCACAACTACCCTCGCTTTATTTAATTATTACATCATTGCCATTATCTCATTATTCCTTTTATATTAACGATAATATAGATTATTTAAATGATGATATATAGATTAATTTAACTACATTATTCTTACGCATTTTAGGAGTAATTACATTTACATAAAAAATTACATTTTGTGCTTAAGCTAAACACTATATATTATTAATTGAAATATTCGGTCCTAAATATACTAAAACTAATGAAAATGTTTTGAATAGATAGCAGTTTTGGTCACCTAAGAGACTTGATTGGTCTAAATAAAAAACATTATCCATAAAGCAGTTCATTTTCACACATAGTTTATTAAATGAAGAAGGTGAGCAACAAGTCCATTCACATATTATAATTGGATAATTTAGGTCAAATGTAGATATGCATATCACTCTAGTGCTTCCAAATTGTTATTTATGATTTCACACCAAGACAATAAAATTAATTTAAATAATGTAAATAGCACCACCATCAGCCTGCAATTTTTGACTAATAAATATTCATGAATAAGTCGGGGAAATTGCATCACAATAATTAGTATAATAATTACACATTTTAAAATTTAAAACATATGGTCTTGTTGTCTTTGAAGGCAATGCTGAAATATTTATATCAAATGTTGTATTTAAAGATTAAATTCATTAAAGGACAAATAATAACATATTTATTAAGGTAGAGATATATAGCATTTGTTTTCATATAACAATATCATGTGTGTAGTACTGTTATGAACTTATGTACAATGGTATTAGTATAATCATATAATTAATGATGCTAAAAGTTTAGTATCTCCTAATTACAGACCTTTAAACTTCTAAATTAATTCAGCAATAACTAAATGGATAATTTTTTTTTTTTTGAATAAGACATAAAACTGGTACCTAATCAAACTCTTAAATGGTTTTGTGGACCCACAAAAGCCAAAAGTTTGATACTGTAATTTTATCTTTTAGAATACACTAGATTTAAACCGTGCAGTGCACGGGCTTCATTTAACACTTATCTAATTTTTATTTTTTAAATATTATTATTTCATATGTGTTTGTTAATTTATATGTATGATATTTTTTTTTCTATATTCTTAAAATAATATTTCTCATTATTTTTAATTTTTTTCATTTGATCTTTAGCACAATTGTTAATAGCTAGTTCTTTATAGGTGTTTTAACTGTTGAATTGGATATTTTCATATTTTTCTTTAAAATGCATAGAATAACTCTTATTTTTATCGTTCGAAGACATCTGTTCTGTTCCGATTTTGCCTTTGAGTGCTCTTTTTATTAGGTTTACATAATGATTTTATTTGTAAACATTAAACATTAGAACATCATCTATTTCTACAATTCCCGATATGATTCATTTTCAAACTTGCAAATCTATCTACGTCTCAATGTAAATATATTCTAAGGTTTTTTTAGCACCTATTTTTTGTTAATGTCGTTACTTTTGCAAGAGCATTGTTGTTTACTTTTTTTTTTTTTTCAATATGAAATGTTGGACAAAAACAATTATTAAAGTTTGGAATCAAATATTTCATATAGAAAAAGGCAATACAACATTAGCAATCTCTTCCAAGCATCTGTAACTTACATATTTAGTTTTTTCAAAGCACTTATTTTATAGAGTAGTGGGGTATGTATTTAATTGATATTAATATTTTGATATTTCATAAATAAAAGAAAATGTAACATATGATCTATTTGCTTATGTGTCAACATTTTAAAGCGTCAAATGTTAGCCCAGGGTTCATTTAAAAAACACATGTGGCACAATTTGAGAGATTCAAACCCTCCTTTTATATATATAGATATATATAGATTTCCATGCTACATTGAACTAATTTTATCATGAATTCTTATCATAAACCTTCGTTATGAAATTATATTTATGAAAATGGTCTCATATAAATTATTTTGGTTTTATTACAAATCTAATTAAAAGCCATAATTTTTTTTAATGATATACAATGAAGTTTTTTGTATAATAGTTTAAATTAGGATTCATTGTCGGAAAAGTCACAACCTTTAACTGAAATTATCATTTTAACCAAAATTTTCACTATTAATCAAAATAACATAATCTTATATTTGTAATATGTGTTTTGACCTTAATCAGTTTTTTAACCACATTCGAACAACAAAACATGACAGAATTTTCTAGCTTTCAAAATTGATCGATGTCAAAAAACTTATTACATATATAAAATTATATTATTTTAACCAATAATGAAAAGTTTGTCCAAAATAATAATTCAAATAAAGTTGTAAGTTTTCCGACAATTAACCCCTCAGGGTGTGTTTGGTTTGATGGATGGGTTAGTTAAAATTGATATGACATAGTAGGTTAGCACTGTTCATAAAGTTATGATTTAATATTTTTTGTATGTTTGATTTGAGTGTTAAATATTAGGTTAAATGTAATATGTGTTTGGATTGAAATATTGAATGTTTGTTTGTTTTTATTTGGGTTAATATTATAAAATGTCCATTTTATGTCTTTTCAAATGTGGGTTAAATAAACCCACCAAATATGGTGGGTTAATTTAACCCATTAGTTATCCCTAATAACTCAAACTCAAAATCGGGCCACAATTACACTCGGACCAATAACCCCAAAAGCAAACATGAATTTGGATTTGTTTAAGGGTGATTCTATTCACATTTACCAATATTTCTCTCCACAACTACAATTCATTTAATTTCTCTATTTTATCCTTAAGATTTTTATTCTTTTCACAACTACCATATCTCCATCATCTTCTCATTATCTCAACCGTTTACCTTCTTTTTCTCCAAATCAAAACACCATTCATTTCGGTCTCCATTTTCCCATAAACTACGCAATATTTAAATTTAAATGTATAATATTTTTTTATCAATATCCATATATTTTTATTCGAAGTAATTATTTTTAGATTTAATTTCTTCTCAAAATATTATATCCCTCTACAACCATGACACCCTCTTTTTCTATATTTGGTACTTTGATTAATTTGTATTTTATCAATATAAAAAAGTTTAAGTATTGTCCTATGTCCTTCAATGTGGAAACAATTTTCTTAATTTTTTTTAACGAGATATCTTATAATGTTAATTATTTTAATGAAATATTTCGAGATATTAGAAAAATGTTGAGGAATGAAATGAGTGAGGAGATAATTTTTAATAATAAAAAAAATTAGATTTGGGTGGCTATAAAAAAGGAAAAAAAAAAATTCAATGTGGAAACATTTTTCTTAATTTTTTTAAAAGAGATATCTTACAGTGTTAATTATTTAAGTGAAATATTTCAAGATATTAATAAAATGTTGAGGAATTAAATGAGAGAAGATATAATTTTTAGTAATTTTGAAAAATTAAATTTGGGTGGTTGTAAACAAGAAAAAAAATGTTTCAACATGGAAACAATTTTCCTAATTTTTCTAAGGAGATATCTTATAATATTAATTATTTAAGTTAAATATTTCGAGATATTAAAAAAATGTTGAGGAATTAAATGAGTGAATAGATAATTTTTAATACTTTTAAATATTTAGATTTGGACGGCTGAAAAACAAAAAGACTTAAAAGGTCAAAATAAAAAATTTACATATATAATGATTGTGGAAAGAAATAATATAACTGTAAACAGAATTATCCATTATTTAAAACACCCAAACCCAATCCACATACCAAATAGACCCTTAAATTATACCAATCATATCATGTACATTTGTAACCGAAAATTCAAATCTGGGACCCTTTAACTTCATCTTACGACTTAGTGTCTCAAATACCGCAACAAAATATAGGAAAAGTGGCCACTTTATGTATATTTTGTTATTAATTTCCATAATACTTTAACATATATACAAAGTATTTGATAAGTAATAGAAAAGGCAATATTTCCTTAATTTATGCAGCCGACATGTATATTGCATGCCCTTTTGCTTCGTAATTTCTCTGTGATTTATTTTTCTAAGAGTTTCTTGTCTTTTTCTTTCTTTCTAATTTTGTTTTCTTTTGCTTCGTAATTTCTATGGGATTTCTTTTTCTAACCGTAGCTTACGTTTATCCGGAATCTTTAATTTAATTAAAAATAGTGTTTTATCTTATGCTATAATACACGTTGTGTAATAATTATATCATTATTATTATATTGATATAATAAATATGACATGAAACAAAATCTTACAATAACGAATTATAAGATCCTGCAATAAAATGCACTTTATTTAGACGTTAATAATATATGGTACATGATTGTTTGGCAGAGTACATTGAGAGTTGTCTCGAGTTGCACCACTATAAGCCCACCCATGGGTAAATTCAATAATTACTTGTGAGATCTTTACAATTAATGAGGTTGAACCAAATGCAATAAAGTGATAATCTTCCATATCTTCATCAAATAAATAAATAATTGTGCCGGTCTTAGGTCTAGGGTTGGCAAAATTAATGAACACAATTTGAACTCACGAATTATTTCATTGCAATTCAGAATAATTTTCATAGAGATGAATAAAATATTTCATTAGTATAATTATTTGTGTAAATTTTTTTGAGTACAATTAATAGACATAATTAATATATAACACTAAACAAACATTTAGGAAAAAAAATATATATATATATATAAAAGAATACAATTAGAAAAAAATAGTTAAATCTTATGGCAAAAACTTCTGTACACCAGTTGCACCGTGCAATCCGCACTTTTATGTTATAAATATAGTACCTTTATGTTATAAATGTAGTACCTTTATGCATGTTCATTTTAAAATGTACAAATATTTGTACATAAAGGTACTACATTTATAACATAAAGGTCTTCCGTGCAACTCTGTGCACCAGTTGCACGGAAGTGTTACTCAAATCTTATTGATGATAAAATGACAAATATATTGAAACATAATCTATTTTTGAAAGCGATAATTATTTCAAAATGGATGAAACAACATCATTCGATATATTTTCTTATTTTCATCATGAGTCCATAAAATGTTAGAATTGATCCTATATTTCGTAATAATTCCAATGTCATAGCAGTTTGTGTTTACTGTTCTAATAATAAGTCACAAATAACAACTCATTAAAAAAATGGAAACTCATGTGAGCCAAACATTCGACACCTTTTACGAGTTAAAAATGATGAAAAAGTCATAAAATGCCAATAAAAATACACAAATCGAAATTCTTAAATATTTTGACACGTCTCAAATACTAAAATTAATAAATAAATATTATATCGTTTGAATTGTAATATTGCACAACGTACAATTAAGAAGATAACACCATGAACCATCAAATTATATATATGATATTAAACCATAAGATCGTCTCACAAATATAATTTCATGAGATGAAGTCTCATCTACCACAATTCAATTCATTTTCACAAATTCAATTATCTATTTTATGATGAATTATCAGATGACTCATATCAAGAAATTAAATTCGTGACAACTTCTCACATAATATAATCCAATGTCCAAGTTAAAACTCTCATTGCTCATTAGGATGCCACCCTCGATCTTAACTTATATATATACGGAGAGATCATTTATTTATTTATATACACGTGCACACATAGGTAGAGAGAGAGGATACGATGCATGGTATTGGGAGGTCAACAAGAACATGTGTAGCGCGCTCTTCTATGGACTAATCCTCATATATTGTTCCCTTTAATTAATTCACTTTATTCACTTATCCTTTTCCCTTTTTTCCAACTCTAATTATTGCATTTTCCCACAATTAATTCGGTTGCCTATGGAATTAAATAATAATAATAAGTATTCTATTCAACCTAAGTATACCAACATACATTTAGGCACATGCCAAAAACTTTCAATGACATAAATACTAAGCTGGATCCTATTAGTTATAATGGTCATGCCCTGTCTGCTCAAGGAAATTTTATCATACACATAGTTGTATTGCCATATTTACATAACTGTGACATGTAATATATTTTAAAAACAAAAAACATTATTCTTTTTAAACAAATCATATATTACACATTATATAGTATTATAAAATATAGGGTAAAATATATTTTTCCATCTGAACTATTGGTGGTTTGAATTTTTTTTTTTCAATTTCGAAATGTATCACTTTGTAGACTTTAAAATTACATTTTGTGGTGTCAGACAAATTATAATTGTGCACGTGTTCAAAATCAATGGCAATGACTTGTCAAATACAGTAAAATACTTCAAATATTTAAAGTTTATATAATAAAATGAAACATATCAAATTAAAAAAAAATGTAAAATCATATGTATAATTGAGATAAAAAAATGTTTTTATCCCTAAATTATAATGCTACCGCTAAGGCCATCTCCAACCCTTGGACTCAAATCCTGTTTTTGCCACCAAATTTGCCACCATCTCCAACCCTTCAAACTCAAATTAGAATATTCTCTATATTTTCAATTTTTTTTTTGAATTTTCTTTAATATCAAATATTTGTGTATTAAGCTCATAAAAAAATTAACTTAATTGATTTCAATTATAAATAAATATTTATAAACTATAAATCTTATTAAAAAAATACCAAACTTATATTATAAAATGCATCACAAATACATATTAATATACTAATGAAAAGATCTAGCCATACAATACAATGCAAATAAATTACATAATGACATAAAAATATAAATTATATAATGATTATCACTAACATTCCGAATTAGACCATTTTTCCCAAAGATGTTCGATCAATGCATTTCGAAGTTTTAATGAGCATGTGCATCTCTGATTTCTCTATGCCGACGAATAAAATCTTGAAATATAGAGTTTTCTTTACTTATCATTTCTACCTCTAGAGTTGCCACATCTCTCGTTTCTACAATCGGAGCACTGAGATCCCGTTCATCCTCGATTATCATATTATGCATTATAATGCATGCAGTGATTATGTCGTGCAAATCATTTGTCATCCAAAACCGAGCAGGATTTGCTACATCTTTTCTCCAAATTGCAAATCAATATATTAATAATTCGTGCTTATATTTAATAATTACACTATTTTTAAAAAATATTCGATCAAGATATCTCAAAGTTCGTATTACGCATTTACATAGTAAAATATTATATAGTATATGTGTATTAATATTAAATGAATGAAAATTGTTATAAAAGAAAATCAAAAAAAAAAAAAATATATATATATATATATATTTGAGTCTGTGAACAGTAGGTGGCAATACACCAGGTGGCAAACTTGCCACCTACTGTTCACAGTGGCAAAGTTGCGTTCAGATTTGAGTTTGGGTTGGAGGGGCAAAAACTCAAAATTTGGGTTTGAGTTTGAGTTTGATTCTTGGGTTGGAGATGGTCTCAGAATGACATAAAATTAATGCTCAACTTGCATCTGCGTTTACTATATTACCCTTCACCTGCTTACGTCATATTCATATGTCAGTTTGGACATCATTTCAGTCGGCAAATTTTGTTTCTAGTTACCCAATGTTGTGCATTATTTGTTTTTTGAGATATGGTAGAAAATAATTGACTTCTTTTAATTGAGACCTATATTATCATCCACACGACTCACGTTATAGTGAAGATCATTCCTCTATGAATTTTAATTTTTAATTTATTTTCGGCACGAGATGTTATGTCTTTGGACTTTTTTCAAAAAAAAAAAAAAAGCATAATATCCTAGAAAAGGCAAAATGAACAAGACATAAAGAGAAAAAAAAAGTTATGTAACCTATTTATAGTTAATTAAATAAGGATTGTATTTTGATATTCTATGGTGTTCAAAGCATGAAGATACTTATGGAGTATAAGTGTATAACCATTGTTGTGAGAGGTATTATTTGTCAAGGAGATAGAAAATAAGATTTGACATCTAGATAGATTTAGGTGACAATTAAAAAGAATTTAAAACAAGTGCGACCTAATATATAGACGGATTTTTTGTAAAAACTTGAAGAATGTAAAGTTAGTATATTGTATCTTATGGCAATTATTTATTTTGTTCACTTAAATTCCACAACTAAATAATGTAGAGGAGGATGACCTTATAAAATATCAAATTATAATGCAGATATTTTATTTGTATCTAAGAGTGAAATTTCTATGTGACTTTTTGCGACTATAAACATACAATAAACTCCATATTATATTTGATAAGTATACATAAAATAATCTATCTACTATGAAATAAGAACCTTGTCTTTATAAAAAAATAAAGTCCACTTAATTTATACGAACATATAAATACATCTAACTTTTTTTTTCATTTTCTCTCTTTTTTTATCTTAGGAATTTTCCTCTTTGTGTGTGTATGTTTGGATAAAGGACATCTCCAGCTGGTTGAGTAGTTGGCGGGTATTATCCCCACGTTACATTAGATTACAATTTTTGGAGAAAACATAGAATTAATAAAAGAATGAATATAAAAATGTGAAATAAGCAGCAATTAAAGTCAATATTAAATAAAATTCTAAAATAGTAAGAAAAGGGCCCACCAAAAAATTGGAGTCTAGTTTAGGTGGGTGAGGTGGGGATGAGCAAAGACAGCACGCCGCTGCCCAATCCTAGCTGGCATTTACGATATCGGATAAGAATTCTCACTAACCTCATTCATTCTTCTTTTTCGTCTCCCAAGAGATTTTTTTTTTCTTATTTTAATAAATTTGTTATACAAAATAAATATCTCGTTTTAAGATATTTTTGTATCTCCTTTTTTTTAGGCTACAACTTTCAATTTTCTCACGTTTTTAGACTTTTTTTTTCCAAGCATTTTCAGCAGTGCCGTAAATATTATGTATTCGATGTTTTTCTTCTCCAACATTATTGTAAAATTAAAGGTTGCGCCTATAATTCTGTCTAATGATATTACCATAATATATGAAATATGATAAAAAATCATATGTCCCTCCGTGCCCCCAACCCAACCCGGCGCGTGGGCCGCTCCCACGTGCGCCCACGCGTCCTTGCCGTGAGTCCACACGCACGCACATGTTGGTATCACACATTTATTTTAAAGGTATCAAACATATACTTTTCAAGTATCAAATTACCTTTTAGTTCATGTTTGTAATGCCTATAGAACAAATGTGTGATACCTCGAAACCGAGCGCGCCCATGTTGCGCTCCCACACCGCGAGCCCATGCGCCCACACCTGCCGCGCGCAGCTCACAAATCTAGAGGTATCACACATATACTCTTCGGGTATCAAATACGTTTAATTCATGTTTGTAGTACCTATAAAACAAATTTGTAATACCTCAATAGTATATGCGCGAAAAAAATAATAAAAAATATATATGTGTGTGCGGTCGGGGCACACAAGTGTCACTCATGAAATATATTAAATTGAAGCATTATTAATGAGAGAGCAATTCCACGCTAATTTATTTGTATTGTTTCTAGAATGTTCCATTTTGAAGTTTATTTAAAACGATAAATTTCATAACAAGACCCAATTTATATTTTATTTCTTAATCCAATTTTTTAAGTTTTTTAATAAGGGACTCAATGTAACTTTTTTTTTCTCAATTTAAAACTTGAAATTAGATTGAGTTTTCGGTTCAAAACAAAATTTTATAAATTTATTCATATTTTAATATATATTTATATTTTAGATAAGTTAAGACAAGTTAGTACAATTTTGGAACGATCTTCATCGTACTTGTATTAATTTATATCAAAAAAGAAACAAAGAAATAAAAATATAATTAATTCAATTCATAAAATATAATTTATATTAAATTGATTAATATTAAAATTGGGGTTCTGTACTTTTATTCATAAAATTAAGAAATTTTTTTTTATGAATTGCATTATATATATATATAAATAATTTTAAATATAAATAAATATAAAATATTAATAAATCTATGAATATAAATAAACGAAAAAATGAAATTTTGTTTTCTATTGAGAACTCAATCTAAATTTCAAGTCTTAAATTGAGGGAAAAAAAAGATTAAATTGAGTCTCTTATTGAGAAACTTAAAAAATTGGGTATAGAATTGGGAACAATATATAAATTAGATCTTGTTATGAAATTTAATTTATTTTTCAATAATGATATTGAAGTAATTGAAATGACTATCGAACATGTTGTACGAAGATAGGATTAAATCAATTTCTAACAAGAAAATCAAATATACCCAACGGGATTCAACAACAAAGTGAAGATTAACATTTCTATAAATATATATCATACAAATATGAAAAAGCTTCTACAAGATTGCCGACAATAATAACAAAACATTTTTCCTTGAAACAAACAAAGTCTCTTTCTCTCCAAATTTCCAAAATCACAGCAATCATAATGAAATCACAATCTTGACTTTTTGGTATAGGGCTCACATGAATATTATGTGATTTGCTCAAAATGGATAATTATTCTTGAATTTGGGCTGCAATAAAACAATTACTAACATGAAAAGAAAGATTTAATTAATTAGTTAGATAAAAGATAGCCAACAATAAAAACACTAACCCAAGACCTGAAAACATGGAGAAGCAATCAAGTTTATGTTTCAGTTCTAGCACGACATTGTAGATTAAATCTAAAATTAAATTTGAGCAAATTTCTTGTTGGTTTTGTATTGAAAAACATGAAAACAATAACAAATAAATTAATCAATACTTATCCAAACCCGTTGATTAAAATTTGTTCAAGATGATGCACACGCAATTAAATACGTACGGTTTCATTAGGTTTCAATATTCTTATCTTGGGTTCCTTTTGTTTATTATTATTATTATTGATGTAGTCCTCTATAGTGAAATTAAATTAAAATCTATCAATAACCATTAGACGTTGTTTTCATGTACATGTTCTCAAATGTTTATCTTAACTTTATTGTCACACTCATACGTGTTAGATTAGAATAATCATGTTAGGATTGAGAAGATCTTCACTAAATCAGATCTTTGTTGTAACTTATTGCAATTTATTTGTCTGATTTGCTACTTCAACTTCAAGTTAAATTATAACCTATGTCTATCTGCCAGATTTTTATTGGTTAAATTAGTTAGGTCTCTTCTAAAATAACTCAATTGTAGACTTACCAATACGGGGGAAAAATAGAAAGAATTTTTGAAAAATGAAAAAAAGAAAAGAACGAAAGTGACAAAAAATTAGAGTGAGAAAATATTTTCTTGAGTAAACACACTAAGATATTAAGATTTATGCTAATGGCTGTTATTGAAATATATTTTGTTGGTGTAATACCCTAAAATACCACATTATATTATAAGATTACTTTTCTCCCACAAACTATAATTTTATTACTTTTATATCGCAAATTAGGAAAATGGATAAAATTGTTCTTTTGGTAAAAATAAAAAAAATTTAATTTTTTTGTTGGGTATTACACTACATTTAGTTTTTATATGGTTACATGATATGATTATCGTGTAATACTATAAAAAACACATATTGTTTAAAATATTGAAATTAAATAATATGATCATATCGTGTAAACTCCGACACAAAATTTCACCTTTTTTTTCAAAAGGAAAATTTTATCCAATTTCATAAATTGTGATATAAAAATAATAAAAATATCATTTATCATATAAAAATAATCTTTTATATAAATTGTGGTATTTCAGCTGCAATCTATTTTGTTTGGGTTAACTTATCCTTAATTCTCTAGTGCCAGGTATATTAGCTTCTCACTAATTATTCACTTTGTTTTCATCAATAAATTCATAATTTCTCGACCGAATTGCTATTAATTTTTTCTGAGTAAAGTTCTTGCAGTCTTAAATTAGGAATAATTACAAAATTTCAATCAAATTATAATATTTCTTGGATAAGACATGTAAGATAATGTTTTCCAAGCAAGATAATGTTTTCCAAAGCGTTTGGGCACCACTAAATCTGGCTGCATTTAGAGACCAGATTTAAATATGGGTATGTTAAGGAAAAGTCTTTCTGAATGTGCCCTATGAGATACCATATATACTAACCCTGTTACTTAATACAAATTTGAATAAAATAAATCAAAACTATTAAAAAGTAAAAAAAAAAAAAAAAAAAAACAGAATGCAAGGGCATAAACGTAATATTAGGCCATATGGAGCCTCATTTGGCAACATGTTACCTCAAAGTGGATAATTATGAGAAGGCGACAAGGATATTTTCGGACGTACAATTTCCATTTTCCTCGTCCACCCACCCCATCGTACGGATAGGGTTAGATCCGACCCGAACTAGTGGTCCCCGCATTCATGCCGACTACCCAATCACCGAGAGACACGTCAACAGAACAGTGAACCCCCTAGAAAACCTAATGTAATCCGTCAGCACGTGGAAAACACGTGCTGGGAAAATGGATGGTGGGGCCGACTTTATCCGAAAAGGCCGTATATTTCGGTAAGTTATGGAGATAGATGGTGTGTGGGCTGCTGCTTCTGGTGGGGTCTGTTGGGCTTCGTCGCTATCCACAGCCGATTATGGGGCCCACGCCTTTTGCTTTTCTTTTTTCAAGTTTATTTACTTTTATTTTATTTTTATAACTTTAAAAGTGGAATGTTCCAAGCATCTTCTAAACAACCTCCCTGTGACTTTTGGCCTGTATTTTTCTCAATTTCTTTTATTGTGTATGATATTTAGCTCATCTTAGTTTTTTGCATTTTTAATATAATTATGCGTAGAATAATGATTCATTAAATGTATATAATGTATAGTGGTAATCTTAAAATGGAACGTGACAATAGTGAAATAGAGAACACAATTTTCATATTCTCTACGAGAAAATTTAATAATTTAATGTGTCTATTTATAATTTGTCACATCCTCTTTTACTAATTTTTTTCTCGCTTAAAATTCAACCAAACATACTTGTATTTATCGTTTTTTTTTCAATAAAATTATAAATGTTTCTCTACTAACTTAAGCCCATATGCCTTGGAGATCCAATAAGTCATTATATAACATGATTTTGCCAGAAGAAGATTACACCACCTATATTTTACTAAGCTTGGTTGTTGATTTTTCAATGGCTAGATGATGTTTGTTTATGAAGTTATTGAGTGAGAAATGATCGATAAACGATGGACAATTATCAATTTTTTATAGACTCAATAATATATATCAGTCAAAATTTAAACTCGTATTTATTATCATCAACCAAGCAGCTCACAAGCTGTGTAATACTCAAGCATACACATGTTTGAAACTATCTCCAAAGTGGATTTGGGATGGATTTGATTACATCAAATACTTATCACCACCAAAACAAAAGGAAAAATATAGTAAGAAAAGTGGTTGCTCTCCTTTTGTATGAAATTTCTTGATTGGGGTTTCTCATGACATACTTTTCCATTGACTTGTTAAAACTCATGACAAAGAAACTTCATGTGATGAAAAGGTTTGGAAAGTGATCTGTCTTGGAAGTAAACAAAGGTACATTCCCTTTCTACATTTGATTGAAGTCTTTGCTATATTTGTACGAAATTAAAAAGGTCTCACACTCATTCAGTTTATCAGAATCAATTTGTTCATTCATGCCTCAAGACAAAGAATGTTAACATCATTTTGGCTTATTATGTTACATGATTTGTATATCATATTCTCATCTTTATTAAATGTGTTGGTCAGAGATTGTCCCAACTTTTAAATTGTGAATTTTACATAGATTTATCAATCATGAAAAAGAAAAGAAAAAATCGTCCACATTTTCTTCGAAATTCATAGCATATATGTAAAAGATCGAAAATTTTCAAATCAACCTCCTATTCGCATTGTGTCCACCCCAATACCGATTATCATATGATGTATACATAAAAACGATTTGCTAAAAATGAATATTGAAGTCTAAGTCTAGAGTTGTTTGTCTTTGTCACATCTTGACAATAACATTGATTGAGAATGAGAAGGAAACATTCTTTGAAATTACAAGTATTGACTTAATTCCAAGTTGCAATGCATATAGACACATGGCCACATTAACATGTATGTTGAATTGTAATGACTTGTTGCATTCAATTTTGTTCCACTTACAAAGTCTTTCCAGCAAATGTCCAAGATTCTTTCTACCCCACAAATGATCTTCACTCTCTTATTTTCTTCTTAAATTCCCAAGTAATTTAAATAATATGACATGCAAATTTGAACATTTATTGGGTAAATTAAATAAGCATTCGCAATGGTTGGTATCTCCCATAACTTGCTGTTTCAAATCCAATAAATGCCCAAATGTCATAACTGTATTATAGCCCTATTTTATTGGAACAAAGATGACGTCACTTTATCAACATTAATAATATATGATAAAAGGTCAAGTTGTATTACTTATAGTAAAATGTGAGTTTTTAAGTAAAATGAATTACTTTATATAATTTAAAAGTAGAATTTTGATTAGATGATCATCTTATATTTATAACCCCATGAGACGAGTTAATACATAACCTATAAAATATAAATTGACTTGTCAAAAAAATGTTCATAATTGTTACGTTTTGTCTGACCAAATTTATTTATAAACCGCCGTCGTATAAATTTTTGTGATGTTTTGAGCGTTTAAAGCGGAGTTTGTTGACTTTAATAACTTAATATTGGGTGGCATTTGGTGCCACTGCTTTTTATCCCAATTGAACCAAGTGGTGGGGCTTTTTGTTATAATCACTCTATCTTCTTCAATGCATCACCCTCCATTTTTCCATATATATTCCTCTCCCAATATTGTATGCTAATATACACTAATCAAATTCGATCCACCTCCCAAATGCTCATTTTATTCAATTTTCTTGTCTGTTAATTGCCCTTTTTTTATTTATCATAGGTTAGGCATCTAGCTTTAAATATGATGAACATAAAGTACCAAAATAAAAGAACTAAACTTCTTTATTTAGATTTGGTTTTAGATTCTTATGATTCCATAATTCACCCAATTATTGGAATTACCACGAGTTGAAAAGGACGAAGTCAACTCAATACTTAATTGATAAAAAAGTCGTACTTTTATAATACCAATATTTCCAGTAGTCTACTTTATTCGTAGTAGAGTGTTCAATTATATTGTCAACGAATTTCTCATTTCATATTAACTATTATACATTTACTTATTTTCTATTCTAAGAGGATAGAACCAAGCAAGGCTAGGCCCAAGTAGACCAAAGCCAATGTAAGATTATATGGGCCGGCCCATAGCCCACAACATTGTATAGTGTATGTTTAATTGGAGTGTGTTTTTGTAGTTGATTTGTTAATGTTTATGAGCGACGTAAATCAAAAGACATGTCTATAAGATCTAAAAGTGTATAGTTGTCACTAGATGTTCTTTTACTAACTTGTCCCCAACAACATATGTTAAACTTAAATCTATATAGCTGAAATAACCAAACACTAAAACATGTACAATATAATCCTACAACCAAAATTCAAAGTGAGTTCAGATATGGTACACCATTCCCACTTGTAGAGTTGAAGCATGAGGTGAACTCAAAGCATAAGTAGGAGCCCTACAATTCCTTCTCAAAAAATCATAACCACAATTTATTACCACCTTCTTTCCCATACTTGATCCTTGCTTTGCTCTAACATATGAATGTCCCAAGATGTAAGCTACACCCGATTCTCGAGCTTCCATTAGATCTCGAAGCTCCTCACGTGCACCTCTGTCGATCTTAGGGCTTTCTGGAATGACAAACCTAACCTTCTTCCTCGTCTTCATGGCCGGTGGAGATTGTATTTCTCGGAGCTGTGACGTTCCGGGCTTGTCCATGTTCGGCCCGTCTTCCTCGCATAATTGAATTCCATGATGATGAGTTGAAGGTGTCCCAACCACAAACATGTCTTCACTTTGCTTCACTATATCTTTGTCAGTGCCGTTTAAGCCCGTGGTTCCGGCCCGTATGTACTCGGCGATACTACACACGAGGTCATCTTCAAACTCCACGTCGTCCTTGTGAGCATCACGATAGCCATACCGGACAATGCATCGGTAAATGCGATACTCCCTCGGGCCGATATGTCCCACAAGAAACCGTTCTTCATGTTTGACGTGAGGAATCGGGACGGACTTGACACATAGGAAAACGAGCACTTGGTGGAAGGCAGGAAGATTGGTGACAAAGTGGGAGAAAATCGCCGGGATTCCTGAGACAAGCTCCGTGTGGATGAGACCGATCCCACGAACACGTACAATTCCCAAGCTCGGACCGAGGCCAAGAAGCCAGTCAACCGAAACCTTGTTTTGAACATCAAACTCGTACGTCTTCAATGTCCCGTAGTGCCAAACACACATCACAATCATGAAGATGAATGAAAGGGCAACGGGCACCCAAGCTCCTTCGAGAAATTTGATGAGAGAAGCACTGAAATATAAGGCTTCAATCGTCCCAAAGAATAAGACAAAGCATATGGCGAGGAGGACACTCTGGTGCCAACATAGAACGATAACGAGAGACATCAAGCAAGTAGTGACCAGCATGACAGTTATAACAGCCAGACCTGAATACACAAAGCAAGAAAGTTTTAGAACAGATGAGAGTAAAAATGCTCGTGTGTTAACATGCACGCGTCTTACCTGAAGCATTTCCGAGGCGTTTGGTGTCTCTGAAACCGATAGTGACGGCCAAACATAGAAGCATTAAGATCCAGTTGATTTCCGGGATGTATATCTGTCCGTGAAACTTTGATGACGTGTGGATGATTCTAACCCTAGGAAAGCACCCTAGAGCAGAGCACTGCTTTATGATTGAGAAAGTTCCGGTGATAATGGCTTGGCTTCCAACCACGGCAGCCATTATAGCAATCACCAGCACCGGCCATCTTAATTTCTCTAAAACAACGAAAAATTTATTCCATGAGTAGAAAAAAATAAAAAAACTTCTCAAGAGAGCAATTCAAAGTAGTACATACCAGGTACTGATATGTAAAACCCAATACTGTAATAATGTTGGATATCATGATGTTGAGAAAGATATGCAGCTTGTCCCATATATGCAAGAACCAATGATGGATATACAATGGATGTGAAGGCTATCTGCAATTTCGTTTCTAGAAAAAGTCAGATATGCCAGTATTTTCATAGAAATGTAAATCAATAATCAGATTAAAGAAAACTTTGTGGACCTTTATCGACATCTGAGAGAAGTGCCCAAGATCAGCGAACATTGCTTCTGAACCTGGAATTGTTAAAACAAGGTTTAAGGAAAATGTTGTGAAAGAAAGGAAAGTTGTCAGAATATGTGTATGGAATGGTTCTATATACCTGTTATGCATAGTAGAATTCCTCCCAAGGACATCCATCCTTCTCGTTGGGTTTTCTTTAGGAATTTATACATGTAGTATGGAGATAGAGCTTGATACACATGAGGGTTCCAGTGGAAAATGTTGTATAAACCGATAGCACTAATGCACAAAAGCCATGTTATGACCACTGGTGCAAACATGAATCCGACCCTGTGGGTCCCGTAATGTTGAAGGGCGAACAAGGCTATCAGTATGATACAAGCAACTGGGACTTCTACGTCTGCAAGATTTTTTGATCAGGTGGTCCAGAAATGTGTTAACTGGTGTTTCGAGAGTCAAATAATAACACATGAAATAATTGGAGATAAAAACATCCAAGACGGATGGCATGTAGACATTCATAGAGTACAAAGAAACAAACTTTATGAAAACCTATAGCTATCAACTTGATTTATCTGATATCTGATTGAACTCTACACACTCGTCCAATCATTTCTAGAAGTATGATTTAAAACAACTTGTTATCTGTGGCCATATATATGTTGATTTTGCAAATTTTATGAAAATCACTACATAATATTAAGACAGTACTGCTATTGAATACCGAAATATTTCAACCTATAGCAAAATCATAAACAGTTTGCTAACCAACATATGAATACTATTTAGCTGCGATATCAAACTATATATTCGTAAGGATATTCAACGAACAAGACAAGCTAAAATTCTTCCAACAAATACAACAAGCAAAAAGGTATGAACTACTACTAAACATGAAAATCCACAAATCACAATCTTACATTTGTGATGCTCTTTCGCCATGGCAAGTTCGAGCCCAGAAACCGCTGAAAACACTGCAATAATCCCACAAAGATTACTCATATAACCCTAATATAAACCCTAACAAACTTCAAAAGACTTAAGAGTTGATCAAAAACAAGAAGAAGTAAAAGGCACACCAGAAATTGCAGGAGTCAATATACCATCTCCAATCACCATACAAGCACCAAGCAGAGCCAATACAAGCAAAAATCTTTGCAAGACTCTATATTTTTCAAGAGTGGATTTAAGCCTTGCCCCAAAAGTTGATGGTGCAGGGCTTGTTATGTCCTTCTTGTAAGCCCACAAATCCTCATCCACTGACTGGAAACTGGGCAATGAATTCACCTTGGCATGTCTACACAATAAAGAATACAGTGCAAATGTGCCCCCTTCACCATTGTCATCAGCTCTCAGGACAATGAATATATACTTCAATAGAGGAACTAAGGTTAATGTCCAAAAGATGAAGGACAGAACTCCAAAGATTTCTTCATTGCCTTCAGTATGTTTAATATCTTCAGCAAAAGTACTCTTGTATACATACAATGGTGATGTACTCAAATCCCCATACACCACACCCAAACTCTGGTAAGCCAATGTCAATATTGTTCTCCAAGACTCTTTCTGCAATCCTCAAGCATAAAATCCAATCAATTTGACAAAGAATTAAAAAAAAAAAACAGAAAAAGAAACTGTGCTTGAATTGACAATTCTCCAAAGATTGCAACTTTAATAACAAAAAGAACTCACCTTGGCCTGATTCTTATAAACCCCAACTTCAAGATCCATGGAAAAATGCTCTCAGAAATTCAAGAAAATCATACCCACTGCAAATTCAAGATTTTTAACCATGACCCTTTCGCCAAACCACACACCCCAGTAAAGAGGTGTCAACAAAACACATAGTGACACACAGAGAAAATTATGAAAACCCAGAAAAAAAATGGATAATTTATTGGAGCAGTACCTAAATGTGCCACAGTTCAACAACCTCAAACGAGAAAGAGAAAAATCACAGACAAGTAGTGTAATAACAAATTAAGAAAGAAGATGGTTGGCACTTGGAATCAGAGCATTAAGACCATGGAATATTTTGGTTGAAAAGGGACTCTTCTACTTTTAAATATTACACCCAAATACCATTTTTGTTGAGGTAAGTGAGATATGGTTGATGTGAGTAGGTGGTTTTCTCTGTTTCTTTCTCAAAGGCTTCTTTCTTGTGAGTGATTTTGTTTGTTGGAGTATAGATAGTTTATTTCATTTTCTTGGAGTGATCTTCTCGCACACGCACTAGTGCGTGAGAGAGAAAGAGCATCGAACGTGTAGACGTGTGCTTCAAGCAGACAATATGGAGATTAACTGATTAACATATGGATCTCTCTGCTCTTTGCTGTGAGAGATTCATTTATTGAAAAGTCTTTTCTCATTTTTTTGCTAAATTAAAACTGTGTTGTACTACTAGTTGATTCTTCAACGTACTCAAAATGATGTCATAATCACTGCTCCTTTTTTATATTGTAGTATATTATATTTGGAGTAATTATTATCAGACTATCAAGTCAACATATTTGTGTGATAGCTAACTTTATTTATTTTGAAATTGAGTTATGTCGTGTTTTCCAAAGTTGCAAAAGGTCATCGAGAATTAATGAATGTTCGAGAATATTCGGTATAATTTATTTCAAATGAACTTATATTAATAAGTTTAATTACTTATTAGGAGAAGTTTAATTAGATTTAAGATTGAGTAGAAAAGATTTGTTATGCAAATTATTACCACCTGGTTATATGCCACGTAGTTGTATAGTTTGTGTTTAACGTTTTTTATGGAATATTTTAAGGGATATTCTAGTAAGAAAATTAATAGACAAGACAACAAAAAATAGTTTTAAAAAATCACATTTTGTCAACATACTGCAATTTCAACAAAATATTATATGGGAGATGAATAATTCAAAAGGTGGTTGCAACAATAAAATAATTCGGATGATAGTTAATTTTCTTCTGTTCTAGATTCTAACAAGTTTATTTAATATGAGAAATTAGTTGTTTTCTTTGACTTGATAGCATAGTAAATTTGACAAACTTTGTGAACAAATATGTTTGACAAATTGTGTGAACAATATCTGTTTTTTTTTTTTCACTTTCCATTCTTCATAATCGCACCTTAATTTCTAAAACTTTTTGTTTTTTGGGAGGGGTTCACATCTATAAATGTAGTCATACCTAACAAGGTGAATTCTTATTGCATATATTAACACCCTTATTAATTGCACAATTCGAACTTACCAATTAATATTATTCGATAGCTACTATTTATTTAATTATTTGACGAAAAATAGCTACTACTATTAATTGTATGTAAAGTGAAGTACATCAATATATCATTGACTGGTTGATTGCAACAAGCCAACTATTATAAGCCAGTAAAATTAATAACATCTATGGTCAAGTTTATTTGTTTTTTTTTTAAATCCACATAAATAAAAATCACTTTGAATAAAACAAAGATGCACTATTTTGTAAGGTCTAAGTTGATAAATATATAATTAATTTATATCTTTTAATTATAAAAAATTACAATGAACTAGTAATATTAGAGATCTTATAAATTGTTTCATGAGACTCGAACTTGTGATTTGCACCTCTCAAGATTTGGTTTCAATATTAATAAACTTTGTTTAAGATTAATGAAAGAAATTATACACCAATGTTACAATGATGATGTTCTTTCAAAAAATGCCAATTACAATAAATAAATAAATAAGGAAATTTCGAACACCCACGGACCAAACTCGAAATAATTATAAAAAATCATATCAATTCAGCCTAGTATGGATACATGTACCGACCAACTATTTAGAATACATTTTTATTTTCTTTGTAACAGTAATATATATATATATATATATATATATAATTCATACAAAAACCGTCTCATGTAAGATCTTACATTTGTCGTAGTTTATATAGTTTTATATGAAAGTGATTTTAATGATATTGAATGAATCAATTCATTTTTATTAATCCATATTAACTTCTATTTATATTATCAATTCTAACATTCGTCATTTCTCTTTGCTACATGCCAATAATTATTACTGATGTTGTACAAATTCATTGGGTAGTAGCCTGATAGGTGTATTTATCTCTAACTTATATATATATATATATATATATATATATATATATATATATTCGATCTCAATCCGATTGTAATTTGGAAAAAAATAAATTAGTTGAAACTTGGAAATGTAGAATTAGAATAAACAAAACTATTTATTGGATTCTGTTTCTCTCTCTCTCTCTTTTTTCTTTCTTATTTTCTTTTTGGGGCTTTATATGCAGGCTCACTACTCACTATCAGTCTACGAGATGCGACCCTGCCTTTCCTAACAGTTCCTCTTCACTACTTATCACGCTATTGAAATCGCTTTTTAGCCAAAACTAAAGTCATACAAAATGAGGGACCCATCTTGCTTTTCACGTTTTCCCCCACAACGAAGAAAAGTTGAACAATTAATTAACTGAAATTGCTTTATGACAAAAGTCATTCTCAAATCTCATATGTATTATTGTAATTAATTTTTAATTATAAACATGGGATCACATACTTTCTAATTTCACTTATTTTGTTAGACGGACCAATCAATAAATTTTAATTTATAAAATAAGTTTGAATTATAGATAAAAATATTATGTTTCACAAAATAATATTCTAAAGATGTCTTTATGTAATTTTTTGTGAAATTAAAACATAATTGTGTTTTCATGCACCCTTTTTAGGAAGATTCAATGAAAATACTTAAAAGACTAGGGACAAATGGTCAACATATACTTTTACTAGTTGAAGTTAAATATTTTTCTATAAATGCCATACCTGTATTTATTCTTCTAAAATAATTATTTTTTTAGTGGCATTTATTGCAATATCATGTACTCCCTCCATCCCAAAATAATTGTCACTTTACCATTTGAGATTTGTCCCAAAATATTTGTCATTATAGGATTTCAAGAAATATTTTCCACAATTCTTCCAAAATTGCCCCCATTTATTCTTCGTTATTAAATGTTTTATTATCTCAAAGTAAGTATTGGAAATATAAAAAAGAAGAAAAAAAATAATGGGTAGATTGGTCATTTTGTAGGTTTCCTTAATTTGTGTGAAAAATGCTAAAATGTCAATTAATTTGGGACGGAGGGAGTATAGTCATTTCTACATCTCTATGGTGGGCCATAGGATTTAGAACTTCCATTCCCAAAAAACAAAAAACTTAAAAACAAAAAAAAGGTTTCGGAGATAATTAATTATCATATAAATTTGTCGTAAATATTTTGAAGATGACGTCGAAAGAATAAAATTATAGGAGATTGGTTGATCTCCTCTAAAAATGGTATTCCATATTTTCAGAGGGATTTAATTCAATGAGATTTGTCTTTTTTCTAATCATCTTTCAAACGCAACATCTTTTTCTTTTATTTTTCCTTTCTTAGAGGAATTTTGAGACGTATGCATGGTTAAGTTATTGAATGAGAAATTTAGCTACAGAATTATATATGTGTGTGTATATATATATATATATGATATGTATTGATAAAATTAAAAAATAAGATGAAATCAATACAATTAATAATTACTGAAGGTTTGTGTACGGGTATATGCAAGAATGATCTCATACTTGTTGTCTATCAGTTAAGATCACATAATAGATCGAAAAAAAAATTAATGAGATTTTATTATATCAAGAGTGGAAATATTATTGTGGGTGAAGAACTATTCCTTATATATGCATGCATGCACGGATGTATTTCCTCATTTTTAAGTGGAATTGATCAATATTAATACCTAATAATTTGTGGTTCAAAGGGCAAATTTATTTAATTTGCATCCTTTTATAGAAAGTTGGTTCCCAGTACCATTTATATATATACATATCATGTTTAATAGAGAGAAATTTTGGCCTCCTTCATTAAATATACAAGCTAGACTATGATCTACACGTGTCAAACACTCATAAATTTCAATTTAATGAAGCTTAGTTTTTTTTATATATTATTAAGCTTGACTAGAGCCTCGACTTGTGTGTAAGTTTTGTAAAAAGTTGAATTCCAAATCTATACAAGTTTTCAATGACTTATTGATATACTGATAAAAAAAAAAGCATTTATACAGGTTTAGATTAGAAAAACGGAAAGTAATTATAGTCAAATAAAACGTGCATCAAGTTGATTGACATGATTGCTGATAAACCAATGTGTGGATTACCTCATAAATCATGTGTTTGATTAAGTTGAACAACCCTTAAATTAGGACACCTTAATTAATATAGTAAATGGATATATTAATAATTAGGTGAAATATCAATATCTGCTAACTGATATGGATCAAAAATTGGAGAAATATGATTAGGCCATTTCACTTTTGGACCCAATATGTTCCATTATTGGAATGTAAATATTTATTTTGTGTATATATATTTTTTAAATACTTATGATTTATCCTTTTATTGTTACGAATTAAAGTGACCATGAGATGGTGGAATTTGGTATACGAAAAATAATAATGATACACATATGCGATTCATTACAAAACCTTAATGCCATTATTAGCTTATTATTATTTGTAGGATTACTCTAATTTTTTGTTATACTTTTGTTTGTATTAGTAATTTAACCATAACAATTTGCTACTGCATCTAATTAGAAAATCTAATTATCTTACCTATTTTGCAGCAATAATTAATTAACTGCATTTCACTTTCATTTTACCTAGTTGCATTCTAATTTAGTGACTACTCCATTCTTATTGGTTTATTAATTGTGTTTGGTTTTATAATAAGAATGAAACCAAGCTTTAATTGTGTAATATTTTAGGTTTAATTACTTCATTGTGTGGTTTACGACATATATTATTAGATTCTTATAAAAACATCTCATAAATTTAATTTTTTGGGTCGGGTCATTCACAACTAATACCACAAAAGAAAATATTAACTTGTGAAGATGAATTTAAGTTGTGGATAATAAATAATGAGACTTCATTTCACGAGATTAAATCCAAGAGACATTCTCATATAATCTTTATGTAATTACAAATGAAACTTGAGAATTATTGTAGGATTTAGTATTTAAAATTTACACAATTAATAATAATAACAATAACAGAAAAAACAGATTGAATAAGATTGGTCATACCATAACCCATATAATATACAAAACTGACATGTCCCATAAGTAAGAAAAATGCAGATCTCATCTTGTTAATGATCACGTAATCCCTATATTTTTCTTCCTTTAATCTCCTACTACTTCACACTCTAAGTTCTTTAATTTAAATAATTAACAATTATAATATTTCATCATTGCTTACAACTTTAAATTATTTTCTCCAATCACAGACAAATTGTCGTACATTGTTTACTTTATCTTTGAACCAATACCTAAACTTTTTCCTAGTGGACCCATTAAAAATTCTACAACTTAAACAGTACTATAATCAATTGCATACCTAATTTTTTTTTAATATTTAGTTAATTCCATTTCCATGACCTAATTTTTGAGTGTAACGTGACTCTACCCCTCATTGAGGCAGTCAATAAATTTTAATGATGCATGAAAATAGAAGTTGACACCACTAGAAAGATATGTTAGTCTATTGATGAACATTTTTAAATAATTTCATCACACGTGGAGAATTGTCCCAAGATTTGACCCACATATTAAAAATTGGTGCACATTTCATGATTTGGACCATTCATGTATGTCCCTATATTCATGAAATGGGCCTAGCCCTTCTAATATTTGCTCACATTTCTTGGAACATGTCAATTCATAGGGAATTCAAGATTACATCTCCAAGTTATTTTATTTAATTTTATTTATTTAAGGATTGGACCTGAGAGATGAGTCAAATCTTGACAATCTAAAGTGCAACGTGTTATAATCCGTTTTTCATTACTGCATCATAAGATATTTGAATTTTGCTCAATTAAATTAATTTGGACACAGTTTAAAGAGCTATTAGACTAATCCACATTCAATCCTCATCTAAATAAATTCTTTGCAAGTATCTTTCCCTGCTGTTGTTGGTACGAAGTTCTTGTCTCATACTTTGAATTAGAAAAAATATTTTGGAAACAGGAAAAATAGACTAAATTGTGGGATATGTAAATATTTTAAATTATAATCTGGCCCCCAATAATACCCATCACAGCTTACAAGCTCAAATCAAGAAACATGTCTGCTTCAAGAATTTGAGCACAGGCATCATGCTAGATAGAAAAAGACAAAATAAATCATGTCTACTGTAATAAGAAACTCAAATATATCATCCATTGATAGCAAATATCAGACCATATATGTCATACCAACTCGTATTATATTCATATGAGGAACTCTCATAGTCGCAGCTCCTCCTCTGCAGTTCCGCCTCAAGAATGCATAGAAGTAATTCACAACCAGTTTCTTCAAAAACAACGACCTCTTCGTTGCCCTAACATCCCCATGTCCAAGCAAGTAAGTGAACCCAGAATCAGTGGCCTCTCTAAGAGCTGACAGCTCATACTCGAGACTAGGATCTTCATCGGCTGACATGAAACTAGCTGGCAATTCTGGCACATTCGTTGTTCTTGATGTTGAGGTTTCTGTTTCTGATTCTTCCATTCTTTGGTTGTGCATTAAAGGGACCTTAAGCTCATCAAGATCATGAACATTGTCGTCTCTTGATCTCATAGAAATGCTGTCAAGATCAGGCTCGTTGATTCCGCCCTCAAGAGCAAGATCTTGAGCTTCTTTTCTCAGAAACTTTTCCAGGCTTTCCACCAGAAGTTGCTCGAATGCACGGTGATCTTCTTTCCTTATATCCTTGTATCCATAACGAGCAATGCATCGGAACATGTGGTAGTCTTTAGGACAAACCCTTCGGAACAAAAAGCGTTCTTCTTGTGGCACGACTGGGACTGGAACATACTTGATGCAGACAAAGACTATGGTGGAGTGGATAGCAGGAAGATCGAGTAAAAACTGTCCTAAAACAGAGGGGATACCTTGTACGAGCTCATTGTATAGCAGACCAATCCCAGGGGTTCTTACTGTTCCAAGAGACGAGCCTAGCTCGAGCATGAAGTCCATTGAGATCTTCCCTCTAACCTCGCTTTGGTACTTCAAGACGCTGCCATAGTTCCACGTGTACATCACACAGAGGAAGAAAGAAGCGAATGCTAAAGGAAGCCAACCTCCTTCCAATATCTTGGATAGAACAGCGGATAAGTATACTAACTCTATGATCCCAAACACGATGGGAAAGCAGAGAGCTAAAAGCAGATTAGTTTGCCATATCAGAAGCATAACAAGTGTCACCAATGTAGTGCTCACAATCATCACACCAACTTCAGCAATGCCTGCAAATATTCAATCATCATACATTGTAGATTTTTGACTAAATTACTGACTAATTGAAGAGGAAAGAAAAAACGGGACACCAACCGTATGCATTTGCTATTTCTGTAGTGCTTCTGAATACAGCAACTACAATGATGCACATGACCATCAAAAAGTAATTGATCACAGGGATGTAGATTTGGCCCATCAGTTTTCTTGAAGTGTGGATGATCTTCAAACGAGGGAAGCAACCAAGAGCCATGGCTTGCTTGACGCATGAGAATGAAGCAGATATCATAGCCTGACTAGCAATTATGGCTGCAATTGTGGCAGTCACAAACACTGGCCAGAAAAGACTGTCTGCAGCATTTACCTGTATTATGTAAAACAAGGCGTATCCAATAATAGTAAGGAAAAGCTAGGGAATAAGAATCATTACCTGGAACAGAATCGAAAAATATCTGTCCAGCTGATTGAGGGTGTTTTATAAGGTAAGCAGCTTGGCCCATGTAAGCCAAGAGGAGGCAGGGGAAGACTACAGTAGTGAAAGCAATCTGCAGAAGATAGGTTGATAAAAAGTTTGCCAAGTTTGAGATTGAAAACCATAGGCTGGAGAAGGAAAAAGAACCTGTATGGATGGCACTGAAAAATGACCTAAATCAGCAAACATAGCTTCAGCACCTGAATATGGCGATTTATCAGCATTTCAAGAGCTTGAGTAAACTAACTTGTTTCTCACATGGTTATTTTTAACACAAAATGCGAGAAATACAAGAAAATGTGGGCTATGAAATGATATGCAGCTGATTATGTCATGATTGTTTCAACTTTACCTGTGATACATAAAACACAACCACCAAGTGCTGACCATGCCTTAGTGCTATTCTTCTTGAAGAAAAGATAGATATAGGCAGGATTTACAGCCTTTACAACAGTTATATCGTACTTGAGCATGTTGTAAATTCCAATAGATCCCAGGCTGAAGAACCATAGTGCCAGTGCTGGAGCAAACATGAAACCTACTTTACCCGTTCCAAACCTCTGTATGCTAAACAGTCCCACGAGAATAATAATTGACGTTACAACAAGGGCATCTGGAAAAAGAGAAGAAGTTATTAATTTATGGTCAAAATAGTGTCTTGGTTAAGACCAGCGACGCCACTATCTGGAAGGCTCACTAATCTATTGTTGTGATTATTACTTTAAAATCAAACAATAAGAAAATACACGTGTGAGTTCTTTCCGTGGAAAAATTGGAAATGGAAGAAAGGGTGGGTTATGAACCTGTGCCAAATCCTGGTATCCGACCCTGCAAACCGCTCACGGCAGACATAACTGTGAACAAGAACCATATTAGGAGATAATAGCAAAAGGAAGGTGAAATGATGATTATTCGCACTAGTAATAAATTTTTGCAGTGCAATAGACATGTTCATGGTGGCTAATACTTCACTTACCAGGTGCTAATTCACATACAAAATAATGAAAACAAAAATTGCAACAATTTGTTCAACTCAAAGGATAGAAACACTCTTCATCTATCATTTCTTTCCTATGAAAATCAAACTAACAGCTAAAGTTTTTGTATCATAGTTTTCTTCAGTAAGAATGCAAAATTATTATCCGGGATTTTGATCAAATAGAAAAAGCAACTCTTCTGAATCTTAACGAATTCAATAGGATGGCCATATACCTGAGATAGCTGGAGTCAGAATACCATCCCCTATAATCATAGACGTGCCCATAAGAACAAGTAATAAGAGAAGTTTCTTCCAATGAGGCTTATGCTCTAATGCCTCCTTTATGTTCAAAGCCCTCTCTAGTGCAGGAGTGGGTAACTTGAGCTTGAAACTGGAGATATGTTCATCAGCAGGCTGTCGATTTGGGAGAAGATTAACATTGGCATATCTGCAGATTAACGAGTACAATGCAAACGTTCCACCTGTTATTGGATCAACACACTTTTCAAATAGGCCAAATATGCAGAGAAGCTATGATTTGTTCAGTGAAAACAGTGTACCTTCCCCATTATCATTAGCCTTGAGCACTACAAAGACATATTTTACTAACGGAATGAGAGCAATTGTGTACATTACTAGCGACAAAGTCCCCAAAACATCGACATCTGAAGTAATCGGCACCTTGCTAAATACATCAGAGAAGACATATAAAGGACTTGTGCCCATATCACCATACACAACACCAAGAGTTTGAAATGCCAGTGCTAACGTTCTCCAAACAGAATCATCCTGCATCATCAGTCATGAAACATGTTCCTATTCAACTCAGCTTAGTTTGACATAAAACCAAAAGGAATGAAATTAGGGCACAGAATTAAACCTTGTGATGGTGCCCATGAAAATCAGCAATTTCCATGGCTTCAACATCAAAAGAATCAAGTCTCCTAGGCTTCTTAATTAGCCTTCTCCTAACTGTTCCATAGCCTTCTCTCTCAGCCTCATCTCCGACCAAAGACCATGGCGGTGACTCAGAGTCCACCTCACTCCCATCCACCCACCGCCATGACTCCCCACCGCCGCCGCCGCCGCCTAACAGCCCGACGCTGCTGCTCTCTTCAATCTCATCCCCATCCATTCCCTGCCTTCACTCCACCAAGAAATATTGGATCTGCACTTCAAAATGGTTCAACAATCAGTCAATTACCAGACTGGTTTTTTTCCGACCAATTGCAGAAAATTCAGTTTAGAATTTTAAAATCTTTATCGGGAAAAGCGTAAATTGAGTGGGCTTTCTATATTTAGAGGCATGGAAAGCATTATTGGGTGGGATAATGGCTGCTCATTGCTCAATCTCTAACATAAGATTATGTCAGCATTCAATTATTTCGCAACTGATTGAACTACAATTATTAATTTTTTTTAAATATAAAATAAAATCATTGGTCAGGTTGAGATTCGTACAAGGATCACCGGACTCCGATTCTCATCCTCTTTCCCGCTTTTGAAAATTGATGGAAAAAAAATAGTTGGATAAAACAGTTGTTTTTTGAATCAATTTTTTTTTTTTTTTTTATATAGGGGATTAAAGATTAACTTTTAAAAAATGGTTAAATGCAAAAAACAACCCCAACTATCGACTTTTTTCAATTTGCAACCTAATTTTTTTTTTTTCCGATTGCAACCTAATCTATTGTTTTTTTTCCGATTGCAACATAATCTTCTGTAATTTATCCAGTTGCAACCTCCCTTCACTTTTTTAGCATTTTTCCGGTGAAAATATCATCACGTGACTAGCACACTTATCATTTAAAGGGTAAAATCGTCTTTTTACATTATGTATTTAACAAAATAAACTATAAAAATGATTTTGCCCTAAATAAAAAATTAGGGCATTTATCTCTCTTCACTTTCCTTAAATGATAAAATCACCCTTAAATGAATGTTATACCTTAAGTTGTGAGTGTACAAGTCACGTGATGATATTTTCACCGGAAAAATGCTCAAAAAATGGATGGAAGTTGCAATCGGAAAAAAAACAATAGATTAGGTTGTAATCGGAAAAAAAAAAAAGATTAGTTGCAAATTGAAAAAAGTCGATAGTTGGGGTTGTTTTTTGCATTTAACCCTTTAAAAAATGTAGATAGATGATTTTTTTTTAAGTCCCACTTCCCAATTGCTTATGAAATTAATATTGTCAAAAAGTTATAGTGTTTTGAAATTATTTAAAAAAAATCCAATGAATGTATGATTAAGAGTCTCAGACTTCAGTGTTCTTTTAGAACTAAGTCACAATCTTTCTTGAATATAGATTATATATTTTATCATTCAATAATTATTATAAAACTATCTAACAGTACAATAAAATATAACTCTATTGTATAAGAATTTATTTATAAATTGAATTATTATTATATTTCTTCTAATTGTCAACCGAAAAAAAAAAAAAAAAAAACTTTATTTCCGTTCCTTATGATGTTCGTATTCGTGCGTGTGTATAATTTTGCAACCAAAAAAGAAATTAAAATTAAAATGTGTTTGTAAGCTCAAAAGTTTGAGATAGTTTACAACTATAGTCTAAAACCTGTCTCCCTGCATGATTTTTATTTGAAAAAAATTTCTAACGTAATCCCAATAAGAAAAGATGGACAGAATTGAAAATGTTATTGAAACAAAGATATGGTATTAAAATCTTAATAATTTGTTCAGAAGATTAAAATATTATTATGGAGACTTGTGCCAAGAAGGAATATTCTGTTTTGATGCCTTAAAAAATAGACTCATCAGATGGTTTTCAATTATTTTTCAAGAAACTGTCAAGGGTATGCCCCCTGATGTAATAATTATCTAAGACGAGTTTCACAGGACAATAAGGGGCTGTTTGGTCATTGTTGCACCATATTTTCCACATTAAATTATCCAAGGATATGGAACTCATTCTTATATCTTTCATTTCTCTAAAATTATTAAATACCCCTTGTATTTATCTAAGAGATTTTAAATTTATAATAAAATATTTCTAGAGTTAAATAGTATTCGAATATTTTCTGAAAATAATTTATCGAAGTAATCAAATGAAATATAAATTAACTTTCAGGATATTCATGATGGTAACATATGGAATTTTAATGTAAAAGTTAGTTAAATTCTTATTGAAGAGTTCTATAAACAACTTTTTTTAATGAAACAAACAAGAACTGTTTTCGACGGAAATGATCCAACACTAAAAAAACCCATAAACCAAACACTTATTTAAACTTTCAAGTCTCAGACATCCTATATTCTCTCTTACAAATTATAATCTCTCAGACATGTTATATTCTGTCTTATAAATAATTTTTAAATTTCTTGTCTCATCTACTGTTAGAGGATCAAATTGGTTATTAATGTGTGATTGTAGGATAATATAAATTTAACCTAAAGAAATAGATGCATTGATCTCCAGTCAAAACCACCAAACGAAAAACAAGAAGAAAAGGGCATCATGGGCTCTAATAAATAGTAGTAGTACTTGAGAACATGTCCAATCCTCAACTCACTCCACAGTACATTTCTAGATTGCTAGTCGATGCATTTAAAAGGAACTAAACCTTTATGCACTTTGCTTCCACTGTTTCTTCAGTTACTTTTTGCTTCAATCAATTTTCTGGCAAATGAGGGCAAACAGAAAGCTGCTGAATGGATCTGGAAACACAAGCGAATAGAGCTATCATCAACACGAGAGTTCTAGGAAGCATAGCAACAAGTTGGGAGGATAATTGATAGTGTGTTAGTACCTCAGAGTTGTAGAACCTTAATGGTCCCTTCGTTTTGACATGACTATCATCAGCCTCTATTGAGTTGATTGGATTCTTGAAATCGACTGGGGGGCCCTCAGTGGAACAAAGCATGAATCCAATAACGCCACTGAAAGGACATCAACAAATGGTTAGTGCTATACTGCATTAAAGCATGTCAATGGCTGATCATGGAGAGCTTGTTATCAGATCGTATGAGGGAGAGAGAGGATACCTTGGGTACGTGGGGACAGTAGTCCAAGCGTAATTGACAGAGCCTTTGAAAATCTGGCGGCAGTTAGAAACGATGTCTTCAATTATGTGCATGTGAAGCCATATGCTTTCAGCCTGAGTACATACAACTCCTCCTGGACGGAGAGCCTTGGATACCGACTCAAAGAATGGCTTTTCAAACAACTCTTGAGCAGGACCTGTGTCGTGTGCAAAGTATAACTTCACCATTTGAATGTAATTTTTCTAAAGCTGTGAAGGACAGTGCATTACCTATTGGATCCGAAGAATCCACTATAACTGCATCATAAGTTCCCTCTGGCACAGCCTTGAGAAATGCAACTCCTGCAATGATAAAAGAAATCACAAAGTGAAGTCAATATAAGAGAAGAGAAGAGGAGAAAAGATATTCAATACGATTGCTTGTGCGAATGCAATTATGCTTCTTTTGTGTGTGTTGGGGGGGGGGGGGGAGTGGTGTTGCTGGGTGGTAAAACAACAGATATGTTAGCAGTCAATACCATCTCCAATATGCAGTGTCACCCGGGGATCATCAAATCCCACTGCTACACTTGGGAAATATTGCTTAGAAACCTGGAAGGAATGACTATATTAGTCATTCACATTAGCTAAACAACTAGGTTCCATTGAGAACCATGATTAGAAAAGTGCATGAAATATGAGTATACAACCAGAAGGAGAAGACGCCTTATAAATTTTCATATGTAGGTGATATGGAGAAGACAAAAAACTGAAAGAAGAAGAAAACACTAGAATAACTCACATCAACAACCATCTTGTCAATCTCACAAATGTCTATCTTCTCAACAGAGGCATGACGAGAAACTTCACGCAAGACGCCACCATCTCCACCTCCAATAACCAGAACCTAAAAACAAACTTCTGTTCAAACCTTATATATAGATACTGGACAAGACATATTATAATGTTGTTGCCTGATATAGGATAAGTCTTTCAGAAATCACTGAATGCCAAGAAACTGGAAATGCGGCGAATGAAGAAACAATAGTTTAGGGCATTTAAATTAATTAAGTTCTACACGAATTCTTTGCTCGTCACCGTAACCAAGAGAGCAAAAGGGCACTCTCTCAGTTTTTGTTTCTCATTTCTTTAATATGTTCCTCGAGGCAAATACCTCTATTTTCAGTTCCCAAACTATTTTCTAATGTTCCTTGAGTGCAAATACCTTTTTCGGGTTGGGAATTGAGCAGAGCGGGAGGTGAGTGATCATTTCTTGATAAGCACATTCATCCCTCTCCGTGAGTTGAATTACACCATCCAAGACAAGAACCTTACCATAAGTGGATGACTGCAGAAGTATTTAAAATAAATTAGGTTGTAGTTATAAAAAAACAAATTATCACAAAGATTAACAAAACTCTCTAACGGTAAAAGGTAAAAAAGAAAGTAACAAACTAATGCTAAAGGTGAGTATTCATTAAAGTATATGATACCTGAAAAACAATGACATTCTGGTAATCAGATTTTCCCTGAAACAATATTTTTTCTACTTTCAGTGAGTGTGCTTCTCCTGCATGGTTTCCAGAAAAGTTACAATAAGAATCATATAACTAGTCACCACAGTTTCCCAACTGAGTTAAGACCATGAAAAAAAATCCACTAGTTCTCGAGCAATCATAAATGTACATTGTAATTATAAATTCTTCATTTCAATTTACAACACATATTGGTTAATGCAGGTGAGATATCCATTCTGGATTTCGGAGGCACTTTTTCCACTTAGTTAAGAGCAAAAATCAATCCACTTAGCACATGTTAACTTTAAGGAAACAGAAGCAAAAAAGCCTCTGAACAATGCAAATTTAAAATTATGCAACTGAGAGCACTCTATATTTATAACATAGAGTCATGCAGGGTTGCTTAATAAACTCCAGATGAAAAGAACACAAATAAAATAAGGAAGCAAATCCCAGATGATTGGTAAATAGTTAACAACAAGCACTGCAACACAAGTTGAAATGATCAGCACATGCAATGCTCTGCTTTGGAACTGAAAAATTCCCAACTAAAGCTGAAAATAAATGAATCATAACTAATTTCCTTTGCATACACTTTGATTATCACAAATCATAAGCATGAACACTCAATATCGGTGGAAAACAGAAATTTAAAGTTTTTCGTGTTCTCTCCTTTTCTTGATTCTATATAGTCATAAATTAGTTAATATGGCCTCTGTGTTGATGCAACAATGTAAAAATTACGAAAACTAATTCAGTTATGAATCTACTAAAAGGAAAAGGGGAAGAAAATAAAAAAATAGAGCTCTTTAGATTTGTCAGACAGTAGCATTATCAAAGGAAGTAAAAAAAAATCCGCACAGCTAGCATCACATAGACTTCAATTTAAATTCCATCTACAATTTAACAAGCAGTTTTTATTTGTTCGTGGTCTTCTGAAAAAAATATATATTCCCAGTTTTTTCTCCGATGTAGCTTCTTACAAACGGACAATATTTTTCAATATACCATACCAAAACTTGCTTCCCAAATATTTTTCATCAATAACCTCCAGAGTTTACCCAAATACACACTAATTACTGAAAACTTATCACAAATTAAAAGCTCATAAAAAAATAAAAATAAAAAAAAAAAAAACCAACCATAGAAAATCTAAATTTCTAGAGCATCATTGAAGAACACAAATAAACTTTGTCAAAGCACAGACCAATTTATTAATAAACAAAAATAATAAATCAGATAAAACCTATATATGATCCTAAAAAGAACAAAAAACACGCCCTCATACGCGCGCGCACACACACACACACAAAATCACAAACACAGATGAATATGTGTTCAAAATACATATATCGACGTTTCAGCACGCCAACCAAAAAGGTGAAGATCAAATTTACCCGGCCACATTGGGCTAATCTCGGAGAACCACCCCGGTATGACAGAGGGCATGCCCTCGGGCAGTTCTACCGCGCCGCCGTTATTCAGTTCCATCTGGACAGAAACGCCGCCGTTCTCTTCCTCCTCGCGCGGTCTTTTCACCGGCAATTCACTGAGAGATTGAGCTCCTTCAGCCATACGAAGAGATGTTGGCTCTGTATCAATCTGCTTAGGAACGACGCGCCGGTGTTTTTCTGCTTGAATGAATGACCTAATATAATGAACTTCACAATATTTTATTTTATTTTCGCTTTATATTTACTTTAATTACAGAAATATTTGTGCTCCCCAATCTATGCGTATCCAAGTTGCCTCCAATCCTGCTTTTCTTTTTTACCTTTTTTTTTTTTCTTTAATTGATTAAATTATTTATTTATTTTTTATTTCGTTGGGTTTTGATTAGGTTCCAAAAAAAGATTGGGTGGGGTTTTGGTTAGTTTTTGTTTGATTTTAGTTTTTTTCTTATTACAATAAGTTTTTTACATTCAACAAGAATACAGATAACTTATCATAGATGTATCTCTCAACTTTAGAAATTTTAGTAATTTTATATGATGAAGTTTCTCACTTTTTAAATTATAACTTTAGATGATGATTATGATGATAATAATAATAATCTCCAGCACAAAATGTCATAATTTTAGAAAGATTATTTCTTATTAGATAAAACAATTGATTAACGATCATATTATATTTAAGTATGTTCAAATAAATTTGGCAAACAATTAAAAATATTATTTAAATAATACATTTCTTTATATAACGCCAAGTTTTTTGGTAGGTTGTGATTCTTTTACAACATAAATTATGCTTTAATATGAATAAAATGTCTCTTTCATTTACATAACGCCACGTTTTTTGGTAGGTTGTGATTTTTTTTTAATATCTAATTAATGTTGTATAGATAAATCTTAAATTGAATGAAGACTCTGGCATGTGCTTCAAATGATTGTTTATAAGATATAAAAATATCATGAATTATCTAAAAAGTGAAATAAGAAAATCAACTTTCATACTTTGTGATTAGGAAAGATGAAATAAACTATAAAAAGAGTGAGATAAAATATAAAATTATAAATTTGATTTGTTTACATTTCCATGGTTTTTAATTAATTGTTGATATTTAAATCATCAAAACCGTACGAAATACACCCAAATTATTTCCCAAAAAACGTGCAACTGAACTACCAATTTGACAAAATTGTGTATCGGTCTTTCAATTCAAATGATATTAATATAATATTTTAAATGAGCGCTATCCAAATGTAAAAGGACAAGTACATGTCTAGTAGCTTTTAATTGAGCAAACCTATGTTAATTATCAATTTCTCAATGAGTAAAATAATCATTGTGCTATTATTATTGCCAGATACGAAATTGTGTGAAATTTTGTATTCATTTTAGTGGGATTGGAAATAAAATAAAAAATAAAAATCCCAATTCCCATGGAGATTGATATGATTGCGGCTTTTGATTAGGGTTTTATTGGGAGCCGATATGAGAAATTGGCAAAAGTGGGGAACCCTGCCGAATATCTCTGACTTTTATTTATTATAATTACTAGGCAATACTAGCATAACGCGAGTAGGGTTTCAAATAAATTGAAATTTAGTAAAATTAGAAAAAGTTAAGTAAAATTAAAAAAAGTTAAGTATTATTTATAGGGTCTGGCCATCCGCACCCCAATTTCTTCTAAACACACATCTTTTAAATAAAATAAAAAGGATAAAATTCCAATTTTATCCTTATGAATTAAAAAAGATGAAATTTTTTGAGAATTTCTTCTTCTCCTACCCGTCTACTACTCTTCTCTCTCTCTCTCTCTTTTTTTTTCCCTATTTCAATCCTCAAATCTATTATAACAACATATATAATGTATGAAAAACTATTTTATGAGTTAATAAAATATATAATAATCGTGTAAAAAGAACGAAAAAATAACAATAAATCTGGGACCCGTTCGACCCTGATTTGTCGAACACACCTCTTTGTGTTCGACAAACCAGGGTCGAACACACCTCTTTATGTTCGATCAACCAAGATCGAACGAGTCCCAGATTTGTTGTTATTTTTTCGTTATTTTTACAAGATTTCACATGATTATTAAATAGTTTGTTAACTCGTATAATTATTTTTCATCGTTATCCCTTACAGTATCAAGATTTGAGGAATAAAAGAAAGAAAAAAAAAAGGGAGAAGCAAGAGACCATACGGTCAGGGGAAGAAGAAATTTGGAAAAAAAATTAGTTTATTTTTTAATTCATAAGGTTAAAATTGTAATTTTGTCATTTTTTAAAAAATTTAAATCATTTTTTTAAAATGGGGGGTGTTTAAAAATTTTTGGGATGCGGATAGCCGGTCCCTTATTTATATTAAAAATATAATATTTATGATTTTGTGTTGTAGCTATCATCTAAGTTATATTAAATATAATGTAATTTATATCAATATATTGGTTAACTATTGAAACAAACAAATTTTTTTTAAAATAAAAACAATTTCTAATGTGTAAGAATATATAATATTTTATACATATTAAAATGTTTTTTTAAAGTTTATTTGTTGATTTTAACATTTTAGATTTAATATTATGAGCTTAATAATAATAATAATAATAATAATAATGTTGTTGTTGTTGTTGTTGAGCTATGTTCTAAAAATCGGCCTAGGCGGCGCTTAGGCGCTAGGCGGCTCCTAGCCGTACCGATTTTTACTTATTCGGTCACTTTAGGCGCTAGGCAGTCCTAGGTGGAACAATTCGGCCCTAGGCGGTCTAAGCGGAATAATTCTGCCATAGGCGGTCCTAGGCGCCAAATATATATATATATATATATATAAATTTCTTTCCTTTACATTTTTTACTTTTTTTTTTTCACTTTTTAGCAAAATGATGATATTATTAATGTATTATAGTCTTCTATCAAATTATTATTAATTAATTAGATATAGATAAAAATTTCACAAATTGAAAAATACAAATAAAAATAATTTTATAAATGAAATATGATGTTTTTACTTGTCCTCCTACATAAAACCAAAACAATATAATATAAGAGTTCAAAAAATATTTTGTAACGATAAAAAATTAAGAAAAATAGGTAAAATAATAAAAATATATTTAATTTAGATACAACGCCTAGGCGCTAGGCACCAGTCAAGCGCCCGCGCCTAGTGAATTTTAGAACACTGTTGTTGAGTCGTATATTTTATTGTTGATTTTTAGATGAAATTAACTTTAAATTGTTTTAAACATTTTCATCATATATTTAGTTTATATTTTTATTAGTATATTTTTCAAAATTTATTTAAGATTTTAAACTATTTTATATTGAAAGCCTACTATTTTCTTCTCATACCTCTTATATTGAAAGTTATTTAACCATCCACTATTTCATAAACATTGCATTTAACTTTCTATTTTTTAAAATTTATATTTAAAACAACATTAAAAATGTTAGATAATTATGGGTTTGTCATGTCTTTCTGACGATCTTACTTTTATATATAATAAAAATTTTGCATCATAATCCCAAGATTTCAACAAATTATCAAATAAACCTCACATTTTTTAAATTACAACCAAATTATTTATCTATGAAAAACTAAAATAAAAAAAAATTATACAATATTAGTTTTATAGGTAATTTGATTCAAATTTACTAATATTTTAACAATATAATACCATACAAACATAATTTAAGTTTTGAAAGGTCATAAGTTAAATTTTGATTGTTGAAGATGTTTTATTGTAATCTTTAAAAATCTTGAAATCGATTTAGCAATTTGACCAAAATTCAAGAGTAATGATACAATTCAACTCTTTTCTAATTATAGACTTATCACTAACTAATTTTGGAATAACAACAATCCCTCTAAATTGGGACTATGTAATGACCATATTTTGATTCACTGATGCACAACCAACAACCTTTCTCAAAAACAACAAAAATTTGAACTCCGTTCTAACCTCGACATGACTCGCAATCAATATCATTTCTTTTACCATTCAATTATACCTGATGTATCTTATTATGTTTGCTTTTGAATGTGTTTTGAATCTTTGATATTTCAAGTTTTTTTTTTCTTTTAACTTTTTTATAAGGATTATTTTTTTTTGTGTTTTTATTGATATCCGACATAAAACGATCTCCACCTTCCTTTCGGCATTATTTATAACATTTCCTTTTTTTCAAAAAAAGAAATAACATTTACTTTTTGGCGATTGATTAATAAAAAAAGACTGTCTTTGTCAAAAAAAAAAAATAATAACGATTGTTGTTCCTTTCTTATTTTATTTCTGAAATTTGGCATTTTGTGTAGTTTGTTTTCACTTAATTTTTCCTTTATCATAAAGTTTAGTCTGGAGTCAATTGAAATCGAATATTTTCAGATTTTGTTATTTAAGTTTTAAATGAAATTAAATTGTCAATTTGACTACATATTTTTGTCTAACGAAATATTACAAATTAAAATCTTAGAATAACGAATATGGAACTTGAGTTTTCGAGGGAATCTTAATTTGTACTCTGCACGGAAGGAATTGATTTAAATGGCCTTCCTTTTAATTTAAAAAAACCTTAATTTTATATGTAATATTTTTAATAATTTTCATTTATATCAATAATTTATAAGAGTTCCTCCTTTTACATTGTAAAAAATTATTTATTACTTCATAAAATTTAGCTCCATTATTTATGTTATTGCAAAAACTTCTGTGTCTCAGGATTCGTGTCCCCAACCAGTCTCGAGGGTCCACGCGTGCCCACGCGCCCATGTGCGCGCACCTGATAGGTATTTCATATTTGCTATAAAGGTATTCCACATATACTCTTCAGGTATCAAATACTTTTAGTTCATGTTTGTAATACCTATAAGACAAACCGTAAAACCTCACAAAACAAGCGTCCATGCGCGCACACCGTGCGCCCATGCACCCACGCCACACGCGCAACTCACAAATCGTGTGCCAACGCCGCCCGTGCACAGGTATCCCATGTATACTTTGAAGGTATCCCAAGTATACCTTAAAGGTATACATGTGCGCTCATGCTCCCACGCCGTGCGCACCTTACAAATCGCGCACCCACGCCGCCCGCGCACCTTCAATGTATATATGTGATACCTTCAAGATATTAGATGGATACCTTGAATGTATACATGTGATACCTGCAAGACATTCCATGAATATCTTGAAGGTATATATGTGATACCTATACATAAAAATAAATAAAAATCTGAGCGAAAAAAAAAATTTAAAATTAATGTGGGGCCCACAGAATGGGCTGGGACACCGTAAGACCTACTCTTATGTTATAACGTGATAAAATTTGTCTCAACAAAATTCTAAATCATGCATGTTTTTAAATAAAGGGAGGACCAACCCACACCATGTGTCATCCATTATTTTAGATAATATTTTATCATAGTCCTCAAAATCAACAAACTCTGAACTTATCTAAAACATTATCTAACTTTGTACCAAATTGATAAAAGAGTTGGTCTTGTGTGCATTTAGTGTACATGCAATTCGGATCGACCCGGTTTTTGACCCGGATTCACGTGTTTTTGAATTTTCCTTCTTTTTTTTTTTTGCTTCAGGTTGTGACCTTTATGTTGTAAATGTGTGACCTTTATGTTATAAATGTATGACATTTATGTACAACTATCATGACCTTTAGAGACTGTAACTTAGAAAAAAAATGAAGATTTTCAATATAATTTGAACTTTACACCTTTATGTGATATCAATGCGACCTTTAAGTTATATTATGTCACCTTTATGTACAAATATTCTGACATTTATATAATATATAAAGATGCATAAAGGTCAGAATATCTGTACATAAATGTGACATAATATAACATAAAATGTCACATTAATATCACATAAAGGTACATAGTGCAAATTGTGTTAAAAATCTTCATTTTTTTTCCTAAGTTACAGTGCATAAAGGTAGAGACAGTTGTATATAAAGGTCACACATTTATAACGTAAATGTCATACATTTATAACATAAAGGTCAGGACAAAAATATGGAAAAAAAAAATAAAAAAAAAACTCGCGGATCCGGGTCGGATCGACCCGGATTGCACGGATCTTAGATCCGTGCACCTGGTGCATAGGAGTGTTTGCCTTAATAAAACTATAGTTGAAGTAGATAAGTTTAAAAGGTAATTTTGCAAATAAACAGACGTGAAATCAAACGAAAAAAAGTTTGCTAGGATCTAGTTTGAGAAAGAAGAAATTGAAAATATACACACATATACATATATATATATATATATATATATATATAGGTATAGGATTTAGTTCGAATCAAGATATACGAATCAGTGTATAAAAGTTTTGTTATTATTTAAATGTTGGTTTAATTGAATTAAAACATCCAACTCAAATTTATAGGTTATGAGATGACCTACGTATAAACTAAGTATCCTTTAAAAATGTTGTGAATCAATCATTTCCACATTTTGTACTAGATAAATGCCAATTCACCTAGTGGATATCATTATTTTAATGAATTATTTAAATACAAAACATCACAAAAAATAGGTGTTTTCACCTTCTAAGTTTAATGATAAACTTAAAATGAGATTATGGAGTTGGTTTGTATTTTATTTCTGGATTTTGTTGTGGGTTTTATTCAAAGATTGGCTAATCAATCCAAGAATGTGTTTAGGGGCCTAATTTTGTTTTGTTTTGCACCTTTTTGATCTGTTTTTATATCTTTGGTATTTCTTATACCTTTTTTTTTTTGGTCTTCAATGAAGTTTTCTTTACCAAAAAAAAAAGACAAAAGAAAATATGATGAATATGCAATCATAAATCTCCATTCACATCGATAAACTAAAAATTATGAAAACTTGGACATGAAAAAAATTGCCATCACAATTCAATAATAAGTTATAATGATGGTTGTGATTGAGATGATTAAAAGCTTAAAGGTGTGTGAGTGTGTGTTGTAAAGGTACATTACAGCTTTGAATGACTTTTGATGATCATCGAAAGCCATCATCAAATTATTTGTTATTTTTATGAAACATAAAAATTAGATCCAAGTCTTGGGAAGCAAAAAAAAAAAAAAAAAACAAAAGAAAGGTGCACATACATCGAAATAAGCATATATTTAAAGATCGGTTAGTTTTTCTATTATTAATTTTTAATGAGTGTTAAGAAATAATAAAAATCCATTGTCCAGTAAAACTTCATAGGCTAAAGAACATCTTTTATTTCTAGTTTTCACTAATATATACAAAAATGAAATTAGATGATATTATAAACATGAAGAATTATTAAACAATATATAAAACTGGTTTGATTAAATTATTATTGTTTGGAGTTGTATTTCAACCATAATGGGTGTTCCATCATCATGTAAAATTCAAATATTTGTCCGTCTTCAAAAAGTTAAATCTTTTTTTTATTTTTTATGGTGTTTCATTTTATAATATTTAATTTGATCAATTAAACAACTCGGATTTTATTTTCTAGCGTTTCTCTTCTTAAATGTGTACAATCTTGTCAAATTCAAATCATTATGTCTTCAAAAAGATTTATTTTTATGGTGTTTCATTTTATAATATTTCTGTATCAAACAAATATCTACACAATAATATTTATATCTTTATAAGTGTAATTTATATCTCTTCAAGTGTAATATATTGAATATTGATAATGCAGATAATATTTTGTGTTTGATAACTATTACTTATGAGTAGCACTTCTGTGCACCTGATGCACACATGCATTCGGGTCAAGTTCGGGTGCGGGTTGACCCGGATCCGCATTTTTCTTTTTTTTTTTGCTCTTACCTCTATATTATGTTAATCATATATTTATGTTATATTAGTAATACCTTTATATCCATATATCATATCTTTTTAATATTTTTAACTTTAAAAAAACCCTAATTTCACTACAATTTGTACATGTTTACCTTTATATGATATTACTTATTACAAAAACTCATGTAAGATGGTCTCACAGATAGTTTCCGTGAGATAGAGCCCATCACCCACAAACAAGTTGTGAATTGTAGGGTTTGGAAGGTGGGTAAGTGGGTTGTGGGTTGACCCGTCTCACACAATGCATTAAAATTTCATGAGACGATCTCACAAAAGATTTACTCATTACTTATACATTTATATCAACATAGTCATACTTTTATGTAATATATAAAAGTACAACTAACATAACTAAAATGTATATCTAACATAACTAAAATGTATGACTGTTATAACTAAAAAAATGAAAGGTTAATATGTTTGTGTAAAAAAAATGTTAAGATACAACTAGTCTTACAAAATATATGACTAACATAACTAAAATGTATGACTAACACTACTAAAATATATAGCTAACATAACATAAATGTGTGGCACTTGGGAGCATGTTTGGGCGGATTTTTTTCCGCGATCTGGTGGCTCATACGGGCACGTGGTGGGCCAGGTCGACCCGAGTGGTCCGTGCACCAGGTGCACAAAAGTTTTTGTCATTGCTTATATGTTGTATTCAATTGGATATTTTATCAAATATCATAACTAATAAAATAACAATTTGAAATTTCACACTAATTTTTACTTTTATGTTTCTATGGACACATTAGTGTAATTTGACAGCCACGTCAGTTAGGGGAAGAAAATGAAATAATGAAAAATGTTAAGAAAAAAACTCTTGTGCGCGCATGAATCTAAGGTCCGTGTATTCGGATCAACCCCGACCCATCATGCGCAGCCACACGATCGCACGCACCACCATGTCACGCACAAATTCATCCAAACATGCTCACTAGCATCATACATTTATGTTATGTTAGTCATACATTTTAGTAGTGTTAATTATACCTTTAGTAATATTAGATGTACTTTAACATAGACATGATATTTTTGTACATAAAGATAAGATTAATATAACATAAATGTATGATTAATATAACATAACGTTATAACTAATATAATATAAAGGTGAACGGTTTTGTTTTTATTTTTTAAGTTAAAGTATTACACAAAAGGATATGCTATTTGTACATAAATGTCTGACTAATATAACGTAAAAATATGACTAACATAGTATAAAAACAAAGATAAAAATGAAAAAAAAAGGCACAGATCAAAGTCGACTTGGGCTGGATCCACGTATATGTGTGCATCAAATGCACATGAGTGCAACTCAAGTATTAATGGAATTTTCATTTTGGAATTTTAATTTGATAATTTCAATTTTTTAAGCCCTAAGATTTATCTTTGATAACAGTTTACTATCTTTAGAGCTTGGATCAATGATAATTCTTTAATAAATAATTACATATCTCCTATCACTAGAATTTTTTTGCACTTATATCTATGCACTTGGGTCAAATCCAGTTCGAGACCATCTATGACGTGTTCTCAGGCGCCCCACATGTCTAGGTATCCACACTCAAGTTGTTTTAGCGTGTAATACTTTTTAATTATGTTAGTTATACATTTTAATTATATTAGTCATATCTTTAGTAATGTTAGTCGTACCTTAATATTTTTTTTAGACATACATTAATACTTTTCATATATTTCAGTTATGTTAGTCATACATTTTAGTTATGTAGTCATACCTTTTAGTTATATTAGTTGTACCTACATATATTACATTTATGACTATATTGATATGCAAGTATAAGTAATATCAAAAAAATATATGAGTAATATATCATAAAAGTATATATGTACAAATTGTGGCGATATTGTTCTTTTTTTTAAAGTTAACGTATTATATAAAAATCAAGTGATTTGTACATTAAAGTTATACTAATATAACACAACAGTCAATACTTGAAAAAAAAAAAAAAGATAAGAAATAGATTTGGATCGAATTCGAACCGATATGAGTTCACCATACACCAGACACAACATGACATCTCGTATCTAACAAAGAAGATTAAGTTCTTTTAAGATTTTTATTTATTATTAATAATTATATATATATATATATATATATATATAATATACACACAAAATAAATGACCTTTACCAAATACAAACGCGACTCCAGTTCAAATCTAGACATTTTGCAATTATCCAATTTTCAATCAAATACTATATGATTAAATCGCACTTAGTTTTCTGACCCAGCGATTTTACTAGGGTAAAGTTTTCAATTTCAGCCCTAGGGTTTTCAATTTTAATTCTCTGTTCTTTCACATCCGTGAATCTATACAACTATTTGTTGCTAAGTATATAATTATTTTGTCTGGGTTATCGAATTCTTCGCAGGTCGAAAAGCAAATTTCTTTAGGCGTTCGAATATCGTGTTGTTGTCCTCTGCCATCAGAAATTTATAAAGAAAAATGGTAATTACTCTCTAATTCGACCCACTTATTATTTGCTTTGGGTATTGGTATTGCTTATGATTGTGAGTTATAGTTATGTCAGAGTATGAAGAATTTGTTATGTATGATATTGCGTACGGTGTTGTTTTGAGTTGAAGCTTGATTGATGCGCACGTGTTGGTGCGTGTAATTGTTTATTTTAATTTTAATTTTAATTTCTTGGTTTATGGGTGTGGGCGATGTGATTGAATCATGCTGTTGATTTCCCTACATCATCCATGAATATGAACTGGGGGGGTCCTCTCCATTAGATGAAATATGGAGAGGTGATGAGGTGATACTCTGAAGTCTGGGTTAGTGCTGTTGTATCGATTGTTTTATCTTAGTCATGCTTGTGAGTTGTGAATTGCCTCTCTTTGTGATCAGGCTTATTGATGTTATTTAGAGCGAGCTTGTTCTTTGCCTATTTCAGATGTACATGCTACTGTCTTGTTTGTGAATCTTCTCTCTTTGCAATAAAATGTGTTGATGTAAATAATAATCTATGTCACTGATGATGGTGTTGGTTTAAAAGTCATATTTTTCTTGATGATTATTGCATTTGGTACCAATATCATCATAGGTTTTTCTGTTTAATCTATGCAAAGGTGTACCCCCATATGTAGTGTATTTATATTTTTTTTCTTAGAGATTTTAAGATTTAATGTTTATTCTTTTTTGTTTCAGGCAACACTTAATGACTCCTTTCTGGCTGATCTTGACGAATTGTCTGACAATGAAGAAGATATTTTGGTTAGTATGTTGCAGTTTCTTTCCAAGTTGTGGGTTTTCTATTTGCTTGCATGTGATGTGGTTGTGGTTTTTCTCTGTAATGATTGGAATCCTTTGTTCTCTACACAATGTTTCACATATTCTACCTAGTAGTTCATGTTTCTTTTGTAATCTCTTTGCTTTTACCTTGCTTTTGGCCTTAGCTTGACAGTAATTTATTTTCAGGAAGAGGAGAATGACAATGCCGATAACATGGAAGATGATATAGATGGTGATTTGGCTGATATTGAAGCACTTAACTATGATGATCTTGATAGTGTATCCAAATTACAAAAAACTCAGCGCTTTATTGACATCATACAGGTAGTTTTTGGTTTGAACTCCTGTTGTCTATCGATTGTATTATGCTTTGTGTCTTTCAATAGTTAATGTGAAACACCTGATGATGCTTGACTTTTCTTCTAGGGTGGTTTTACTCTTGCATTTCCATTGTGTTATTCAGCAACTCATTTCCTTCTATAGGTCTGTGATATTCAGAGATAATGATATATCCCCTGCCCCTCTCATTATCTGTTGAAGTAATGTTTGATTTTTTATTGCAGAAAGTTGAGAATGCACTGGAAAAGGGATCTGAGAACTCATCTCAAGGAATTGTTTTAGAAGATGACCCAGAATACCAGTTGATAGTTGATTGTAATGCGTTGTCGGTTGATATTGAAAATGAAATAGTGATCATTCACAATTTCATTCGCGACAAGTACCGCCTAAAATTCCCAGAGCTTGAATCTCTGGTTTATCATCCTATTGATTATGCTCGGGTAGTTAAGAAGATTGGGAATGAAATGGATCTGACGCTTGTTGATTTAGAAGGTCTTTTACCCTCTGCCACTATTATGGTGGTTTCTGTTACAGCGTCAACTACCAGTGGAAAGCCTCTTCCAGAGGATGTATTGCAAAAGACAATTGATGCATGTGATCGGGCTCTTGCGCTGGATTCAGGGAAGAAAAAGGTCCTTGATTTTGTGGAGAGTCGAATGGGTTATATTGCTCCCAATCTTTCTGCTATAGTTGGAAGTGCAGTTGCTGCAAAACTTATGGGCACAGCTGGTGGTCTGTCAGCATTAGCAAAAATGCCTGCATGTAATGTTCAGCTTCTTGGTGCCAAAAGGAAGAACTTAGCAGGGTTTTCGACGGCAACATCCCAATTTCGTGTTGGTTATCTAGAACAAACAGAGATATTCCAGAGCACACCTCCCTCCTTGAGGATGCGTGCTTGTCGACTTTTGGCTGCAAAATCGACCCTTGCTGCACGTGTCGATTCTACTAGAGGAGATCCAACTGGGAAAGCTGGGAGAAATTTTCGTGCAGAGATTCACAAGAAGATTGAGAAATGGCAAGAGCCTCCTCCAGCCAAGCAACCCAAACCTCTTCCGGTTCCTGATTCAGAGCCTAAAAAGAAGAGAGGTGGTCGGCGGTTAAGGAAGATGAAAGAAAGGTACTTCAAATCTCCATATTACTTATTTAAAGTGTTAACAATATGTCTGTCATTGTTATTTCAAGTTAATCTTCTACCAGTCAAGAACCTAATGTAATTGCTGACTTCCATCAGATATGCCATCACAGACATGCGGAAGCTGGCAAATAGGATGCAGTTTGGAATACCAGAGGAGAGCTCTCTAGGTAACCATCATTTACTATACTAATTGTTTGTTAAGTTTGATACAAATGACTACATCGGTACTTGTGCCTAGGTATTAACTCGTTCTTGATTCAAGAGGAGAGGCAAATAGAACTGAACTGAAAGTCCAATTTGCTACATCCTTTTGTTTTTAAATTATTTTCTTGTTCACACCCTTTCCTCCATGTGTCATCATTATAGATTCTATCTTTCTTACATGTGATGATTTTTCTTGAAGGTGATGGGCTGGGTGAAGGCTATGGAATGCTGGGTCAGGCTGGTAGTGGGAAGTTACGTGTATCAGTTGGCCAGAGCAAACTAGCTGCAAAAGTAGCCAAGAAGTATGGTTTCTCTGCTGTTCTTTATATTAAACCATCTAAAGTTGCCTTTGATGGAAACTTAAACATGAAATGCATTTATTTATATTTTCTGGTTGGTGACAAAATATAATTCTTTATGATTTCATAATTTGTTCCCTGAAATAAGCTCTGCCTAGTTAAGTATCAATGTGCTTGAAGTTGGGTCGCTATTTTACATCTTTTACTGCCTTGATATCTTGACCATTACTGTATTTACTTATTGGATTACTTGTTTATGTTTTTATCAACTTTTTCTTCAGATTTAAGGAGAAAAGTTATGGAAGCAGTGGTGCAACTTCTGGACTTACTTCAAGTCTGGCGTTCACACCTGTGCAGGTCTGAATTCTCTCTAATTGTTGATTGTGAAATTTAGCTTAGCTTGACCTGTAGTTATTAATAAGGTTACTTGAATGTATTTTGCTCAACTGAGTAATATCTTATGTTTTTTCAGGGTATCGAGCTTTCAAACCCTCAGGCAAACCAGCTTGGTGGGGGAACTCAAAGCACTTATTTTTCAGAAACGGGAACCTTTTCAAAGATCAAGAGATCAAAACTTATATGATCTACCCTTTTCCTCCGTAGCCAGTTTCCCAACTGAGAAATGCTAGAGATTATGTCAAAAGTGATATCCTGAATTTTCCTTGATTATGACTTGGGTATTTTTTTCATACACACGCTCTTTTACTTCGTAAGATGTGACTGTATTTGTTGTAATTAGCCTTTTGTGCGAGTTTACCGCAAAATCCTACTTTTCTGTTCTTTTCCAGGTTGGATGCCATGATTCTGTTCTTGGTGCTTTAATTATTATGTTGAATAGTATTTTACTCATACATCAAACCTTGTTGAGCTGAGTGAAATGGGTGAACACTGAAGTTGACTTCCTGCTGTTTCTTGCTTCTTGTATTTTGTTGAGTGGATGATTGGATGAAGGATTATTTGTCGTTCAGTTCCAGGATTGCTGAGGAAGTTCAGCTGCTTCAGCACCTGCATGAAAAGCAGCACATTCAGATTGATATCAAAATCAAACTGGAAATATAAAAGAGCGTTAAGCACTATACTATTCTTTTCTTTATTTTAAAACTATGAAAAGTCTCTTCTGGTTTTTTTTTTTTTTTAAATCAATGGACGGACAAAGATATCCTCATTTAAGTGAAACACTTAAAAATAAAAAACCAAGGATATAAGTGGAACTTAATGTACATAACAAGTGTTTAGTTATTATTAGATTTTCAATTTTTTTTTAAATATATATATATATATATATATATTTTTTTTTTTTTTTTTTTTAACACAGCTCTTTAAGTATTTTGAAATTTGAACTTTTAAATCAAATTAGCTTTATATTGACTAAATTTCTTGAGTTTTCTTGAGATATCTTATAAGCATAAGTAGAAGATTTTATTTGAGAAAAACTATAACGCCTAAAACAGCTCATATAAGAGAATTAGAGAAGTTATTTATAATTGATTATTGCAAACAGCCAACATTTTTTAGTTATTAACTTATTTATAGTACAGTTTCTTACTCCACGTTTGCTCATAATACTTGAAAAAAATAAATAAACGTTACCATATATATTCTTCATAATACTTTCTGAAAAATTATATAAATTTAGCCCATTTGCTAGCCCATAGAGAAGATGTGTTAATCGGGAGAAAGCCCATTTAGATTTAGCCTCCATTATCTTCACTGCGAACTCCAAAGAACTGCTACGTTAAATAGTATTGGGGTAGAGATATTACCGGCCATTCAGGTATGTTAGCTTTCCCAGTAGGTCTCCATGTGCTCGACAAAATAACTCACTGAGATTTTTCTTCAAGTTCTACTCTGTTCTCTTCGCATTTTCAGCTTAATTTGAGCTATCCGAGACTCTTTTCAAAGCCATAAGGGAGGTGGTTATTGTTGTAGAAAGAAATGGATTTACTTTCTTGTGCTAGCAATTACCCTTTGAGCTCCGAGATTCTTGCTTCCACCACCACACCTTCAAAGATTTTCAAGAGTTCCATTTCTATTCCTCACCCGGTATGTTATGTAAATACAATTTTATTCTGTTTGTTACTTGATTTATTATGTGAATGAATCTTTCTCATGGAGCAAGAGTGTGTGGTTGTTTATACAGGGATGGGGACAAAACAGAGATAAACTGCGAAATAATCGTAAAATCTCAGGCGTCGTTGCTTATTATGGCCTAAGGAGTCCACCCTACAAACTTGTGAGATTGCACATTTATTTTTTATTTGATATGCGAGTGTGTCCCAAACTTGAAAGTAATGCGTATGAAAACATAGTAAAGATAAAAAGGTAAAAACAATGTCTTTTATTCTACATAATCCTCAATTTTCGGTTTCCTGTGTTTATCTACAAGTACCTTGAACTATATCGATGCTGTAATGGAGGTTGCTGGTGTTTATTTGCTTTTACAAGTAAAGAAATAAAGTGAAATTGCTTCATCGAAATGATTTTAAGTTAACAAGCGTTTACAGTAGCCTTTGTTCCTCAATATCATTAATGTTCAGTTTGTTTTACTGCGGTACTTGTAGGATGCTCTAGAACCATACATGAGCCAGAGAACGCTTGAAGTACATTGGGGTGCTCATCATCGTGGTTATGTAGAATCTCTTAACAAACAACTTGCCAAGAATGATATACTCTATGGATGTACCTTGGATGAGCTAGTCAAAGTGACATATAACAATGGCAACCCACTGCCTGAATTCAACAGTGCAGCCCAGGTAATCATTGCTCATAATCTTGTTTACTGTACTATTTCAAATGCATTTCTAACTTCATAAATGACGAGTTCAATTTTTCAAATGTTATTATTAACCAAGCAGGCTCCTATATTTTAATGGTTTACTAATATTGTCAAGGTTAAATTTCTGAAAGCCTAGTGAAGCAAGCATGTCCATCACTATACTCAAAGTTTTGCATAGCTCAAAGAAAGCAGGTATAGAGCTCTTAGAATTTGACTAACTAATTATAGTGAGGGCCCATAGTGTTGAATTGGATATTTAAATCACACCAGCTAATAAGTGAAAAGGAGCCTAGTATTCATGAAGAATTTTACCTGTATTGTTCCATCAGTGATGTGTAGCTTCACTTGAGTTTCATAAAGGATGCACATGAGTGATAACCACAATATTAAATGGGCTGCAAAATTATATCAAATGGATAGAGGTCAATTGTAGGAATAGACACAATGGCTTCAGTGCCTTTATCTTTGTTAAGGGAGAGCGAAGTGTATTCATAAATTGTTCTGTGGATATATATTTGGTTCTTGAATTCATTTTTGTTGTAGAAATGTGTTGGTTTTGAAATGAAGCTAAGAGCCAAAGTGAAATGGAATCCCAGTTTTTGGTCTTCCTAAAAGAGTTTAGTTACTAAGCCACAACTGATAGATTAATTCTGGTGATAACAAGGCAGATGAAAATGTAATAAGTATTAATATAATTCGAGGTATGTTTGAATCTTTTTCCAACTGAAGTACATTACTACGCCAGAATCCATGTACACAGCACACATTTCTTTCTCTCGATGATCTTAAAGGATTATTTGGTCATATATTTAGGTCTGGAATCATGATTTCTTTTGGGATTCAATGCAACCTGGAGGGGGTGACATGCCCACATTGGGCCTACTACAGCAGATAGAAAAAGATTTCTCTTCATTTACCAACTTCAAAGAGAAGTTCATAGAAGCAGCCCTCACATCATTTGGATCTGGCTGGGTTTGGTTGGTTTGTAAGTTATCGATGTCCATTGAAGTTTACACATGGACTGAATCAGTCGCATAATGTTTTTAAGTAAATATATATGAAATCTGAACAATATTTTAGTGTAAAATGGTTATTTCATTCTCTGAATATTCACTGAAAGATGTGCTCCCCAGTCATAAATGGACACTTTCTTGATATGACCAATTTCAATCCTTAGGTACAGCTTACCAGCGACCCTGTTTCCTTATATTATTTGCATTCATGTGATTATGATTGTCTTACCGGAGTTTGTGCATTTGGCCAAGTTGCTCTTCAAAATTGCCAATTCTGCAGCTCATTTCATGCTAATTCTCTTTATTGTGCAGGCTTTACCTTAGAATGAATCATTAACGAGTAGGCAAGAAAATTTTGGTTGTAAAACTGCAAATAATTTGGAAAGTTTCTCATTCATAATTTAGTATTATTTTCATTCAAATTAGACTGTAAGTTCTTTGGTTCAATTACTGTTTGTGGAATACTGTACGATCAATATCTGCCATATTGGCAAAGAAGCATTTGTTGTGTTAAATGCTCATAGGGTGGTGCATGATGATATGAACTGTTGGTTTCAATTAAATAATATGAACTCTTGGTTTTGGTTATAATGTGCCATCACTAATTTCCTTGTTTGAACTGCTACAGTGAAAAGGGAGAAAAAATGTCTTGCAATAATTAAAACATCCAATGCAATCAATCCTCTGGTGTGGGATGACATCGTAAGAAGTTTCTATTATATGATTAGAACCAGTCTTTTATCATGAATTGCACTGGGATTTTTTCTTCAGCATGTTAATGATCTCCTATCTTGCAGCCAATAATCAGTTTGGATTTGTGGGAGGTATGCACATCATCATTATCATCTCTCTCTCTCTCTCTCAATCCCACACACACAAACACAAACACAACTTTTGTATCCAACAGCATTGACATGTTACTTGGTTTTGCAGCATGCATATTATTTGGATTACAAGGTGAGTTGGCATTCCCATGGATGTTCTGTACATTTTCTAATAAGTACACTCTCATTATTTAATTCCTTAATGCCATCTTTGAGTTACAGAATGATAGAGCCAATTACGTCAACACATTTATGGATCACCTCATATCTTGGAACGCTGCAGCAGCTCGCCTGGCTCGTGCACAAGCTTTTGTGAATCTAGGAGAACCAAAAATCCCAGTGGCATGAAATGCTCCCCCTTTTACCTACCCATTCCATGCTTGTAGAGCAAAGAGCGTCAAGATTCCTCTCTTCACCACAAGGTGTTGATAACTTCAGAATGTAAGCCATCTTTACGAGGATATCATATTGGAAAAAGCTGGTAAGATGCTGAACTTCAACCACTCTCCTCGTCTATGTTTTAAAACAATGCCTGCTTAAAGTTGAGATATCTACTCTTCAGTGTAAGTGATGATTCACTTACTTGGAAGTACAAAATTTTGATAGCTATGAGCACTAAACTTGTAAACGTGTACTTGGTATCAAGGCCTATGGTGATGGTTCTATTATCCCTAGAATTACAACTAGAACTAGAAATAGTTTACAATGTCTAATAGAGATACTAAGATATTTATGGTTTATAGAGACATAATATCCATGTTTATGTTCAAGTTAACTCTTTTTAGCCAAGCCAGTCATGTGGCTCTCTCTCTCTTTCTCTCTCTGCCCCCCCCCCCCCCCCCAACTCTATAGTTTACACCAATCTTTCTGATATTTTTTATGAATTTGTTCTTTTTCTAACCAAAATTCAAGTTTCATACATACATAAGCAAGAAAAGGTAACATTTTTCTTATTCAAGATTTTTAATTTAACTTGGTTTTGTTCTAAATTTAACATCCTAATTACTCTCCCGGATCAAGATTTCCTAGGTGTAGCTAAAATCTGTAACCAAAATAGGTTAAAATTCGAATCTTGCATATGATATAGACACTATAGAATTTCCAGCAATTCATGGTTCATATTGTCTTAATATATTACCTTTAAAAAAATTAATTATTTCATGATTTTTTTTTTAAATGAAAACCATCAAAAGATGGGAGGATTTCAGTCGGTATATAAATCATGCAATAGAGAGATTCAATTACATGAGTATTATTCGGTTGGGACCAAGTTGATCAAATAGACAAAAATCTCGAAATATATATTTTAACTGATTAATATTACATAGATAACAAACATATGACAAAATACTGCAACCAAATACATGCAGAAAAACAAAAGAAATAAATCGTGTGGGGAATTATTAAAGAAGAAAAATAATACCTCAATTGTTTTAATATTTACAATTCATTTGTTTTTATTTAACTTTCCAATTTTATATTTTTCAAAAATATCCTTTCAGTTGAAATAAGTTTGAGGAGAGATTTGAAATTCATGATAGCAAATTCATCGATTGTGTTAGGATATATGTGAATTTAAAATCTCTCGCTTTCATTTTCCAATTTAAGTGGATTAGAAATCCATTTATTTTAAATCACTATATGTAAACACAACCTGAGATCACATTTTGAGGAGACATTTAAAATTCATGATAGCAAATCCATCGATTGTGTTAGAATAAATGTGAATTTGAAATCTCTCACCTTTCATTTTCCAATTTAGATGGATTTGAAATCAATTTATTTTAAATCACTACATCTAAACAGAACCTGGTTTCACACTTTCCTCAAGATTAAAAAAAAGAACATGATCCCACTCATAAGAAACCGCCTTATTATCTATTGAATCTTTCCACACACAAAAAAAAAAAAAAAAAGCTTCTTTATTTTCACTACAGTTTGGAATATTGAGTATGCGAAGAAAACTTTATTCTGTATTCTTCAATATGTGTCTTGGAAGAGAGAATAAGGGGCAAAATTAGATCATAACCAGCATTTTCTTTTCCGACGGTTTTAATCTGCGCACCTCCCCCGCCTCCGCCGCGTGCGGCTATAGCGTATTTTTGCCTTCATCGCCGCTGCCTTCACCCAGTCAGGTAATCCTAAGTTTTGAAGCAAATCGTTTGCTTATGTGAACTTTTTTTAATCGAATGTAATCAAGCTCCACAATCTCGTTAGATTGATGCATGAACGTTTATGTGGCTGTACCCCTGTATGAATTTGATTAGGGTTTTGGTTGATATTGAATTTTGGTGCTGCTGGTGTAAATTTGGTTAGGGTTTTGATTGCTTCTGAATTTGGGTTCTGCTGGTGTAGATTTGATTAGCTTTTGATTGCTTTGACTGTATAAACATGTATTCAAACTATTTAAATCATTGAATGCAAAAACTTGTAAAAAACGAGTGGGTTAGAAATATGAATAAACCCGAGGGATCTATAACTGGCAGTCCACTGATTTATTGTATAACTTCAGCTCATAAAACATCTGAAGCATTCTATGTTAAGAAATTATCCACATTTTTCTTAGAACACTAACAGGCATCTCGAACATACCAAGCAGGAACATAAATCTTGATACACAAAAGACGTGCATTCATATCTGTGCACAGAGATTTGAAAACTGATTCAGATATAATATCAATAATCTTATAACTTATGGTCAATTGGTTGTTCCTGAAAAAGGAGTATTAGAAAAAATTCTAAGTAGGTCGCTGACTTGTTATCATGCACACATGTTTTCTGTAAATGTGTTGTATGCTCTAGTTTTAGGAAGGAATAAACTTTTAAACTAGAAACATTTTTAACCTGAAGATACTTCCATATTTTGGAAAATATTATCTTGGTTGGATAGGTTTGGTTATGCAAGATATAGATAAACATTACGTATGCAAATGTGATTTCTAACTTGTGCTATCTCCAGGGATGTCATATGTAATGCATCTTTATGCTGAAGTGGGACCCCATATTCTATTACTAGAGTCTTGCTTCTCTACTATCACTTCAGGTCTGATTAAAACAGAAGTAACTCACTCAAGTTTCCTTCTTTGAGATGATTCAGTGCCTGATACTGGTTCATTTTTTCTGAGGAACGACTTTTGATTCACTTTTGGAAAATGACAGAAATCTTCAGCTTCACAGCATGCAGACAGTTGTCTCAAATGTTCTTTGCCATAATCTTCTTTCATTGTTCTGAATATGTTCTTGCTCTTTCCATTCACGGGAAAAACAATGTCACTCTCAAATCTTTACTAATCAGCCCAAACTATCTTGTGGCGATGATCTTTTCCCTGATAGAGTACTTAGTTGAAATTTATTTCTTTCCTGAGATGAAGGAACACTGGGTAGTAAGCAACATGGGCCTTGCCATGGTGGTGATTGGTGAAATCATACGTAAGTTGGCAATAATAACTGCTGGTAGATCCTTTACACATCTTATTAAGAGATATCACGAGGAACATCATGTACTGATTACTAATGGAATCTATAAGTATATTCGGCACCCAGGTTACTGTGGCTTCTTCATCTGGTCTGTTGGTACTCAAATAATGCTCTGTAATCCGCTGTCCACACTTGCATTTGCAGCAGTTGTGTGGCGTTTTTTCCGACAGAGGATACCGTATGAGGAGTTTTTCTTGAGGCAGTTTTTTGGTTCAGATTATGAAGATTATGCTAAACGGACGACTTCTGGGATACCGTTGATAAAATGATGATCTTTTCCTATAAGTTGGTGATCACTTGTACTATCCTTCCGATGATTTGAACGTCGATCATCTCCAGATTAAATAAGTAATACTGTTCGCAGGGTTCTTCCTATTTTAGCTATAGCTGGTTTTCCTAAACTGTGTTTGCGTGATTCCACAACAAAGCTCCCCCCTAGTTACTGAATTGCAGGCTAGTTTTTCTAATCAATTGTTTATTTATGGCTCTGTAATTCTTCTTTGAGTTACATTGAGGATTGTCTGCTTCATGATTAGTGCATAATATATATCCCATGTTCTCTCTCTCTCTCTCTCCAAGGTAGTATTCTTGTGAATCTGTCTCATGGATTTAAATTCATGAGATGGATTGTATATGAGTTTTTTGTATGTATTATAAACCAGTTAGATACCATATATTTACTATGAATTTGATAATTGTGTAAAACAAATGATTTTTTTTAAAAACTAAATTTAAATTCTTTAAGCCAAAACAATAAACATTCTTTACTCCCTAATTTTAGCCTTAGCAATTGATAGTCAAAGAAACAAAAAAACAAAATCAAATATAATAATGAATTATGTAATTTTGAGAATTAGTAAGTTATATAAAAAAAATTGAAAATGAAATTACTTTTTTGAAGCTTGACTAAATAAAATGGTTTCTTCCTCCATAGTTAATATGTTATATTTGGGAATGCTTGGTTGGGTGGTTAGAAATAGAATGGGTGGAAAAGGATTAAAGAATAGGTGGTTGGTATGAAAGCATGAATTTAATGAAACTCATTCCCTATCACTATCATCCATATTTATTCACACCAGATGAGGTCCTTGCATTGCACGGATTTATATTTGACTTTTTATTTTAGAAAAAGTGAAGCGATTAAAGATGCATTCAAATATAAATATATATTGCATTACTTTAATCTCATAGTCATAGGTCTAATATAGTTGGTGAATGTACTGAATACAATTTTGATCCTTTATAGTATATACATATAAATATGTTTTTTTAAATAAATTATAGATATTGAATATTGTAAATTGGCCGATAAATTATAATAACTTGATTTTAATTGTACATGCTTCATATATTTAACCTAGATGGAGGACCCTTGAAGTTGAAGTGAGTTTAAAAAGTGGAAAATTACAGACTTATATTAACTTTTACTTAGAAAAATTTAATTATTTTTCTATAATTAACTAGCTTAGTATTATATCACAAGTGACAACAACATAAAAGTTGGACCAGTTTTATATTGTCAGAGTTCTTTTTTATGCCGAATTACATAAGTTATATCCTTGATCGGTTAATAGATATATTATTCTGTTATTTTTGTCATTGAGCAAAAGTTTTCACTCTTCAATCTTCATGAGTGCGTTAATTAACAAATAAATAAATAAAAACTCATAAGGGGTGTCAAAAAAGTACGGAAACAATATAATAAAAGTATAAGGACTCAATAAAATAAAATAAAAATGTATATTAAAACATAATAAATTGGAAAAGACCTTAGTAAACCAAATTATATAAAAAAATAGAAAAATATAATTCAAAAAATTCAAAGTTTAGTCAATCATAATTAACATATCAAATGCCAAAAAGATGGGTTTGCTTGCCTTTTAATATTATCAAAAACCAGAAAATCATCCCCATCATCCAGCGTATGTAGTCAAATAATAATTACCAAAATCATTTGTGATTCTAGCTATATATGTGATTAGTATGTTTGGGAATTATTAGAAAGGGTATTGAATATGTGTGATAAAAGGTATGGATTTTGAGATATTTTAAATATTAATATTAATTTATTATAACTATAAATATTCTTAACTTTTAATTTCCATCCTTTCTCATAATTTTTTCAATATCAACATTTAATATATTTTTAAATTCAAAATATTTATAATTTCTATTGAAATTGATATTTTGTTGGTATCAATCTCTATCCAATGACTGAAATCGAATTTGTTGGTATTGAGAATAACGAAATATTTTCTTTGTTTAAGTACCAAAACCCTATGTATTTATCTTCTTTTATTAAACACTTTAAACTTTCAATTTTATTGTGACTTTCTAAATTCACTTCCTTAAACTAAGCTACTGAATTCTTTCATTTGTTTAATTAAATTTGTCAACTTTCACATTTTGTCATTTAATTACAACATTTTATATACAAAGATATGGTAGTCGACATAATTTTTAGGCCCAATAAATTAAGACTTACAATAATATATACATGTCCATACAAAAATTATAACATTTATAATAATGTGTGTATTATAGGTATTAAACAAAAAAAGGTAGCAACAATTTTGATCTCGACACTTACGTGATGAGACGTGTCTACTTCATAATGATTAATTAAATATAGATAGCGATTGTTATGAAAACAATTAGACAGAAGAATTCCATTACATTAAAAATCAGGACCATCGAGTTGTTTTCACCTGATTTTCTGGATACTTTATAATTACGTAAAAACTCACGTGCAACCGTTGCCTTGGGATACAATCAATCGTGTGCTACAATAATGTACAAGTGTGCTACAATCGATCGTGTGCTACAATAATGTACAAGTATGTGATTTTTTTTCCGCACACCGACAATACACTGCGTGTGTAGCTCATGGTATAGGGCACGGTTGATAATGCGCCACACAAGTATATAATTTTTAGCTCTAAGTATGTCTTTTAGGACTATAAGTATATGTTTTTTTTAATTGTAGCGCACGGTTGACCGTACCCAATGACACAACCGTATGCAGTCCTGTCGCAAGGTGCGACGGTTGCACGCGAGACCAACTTAAATTAATAATAAGTTGGGTAGCATACTTAGAAATAAATTAATTATGGGATGAAACTTTTTTCAAATAAGGTAGGTTAAAATCACATATAAAAAAAGGTATGGAATTGGGATTATAAAAAAAAAAAAACAATATGAAAGTGTCCCCTAAACGGCATCTTGGCTGAAAAGAGTTCAACAAAAATAGACCAGTCACGAATTGGTCACTTTTCATCAAAAGTGGTCCTAAAGAAGGAGTTAGGACTTAGGATCAATAATCGACTGACCAGACACCCAACGTCGGTCGGTTTCCACAAACATTACCATTAAAGATATTCGCTAATGCCTAATTGGTCAGTATTCTAAAAATGGTCGAGCTCAAGGCTGATGACAAGACAAATTTAGCAGAAATTTTCTAAACCACTCCTACCTAATATCATGGTATCAATTACATCAAGATCCAATCAAAACCCCAAAATAGAAATTTAGATCCCTTAAATCATGAGATTATGTATTTTTGTATCTCAATTCTCAAATACCACTACTGTATATAAAAGATCAAACGTAATGCAAATGGTTGGAAAATTGTACAAAAAACTACAAAAAGTAACCTATCTTTTGACCGAGCTGTTTTAGCCGATCAGGACGAATAGTTCTTGATATAATTAAGCAAAAGGCCTCCGAACAAAATTACTTGCATTTGTCTCTCATATTTAACTCATCTAATATTTAACAATATTACAATATTCAATACATCTTAATTGTCCACTTAAATGATTTACACATCAACAATTATAATTTTAGTTTATATAGGGTACTTGATTCTTATTTTAGTTTTAGTGATTGAACAAATCGTATAAGTATTTGTTTTAATTTGATATCAACATATCTGATTTCATTTAAGTTTTTTAAATAAAAAAAGATACTAAAAATCTCATCTTCGCAGTCTGCTGAACTCTACCATTTGGAACAAAATCTCAGGGATCTGGTTCCGAATTCGAGATCAATGATCTGTCCTTAGTCAACTTATTGACTTCATAAAAAGAAATCTTGTTTTAAAAAAAATAAAAAAATTAATCCTTTTATTCAAGATTGAAACTAATCATTAGTACATCAATGACTTTCAACTTCAAAATAATCATCAAATATGTAATATGAAAAAGTTAAAAACATTATTCAGTTCAAATTTCAAACTATACATTATTTTACATCTTTTTCGTATAAATTTTGTAACGTTCCACTTTATCGTATGGATTTTAAATTTGCATTTTATGATATGAAACAAATTATAACTGTTGATTTCAGATATCTATATGACTAAAATTTATCTAATACCGTAAAATATATTAAATTTAAAGTTTTATACGGTAAATCAAACATTTCAAAATTTATATAAAAAATATCAAATTACATATAATTTGGATAAAAAAAATATTTTTAATCCTATATAAATAAATCATTAATAAAAACAATGAATTATATAATGAAGCATCAAAATATTAAAGAGATAATTATTTGTTAACTATGTATGTAATAACCAAAGCCGTGTGATATGAGACATACCGAAAATGTTAATTAGCGTAATTACGTCCGCACGTGTGTAGGATGATTATTTCAACTATTTCATGTGAAGGTGATGTGTGTCTCAATTTTCTAAATTTATTTCTCCTATGTATTTATTTAATTATATATTTTTTAAACTCCACATGCATGTTAGAAGGGGAAAAAATAACAAAAAAAAAGAAAAATCAATCTCGGTGGGACATGACTACAGAATGAATTGGAATATCTAATACCACCACCTTTAAATATTACTATTTCTTCCTCACTCTTTGATCCTCTCTCTCTCCCCCATCCATCTAGACTATATCTACACATACACACCTTCTTTGACATTTAGCCCGGAGAACTGGTTTTTAGTAATCATTTACTCTGTTCAACTGATAATGGCGGCTTTCAGAATCTCATCTCGTCTTTCTCGCTCCCTTCCGTTGCTTTCTGGTGGAGGTATTTACTTTTTCTTTTGATTGCCTTTTGCGCTGATGACTGTGGAGCAAGATTGAATTTTCTTTTTTGTTTGTTTTTTTTTGTGTTTTTACATCTGGGTTTGTGCTGCTTTTTTGTTGAGAAAGAGGAGAGGAGGAATCTGTTGTTTAATTATGCACTGGATTTTTTAAATGAGATATGCACAGAAAATGTAGATAAATTGATTAACTGGTTCTATTAACCCTTGCCCATTAATTTTATGGAAATGAGTGATATTTGGGGTAAAATTTGATGTGTGGCACATTTAAAGTTCAAGCAATTAATAAAGAATTTTCTTTTATGCCACTGGCTTTAGTCATCTCGATTTAAAACATCAACCTACAAATAGAGTTTGGTTCATAGAAGATGTGATTTTGGATCTCTGTTCAAAGTCCTGTAGCTTTGAGGAATCTATAGAAAATTAAAACTAAGTGCAATCTGCTTTGTCTTCCAACTTAATTTTCAAGAAAGATATTGATAGTGGATTTTTAGCATCACAATGATTGGTCATGATAAAATATGTGACTTCTATGTGGCTTTTGGTTTGATCATTCATCACTTCTGGACTCTATGGCAGTAACTATGTGGCTTTCTAACTTTTCGGTTTCATAACCTGCACAGTTTTTTGTTTCACCATAAGAAATTTTGTATGAGTGGATTCACTGAGTTGCAATCAAATTGTCTAGGAAAACGAGTTTATGCTGGCATAGGGACGCGCCTGTTAAGCACAGCTGCAGCTGTTGAGGAGCCAATCAAGCCACCTGTTAGTGTACAGTATGATAAGCTTCTCATCAATGGACAATTTGTTGATGCAGCATCAGGTGAGCTTTTGAGTGTTTGAACAGCTGCTATTCTTTTAAGTTGATTGAGCTAACTCGTAAAACCTTTTGAATCAGGGAAAACTTTCCCAACTTTGGACCCTAGGACTGGGGAGGTAATTGCACACGTTGCTGAAGGTGATGCAGAAGATATCAATCGAGCAGTTGCTGCTGCCCGTAAGGCTTTTGATGAAGGGCCATGGCCTAAAATGACTGCTTATGTAAGCATTTCTTATCTCAGGCTTAAATTTTAACATCTGTTAGTGCATTTTTATATAAATAGTGTTTAATTATTCTATGCAAATAATGCAGGAGAGACAGAGGATATTATTGCGCTTTGCCGATTTGGTTGAAAAGCATAATGATGAAATTGCAGCTCTTGAGACTTGGGATAATGGCAAGCTATATGAACAGTCTGCTAAAATTGAAGTACCGATGTTTGTTAGATTGTTCCGTTATTATGCTGGTGGGTCTTTAGAAGAATGACAAAAATATGAGTAAATGGAAACATGGTTGTTCTATTTTGGTTTTCTGCTTAATTGATGATTACAATGATTTTGTATTTATTTCTTCCACAGGATGGGCAGATAAGATTCATGGTCTCACAATTCAAGCTGATGGGCCCCATCACGTTCAAACTTTGCACGAACCAATTGGTGTGGCTGGCCAGATTATTCCGTGGAACTTTCCTCTCCTGATGTTTGCTTGGAAAGTTGGACCTGCACTGGCATGTGGCAACACCATTGTTCTGAAAACAGCAGAGCAGACTCCATTGTCCGCATTACTTGTGGCCAAGTTGGCACATGAGGTATGCTGCACAATTGACAAGCGTTGCATTCTTTTAATTTCGATATTATATACTTGTAGTACTTATGGTTTATTTAGTAGCTGAAGTGAACTAGAATATAAACTTTGTCTCATCTCAATTTTGTTCTCCATCATAATCCCGTAAATGAATGATTCCCGGTTGCTGAACTTTTCTTTTTAAAGTAATATGTTTGCTAATAGTCCACGTACATAGCATTGATAGCTGATATCAATATTACTTTTCGACAGGCTGGCCTTCCTGATGGTGTTCTGAATATTGTTTCTGGCTTTGGTCCGACGGCTGGTGCTGCTCTTTGCAGTCATATGGATGTGGACAAGGTAACAGCAGTTTAAAGTTCTTGCCTTACTTATGATTTTAATCATGGTTTTTTGTATGAAACCGGTGTTCCATGGTTAGGATTTTGTGCTCTGGCTAAATAAACTATTGAGTATGGTCTTGCATATATTCTACTGTCCTGTGTTCAATATGCCTTGTTTCCTCTGTATAATTACTGCTGAATTTTGTGTGCTCATTTCCTCCTGAAAAGTTATTTTAGTGTCAAGTTTGTCAAGTATTGATGAAAGCAGAGATAGGAGATCGTAAAACTATTAATTAATGTATGATTCTTCAGAAGATTATACATATCTGCACATCTTGATGTTTTTCCATCCTACCATTTGCAGCTTGCTTTCACTGGTTCAACAAAAACTGGAAAAATTATTCTAGAGTTGTCTGCCAGAAGCAACCTGAAGCCAGTTACTCTGGAACTTGGAGGGAAATCACCTTTTATTGTTTGTGAGGATGCTGATGTGGACCAAGCTGTTGAGCTTGCACACTTTGCTCTATTTTTCAACCAGGTATGCTTCTTATCTGCCATTGTTGATTTGGGCTTAATTGGTCAAACATCCAATCTTATCATGTTGAACCTCTGCAGGGACAATGCTGCTGTGCAGGTTCGAGGACATTCGTACATGAGAAGGTTTATGATGAATTCTTGGAGAAAGCAAAGGCACGAGCCTTGAAGCGCACTGTTGGGGACCCTTTCAAGGCAGGGATAGAACAAGGCCCCCAGGTAAAAAAGGCCACTGCTTGCTTTATGATGGATGGATATATGACCTTATACACTCTGGATTTCTCTTGCTTTCATATCGATAATCTTGATTCAAACTTTGTGAACTCCAGATCGATACAGAACAATTTCAAAAGATTCTTAGGTATATTAAAGCTGGCAAGGAAGCTGGAGCTACCCTCGAAACTGGAGGTGACAGATTAGGTACAAAGGGCTATTACATTCAACCAACTGTTTTCTCTAATGTCAAGGTAATATTACCTAGCTGAAAATTAAGTTTATTAACTTACAAAATAGATTGATCATCTCTACTAATGCAATTTTCCTTAGGATGACATGGTGATCGCACAGGATGAAATCTTCGGTCCAGTTCAGAGTGTCCTGAAATTTAAGTACGTTGTAAAAATGTAATGCATATTATAATTGAACTGTGATTGCTTTGTTCTTTAACTTTACGTGCCAATTCCAGGGACATCGATGAAGTGATTCGTAGGGCCAACAACTCCAGATACGGTCTCGCTGCAGGTGTATTCACTAAAAACCTCGATACTGCCAATACTTTGATGAGAGCATTGAGAGTTGGAACAGTGTGGATTAATACCTTCGACACCTTTGATGCTACGATTCCTTTTGGTGGCTATAAGATGAGTGGAATTGGAAGGGAAAAAGGAGAATACAGTCTGAAGAATTACTTGCAAGTGAAAGCAGTCGTTACTGCTCTCAAAAATCCCGCATGGCTGTGAGCTCTCTGAGGAATATATACATAAATTGGGTCCCAATGTCGTGAATTTGATATGATGATGAAAACATTTCACCCGTTTCTTAGTTAAATCGAACTTCATTTACTTTTTCCGAATAATTGACATCATTGAAAGATTATGGTGAATCTATATCATTTACATACTTTGGTGCAATATTTATGTGATGTTTAATGGTCCAAACCCCCTGCCCCATAATAAATCAAGAAAGTATATCATTATGCATCTGAATTGTTATTTGTTAATAATTTCTGTAACTATTGATTTCCTTTCTTTATATCCTCTATAAATTATTGCAATGAATGTAGTTTTACTATTTGACTTAACATTCTGGTGGTAGAACTTTGTATCTGGATTTGTCTTGGCAATATGAGTAAAACATGTGCTTCCTTCGAGCCCACTCTAACCCGTTGACCTGTTGGCTCGACAACTTTGCAAACTGTTGTCCGTCAACAGGGTCTAAGCTCGAAGGGCTGCTTCTAGAACATGAAGGAGCCATATCCTTCCCATTGACAACACAGCCCTCCATCTCAATCCCTCTAGTTGATGCTACAAATGGGGCATATTTGTAATTGACAGGGTATTTTCCTCCATGAGTTGCCCATTTTGATGCATCCCAGATTGTCGTGTATACCGACATTGGTTTTGATGGATAAACTGTGGATATAGCATTGTTGTGAATGACTTCTCTAACTGGTACATTGTCCACCAGAAACCTGCAGGTTTTTATGAGGAATTTCAGAATGCAAAACAAGGCGATTAGTTGAAGTATCGATGAGCTTACACTATGTGGTGATTGTTCCAGAGGATGCTGTAGTCGTGGAAACTTTGCGTCGGATCAAACCAGAGGTAAAACTTCTCTTCTCTTCCGGTTCTTACACTTCCATTTCCGTATATGTTTGTCTGCAAAACCCATTCTCTTCTCTTCTCGTGTCCGAGAAGTTCGATGTCGATCTCGTCGTGGTTGTTGGGGAAGACATCTGCATTAGATAGCTGAAAAACAGGGGAAAAAAGATTGCTTTGGATTTTTTAAGATGAGCTTTTTTGGGTTGAAATATTACGAGGAAACATGTTATTTATGGACATAAAGTGGGAAGGAAAAAAAGATTTACGTAGTATGCAACTGCAACTCCAGATGTAAAACCAGCAGGTAACTTTATAGCAGCATTGAAGAATCCATAATAATATTTCTTCTTTGACAGCAAACCAGACCCTAAAAAAGAACTCACAGATCAAGAAAATGATATTACATGAACATGTCCTAGCCCTACATAAGCCACTTTTATTCTTGAACATGTTGTTACCTGAAGACTTGTCCAAACTCAGATCAACACTGGTACCATTGTTGGTCACATGCACATGAGACCCTCCAAATAACACATTATAGCTCTGATTAACCGATAATCGACTAAAACGATCTGTTAATCGCTCGACGTTTGGAGCTGTATAGATTGGGCCTCTCGAGTGTACCTGGATTATGTTGCAGAAGATGAGGAGAAATGCTGAGAATAACTTGTGATGAAAAATAGACATGCTTTCATGGGATAGGAGTAAATGAAAATATGTGGTGTTTATTTATAAGGGAATATTGAAGAAGCTTAGATTTGTGCTTAGTTGTTGCAAGCTGGATGTGGTGTATAAAAGTGCACTACTCAATCTTTGGTAGGGGCTGGAGAGGATGATGAAATCTTAATCTTATGCAGCAAAACAGTGTCTTTTTATCGTACTCTATTTTACCAGTACTATATCAATAACATCGTCACTGTACACACAATCGCTACTTGTAAAATGTCCAATGTGGCATTTTGCTAATCGTGCTCGTTTCCCCTTTCTTTTTTTAGTACATACGTATGTATAAATTGGTGCATAAAATTTTGGGAATGTCCGATGTGAATAAATTGTGGTCGCATCTAGATTTACCTTAGGAGCGAATCAAGAAGCCTGACCGTCCTAAATTAATCGAACAAAGCTATGATATTCGGGTTATTAAAAAGAAATATGATACATAAATTAGAATAAGATAGAAAACAAAAGGAAAGACAGACAGAAAAAAACACTTGGGATCAAGGGGATGCACATTAATACAAGTAATGTGGTAAGAATATTTCTGAAATGTAGCTTTCTTAGATATGGAAGTAGCTCACCACTAATGTTAACATTAAAGTCGGATTCTAAAAGATAAATGCTACATATTTATTTAAAAAGAGGTCCTAGGTTTGCATTACTTTTTTATTATACATTAGTTAATGTTTTTTCTTATAAAGTTTGGTCCAGATATTAAGATATAAGATGCACGCTCTACGTGTTTTACTAATGTGGAAATTAATAAAACTCTCTACCTACCAATAGTTCTTAAAGAGAAAAAAAAATACTAGCTTTTTCATTTGAGTTTTTTTTTTTTCATTTATTTCAGATCTCAAACCTTTTTATGGTTCTTGAGATGATTCTAACAACTGTTTCAATTTTATATCCAACCATTTGGTTGAGCTGGTTGAACCGAAAATGATACCCTGATCAATCCAATTGGTACTAAAATAAGTTGGAACGTTAGTTAGATCGATTTAGTCGTTCGTGAGGTCGATTTAATTAGCAGTCCGATCGTAGCATTATGGACAGTAGTTTGGTTTGGAATCAATGTAGATGAAGGCTCTTCTAGTCATTATCGAAGCTGCATTTGTCTGTCCACAAAACAGCTGTGATTTGGTAAGACTATGCTAGCTGGGCAGGCCCATTTTGACCTATTTGGTACTATCAGCATTAATGAACAATTATCTCTGCTTTTTTCTTTTCTGACTTTTAAGTAAAATCCATTCATATTCTTCAAATTTTTAATGTGCTCACCAAACTTATTGTCTGATGTTGTTAGGTTTATTAGTGATGATAACTCTTGCCTGATTAAAGTTTTTCTTGAAAAAAATTATAATCAGTTTCTGATAGTTTGGTTTGATGCATCAATTAATATCTGAAATTGGCCCATGTTCAATAAAATTCGTTCAAAAAAACTCGAACTATGACAACCTTAGGATTTCATGAGCATTGTCTTAGAAAAAGTGTTTGTATGGTAAGAAATAATAGTTACAAGGATGAGAAACATTGTTGGTAATATATGGTGATACAAAAATAGGTTTCTAGAGAGATTGAAATGAAGAATGAATAGAAGTGAGTGATTGTGAAATGAGAAGAGCTTTTTCCAGCATAGTTACTACTCTTTCCATGGATGGACGTTGGTTCTTAAGCCCAGTACATGATAATGCCACCTTTAATATCACTCCAAATGCCTCCACTGAATATTCTCCATTCAGTTTTGGATCTGCAAATTCCGTTATGTCCCCTCCCTTTCTCACGTTTTTAGCCTGCACCCGTTTTTCATTTGGTGTTACATCTCGTGTTATATACTGGTAATTAATGTTATGTGAAAATCTCTTACCATTCTGCTCAAAGGCATTGGTCTGGTGAGTTCAAGGTTGAGAACCCTCTGGCCGGAAAGAATCTGTAGAAGCACTATTCCAAAGCTGTAAACGTCGGTTGAAGAGTGGACATGGCGGTCCCTTTGGTACTCGGGATCAACGTAACCGAATGTCCCTCGTACCTCAGAGCTGACATGGGAGAATCCCATGGTGATCACTTTTGATAATCCGAAGTCGGATAGTTTGGCCTCGAAGTTGGTTCCTAGAAGTATGTTTGTTGGCTGAAAAGGATGGTTAAAATTCATCAACAACATGAAATCAAGAAAACAAGATTGATGAAAATTGGTGTATACTTTGACATCACGATGTACGATGCAGCCTTCTGGATATGTATGGAGGAACCAGAGGCCTCTAGCGCAGTCTAGTGCGATTTGTAGTCTTTGAATCCATGTTAGAAACTTGTGTTTACCTGTTGGTTGAAAAGGAAATGAAATTACGAGCGTGTTAGAGATATAAACGGACTAAAGGAGTAGTTAATACCGAATAGCCATTCTGAAAGGTTTCCGTTGTCACAGAGCTGATAAACCAGAAAGCTCTCATCTTCTCCATCACAATTGCCCAATAACTCTACTAGATTCGGGTGTTTAACATGTGATAGGCTAGTGACTTCCCTCACGAACGTTTCCATTTGTCCATCGTTGATAATGTGCTTTATTGCAACGCGCTGACCATTTGACAGAACACCCTTGTATACTTTCCCTGATCAAGATGATCATATCATTACATTAACATTTGTGTTTCTATACCATATATGAATTAGGCAGTTTTACTTGTAGTTTTAGTTTTACCTGCTACACCCTGTCCGATGAAGTTCGTTGGACTGAGATTATCTGTCGCTAAACGAACTTCTTTGAGAGAGACCTTAACACTGCTTGACTCTTGAGAATATGTCTCATGACATGCTGTCAAGATGAAGAACAAGAACATAAGTTATTCCTCAGAATACTAATCTTTTTCCATCATTACAACATGAATTCTTACCATCTTTACGAGGTTTTTCTTTGCTTCGTTTCTTGAAAAAGACGAGCCACACAGTAGCTACTACTACTGAAACTCCTCCAACACCACCAACTACAACTTCAGCCCCTGTTATGATTGTCATCTTTATTGCTTCTTTTGCCTCATCATCTGCATTTAAAGTATGATCAAGTATTTATTTTTTCATGATTAAGTCCAACAAACATTTGTAAAAGATTACCTATTGAAGTTCCATTTCCAAGGCAGGTATAGATCGAGTTCATCCATGTTATGTCGTTGATTCTTCGACTAGTCAATGAAACAAGCACCGAGAATCTACATACATCGACTTCTTCTCTGATCAAGCTATTACTAGTGTTAGCTGATCCAATCATCTGATCCCACCTCCCTAAACAAGAATTGCACCCTGCATCTGATTCACTATTTGAGCCTAGATTCTTGCAACCTTGGTCTAAACTCTGCAACGCGTTTCCTTGCTCTTTTACCACATCTGTCACGGTGTAGTCAGAGCAACCTCCACTACCACTAGTGAGCCTCTCAATACCACAGCTCAAAGCATCTTTCTCAGTAGTGTTTATTGCACTTGAGCAAATATTTTGCTCTTTAACATTCAAGAATATTTCCCCGGTTTTGTTTGCTCTCTTAGCCAATGCGTACAGATATGTTTCGAGTATTGATCCACAGGTGGTGTTGTTGAGAAATCCACCCCAGTTCCCTTTTGGATTGGTCCAAGATGAGGGGGTTTCAGTGTCTAGTATGCATTGATCATCTGCTAAAGCTTGCAGAGATGAGAAATGGAAACTGATTGATAAAACCAAAATGCATTGAAGAAATTTAGGATAGTTCATTCTTGATGAGGGATATGGAGAAAGAAGTATATAAGGGGTTATAAAGAAAAAAGATTGTTCTTCTTAAGATTATAGCTAATGACAAATGGAATAGTTCAACATCATTCATGAGAATTCATTGTTTAAAAGCAGAGATTTGAATGAGTCTATGGAATAAGGTATTGAAAATGGAACAAAATCACAGATTCTGTAGTAATTTATTGGACAAAGGACAAATGCTGAAACAAGGCAAACTGCAGAATCTGATGTATGAGAATGAACCTAATGTTTTTTTTTCACTAATTTAATGTTACTTGAACCAATAAGACAAGCACAAGAGTACAAAAAGAACGATACTAATAATAATTCAAATAATTGAAATTTGTTGTTTTCATACATGCATACGTGCAAGTTAAAGAAACTAGTGTAGGGTTCTTTTTCAACTATTTATCTTGTTCACAAACAATTAACAAAGCATCAAAGACACTATTTACTTTGTTGCATGGTGATAAGATAATTACAGCAAGTATTAACTGTAAATTTCCAGATTATCTTTCTTCTTTTCTGCACCCCCTCTTTTTATATGGCTGTTGTTGCATACAAAATCCTCTACTTTCATCAATTATACTTATATTACTTATACTTGTCACACATATCATTAAACGACTTTAGTTTTTTATATACATGATGTGTATTAATAATGTTAATATCCATCTATCTGATAGCTAGCTGCCCTCTTTTGAGATTATGTGATCGCAATATGCAAGAATGTGTTTAGTGGCCAGTTGACTTTAAATAGTTATAACAATAAAATAGCACAACAATTTGACATTGATTTTTTTTTTTTTTTTTGATTTGTTCCAAATCTATATACAAAACGTAGAGTAGAGACTCTCCCCATATGCCACATGGAATCTTCAGACTTGGAGTCGTCACATTTCACCTAAGTTATTAAAGATATATTTAATGACCTGAAACTATATCTAATGATATACTATATAGTTGGTAGTTTATTTAATAAAAAAAGTTATTACATAGTGTATTAGAAAATATATTCAGTTAATACATTGTTTGAATATTTTGTTATACATAAAAATAGAGACTGCTACTATCTTTGAATTTTTAACTCGTTCACAAAATTCATGTTGTAAATAAATACTTAATTATTAATTTATAACAAAGAGTGCAGATAGTTTTCTAATTTAAGAAATTATCCTGGTTAGTGGATAAATACCCAGGAAACGAGAGACCTTATATCAACTTACTGGGCCTGTTAACTGGTATGGGCCTGATCCTGATGGGCCATCAATAATTCTTCAATATTGAGTCCATATGAATCTAATTACTAAAATAAGGGGTATTCACGAATTCCATGTTTTTATATATTGTACTGCACTACACTTGTATCCAAGCTTCGACACTTAAAATGATACAAATCAAATATCAAACTAAAGTAATTAAAAGTAATTATATTTAAGTAAAAAGTAATTAAATCAGTTTTTATAAAAGTAATACTTTTTGAATAAAAATGAATATACATATATTGACAGCCTATTCACAAATTGGTGAGATCTCACTAGTTTTTTGTCTGTAATTAATCAATTGAGTAGTGAAATAAAAATTGTGCAAAGTAGTGGAACATTAAAAAACTAACTAGATCTAGAACCTCTTAAACGTGCACTTTAATTAACCATTAAAAAAAAGGATGACCACACAAAATTCAGGGCGAACTCCTCTCTTGTTACTTCCATCCAATTATTTCCAATTACAACCAAAAATATCTATCCGAGTCAAAGAAATCAACATCAGAAACTGTAGCATCAAAGCAACGACAACTAAAAAGAGAAGTCCTCAAGGAAAGGACTTCATATTCCGTATATTTGCAAATTTGCCCCATTTCCTAAACACATCCATAGTCAATTGGCAATTGGCATATCTCTACAAAATCATCGGGAAAAAACACCAACCAACAAACTCCGATGGGTATCACAATCGCCGCCGGCGCCGGCGACGACGGTGTATCGGAATCTGCCACCCTCTTGAACCCCAAAGCGTCCAACCCGGAAAAAATCCCGAAAGACTCGTTCCACTTAGCATACATAATATACTTCACATTGGGCGCAGGTTACCTACTCCCATGGAACGCATTCATCACCGCCGTCGATTACTTCACCTACCTATACCCTGATCAGTCTGTCGACCGTGTGTTCGCCATAGTTTACATGACTGTGGGGCTGACATCGTTGTTGATCGTCATTGCGTTTGCTCACAGATCGAACCCTGTCGCGAGGATTAATTTGGGGTATGGGCTGTTTTTGGTGGCGTTGGTGGCGGTGCCGCTGATTGATGTTTGGTATGTGAAAGGTAGAGTTGGGATGTACAGTGCTTATTATGTGACGGTGGGGGTGGTGGGGGTGTGTGGGGTCGCCGATGGGTTGGTGCAGGGAGGTGTTGTGGGTAACGCAGGGGAGTTGCCAGAGAGATATATGCAAGCTGTGGTTGCTGGAACTGCTGCTTCTGGTAATGAAAATTTTATTTCTTCTTTTAAAGTTTATTATGATTTGGATAGTGTTGATGTGTTTGATGATGTTGAGTGGGGTTTTCTGCTTTTTTTTGTTCTGGTTGGTTTTTTAAAGGAAATGATTTGAATTTGGTTTTGGTCAACGATTTGAAAAGGGTGGAATCATTAGTCTTGAAATCAGGTCCTTTATGTGAACTCAATCAGTGAATTGTTGCTTCTTCTCCCGGGCTTTGACGTTCGATTATCACAGTGTTACTTAATTCAGTTTTGGTTGACCTCTTTTTTGAATTGATTGAAGGCAACTCTAAGATCAAGAAAAGATTGAAACTTTGAGCTATGAGTCAAACTGCTTCTGATTTTTGTTGGGATACGATCTTATTTCGAAGTAGTACTTTGTGTTGCTGGCTGCTGGGTTTCAGTCTTTTTTTTTCTTTGTGGACTTAGCAAAATTTCTAGGTGTGGATTTGTATCTCTAGATAGAAATTAAGTGGTGGACAAAGTTTCCTTTATGTAGAAAGTTCCTATTTTTTGTTTTGGAATTAACTCTGAAATAATAATGAAGATTTGCTGCTGCTGACAGCTTACTGCCAAAACTACCAGATATTGTTTTTTCATGGGAGAGATTGATACTTGTTAGCATATTCCTTTAGTCTTGGTCACCACTAAGTATTGTTTGACTGCTCTAGGCCTGATGTTTCATATGTGGATTAATTGAATGTACTACACAAATGCAAGCTTGCTGTCATGTATGATATGGATTGCAGTTATACTGAGAGATAGTACCCTGTATATGATGGTAAGTTTTATAAATAAAAGGATGAACATTTTTCAAGATAAATTACTTCTTCAGGATGCTTAAAAATTAGGTGATGCATGAAAACTGACCAGAGAGATGACTACATGACATTGGTATGATATAAGAACAGATGTAGGTTTACTTAGAACCAATTGAAGACGTAGGTTTACTTAGAACCAATTGAAGACGTAGATTTAACCTTGCCTTGATGATTAAGCTTCAGAAACTGGGTGCATTGATCTTTGATCAATGTCTTCATGCTTATTATATTAATATCAATTTTTTGTTGTTTGCAGGTGTCCTAGTATCTGTTTTACGAGTTTTTACCAAGGCTGTATATCCTCAAAATGCTGATGGATTAAGACAAAGTGCAAATATTTACTTCATCGTCAGCATCGCTGTGATGTTACTAAACATTGTTTTCTACAATGTGGCACACAGACTTCCAGTTATAAAATACTATAATGATTTGAAAAGTCTAGCAATAGATGAGGAGAAGGAACAGAAAGGTACTCTTACTGGAAAGCTATGGAGATCAACACTATGGGAGATAGTTGGGGCTGTGAAATGGTATGGCTATGGCATCACGATCCTTTATGTTGTGACACTGAGTATTTTCCCTGGATCCGTGACAGAAGATGTGCATTCTGATGCTCTCAAGGACTGGTATCCAATTATGTTAATTGCGGGTTATAATGTCTTTGATCTGATTGGGAAGTCTTTGACTTCACTGTATCTCGTGGAGAATGCCAATGTCACTATAGGTGCCGCGTTTGGAAGGCTGTTGTTTCTGCCTCTTTTCTATGGCTGCTTGCATGGTCCCGACATTTTTAGAACGGAGATCCCAGTTACAATCCTGACCTGCCTTCTTGGTCTTACGAATGGATACTTAACCTCTGTCTTAATGGTTTTGGCTCCCAAAACCGTCCAGTTACAACATGCGGAGACTGCAGGGATCGTGCTAGTGTTGTACTTGATTGTTGGTCTGGCTATTGGTTCTATTGTATCCTGGTTTTGGGTCTTATAACTCATTGGCCAAAATCAAGTTTGTGTAACTTGAAGACTGTTTTATTTGTATAGTAATCTTGTTCAACAGAAGCTGTACTAATGAGCAACTTTGCATGTCGATTAGGCGACTTGTGTTATTCATGAGTCTTCCTTCACAAAAAAATGGGAAGTACTTTGTAGCATAATGATCTTTCAGACATCCTTCAATATCGTGTAAATTCCAAATGTATGTTTCTCTGTGTTCACTTTGAAAAACAGTTGATGTGTTTGTGAATTTATCTTCTTTTCTGTCTTAACCCTCACATTATTTGGAGTAGACATTTACTTGAACTTAGAGGGCTACAATGTTTTCATGCATCTAATTGTGCTCTTGCTTCTCTACAGTGTGCATGATATATGTCGATATGACTGTAATAACTCGATCAAGTAGGCTCAACTTTGCATTTGGTGTAGTGTTTGTGATGCAGCGAAGGCTATAATATTGAAATAAGAAGGCATAGAAGAACACACTAATCCATTCATTCTTACCGAAAGCCAATTCTTAACAATACTTGAGCTTTAATTTATATATAATCCAACCAATTCTTAACAAAGCTTAAAAGCCTATATATACGAAACAAAAGAGAGCCCCACTTAGAAAATAAAACAATATTGACAAGGAAATTTTTCAAAATTACATAAGTAAATAAATTGTTACAATAGAAACTAAATAAAACTATTGTTGGACTCACCCGGCTAGGCAGGGTGGTACCATATCATAAATCGAGGGGACAATGAAATTTAAAAAAAAAAAAAATTAAGTCTATCAACAGTAAAATTTGTTCCACGGTGGCAAGAAAACATGCAGAGGAAGGAAGAGAAATTAAGGAGTCAAAGAGGGGGCGCAGGAAAAGTGGGGCCCTATGACTTTTTTTTTTTTTGAAAAATGGGGCCCAGGGTAGGACGTCGATCCTCCCGAACCCGACAGTCGATACTTCCGCAGTAGTGTTGAAATGAATCAACGATGATGTTTGGGCATGTTGAAATGATTGGCTCTGGAATCAGAAGCAGGTTGATCGCCATCGTTGAAATGGAAAGCAGCTTCATCACCGGAAGAATTGTCACCAAGATAGGGCAGAAGATGGTTGACATGAAAGACATCAGAGGAAGAAGTTGAGATGCGACTTGGAAGGCGCAGACGATAATCGTAAGCATTAATTTTCTCAAGAATTTGGAGTGGACCGATTTTGGGAGACGACAATTTATTATATTTGTATTGATGAGGAGGAGGAAAGCTTAAGCATGGTTTGTCAAAAACAGCCCAAACAAGATCTCCTACCTCGAATTGTAAATGGCGTCGCTTGCAGTGAAATTCGGGAATTTCCAATTTAAAGCTGTTCTCCCAACGGCGAGAATGTTGGGTTGCATGTGCCGCCGCTAACGGATCAGAACGGTTGTCCTCAGCTACATGGTGCATCTGGAGGAGGAGAACTTCATCCTCCTCAGTTTGCATGATCTCTGAATACCAAAGTGAGGCAGTGAAAAAGGCACTAATGAGTAGTGCAACTAAACGTATCGGAAAGTAGTGGCGGAGCTAATGAACTCTGAGGGCTAAATCAATATTTTACATTAAGGGGAAGAAACGCGGTGAGAAGGAGATGTTTGCGTCACCATCAGTATGTACTCATGAATTATGGTGGACCAAAACGGTGAGAAGGAAACTAAACAAAACGGTTAGTCAAATCGGTGAGAAGGAGATGTCCAAATCATGTAAATGTTCGCTTCACCGTTAGTTTGCAGACCGGATCATCTATACCAAAATATCTCTCTCATTTGTGTGTCATATGGTACATGAATATTTGGTACAGATGATCTGATTTGATCAGTTTGTACATATTCATGGAATGTAGGCTATCTTTACATTCGGTTTAATTTTCATACACACCTTAATATTGGCATGCTAACATGAAATAAGCTAGATAAACACTTATTCAACATAATTCTCAATCTACATTTAATCTTTTAAATTTTAACACAAAACCAATTTGATAATCAAATCTAAATTAGGATCATAAATGCAATGATATTGAGTCGTGGAACCTTACATAAGATAAAAAGAGTCGATCGATTCGAACCCAAAAAAATATGTGAATTTTAAGGGACCTAATATACATTGGTAACGCAAAAATCAAAATAAGTGTACATAGCCTAGCGGGCAGAGTTTGATTCCTGTCAGCACCTACATTTTTTTTTAATATTTTTGCCTTTTCATGCGGTTAATATTCAAAAATAAAATAAAAATTCTGCCTCTCCACCCATTAATACTCTAAATTGAGGGTATTTATAGTACTGATTTGAGAAAATGATGTTGTTGTTGATTATCACTTTAAAATTTAATCTTACTGGAGGATTAATAATTTTAAATTTATCCATGTATTTTTCTGTTTATAAAATTTTATTAATAAATTAATGGCGTAATTACAAAAAAATAGTAATCATCATCATCATTTTTAAAAAAATTACAATTTAATCCCAAATTTTTTTGGTTTAGCAAAAACAACCATGATCTTTATTCCATATTGGAATTTAGACCATATTTATATTTTCAAGTGATCGGTGTCCACATGTCTAGTCAAAGTGTCACGTTACATGTCACATAATTCTAAACAAAAATAAAATTAAAGATCAAATTACAAAAAAAATCATCATTTTTTTAAAAAGTTGCAATATAACCTGACTTTTGTAAAGTTTGCAAAAAAAGTCTCAACTTTCATTCAGTCTTGCATATCAAATCACGATTCTATTTTTTGATGATCTAAGTTCATGTGTCCAAATAAATTTTCATGTAAAACATCACATGAGTCATATAATCTAAAAAAAAAAAGAATATATTGATAAATTCTCGTGAGACGTCCACATAAGACATTATTATTAGTAAATACCTCCAACGATATCGTTTTGAAGCAAATAAATACATATTTTAGATTATTGTAACCTATATAATGTCTCACATGAAAATTTATTTTGACAATGAATTTAGATCATTGAAAACTAAAATTGCAATTTGAACTAGTGAATGGAGGTTGTGACTTTTTTTTTTTGGCTATTTCACAAAAAGTCAGGATTATATTGCAACTTTTGAAAATATGGTGATTATTTTGCAATTTGACATTCAAATTTATTTTGAAAATTATGTGGCATCAAATATGGCACTTTGATTGAAATATAAATGTGGTTTAAATTACAACAAATAAAGGTCATGATTTTTTTTTTTTGATAAATTCAAAAGGTTTGGATTAAATTACAATTTTAAAAAAGTTTGTGATTTTTTTTTACACCTAAAATAACTAATGGTTTATTAATTTAAATCTTTAACTTTAGTTTATATTTTTAGTATCATTGTATAATGCTTTTATATATTTTTTAAAAGTGTGAGACCGTCTAAAGTATCTTGTTGTGTTAGATGGATCAACTCAAAACAATACTTAACAATTCATATATGAATTTGTGAAAGTGGGTTCAATTTATAAATAATAATGGTTAATCTCATGAAAATTATACATGAAAATATCTCACAGGAGTTTTTGTGATTTTTTTAATATTTAAAGTTGTCATTCCTCGTAACACTCGTTGGGCATATATATAAAGCCCATAACATTTGCTTCTTCACTCAATTAATACTCAAAATTTGGGCAATAGTAGTGATTTGAGAAAATAGTGTTGTTGATTATAAAACTTGTTAGAGGATTAATAATTTTAAATCATCAATGTATGTTTTCAATTTTTTTAATTTTTATTGATAAAAGTAATTAATAGTTTATTAAATTTTAATATTATTGCATAGTGTCTCTCAAGTATGAGTCCGAATGTCATAAAATAGAAAGAAAATGCTTCAATTTTTATATATTAAATTGAGTTTATTCAATTGAGACTGGAGATTTATTTTAAAATTTTCGACTCAAGCAAAAATATTGATAGATTCAACCCTAGTCGTGGATTATAATTTAATTTGAGTTGAGATTTTTTATCATGTCACAGAAGAGGTGTGAATGGACAGTACTAAAAAACAAGGTTGGAAAGCATGAATTAGAGAGAAGCTGAAGCATATGATTGTTTGTCATTAAAAAATGTGGAAGCATGAATGCTTTTTTGCTGCAAACAGAGCAAGAAAATCATATCCTTTACAGTATTATACGTACCTTCTTGCATTCGCAATGTATAAATGTATTTCCGATATTTTCTTGATAGTTTTTGCATTCTAAAATTAAATAATTCAAACGAGCCAAAATGAGTGTTTGTTATTTAAGGAAAAAAAAAAGGGGGAAAGAAAACAGAGAATGTATTCACAAAATTAAAGAATTAACAGAAATTTCCAATTCTTCTCCAATTTCAGACTGTGAGTGCATGGGGACAAATTTGAATATGAAATCTATATAACAAATTTTTTTGGAAAAAAAAAAAAACTCTAATGTTTTTTAAAATATATTTTTTAATTCAAAGTAAAAGAAGTAAATACATTTAGTCTTCGGAATCACGAAAGTAGTCTCATAAAATAAAAGAATTCATAGAATCCCAGTAGTCGTGGATTATACATTTAGAAAATGCATTTTGAACAAAGCATGAAAAGAAGTTTTACAAAGTCAAGAAATTCCCAAATCAGAATATTTAATTGTAGCTTGTGAATTGTGAATGCAATGGGAGAAAAATGATTCTTTTTTCTTAATATCAATAATGGAAAGTACATCTTGAATTTCAAATAAGGAAATATATTATATAAAATTCAAAGCGTTAATAAATTTCCAATTCAGAATATTCAATTTTAAGATGTGTGCTGTGAACGCAACATCTATAACAATTACCCCTCAAAATAGAAATGATAATATTTTCCTGTCCATTTCCAACTCCCAAAAGTAGAAATGCAATATTTGTTATTTCATAATTTATAATTAAAAAAATTATTGTATTAAACATGATTATATATATGGTAATAATATCATCTATGATATTGACAAATTCTTAAAAACTATAATCTATATATGGTATATGAATGTTAATATGATCTCATCTAATAAATGCTTAATTATTGATATAATAAAGATTAAAGATATATATGTTGAATAAATTAAAATAACACAAATGAATGAATTTCAAGAGAATTTGAAACCATCAAAGTAAAAAAAAATATAAAAAATTATCACTAATGTTGTAAACCAACCCCCAAACCCCCTCCCCTGTCTATATATAGAAAGAGATTTATAACAAAAGCAAAAAAAAAAAAAAAAAATTCAAATGTAAGCTAACTTACTATAATTTCACCAATATGTAAAAATGTAATTCAAATAATTTTATGATTTTTATTATATATGTAATTATAAATAGATTTATAAAATTTATAATTTTGATTTATATATATATATATATATATATATATATATATATATTATGTGGTCTTAATTATTATTCATTTATAAATATATGTCAACTACAAGTTTGTATATCATTGACTTCACTTCGCCTTTTTAAGGTAAATGATCATTTTGTTTTTCGATACGATAACCATTATTTTGACGAATATGACTCATGTTGTCAATGTTGGGCACTAAAATTTTGTTTCATTAGATCATATGACATTATTCCATACATAAATAAAAAAAAAGTTGTTTATAGTTATGAGAACATCTTCAAAGACCAAGAGGTAATTATGCGATATTGTTTTGTTCAATATATATATCACCTCAATAAATATATAATAATCAAGTTACTTAGCATAAATAATATACTTCTATAATATGTCATTTATAATACTCCAATTTAATATATCTTCCATGTAATAATACTAATAATATGACACAATGTTTACATAATTTAATTATATTAAGTAGAAAATTAATGTATACTCTTATAAAAATAATATAATAATAAAAATGATGATAACTTTGAAGCATTTACCTTATCTATGCTATATTAATTATTTTCTAAAAATCATAAATATTATTTATTGTATAAAGATTTTTAATATATATCTTGAATATAATAAAATTATATATATATATATATAATATGATACATTATTGCATACAATTAATATTATAAATAGGAAGTTATATATTTTCTATTAAAATCTACAAATTAAGTATAAGAAAATATCATTTATAAAAAAATTATATAAAATTATATCATTATTACGTATAAAAATTTAATAAAACTCACTTTTTATGTCCATTTGCCGGATTATATAAATAAATCTTCAATTTAATCTTGAAAAATAGAAAGTCATTGCTATTTATAAGAGTGATAATATGTCAATGATTTTTTTTCCATATATCTTTTAAATACTTTGAATTTTTAATTATGAAATTTCATTGCCATCTATATAAAACCAACTAATCTTATTTCCACTTTCTAAACTCGAAATACAAATATTTATTATTTTATAATTTATAAATGATAAATATTCAATTTGCACAATTTATGTATATTCATAAATCATTTTGTGGTATGAAATTCATTTTGTATATACATAAAAATTGAGAGAGAGAGAAATATGATCATATCTGATATGTTATAAATTTATCATGATTTGTGTAAATAATGTACAAATATCATGCTAAAAGTTCATAAAAATTGTGAATAACAATTTGTACCTAAATTTAAATCATTATATATATCCACGAAAAAATTAGCAAAAAAATATATCTATTTTAATGTAAGAATAAATAATGTTTCATCCATGATTAAAAAAACAATTGTAACTTTGAAATTTCATTATAATGGTAGCATGAAGTTTTTAATTATATGAACAATGATAAAATATTCTACTTTGTGTTGTTATATAGTTTCATAATTTTAGATTTATTAGATTTTGAAATGTTTATCATCAAATATGATTTTTCTAAGAGATAAATTTTAATTTTAGAGCATTTGGAAAAAAAATTATATACAATAATATCATTGTTTTTACACTCATTATAAATAAGTTATTGAACACATATTTGCATAAGTTTATTTCTTTTCAGGTCAATTGTGACAAAAACAAATAGTAAAGTAATCAAACAACACATGATGAAAATAAGAAATATTCAAAATTGGTAAATTATATGAGTAGTAGATTAAATTGAAATAACTTAAAAGAGTTATATTGTTTTTTTATGATCACCATTTTTATATTAAAAAATTAATAACACTTTAAACTTATTTGCTACATCACACGAGTACCAAATGAGGTTGAAATAGGCCAAATAGCTAAAAAAATCCAAACATTTTCAGGTTTTTGTTATTTTGGTCAATCCTTTTATTTTTGTCAATTCATTCATAATTTTAAGAATTTATTGTTATTTTGGCCAAATCAAGTTTTGAGTCAAAATTAAATTACATGACTTATATATGACTGCCACATAAGCTTGCTTATATTACACATCATCAAAAAATATTTTAATACTTAATCCATCTCTAGTGAGCTTGTCTACACCTTGCGACCCCTTTTTCCTCATTAGCATCAATATTCATTGATTACTCCCTGCGAAGTAGATCCAAAAACAACGTTGATGAGGGCACGCGCAGAATTATGAGGTGGATAATTTAGCGCGTGCCCTCATCAACATTGTTTTTGGATCTGCTTCGCAGGGAGTAATCGATGAATATTGATGTTAACGAGGAAAATGAGTCGTAAGGTGTAGACAAGCTCACTGGAGATGGGTTAAGCATTAAAATATTTATTGATGATGTGTACTAGAAGAAAGTTTATGTGGCAGCCACATATAAACCATATAATTTAATTTTGACTCAAAACTTGATTTGACCAAAATAACAATAAATTCTTAAAATTATGGATGAATTGACAAAAATAAAAGGATTGACCAAAATAACAAAAACCTGAAAAGGTTTGAATTTTTTTAGCTATTTGGCCGGTTGAAATATTATTGAGAATTGATTATAATATTTAATAATATCATCATTTTACACTCATTATAATGAATAAACTATTGCCTATTAGCATATATTTGCATAAGTTTTTTCCAAACTAATTGTGACAAAAACAATTAGTAATAAAATAGTCAGATAATGTATGATGAAAATACGAAATATTTAAAATTCATAATTTATATGAATAATAGATTAAATTAAAATAACTTTGAAGAAGTTTATTGGTTTTTCATAATTAATATTTTTATATCAAAAATTTATTGACACTTGAAATATATTTGTTCATACACGGATACAAAATGAGATTGAATTGTGATTGAAAACTTGATTTTTTTTCATAAATTAAAGTTTTCACATCAAATCGAAATATTTCAATTTAATGATCGTACATCACACAAGTAATAAATTAGACCGGAATTCTTCCAAGAAATTTATTATTTTTCGTATTCTACATTTTCTTATCTAAATATATAAATTGTAAAACTTATGTTCATGTGCATCACACGAGACTTATATTAATTAAATATGAAATTTAAAAAGAGTTGGTCTTGTGTGCACTTGGTGTACATGCAATTCGAGTCGACCCAATTTTGACCCGAATTCGTGTGTTTTTGAATTTAGCTTTTTTTTTTCTTCAGGTTGTTACTTTTATGTTGTATTAGTATGACCTTTATGTTATAAATGTGTGATATTTATGTACAATTATCATGATATTTATGTACTATAACTTAGAAAAAAATGAAGATTTTCAACATAATTTGAATTGTACACATTTATGTGATATCAATGTGACATTTATATTATATCATGTCACCTTTATGTACAAATATTCTGACATTTATACACTTTTATATATTATATAAAAGTCAGAATATTTGTAGATAAATGTGACATAATATAATATAAAGGTATACAATACAAATTGTGTTGAAAATCTTCATTTTTTTTCTAAGTTACAGACATAAAGGTACGGATGTTTGTACATAAAAGTCACACATTTATAACATGAATGTCAAGACAAAAATTTGGAAAAAAAAAAAGAAGAAGAAATTCGCGGATTCGGGTCGGATCGACCCGATTCATGCACAGGAGTTTTTATGATTTAAAAAATGTTTAATTTCATAAAGTTATGGATTTCTTCGGGTAAAAATTGGAAGTTATTTTAAATATAATGTAAAAAATAAGTAACATTTTGAAAAACTTTAAACTTCCTATACGAATTTTCCATTTTAGCTTGCGAGCATTGAATTCAATTGGGGAAAAAAAAATTCAAGTCAGAATATCCAAATAGAGGGTGCGAGTGTGAATGCAATAGGTTGTAACGTACAAATTTACGAAGTTGCAGCTTTGGCGCGGCTCTTGGCTCACTAATAAACGCGAGTTTTGTGCATTTTTCTCACGCTCCAAAGACGCGCGTGGATTTCTCTCGTCAATGCACGTTCAGTTCCACCAGGCAAACATGCCGATGCGTGCGACGACCACCATTCCGTTAATTACATTTTTACCCTTCTGCCCATTTAATTTTGGGTTATCCACATTTACAAATACCTCCTTTCTCATTCAAATCTTTCTCAACACACCTTAATTACTGTTTTCCATTTAAAAGTTTACTTAATCACGTGCAGTACATGTTCTTAGCGATTTAATTTGTATTATATATATATATATATATATATATATATATATATATACACATAAGAGATTCTGGAATATGTATATGCATAATTATTTGATGGATCGAACGGGTAAATCTTATTAAATTTAATTTACATGTTGAAATGATCTCAAAATTAATAAAAAACATAATGTCTAATAAAAATTAATAACATAAATATATAATCAATATGGATAACATTATGAAATGTTAATTGTAAATGTTTTTGTAAATAACTTTGGTCACACAAAAACTATAGAATCTTAAATCTATTTTATAATAGTTTGTTTTATATCTATGATACTCCCTCCGTCCCGCTCATATTTGCACGTAGGGACGGGCACGGAGGTTAAGAAAAAACTGTTTTTGGGCACGAAACTCAAGAAAAAGCTGTTTTGAAGTGTTAAAGTTGAATAGTAAAGGGTAATTTTGTAAATTTTATTTGCCATTTTTTGAGTGTGCAAATCTGAATGGGACGGACGAAAACGGAAAGTGTGCAAATTTGAGCGGGACGGAGGGAGTACAATTTATGTTTTTTCATCTTATTAGAGAGGGTAGATCAAAAAAAAAAAAAAATCCACAAGTTGATGATTACTCGTTAATTCTATTTAATCACGCCCCTAATCAATGGATATTTAGTCAATATAACATTGAGATTCCGATTTAGCAAAAAATAAGGTTAATTTAATACGACCATAATCAATTATAACCTTACTTGATTGAGTTATGATCTTAGGCCATCTCCAACAATACTCTAAAATGGAGGATTCCAAAAAAAAAAAAAATGAAGGATTATACCTCTCCAACAATACTCTTAATGGAGGATGGAGGATGGGTTGTGATCCTTCAAATTTGAAGAATATGGATGGAGGATGGATTTTAATTTATTTTTAATTGTTAAATCATATATTTCATTTATAAAAATACCAAAGTGAAGGATATAATTTCATTTTATTAGTTAATTTTGTTCATCTTTTTTTTTTTTTTTTGCAATTTTATTTTATTAATTAATTTTGAATGCCTTTTTTTTCATGTTGGCTTTAATTTATTTTTTTAATTAGTATTTAGACCTTAAATTACGAGATAATGACTCACAAAAAATAAATATTACATACTTTTTTGTAATTGTTGTGGTTGTTCTAATTTATCCGTACGCATATCTTGAAATATTTTGTATGTCTCGCAATTTAATTTCAAATAAATAAAATTACTTTAAAAAAAAAATCTTAGTATCAATTAATTGATTCGTGTATATTAATTTTATAATTTAATAATATATTACATAAATCTTTAATTATTTAAATTCTTTAATTTCACAAAAACAATTAAAAATAGATATTTTAATGATATAGAGTATTTATTGTTGGAGAAGATTTATGATATAGAGTACTCCATACTCTATAATGGAGGATAGAGTACTCTATAATAAAGAATGTTGTTGGAGATGGCCTTATAAGTTGTGATTTCAGAAAAAAAAATCAATTACGACAAGTACCGTCAAATTCAAGATGAAAATAAATAAGAAGCAAATGAAAAGAAAGTTGACATTTTGATTACATTACAAATACTCTCAGTTAAGTTCAATTACGGACCGTGGATACCCAAATTTAGAAGGCATTTTTATGCATTGAGTTCATGTGGAAGATTCAAGTTAACATTCAACATTATATAAATTTGAGTCAAATTATTTTTTACTTTTTATTTCTTGTTAAAGATACATTTGTTGCAAATATACTTAGATTATAAAAAAACAAAAACAAAAAAAAAATCTAAGTTTTATAATGATGAATTATATTATAAGATAAAGTAAATTTAACCGGTCTAAAGAACATAATTTGAAAGGTTACAACAAAAATTTAATTCGTTGTTTCCTAAATAAGATTATTTAAATTAATACACTGCACATAATTGTATAGAACTATTCTACAAAAACACAGAAAATATCTTGGGAACACTATAATTTTTAAAATTTGTAAATTTTAAGAATACAAATGATTTGGAATTATGGTAAGTATAATCATGGAACTTTGCAAGTATTCGCAAAATATACTGCAAAAGTCATCCAATTCAAATATTACCACAATAAAATCTCCAAATCATTGGCATTTAACTTTTAGATTACAATTCTACCAATGAAAATTTTGTAATGCTACTAAATCTTGGTGATACATGAATACATTCAGTGTCATCTCTATCAATATGATAGAATACGAGTAAATATATCACGTACCAAAATTTTCGCACCACCTCTTTGTAAAAATCCTAATTTCAAAATAAATTTATGATTATTAAAAAGCCATTTAACACTTTCATCTATTTCCCTACCCACCATTAATTTTCAAAAAAGTCCATACCAAATTCTCGATCAAATCCAAAGTTAAAAAATATTCACCTATCCAGCATTGAAACATCTTTTGACGTTCTCTTTTCTGCAGTTGTTATCAGCCTCCATTTTTAAATGTTATTTAGTTGGAAACTAGGAATATTTGTTACTGTTGAGATATAACAAGAAACCAAAATATCGTAGAAAAATTCACAAAATTGGTAGGATTTTGATGGAGGGGGAGAAGAGGGAACATCAATGGATATATATATATATATATATATATATATATATATATATATATATATATATATATGTCATTAAAAAGATGGCAAACACTCCTGTGCACCAGGTGCACGGATCTAAGATCCGTGCAATACGGGTCGATCCGACCCGGATCCGCAAGTTTTTATTTATTTTTTATTTTCCAAATTTTTGTCCTGACCTTTATGTTATAAATGTATGACCTTTACATTATAAATGTGTGACCTTTATGTACAACTGTCTCTACCTTTATGTACTGTAACTTAGGAAAAAAATGAAGATTTTTAACACAATTTGTACTATGTACCTTTATGTGATATTAATGTGACCTTTTATGTTATATTATGTCATCTTTATGTACAAATATTCTGACCTTTATGCATCTTTATATATTATATAAAGGTCAGAATATTTGTACATAAAAGTGACATAATATAACATAAAGGTCGCATTGATATCACATAAAGGTGTAAAGTTCAAATTATATTGAAAATCTTCATTTTTTTTCTAAGTTACAGTCCCTAAAGGTCATGATAGTTGTACATAAAGGTCATACATTTATAACATAAATGTCACACATTTACAACATAAAGGTCACAACCTGAAGCAAAAAAAAAAAAAAAAAATCAAAAACACGCGAATTCGGGTCAAAAACCGGGTCGACCCGGATTGCATGTGCACCAAGTGCACACAAGATCAACTCTAAAAAGATATATTCCTTGTACACCAATAGCGAACACAATGTGTATGAATAAATAAGAATGATCGATTCAATTCTACGAAAAGAGCAAATGAGGAAAAAATTTAAAGGAGAAAATTAGCGAGGGTAGTATAGTCATTTCGCAAATGACTCCTCCCAAACCCTCTTCCCCGACTGGTTTAATACACCAATTTCAAGAATCCCCGCCCCGCACTCCCCCTTCTTCTTCTCCCTCTATAAATTCCCTCTCTCTCTCTCTCTACACAATTCTCCGTACACTCACTTCACATATTTCGTCTCTTTCACTTTCCTTTCTCTCACTAGACTCAATTCCATTTCTACCCAACACCAATTCGTCCTCTCTCACTCGGTGTTCATTCTCCGCCTTCACCAAAATCATCTCTTCCATTGATGTTCCTTCTCTCGCACCTGAATTCTTCTCCCCCTCCACCAAAATCCTACCAATTCTGCGAATTTTTCTACGACATTTTGGTTTCTGGTTATATCTCAGCAGTGACAACTATTCCTAGTTTCCAACTAAATAGCATTTGAAAATGGAGACTGATAACAGCTGCAGAAAAGCAAGCGCCAAAATGGCGTTCCCAATAGATCTAAACGAGGCGCCGATCTCGTCACCCCGCGAAGCTGCGGACGATGCTGTTGTCGGAACTGGCGGTGTCTCTATCTGTCCGGTGTGTCGCAAGGGGGTTCCAGTGGGGAGGGTTCCCGACAAAGTTACCGGTCACCGGCAGGAGTACAAGTGCTTCCGGTGCTTGCTGAAGAACGATGGTGGTAAAGGTGAAGTGGGGCGTTTCGACATCAACGCCTCGCCGCCACTTGAAGCAGAGGAGGGCTGTGATGCCATGGCTGTGGCTGGCCGAGACGACGCTGGTGGGGCCAGGTATAAGTTTTCCTTTTTTTTTTCTTTTTTCTTTACCCTTTTAGTGTTTTTTGAAGTTAATTCTTATACTTATTGTTATTAATTATGCAATGCTGGATCTGCATCAACTTTAAATCTTCTTGTTCTAGACATTTGAACAGGAAAACAAATATGCAACCTCGCCCAATACCCCTTCCGCCTCTCAATTGGTGACATTTGGTGTTTGTGTGCCTTTTTTGGGTATTCTATGTGATTGGAGTTCTATGTTTTCTGGTCTTTCATTTGTTTTTTTAAGTGTGTGTGCTCTTCTCTTCTTCATTTTTTCCGTTTCTTAATTTCTTTTCCTCATTCTATGCAAAAGTTTCCTCTTTTCAGGGAAAAAACTGTGATTTGATGGAAAATAGTGTGGGTATGATTAATGTTTGTGGCTGGCTTACAATTGACTGCACTTTTAACTCTTAAGCATACAACAAAATATATTTGAAACCTTAGTAAATATTAAGTTTTTTCTAATGACCATATCTGAGACACTATATGTAGAAGTAATTCCTATATTTGGAGGATTTCATAATTTCTTGCATTAACTTGAGAAGAATTGACAGCTAAGATTCTCAAAATTCCTAATGTGTTGGGTCATGTCCTGTGTTTTCGAAATAGAACTGGGCTGGATGTTGCAGCGGTTTAAATGGCCAGCTTACCACAATCCAGCCCAGTTGTACTCGAGAAACAAGTATGAAAACCCTCACACTGACCTGTAATCCAGACAGATAGACCTACTTACAGTAAAGATTTCTAAAGTTTGGGAAATGGAGTTGATTTCTGGATTTTTCATTAGATATATTAGAACTGCAGTATAACAAATGGATGACTAAGGGCTGTTATATTATAATAAATCCATAAATAACCGACTACACTTCTAAATAATTTTTAATGTGTTAACACACACACACAATACTTTATAATGTGGATCAACCTGTTTTTAAACCTTCGATTGCAATCCTCAGAAGACATGTCATAACTAAAGATTTTTTTTTTTTTAAAAGAGCATACCTTCTTATATATCCAGATCTGTCTTCCGGTTTCTCCATTTCTTGTATTCTGCATAAAGAATCTTGAGAAACCAAAAACAAATATATTAGAAGAGTGTTATCTTTTGGATCTGTTTGGTTTTTCTTTCAATGATATGTGTTCTGAACTAGCTATCATGATTCATGAGAAACCCATGACAAAGAAAATAGAAGAGCTTACCTGTTTGGTCATCTTCTTCAGATCGCCATTGCAGTTGTAGAAAGAGACAAGGGAGAAGGGAGAGAGATGCGATTTGGCTACTCTGTGTTGAGTTGTTGTAACCTTCTGGCTCCTTTCCTTTATAGATGTAGGGTTTCCTGCATTACTTTGTTAAGTTGGGCTTATGATGACATAAATTTTGGGCCGGACATTTCGGTTAGTAAAGCCCCGATAGCCAATTTTTGGGCCAACGAAGGTTAACGTTAGAACTCCGGAAAGTTGATAGGAGGCCTAATTTGCTTTTTATCTGTTTTTGAATCCACACATGTTCTCAACACGTGTAAGCTTTGCCCAAATAATGCATGTATCTATGATTTTGGTAATGCTTGAATTTGAAATGTCTCCTTGAAGGATTCTATTAAATTTGAATTGCTATTGTTGGAATGTCATTCCGACAAGCCTTATCCATCACCTAGGCCAATATGTTAAGTTATCTTCTTAAAGGCAAAGTAAAAGTGTAGCATTATGAGAACATAATAATTGTCCAGGAAGTTTATGGAGTGTTCTTTCTCATTTTAGTTTGTTTCTAACTTTCTGACCTATATGAGTCATCCTGTTGTTAGTGTCCACTGCTGTGAATGTCTTGTATTTTTTATGTAATAGGAAGGAAACTCACAAGAAAATAACTGCTACGGCAATGTAAACGCCCTAAGGGCCCCTGTGTTAAGAGGAATGTAGCCTTGGAATAGCTATGTTGTTTTTGGCTTGCCTAGTATACCATTTTCCTTATTTGTTGTCACTGATGTTATCGCATTTGATATAATGTTTTGTGAACTAGTTGAAACTTGCTCATTAGCAGTGGATTGCATCCTTAAATAGTACAGCTTTTAGTCCCACAAATTTGATTACTTTTTACCCTTGGTTAACTTTTTTTCTTTTTCCGCTCATGTTTAAATTTACTAATTCTCATGTGTTTCGATCTTGCAGAGTACAGGCTTCAATGCATATTCTTCCTAAGACCTCATCCACACTGAATGTGGGGTTCCGGGTTAGCCATGCTAATCGACTGGAATTCTCTTCTGAGAGTCCAAACATGTTGTATCTACAAATGCTCAGGGAATATATTGCTGAAAAGTCGGGTGGTTTGGGAGAAGGTTGGCATGTGGAATTTGAATTCTGCGCCCAAAGATATAAAACCTCTGCCATTTATATTGCACCTGATGGGAGTAGATTCAGGTCAATGAAAGATGTTGCCTGCCACTTAGGGTTGCCATCACAATATCACGGTTTGGGCTCTAACGATGTAAATGCAGCAAAGAAGGAATCAGCTCTTCTCACAGCCCAAACCTACAGGAAAAGACAGAAGGTAGTAAGGGGCAGTGGTAGTTCTGGAGACGCCATCCATGTAAGTGTATGCTTAAACTCCGGTGGGAACTTTACAAAACTGGTCTCTTTAATCTACCCATTATAGCTCAATGCTGCCTGCCTGTGTTACTGCTATCATGCTTACATATGATAAAACACAGTTGAAGTGCCAAGAGCATTGAGAGTGCAACCCCTTATATATATATATGTGTGTGTGTGTGTGTGTGTGTGTGTGTGTGTGTGTGTGTGTGTGTGTGGTGTTCATAAATCTAATTTCACCTTACTCTACACCACCACGGAACTTAGAAGCAAAAAGATTAGCTGTGGTATTTTTCCCTTCTGCAACTCCTGATTGGTCTTAATTTGTTTTTCCAACTTAGTGCATGACTCCATTAAGAGCTAATGAGTTAGAGCTCCTTACAGCTGCCATATTTAGAAGTAACTCTTCAACAGTGATTTGATATTTGAAAAGGCAGTTCTGATAATTTAATTCTATTAGTTTAGCTTCATTTTAGTGTAGAACAAGATGATTGATGCCCATTAATTGTGAACTTGATATTTCTCACTTTATTTCCACCATTTTTCCAGGATGGCTTCCCAGTGCAGTTTCATGATTTCTGTTTAATATCAGCTGGAAATATTGATCCCCGACCATCATATCACAATGAGAACCAAATTTGGCCTGTTGGATACAGATCTAGCTGGCATGACAGAGTTACTGGGTCTCTTTTTTTATGTGATGTTGCCGATGGTGGTGATTCTGGTCCTATTTTCAAGGTTCAAAGATACCCATGCACCATGCAGCCTATACCAGCTGGCTCAACTGTCCTTAGAAAGGCGAAACCAGCTTCCTCCAAAGAGGATGATATTGTGGAAAAAGATGATTTGGCCACATTCCAGATGGTTGATGATGATAGTATATCTACAATAACTCTGCTAAATGAAGATAACCCCCCATGTCTGGACAGTTTTCTATCTACTTCGAAGAGACAAGAGGAGGTTCTTAATCTTCAAGAAGATAATTCTTCAAATTCAAACTTGGAAGTCCCTCAGAGACCTGGAAAACTAACAAGTGATTCTGTCAGACTTAATGATATCATCGGGGAATTCCAAGTTGAGGGCAGGTCAATATCATCTGTGTGGGAAATGGTTTCTCAAGCTTTCTTGTATGCTTGCCATGAGTTGTATAAACAAAAGGGTGCGATTAAGCTTTTCTGTGGCCATGATGTTTGTGGAATGGATGATGAAAATCTGGACAGTGTTGATTCTATGTCAAGATATTGTTATTTTGAAGGTCTTGTCAGAATCCCATCATTGGTTCAGAGTGAGAACGAGCTTAATATGGTTCGTGACATGTTGTTGGCATGGTTGAATCAAGAAAGGTTTGGTCTGGATGCAGATTTTGTTCTAGAAATCATAGAGCAACTTCCTGGAGTTTCTTCATGTTCAGAGTATAAAAAACTGAGTGAAAGAAAGCAGAATTCTGGCCTACAGACAGTTGGAAGTGGGTTGTTGCAGGCTGAACGGAAGATCATTAATACCTCTGAAACTTCTAAGAGATTTCCATTGAAATTGGGTGATACAGAAGATACTTCAAAACGGGATCCTTGTCCTCCGGGCAAGCAACTCAACTCAAGGCTTCCTTCATATCTGATGGGAGATGCTCTGCAGGTGCCATGAAGTCCTCTTGTTTGATATTAAATTCATATTGTGCATGCAAATTTTTAACCACCATCTTTTATCAGGTTTGGGAGCTTTCTTGGCGTTTCTTAGAGGTTCTAGGGCTTGGAGAGCCCTTTTCTTTTCAGGAACTTGAGTCAGAACTTGTAAGCCCCTGGTTGGATAGTTATCCTCTGGATTCCAGACATGAAGTCGTGGATACTAGAGATGTTGCCTCCTCTAGTGGTAAGAAAGTTTCTCAAGCTGGAGTAGCTAATCTTGGCAGGGATACTGGTCTCCTTTTGGCAAAGATACTAGGCTCGCTGCTGAAACTGCTTGTCACTCAGCTTTTGTCAAAAGCAGCAGTTTATGTGTGCCCTAATTTTGATGCTGGAGAATCTAAATCAAGGAGAGGCAGGAAGAAAGATTTGGACTATCTGGCTGCACTAAAAAAGACAGAACTTAATATGCTGCCCGTCAATGAACTCACATGGCAAGAAATTGCTCGTAGGTACATTTTGGCAGTGTTATCCATGGATGGTAATCTTGATTCTGCAGAGGTTGCTAGCCGTGAAAGCGGGAGGGTTTTTCATTGCTTACAAGGTGATGGTGGAATACTTTGTGGGTCTCTAACAGGCATAGCTGCGCTGGAGGGGGATGCAGTGGTAAGATTTAATGTTCTCTATATATTGGATTATTTGATGGTTATAACCAAGTTTCATGATCTGAATGGTAGAATAAAACTCTAGAAATTTGGGTTTTGTACTATGCATTTTCATTTATTCTCACCATAGTTCTATAGAATATGGAGATTACTATATGATATTGCATGAAGAAGGAAAAAGGAATTTTCCATAAAAGAAAAACAAAATAGGTACAGGTCTCGGGATTTGAGAATTCTTATCTCTTGATTTGAAAATTGGACCTGTATTTAATAACTTGATTGAAACCAGGTCATAGATTTATGACATGCTCATAATGTAGGGACTTCATCAGCTAAGCAGCTTTCTATATAGATGACACAAAATAACTACTAATGAGAAGTACACGCAGAAGAGTTTAGTGCTTTAACATGTTTATGTGATTACATTGGGGGATGTGATGTTATCTTCCTATTGATCTAATAATAACTATTTGCTGACCGGATGGGGATTAGATTGATTTTAAATTAAATTATTTATATTGATTAAAATCTATCTAATAACCATCATAACCACTTGTACTTGGTTAGTATGTAGTGATTACTTTGTAGGTCTTGGTCAGATCATGATTTCCCAAAGACTTGCTAATATTCCCTTACCTGAACTAATTGGTAAAGTCTTGTTGCTTGTGTGGCATGTATCTGTTTCATACAGTACTTGTCCGGAAGCAAATTTCACCCTTAGTAGTCATACCATTGTACTAATTTTTTGTAAATTTTACTGGTTGTTGAAGGCTCCTTCACATCCTTTCATTGTTAACATTTTGAATGATTAAATCGTAATTTATTTATTTGCAGGTTCTTGCAGATGCTATGAAGCAGATATTTGGTTCATTGAAGACTAAGAATGAAATTGTTAGTCTATGTGAGAGAGAGTCTGATGCCAATGGTGCTCAGACAGTTGAGGTAAATGATGGTGTTATCCCTGAATGGGCTCAAGTGCTCGAACCAGTGCGAAAACTGCCTACAAATGTTGGAGCCCGAATCAGAAAATGTATTAATGAAGCTTTGGATAAAAATCCTCCAGAATGGGCTAAGCAGATATTGGAACACTCTATTAGTAAGGAAGTTTACAAGGGCAATGCGTCGGGCCCAACCAAGGTAATGATATTTTCTGTAGTTGAAAACGTTCAGATGCTTTCTTTTTGAAAACATTGTTTCTGCAAAAGCCAGCTTTTGTTAGGTGTGCCTATATATAGGCAATATAGATTGGAATTAATTGTGCTATGATTGCAGAGAGCAGTGATCTCTGTCCTTGCCAATGTGACCAGTGAAAATCCGCAGCAGAAGGCTGAGAAGAAAGAGAAAGTAAAGATAAAGACCAATATGGCTGATCTGATCACTAAACAATGTCGCATTGTGCTTCGCCAAGCAGCTGCTTCAGATGAAGATAGAGTCTTCTGCAATCTTCTGGCAAGAATTATTTTGAATCCCAATGATAATGATGATGAAGGGATTCTTGGGTATCCTGCAATGGTATCTCGTCCTTTAGACTTTAGAACTATTGATATCAGATTGGCTGCTGGTGCTTACGGTGGATCACATGAAGCATTTGCTGATGATGTTCGGGAGGTATGTATTATTGAATGATTTAATTGTGTCCCTTGCCAGCATGTTGTTTTGTTCTGAGTTTCATGTAGAAGACATTTGCACCTTTTATGATGCTCACTTGTTAGATTCTGGACTATACCATAAACAGTTGCCTAGGCTTGTGTCATGCCCACTTTGAGTTTGCCCTTTTATATCTTGATAGCTTGAAAATTTGCAACTATGCTAATCTGAGCAGATTATTCAATTATGAGGCTGTATTGAATTTGTGATACGTGTATAAAAAACTGTTCATCCAAGAAGGTAAGCATAAGTTATTTGTGATGGATTGCATAAGAATCTGACTTCTAAGGATATAATTTGCATGGTCATGCCTTATATCTTGAGTTGCGTTGATTTCTGTCTCATTACTTTTTTTAAAAAAAATTTTGTTTTGTCTTTTGGGGCAGGTTTGGCACAACATACGCACTGCATATGGTGATCGGTCTGATTTAACTGATGTGGCTGAAAACTTATCCTTGAAGTTTGAAGATCTGTATGAGAAAGAGGTCGATTGGTGTTATCCTCTGAATTAATGCATATTTTTTTATAAGTATTTATTGGTATTTGAATTCCATTTGGTGTATGCATCTTCGTGAAAAATTTCTTGACAAAACTTATTGATCTGTTGTGTAGAACCTTTGTCATTTATTTTGTACAGCATGATTCTGGCTTTGTTGAGCTGCATGGCACTTACGTGTGTGCTAGTCCAGTCAAATTGTGATCTGGATGAGTGCTTCTAGAGCCTGTTAGTTATGTTGGATCAACTGTGCTTCTGCCCGAGCTTAATATGCTTGTATTTTATCTCAGGTTTTGACCCTTGTCCATAAAATGGCCGAGATTTCGGATGTTAATGATTCAAGTGTGGATGCTATAAAAGAAAGAGATGACTTGCTTGTTCAGGTGTGTAATAGCTCGCTTCCTAGAGCTCCTTGGGATGAAGGAATCTGTAAAGTCTGTGGAATGGACAAAGATGACGACAATGTTCTCCTGTGTGATAAATGTGATTCTGAGTATCATAGATATTGCTTGGATCCTCCCCTTCTAAGAATTCCAGAAGGGAACTGGTATTGTCCTTCATGTGTTTCTGGCCAGTCTATCCTTCCCAGTGCAGCCTATGGGTTGGTTGTAAATCAATGTAGGAAAAAGAGAAAACGGGGAGAATTCTTGTACAAATTTTTGGAAGAATTGGCCCGGTTTGCAAAACTGATGGAGATTAAAGAACATTGGGAATTCACTGTTGAGGAGGTATGTTGTCAACTTTTTCTTGTGTTTCAAAGTTTTGTGTGTAAACCAACATAGAAGTCTGAAAAATGTATACAATATGCTTAGGAAGCTATCTAGTTTAACAAACTGGAAAACTTTATCCCAAATCTGTTTTTTTTCCATCACAATTCCTTGTCCTCTTGTCTGTATTCATAACTTAGTGCTTGTTCGATAACTCCATGCTTATTTGTTGCAGAGAATATTTTTCTTGAAGTTCTTGTTTGATGAAGCACTGAATTCTGCCACTGTTCGCGACCATATGGATCAATGTGCCTCTCGAGCTGCTGATTTGCAGCATAAACTACGATCACTCACTTCTGAGTTGAAACTTCAGAAGAAGGAAGATATTATTGGTTTGAGCACTGAGAAAGCAAATTCTGGTGTAGTTAATGGACGTGGAGATTTGAAATCAGATGCATCATCTTCCATGTTTAATAATGAAAACATCTCAAGAGGAAAATCATCAGAAAAGGTCAGTGATCTTTCACACTACTCTTGTTCTACACAACTGTAAAATTGCACATTTTTAAATGTATAAGTTGATTACAATAAATTGGCCTCCTACAAGGAGCAATAAAAGCATAACTTCTGGTGACTCATTGAATGAATCACAATTTCAGCAGCTTGTGGGAGATCACAGTCAACATGATACCATCTTGGTCAATGCGCAACTATCAAGAGGAGCTAGCTGGCAAACTGAAAGATCCATTTTTGTTCAACAGCAGAAAAGTGAGCAACGGCATACCAGTTCTCTGAGAGATGTACAAGGTTCTCTATTCTCTACCATTCAGGTGCTGCCTGGCCATAATATGTCCAGCTCCACCTCTTACTGTGAGACTGAGCACATGCCTGCTCCACCAGTGAGTTCAATACACGAATCTCGTGGCCAACAATGTCTGAACCAAGGTGATGATATTACTAACCTGATGGATTCAATTGCTTCCATAGAATCTGAACTTACCAAGGTATCATTACGGAAAGATTTCTTGGGGAGAGATTCTAATGGTAGAGTTTACTGGGCTTTTTACTGTCCTGGTGCTCGCCCATGGATAATGGCTTGTGGGGATTTGGCATCCAAGCAGAGGTGTCCTGAAGAATTCTGCAGTATTCCTGATCCTGACAAGTGGATGTACTATGAATCTGATAGTGATATCGAGAAACTGGTTGGATGGCTGAGCGAGAATAATGTGAGGGAGAAAGAATTAAGGGAGTCCATTTTACAGGTGCAAATTAACAAACTGAAAGACTCAGATTATACTGACACTCACATTCTAAACAAGGGAGAAAAGAACGATAATCGAAGAAAATATTTATCAGCTAGTTTTTTGGCTACAAAGGCCATGACTGCATTGGAAAAGAGATTTGGTCCTTGTGTAAGGATTGAGGCATCAGCTGGTCTTCAGAACTTGGCTATGGGAGCAGCAAATCAGGGTGGCAGAATGTATAGATGTGAGTGCCTAGAGCTGTTGTGGCCTTCTAAAGGCCATTGCCACACTTGTCATCAAAGTTTTCCTAACTTTGAGGAATTAAAACAACATTCCAAGGAAAACTGCAAGTCAGTGGCATCTAGCTCAAAAAAAATCCAGACAAGTGAAGATACCTCTAAGCGTAAGAAATCAAGAAATATGACTTCTGAGGAGAGACGCCCTGCCAGTGTGAGCTCTCTTCAAATATCAACCAATGAGAAACAAAATGGTGGATCTAGTTTTGCAAGCTATCATGCTGATTGCCCATTTAATTTTGAGGAGATAATGACAAGGTTCATCGTTCCTAACTCAGTCAAGGATGGGGTGAATGACATAGGCCTTATTGGTAATGGTGGCATTCCTTCCTTTTGTCCAAACCGGCCCCCCTATCTCAGTGACTCTTCTTTAATGTTGGGGTCTAGAAGAAGAAATGAGGCCAGTTCAAGTGCCTTGGTTAACACCAAGGACTCAGAAGAATCAAATAGATTTTCAGGATGTGCTGAAAATGGCTTGATTGAGGAAGGATCTGCTGTTGAGAGATTGAAATCTGTATTACTGAGTGAAAGGGATCAAGTTTCTTCGAGGAAGGACAAGAGTTCATTAATTGGTTTGTCAAAGAGCAGCATAATTCGTGAGTCCTCATCAAGACCATTAGTGGGTAGAGCTTCTGAAATTCTGAGGTTTCTCAAGATTAATTTACTTGATATGGATTCTGCTCTCCCAGAAGATGCTCTGAGAAAATCAAGGTCAAATCAAGACAGAAGATGTGCATGGCGTGCATTTGTTAAATCTGCAAAATCAATTTATGAGGTTAATCATGCCTTTCTATTACTAGATATCCAATAAAACCAATCAATCCAAAATTCTTAGTCCTGATATCATTTTCTCCTTCATGGCTAGTGGATTGGTAGGCTTCATATCTCATACTTTTTTCAATTTTCTCGTCCTTTCAGATTGTTCAAGCTACAATCGTGCTTGAGGACACAATACAAAGTGATTTCTTGCAAAATGATTGGTGGTATTGGTCCTCGCCTTCTACTGCCGCAAAAATCACCACTCTGTCAGCCCTTGCATTGCGCATATACTCTCTGGATGCAGCCATCTCTTATGAGAAGCCTCTCGCAAATAGTGCAATGGAAATTTTGGAGTTAGAAGAGGAAGCCCAACAGAATACAACTCCGAAGAATGCTGCAAACCATAGTAGCCCACCTTTGCAGAATACAGCCGAACCTGATCCTTCTGAGAATCCGAGAACCAGAAGCAGAACTAGCAAGCGGAGGAAGGTATCTGAGTAGTTGGGATAGGAAACTGTCAATAAATTTTTGCTAGCTGATTTTGCTTGGATATAACTGTGGCTTAAGTCATGCTGACTCCATAACATCTTTTGGGTCCTATGGAAGCACTTCTGCTTTACCCTTTGTGTATCATTTTTAGGGAGCAAAACATTGATGGAGTTGCAGGATTGAAATGACAACTTTGGATTTTCTTTGAAATAACTCAATATACAGGCACAGGAAACAGGTGTATACATAGAAGGAACTGCATACAGTTTGTAATGTAGCATAAATGTATATAACTTATCAACATGTCCTAGTAGCAAGGAAATTGCTTTGTAATTTTCACAGCCATTTGTGCTGATGTTTGTGAAAGATGAAAGGAATGATACATCATTCTGTAACAATTGTGATTGTTTCAAAGAAATGTCAATTATATAGTTTCTCTTCTTCTCCATTGCCATTGCAAGTCAAATTTTACTACTTTTGTAAGCATATAAGGCTATAAGCTATTTGTTTATTGAAGTGTTCTGCCAATGGCGTTGTCAGTCTACAAGTTGTAGTATCAGTTGAGGATTTGACAGGAAGTTCAGGTAATGTATATTCTACTTCATATGATTGTAAGCTGTTATATATTACAGGTAATGCTTTATTTATTTATTTACATTTTCATTTGGACTCGATAGTTAACTAGAAAAGAATCACTAACTTTAATACTAGCCCACGATTATTGCTTCTGTTTTACCATGTATATGGCTTAGAGCACTGTTTATGGAGTTCTGCAGTGAAATTTAATCTCAAAGGGTAACAAAAATCCGATACAGAGCAACTTTTTATCCATATGATGGTTTATAATCTGAGTTTCAAAATAATTTAGATATGCATCTGATTACATGTTATTTTAATTTATGTTGGTATTTTCTCCAAAAAATAAAAATAAAAGGGAATCCATCTCAATGTATTTGAGACTGTCTTCCTCACAACTCCTCAACATTGTCTAAAGAAGTAAAGGCAGCTTCTTTTATTAGGGTGGAAGGATCATGAAGCTGTGGGCAAGACATTTGGAGAGCACACATGATCAAACTCAAATGCAATGTACTTCTTCATTCCGTGACATTGAACAAGTGATTATCAGTGCCAGTTTCGTGCAAATATGTGGCTGGAAATTTCAAGGCCCATGTCTTACTATCAACAAGGTCTTGAAATGGATTAACAAGCAGCACTACAGACATCTTGGCATAGAAAAGCAAAGATGATTGTTTTAACTGCATAGTATTTGAAAACCATGTTCACTTAGTAGCTCATTTTTGGACCCAAAATGACCATGTTTAGTTGCAGGTTTTTGAACTTGTAAACCTTGAGTGGGAGGCTCTGTGCAGTGCAAGATGGTCTGTACAACATTGATGGCATTAAAGTCAGGCCTACATTGGTCAACCTCAACAAGGAATTTTAATCTTATGAATCGCCAACATATAAGAAAACAAGTAGTAACATCTTTGTTGCTCAATCTAGTTAATGCTATGGGTACACCGTTGTGGTATCATGAGGGGATGCAATGTTCAAGAGCATAATAACGACCTACACGGAGAATTACGTCAATCAGAGAGCAACCTGTGTCAACCAAGATTATGGTGGATTTTGAATTCCTACACCCTTACACCAATTTGTTGCAACTTATCCAAAGATGAAGAAAAAAAAAAAGGCAACTCTTTCGCTCTTGCACAACATTTGAAGAACATATAACATAATTCTACATGATTATAAAACTGCACCTAACTTTAAATGATGAAAATTATGAAGATGGTTCCGTATCTAATACACAGGAAATGGATAAGCATGTCGCCATTAGTAAAAGCTAAGAAACAAAATGCCAACAAAACTATTTATTATGGTCAACCCCTAGACCTCAAGGTTAGGCCAGTCTCTACCTTGTTTAGGCCAGTCTCTACCTTCTTGATCTCAAAAATCAGCATTCTCCACATCTTTAGCACAAACATTTCAGCTTCATCATCCAATATAGTTTGAAGCCTTTCAAGCATCTCACCTGCATCAACATGTTCCTGAGTGCTAGACACAATGTAGTCCACTAGGGTGACCTCTTCCTCTCCCAAGAAATCTGTGATCTTCTTTGATATCCACGGTCTCAATGTCTCATGCAGCGCATTCTGTAAATTACAAGTATTAAGTTTTCCTTGTAGGGATCATAGTGGATGAAGGTATACTTGCAATATGCAATCTAAACTTTCTCAAAGCTCCAAATAACTCGTGTAAAAGAACCAATCATACTTCTAGATATGCAAAAAAACTTGGCAGGCTAGTATTGAGCATGATTTGCAAGATAAAGCTATTTCACAATATTTGACAATAATAAATGATGTTTAATCCAATGCAGTAAACAAACTAATGGTTGAAGAAAGTTTTCTGATGTGATTTTTCTATTCCAGATTCACTTTGTTGATTCCTTTCCTGCCACATTATATCTGGAGGGTTCATACCTAGCCAAGTGTAGATATCCAGATACAATAGAAATGGGAACCCTAGAAACATCTTATTCTTAGTCAAGGTCTGGTCCAAGCATAATCTCAATAACATTAAACACCAATAATAATCAAATCACAACAACAATGATAGCCACAACAGTGATCAAATAATGATAGTCAATCCATGGTCTTACAGTTGCATCTTCTATGGTTATGTCTCATTGAGACGACTGGTTTAATCTTATCTTCAACTGAACAAATTAAAAGCTGATTTTATCATTTAAGTCAAACTGAGATGTTTCACTTTTTATAAAATACATTTTTGTACCTTGTATCTTACAGTTTACTTATCACGACCTAACTGATTTTTCTAACGCAGCAAAAAGGAATTAAATGATAATGAATATTTATTAACATGACAAGATATAAATAAAATAGTTGTAGTTACCTGATCGTAGACCCCCCAGTCTATCTCATAAGAGAACAACTCATCTTTGGTCTTTGGAATGGTGTCAATTAACTGTTTAGCATGGGAAAACTTATTATTTTCAGGTGTTTTCGTTTTATTTGACCTTTCTCTCTCAGAATTATCCCGGGTGTTATTCGTATCTTCTTCATATCTATCTCGATCACGATGGCCAGATCTTTCATGAGAATGCCTACTTTTTCCTTTTTCTGCATCAGGCTTCTCTTCTTTAGGATTCACAGTCGACATACGCTTTACAAATTCTGCTGCCGCAGCCATATTGGTGGATGGGTCTTCAGACATGGAAGATTGAATTGCTTGCTGTTCCTCAGTTGAGTAATCAATTGGAACTAGAGGTCTCATCTTCTTATCCTTGTGTGCATCTTCATCCTCATCCACATTAAAAACAGAAGGAACAGCAGCTCGTTTTCCAGACCCAGAAAGACCAAATCCCAACTTTCTTGCAGGCAAATTGCTACTGTGACGTGCATCTGGAGCAGAATTTGATGAATCACTGATGCCATTCATTAAAACACCTTCACCTGCTATTAAAGAGAGTAATTTAAGATAAAAAGATGGAGCGGGCAAAAATGGAATAGGATCCAATTTAAGCAGGAAGAATACCTTCATAAGTCCCAGGACTTGGTTGGAGCTCATAGGCCTGTTCAGCCTTATCCTCAATCTCAACATTGGTTTCATTTGGCAAAATAGCTTTCTCATGTCCATTATCTAGTGGACCTGTCATATTTTTCAGAACCTCCAGCTGTTTCTTCTGTTCTTCTTCGGCCCTCATTTTAGCTTCCGCGATCTCTTCCTCTTCTCTCAATCTGTCAACCAGGTCCTCTTCCTTTTCCCTTTGTCTCCTTTTCCTTTCTTCATCACTAGTCTTGTATTTCCTCTTCTTTCCATAGCCATCATCACCATCACGCTCTTGCTCCATAATTTCCCACTTTCTTTCCTGAGCCTTTAGTTTCTCTCTTTCCCGCTCTCTTTTTCGCCAATGCTCTCTCTCTCTTTCTTTATTTTCCCATTCTTTTTCCCGTGTCTTATACCTGCGTTCATCTTCTCTACTCCTATATTCTCTCTCCTTCTCTCTCTTAGCTCGTTCTTGCTCCCGTTCCTTTTCGTATCTTTCAAGTTCCCTTTCCTTTTCTCGCCTTAGTTCACGATTGCGATCCCTGCCCCTCTCATATCTTCTATTCCTATCTGGTGAACCTGTTCCAGTCCTATCAAGCTCACTTGAAAGTTTACTTTCAGCAGTCTTCTCGTCTTCATTTTTGTCTTCTGAATCTGCACATAGAAATTGAAGCATGTGATTGGTGCTCAAGAGGATAAATGTGGCATGAACACAGAAATTCAGTTAGACTATCATATTTGATAGATAGACTCACCATTCTTAGCCCCATCATCTTCTGATTCTCTTTCCCTTGACCCAGATGGCTGCTCTGAGTTAGAGTTGCCAGGACCATCAACAGTTGTGGGTGGGGGTGGTGGGGGAAGTGGTTTGTTCTTCAACCGCTCCTCCATCATGCCTGTGAGCTTCTCAAGAGCCTCACGGTCAGCTTCCCTGTCTTCATCAGTTACAAGGCCCAAATTCGCAGCATCAGAATTCTCTTTATTCATCTCTTCATCATTCTTTTTCTCATCTGACGAAGGCTTCAGAGATTCTTCAGAAGACTTCTCTGTTTTGTCAGTATCAGTACCAGATACTCTTGCTTCCTCTTTTTCAGATCCTTCAGCTTCTGATTCTTTGGCCTTCGAACTTTCGGTCTTTTTCTCTACATAGAGCTCAAGATACTTCCGAGTAGTTTGATTAACATTCAACTGCAGATCCATCAAGTCCACCAGATGTCAGCAGAAAAAATAAGTAAAATTACTTTTTTTTTATATCCATGTTTGAGGAAAGAGGACTAGTTTATTGAAGAGTTACTGGATAATGACCCGTACATCACGCTAACCAACAACAGATATACAAGATTTCAGAATTTAGTCATAATTCATGTTCAAATACAATATGTAAAGGTCATCAAGTAGCGTAAAATATCTAATCTGAACAAAATGTGTACCATATAATCTTGCAATGAAAATTTTAAAAGGTAACTTGACCTGATAGATTAAAAAGAAAATCAACACAAAATGGAGATGGGTACAATAGAGGGCAATGCAATCATACCATCAACTCTTGTCCATCGACACTTAGTTTATTAAGTAATCGCAGCGCTCGAAGAACTCCTTCTGCAGACTCAAATTCACAAAATCCAAAACCTCTTAAAGTTCCAGTGGGATCTTGAGGACGTTTCCAATTCTTCACAGGCCCACAAAGCTTCAGAAATTATTAAGAGTCAGACTCAACTGATACGAACATGAAGATATCATGATAAATTGAAAATTCCACAAATCAGAGATACATAAGAAGTTGCTGGAAAGCGATGAAAAAAAGAACAAGAGACTAAAGATAACACAGAGATATCATACTTGCAGGAGAGACAACATGAACTCATTGTCCACAGTTGATGATATCTTCCCAACATAAACAGTTGTCTGTGGCTCCTCCGCTGACACAACACTTGGGGTAGCAGGCGGCCTAACAACAGGAGGAATAATCGGACCCCGAATTCCAATGACTGGAGGGCGTGCCAGAGGTGGCATAACACCAATCAATGGCCGTGGAGGAAATGCTGGTCGAATCAATGGTGCATAAGGAGAATGATAACGAGGAATTCCTGCATAAATGGGCCACAAAAATCTATGCAGATTGTCAAGAGTATGCTAAAAAAAACTATCAACCCAAAGCATAGCTGGAAACAAGCATAAAAGGATTCAACAAGATAAATCAACTGTTGTTACCAAAAATATCACAAGCAATAAGAGATTGCAGCACAGGCATGAGAACACTCACCAGCTGAACATATAACCTGAAGGAACATAAAGAAAATAGCATTGGGATTCATGAATCAAGAATGTGCGAACAGGGCATACCTTATGCATCCACTTGAAAAACAGAAGGCATGCCAAAACTATCCAATTGCAGGCACCAGAGATGGTGGTTTAATTTGAGAAGTGAGATGAGAAAACCAAATTCTCACTCAAAACCAATGCATTGCAGACATGAAAACTAAAATTTAATGGTCTACAATCTTAATTACGTCAACCATAACAAATCACAAAGGTATCATAATATTTCAAGGAAACTAAATCCAAGTTACATGATTGGGAAGATTGAGATACCTTGAATGAGAGGCATAGCTGCACTCAACTGTTAGCATAGTCTGCTGTCGGCAATTCAAAAATCAATATCCCATGAAAGGGCTAAAAATTCTTATAACTACAATAATAGCCTACTTAAAGTGCAGAACCAGAAATGGTTATGATAGAGGGAAATCACATCTTTCAGCCTATACAAAGAAGAATTTCTGAAAAGCCATTTTAATCCTCATTTTCTTATTTCTAATACATTAGACTCATAAATATTGTTATATAATTCATTAGAGCATATCCAATAGAAATCAAAGAAATCAAACCAATAAAGCGTGTGCATACCAACAAAAAGGAGTTGAAGTGTGAGGGGTACTCAGTCTCAAATGAAGCCTTCCAACCTTTCCCACCGTAATCAATCATGAAGACACTGTAGAGAAAACATCCCGTCATCGATACCCCTGATCCGACTAACATGTATCCCCTCCCCGTCCCTTGTGTGACACTCATTCTGCCCTTTTTATTAACACATTACAAAATACAACTATGTATGCATCAGGCACAGCAACACATTATTATCTACATTAACAAGATATGTACATGCACTCTCTGGTCCTCAACTTATATAGCATGTTCACAAGTCCAGGGAAGCCCATAAAACATATCAACTGTAAACCAACTTCGGTAAAGCTTAATGCTTCACAAGAATCACAACTACAAAGAGTTGATGAAACTTCCAAAACCTCGTAATTATATAATTCTATAACCTCCAAAACTCTTAGACCAGTGAAACCATGTAAAGTGCATCTGTAGGAGGAAATAGACACACACAAACACACACAGCAGAGTTCAAGTGTTGAGGACTAAATAGCTAATCGCAATATAGAGAGAAAAACCCACCCGGAGGCATGGCACCTTGAGGAATATGGTGAGACATAGAGGGATAGCCATTCGGCATTGGTGGCCCATATCTTACATGCTGACCGGCCATAGCATAAGGCGGCGCCAGCAGTGGATGCATAGAAGCCCCTGGAACCTGCAGCTGTGGGCCACTCCCAACTCCCGGAGCCGAAGCCACTACCACTCCCGGAGGTGGGACCCCAGGAGTCTGATACGTGACAGGCAAAAATTGCGCAGCAACGGCGGTGGAAGGCACGGGAACTGGCTGCCCAGCAGGGCGGAAGGAAGGCTGGATCGCGGGTATAGGAGGAGCTAATACCGAGGGCGGCGGAGCCCCGCTAGGGTTAGGGTTTGAAATTGGGGGAAGTGGAGTGGAGGATGGATCCGGTTGTGTGGGTCGGTTACCGGATTCGGGTTGGTTGGAGACTGGATTGGGGTCGGCGGAAGCAGTTGATTCCGGCGCGGGGTTCGAATCCGCCATTGCTGAGATGATAAGCTCTCGTTTTTACAATTTGGGGGTTTTATTTTCTAGTCACTTCTTCTGAGAATTTGAGACCTAGAATGGGACAGGTGAAAATCGTGTTTCTGTTATTTATTTATTTTGTATGGTGCGCTGTACACATTGAATTTTAATTACATATATGACGTGTTTGGCCGCCATTGGCCAATCCACCTAGATTTAAACTCTTGATTTGCAAGCATGGTATTTTAGTTGGTGCATTCATAGTTTATCAGTTTATCATTAAATCATAGCATCGAGGAACCTAGTATTCTCAAACAAACAAAAAAAAAAAAAAAGGAACCTTAGTATCTTATGTACTACATCCCAAGTGCTAGATGCAGAGTGTATGGATAGTTATTACAATTGTAATATATATTTTATCTTCTTTATATTTACATATCTTACCCAAAATAAAAATTTAAAATAAAAAATCATTCACTTAAAACATTGATCCTTATAGTTGATTTAAATTCAGCTCAAAATACTAATTATTATTCTTAAATAGCTATAAAAAATATTAATTTTATTGTACATGATAAAATATTCTTCACTATTGTCTTTATCCATACTTGACACTAGGGTTGTTCACGAATCTTGGAGATTACCGAAACCCGAAAAAAAAAAGGTTCAAACCAAAAATCTCCGTTGATTTTTTGACTTTCTCCGAACCGAATTTTTTTTGGTTTGGTTCTGGAGATTTTTCAATTATCCGAATCGAAAACTAAACCGAATTGGGACCGAACCAAACAAAATTTGACCAAACCCAAGAACCGATTTTAATATATATTATCATTTATTTTTCTATATCTTGATATAATTACATAATATATATTTTGATTAAGTTAATAATTTTTAAAGCTATAAATAATTTACATATTTTATTTTTTTAATAATTAATAATATTGAACTACATTCTAATAACTCTTATTAAGAAAACATAAATCTTTTTAAATTATGAAACTTTGTAACTTTTGAAATGAATTAAGTAGTTTTTTCTTGTCAATAAAACTTTGTTAATACATGCTAAATTTGTTTTTTGTTATTTATTTTTCTAATTTAATTTGGTGCATTTCAACTTATTAATTTTTTTATTTTATTTTCTTTTAAAATCTCTAAATATCTGAATTTCCATCCCAAACTGATCCAGATCAGTGGACCCAAAGCTCCGAGGCGAACTAAATTGAAATTTAATTTGATTTGATTTCGAAGAATCAATTTTAAAATTCTCCAAAATTTGATTTGATTTCGAAGATTTTCAAATATTCGAACCAACCGCAAGCCCTTACTTCATACTAACAAAATGAAGTTGGCTCTATATATTTTGAAGATACGTGATATGGTGGTGGCATCGGAAATTGTAGATGTCGGTTGGGCTTTATTTGCTATTGCGATGAATGGAGATCCTTTCAAAATTCACTTTTAAGTTTACATGATTTATAAGGATATAAGAATTTTAGAAAGTAAATTTGCACTGCCTAATGTTGGAAAGTGGTAAATTCTAGGAAATAATGAGTCGTTTGAGAAATGACTACATTTCTTTTTATTATTATTTTTATTCATTTTTTTTTGTCCTCTTGCTACAACTCAACCAATTGGGTCACCGATAAACACGGTCTAAGTACACCTCTATTACTTAATACACTCTCATTTAATATATTTTTTCTTTTTCTTTTTTTCTTTTATACATCCTTTAACAACTCAAGTTGATAGTCATGCCCAGAAGTACTTCAAGCGGCTAGCCCGCTTGACTCCGGTGGATCGGCTCCGCCCAACATTCACTCTTCTCCCAAACACTACTTTTCAATAAATACCTAATTTATTATTTCGCGGCGTTCCATCAAAAGCTTTAATGGCGATGTTGTTGGACAAAACCCTATGTTTTTACCAATCATGTCATGACTACAATACATTTGCAATTGATGATCATATAATGACCAATAAGGTGAATGATTATGCTTTTGGTGCATCCTCATCCTACGTGCCATCATCATCCTATGGTAAATTGACGAAATACATGAATGGTTATGCTTATGGTGAATTGACAAAGAATACAAAAATTTAAGGATGAGAGACAAGGAATGGTGGGGGACAGCTTAATCCCGGAAAGATGGCGATCATTTGTTGTTTTAAAATATGATCAATTGATTTTAGTTATACTATACAGTGACTCGAATCCAGGACTTATGTTTAAGCAACATATGTATTTTACCACTAGACTATATGCATTGATTAGGTGGAGGAGTGAATTTTATATAAAAGAATAAATTAGTCAATTTATACAAAAAATAGTTTTTATCAAGGAAAGAAAGGAAAAAAAAAAGTGTCTTCGTAAAGAAGTGAATTGCTAATAGTCTTATCCAAATACTAAATATATTATATATCCCAAAATTATATTCTATATCTTTTGTAAAAAAAAAAGTCTTTTTTTAAAGTTTTGAAACGTGAGATGTAAAAATATTTGGATATGAGTATCACTCAAGTGCACCTGATGTAGACGTGCACTCGTGTCGCCTGATGCACACGTGCACTCATGTCGAGTTCGGGTGTGGGTTGACCTGAATCCACACACTTTTTTTTTTTTTTTTTTTTTTGTCTATGACATCTATGTTATGTTAGTCATACTCTCATGTCCAGATATCATATCTTTATTTAATATTTTTAACTCTAAAAAAACCATAATTTCACCAAAATTTGTATTGTTTACCTTTTATGTGATAATACTCATACCTTAATGTGATATCACTTATATTTTTATATCAACATAATCATACATTTATGTAATATATAAAGGTACAACTAACATAACTAAAAGGTATGACTGTTATAATTAAAAGAAATGAAAGGTTAATATGTTTATCTAAAAAAAAATGCTAAGGTATAACTGGTCTTACAAAAGGTATGACTAACACAATTAAAAGATATGACTAACACTACTAAAATGTATAGTTAACATAACATAAAAGTCTGGCACCTTGAAGCATGTTTGGAAGGATTTTGTCTGTGACCTGGTAGTGCGTGCAGGTGCATGGCGAGCCGGGTCAACCCGAGTGCATGAATTTAAAATCCGTACACCAGATGCACAAAAGTTTTTGTCTTTGGATATTTACTGTTAAAGGTTGCACCAACTATTTTCAAGTCTTTGTACCATATTATCACAAACTTAAAACTTATTCTAATTTTCTTTTTTTTTTCTTTTTTTAATTCATTTTCTTTTGTTTTATAATAATAAAAAGTACTATTAAATATTTCTTTATAATGCAAAAAATAGTCCAACCTACAAATTGCTTGAAATATTTGATATTAAATATAGGGTAAATTACATTTTTTGTACCCAAAGTATACCTCACTCTTGGTACCCGTATTTTCGTGAGTTGCAATATTGATACCCAATGTTTAAAACAATTACACATTTGGTACCTTCCGTCAAGATTCCATCCAAACTTGACGGAACCCTAATTTTTTGGAGTTAAAATTGAACTATTTTTCCCCCTTTCCCCTTTCATTAGGCAAACACAAAACTTCCCCTAATTTATTGAACTACTCTTCAATCTTCAATCTCGACACACGAAATCAAGAATCCATGATCACAATGTCTTGGAGAGTACTCTTCCTTCACAGCCACCCACACGTTGCCCATTTCGAATATTGGGAAAAAAAATCATAAGATGATCAAATTGACTTCAAAGAGCTGAAGACTACCATAAAAGGATTCCATCAAGGTAGGATGTTTGAGCGTGGAGCCTTTGGCACTGTTTATAAGGCCTTCTTTGTGGGCAGAGCTCCATTTCTGCTGTGAAAATATTGAAGCATTCACACGAAGGGAAGAGTGAATTCATTTTTGAACTCTCAATCATAGCTTGTTTAAGACATAAGAACTTAATCCAATTGCAAGTGTGGTGTGTTGAGAAGGGTGAATTGTTGCTTGTGTATGAGATCATACCTAATTAGGAGTTTAGACAACTAAAATGATGATTTCGGATTGACGAGGTTAATGGACCACGATCAGAGCCCTGTTTCGACTCTGACAATTGGTACCAAGTGGTACCTAACTTCTGAGTATCTCTAATGACAAAGCCACGAAGAAGACATATTTGTTCAGTTATGGGGTGGTGATATTGGAACTGGCATGTGGAGGGAAGCTCGAAGATTGAAGAGTGATTGAAGAAATTAGGGCAAGCTCAAAGTGCTGAATGAGTTTAGGGAAGAAGAGTTTGATTTTAGCTCAAAAAAATTAGGGTTCCGTCAAGTTTGGATAAAATCTTGACGGAAGATATCAAATATATAATTTTTTAAAACATTAGATACCAATATTACAATTCGCGAAAATAAGAATACCAAAATGAAATTAGGGTATAAATACAATGCACTCTTAACTATATTATAAAATTTAGGGTTAAATGCAAAAAAAAAAACAACCTAAACTATTGATTTTTTTCATTTTGCAACCTTTTTTTTTATTTTTATCAGGTTGCAATCTAAACTATTAAAATTTATCAAATTGCAACTTTTGAACCATTTTTCGGCAAAAACGTGAACACGTGACACACACACAAACTTCATATAACAGTCACATTTAATTAAAAAATTACAAAAATACCCTTATGTTTTCAGTGTGCCGGTTACGTGTTCTCGTTTTCATTGAAAAATGGTTCAAAAGTTGCAATTTGATAAATTTTAATAGTTTAGGTTGTAATCTGATAAAAAAAAAAAGTTTAGATTACAAAATGAAAAAAATCAATAGTTTAGGTTGTTTTTTTGCATTTAATCCTAAAATTTACAATAAAATAGCGGGCATAGCTGAAAATAACCTAAAGCTGCACCCATCCTTATTGTGCCACCCTCGCCTACCCCACCGAGTAAAAAAAAAAAAAAAAACAGTGAAGAGTTGCAGTGCAGACATTTTCGGTGGTCACCGACAAAGACCCTATTTGACCGGCCTTCATCCCTCACCCAACCTATACATGGAAGGGGGAGGGGGCAGAAAAAGGAAGGCTGCTATACAACAACTTAACTGGGACACTTTACTGGGCGACTGCGGCGACCCTCTGCCTGAGGTTGTGATTCAGGAGGCGGCGGCGCCGGCGGAGAAATCGATTCCATCCGTGATGGGGATGGTGGAAAGGAAAGATGATGAATCGGATATGGACCATTATCTCCGACAACTTTCCGATAAAGAACTGCGCCAAAAGATTGCGAGGGCAAAAAGTTTTTTGGGCAAAGGGAAATTAATTGATGGCGGAGAAAAATTGCGAGCTAATTTGAAGAAGCAAGAAGCGGAGTTGGAGCGGAGAGCGCGAATGAAGGTCAACATTTTTCCCGAGTTATTACTGCGACGCTGTGAATTTGTTTTATTTCCCCCAATTTGTGCGTGTTTGGAAGAACTGAAACTGTTCTATTAATGTGACTTGTACGGACTATATCAGTGCGGTGTGATATCTGGAGTTTTCATATTGCATGATTGACTTTCATAACTTGAATGCCTCTGCACAAGTGATACAAGTATTGCATCAATGAGTGAAAACATAATCCAAATGCAGACCCTCTCGATTTGAAGGGCAGATCTTTGTGATGAAAGGGGGTTTTCTAAGTTGGTTGTCGTGGTTTAGGATAGTGAATTTGGAAGTTTATGATGGAACCCCAAGAACCATTTATTGAAATATATTATGGCATTTTTAGTTGATAAGTACAGCATTGTCACATGGCGAGGTTGTCATTCTGCAATTAAGTTTATTCCCCTTGTCTAGAATCTATTGTCCTAAAAGATGGGGTTCGTAAACTGTAAATGAGTGTAGAAAAAAAAATCTGGGAAGAAAGTCATCATTATCCTGAAGTTTGGTGGCCTTAGCTAAACATAAGATGGCTTTTAAAAGACAAAAAAATATTGCATCAATTCGTTGAGGAAGTTGCTGGAGTAATTCGTGAGGAGGTATTTGTATATGTAACTGTTTGAGAGGTGAAAAAGTTATATGGAGAACTATGTGTTTGAATTGCAAATTTGGTCATATGGCATTAGATATATTTATACTCCATTTCAACGTTCTAACCTGTCAAATTTACCTTCTTTCCCTGATTCAGATGAATCAAGGGGTTTTGTCTCTGAGTTGCCCAGGAATAGAAATAATTTTTTTTTCTGCTCTCTGAAGCTAAGAGAAAAAGAAATACAATTACATTGTGTCTTAATTTGAAATTGTCTTTCCTGTCATCTAGATCTTGGTTATTCTATCTTTTCCTTTTTTATTTCCCTAGTAAACTACTAAACTTTCTGCTGCTGATATTTGGGTTTTTCTTAACATTATATTCTGGCATTTCATTAAGTAATGCTATAATAATGAATATTTTAAAAAAAGTGATGGCATATGTCTGTGTGGTATCTCCTGTTTTCCTTGGTTTATGCACTCTTGGAGACCTATTTGATTTTACCACTATGAAGTTGTACTTAATTTCAGAATCGTGTGCTCATCTTCACCATGCATGTTGGAAGCATAAGTTGCCACTTAGCCGTACTTGAATCAATTTTCTTGATAATGAAATATCATGATCATACTACATATTTGATACCTCTGAGGACCTTTTGCGTTTCTGTCAGAATCCTGGTCGTAGTTTTTGATGATTTTTTTGTTTCAGGATGACAGTAAATGCAAGGTGGTGATTACATTGGATGATGAGTCTACTTGTAAAGGTAATGTTAATGGCTCTGCTCCTGTAGATTTGATCTTTGTCTGCATTTTCATACCTCAGAGAGAGAGAGAGGGAGGGAGGGAGGAAACTCAATATCTGTAACTCTTATTGGTACTGCTTTCACAAACTTTCAATCACATAAAAGTCTGTCACGTCTGGATATTCCATTGAGTGTAAAACTTCTGCTAACATGTTTAAGAAACTTTCATCGGCCAAAAGTGACCATACTAATTATTATAACATATAGGCTGATCACTCTGGGCATTATGTTGTGAAAACACAATAGATGCACCTCTGTTTGGATTTATTTTCATTTTCATTTTTGTGATTTTTTTGGAAAACATTTGAGAAGATGTGTTTGAATGAATGTGTTTGGTTTAGTGAGTTGCAAAGTTTGACCAATTGAATTGATACCTTGATTGGGCAATGCATTATTGGAAAAATATGTTTGATTTGCTTATTTCCTAATAAAATAAAATAAAATAAAATAAAAGCGTTTATATAAAAATTGAACTTTATTTTCTGAAGATGGATATACGGTGTGAAAATAAGATTTTGTTTGAATTTTGTGTAATTTTTAAAATTGTTTTTGCATTTATGTAGGCAGTAGGCCGTTAACAAAATGAGCCAAAAGTAAAAAGAAAAAAAAAACATGTCATCAGCAATCAATATCTTAATCTCATATCTGTTCTCAATATCAGTCATTGAATCCTTATTTATTTTGTAGGCCCAACTGATGACTTATCAACTCATGGAGCTCCACCACCTGTGCCTACTTCAGAATTCGCTATGCGGTTTTGCAGCAAGTTGGAAGATGAAGTAGTGCATTTGTAACGAGTTGCTTGATTGTCCTTGATGAGATAACCTGCTATCTAAAACCATATTTTCTTTTTCTTAAACAGAAGGCAACCAAATGTTTTGGAGAAGAATTATCTACTTTAAATCACTCTGATTGCAAAAATATGAGAGAGCATGTGCCATTTTCAGCTCAGAGTGGAAAGAAGAGAGCTTCATCTTCAAGACTAGCACCTTTTAAATCTCCAGGTCATCTTTCAGTGAACATTGATAGACCCCATCGATCAAATGGTGAGCAACGGAGAAACCACTCTTCTAATCCCTCGCCTCATCAGTCTGACAAAGATGCATCTGGATGTTCTGCAAAAAAGTATGAATGACTGATCCCACTGTACTGTTTTTCTGAACTTAAAATTGGATATTGAATTACATTGCTATCTGAAAAAAATCTCTTTCCACTTGATTCTTAGAGGATAGTGTGTATTAATGGGAAAAACAACATATTGTATGTGATGGTGCAAATTCTTGACCTATGTTATTTTGTTGTTAGGGAAAGAGCTCCTAATTATCATCAACATCCTTTCAACACGAGAAGGAACACTGTAAGTTCTCTTTGTTCTCGGTTAAAGTTTCAATATCCCTCTTTTCCCCAACTGTCCATTACTTATACAGGATCTACTAACTATATTTTCATATAGCAAGCTTTTATTGGACACACCTTCCACTTTATTACTGAAATTTGATGTGATCATATTGAGACGATATTTTCCAAGGTAGAACTTGTTATCAGTTATGAAACTGTGTAATGGAAACAAAATTATATAAAGAGACTGGAAGGAACTTGAGAATGCAAATTTAGAATGCCGGAAATTTAGTTAGCCATCTCAACTCATCCTATGATAAAAAGAGATTTTGTTTTTTTGTTTTTTTTACTAGGTTTTAGGGAAAACATGTCGTGCCTTTGATGAGTATCTTCATAGTCCTATCCAAATAACTCTAAAGCTAATAATCATTACTCCATCCATTTCAAAATAGCCGTTGGTTTTTGATTATCAAGAAGAATTTTTTTTCTCTCAAATTTGCCCTTGCCATGTTTTTTTGTAATACATTTTCATTTATTGAAATACTCGTGACTTTTGTTGGAAACCCCATCTTTTAGTACTCCAAACAGCGGTACTGTGGATATTTTCTTAATCATGATATTAAATGCTTCCTTAATCTGTATGAAACAACCTTAAACGATAGATAAATTGAAATGGAGGAGGTAGTTTCTTTTGGACCTTTTCTGTTTGTTTGTTCATCAACTACTCATATTACTTGATTTCGCACCTAATTTGTATATTTCTACCTCATTCTTGAGATCCTCTTGTTTGTTCATTCCTATTTGATGCACATATTGTTGTTTAGAAAGGCGCAACATTGTATATGATGTTCTTCAGCTTTAATTGTATATCAACATTACAAATTCAACAATCTGACGTCAAATTTTCAGCGGAAAACTGTTGTTCTAGTTGATGAGGAGGATCTTGAGGTTGATGTAATAAATGCTGATGACCAAGTGGGTCTAAGGTATTCTATAGATTCTCCAACTCTTTAGTAGTTCACAACTTTATATGGTGAAAAGGTCAGCGACATGTTTGTGTCGTTGGGATCAAAACATACTAATCCCTGTGTCTTTATTTGTTCCAACAGTAAAGAGAACCGGATATACTATCCATCGAGGTACTATTTCACTGCAATATGTCTAATGGAGTTAGTCCCTTAACTACTTTATCAATTTCCTCGTTGCACATTCTAAATTACTGCTAGTTTATGAAAATAGAGATGATCCTGAAGCTATTGAAATTTGTTACTTGGACATGGAGTGTCTGGAACCTGAGTCTTATTTGTCATCATCCATCATGAACTTTTACATTCGGTAAGTTAATGAAAGGTTGTTTATTCCTTTAACAACATTTTTGTGATTATCATACCATTATAACATTATAAATAACTATTGTTCTTGTATGGTTTAGTGAAAATCATTTTACAGGCTCACATAAAGATTTCTGCATCTTTGCGTTTTCCTGTTTCTGGTTCAGCTTGATTTACATATTGTTTGCATTTATTGTCAGTGTGTACAATATGTGAACTTCATAGGCATCATACAGTTATATCATATGTGCTGTTGAGCAACTTAGTAATTTGTGTTTTGTCCTCGTGCTTACAAAAACTTATAACTTACTCATTGTTCTCAGTTGTCTGTTTCGATGTTTTGTTTGGCTGGTGTGCACAGCCATGTAAATCTGTTGACTTTTATTCCCTCACAGAATGTCTTTCTTTTCTTGTCTTGTTATTAATCTCACTTTTTAAACAGAATGACTACTTAATAGTGAATGCATTTACTCCAAACCAGAGCAAAGTCTGCACCAACAAGTGCTGATCTTGTGGGAAGCAGATTCATGTCCAATTTCCTTTCCCAAAAAAAAAAAAAAAAAGATTTTTATAGTCCTCCTATCATCTGCTAAAATCTTCATTAAGGGTACTGCATTTGTCTGGCATCTATTTATCACTTGGGACTTCAAGTTAGGGGAGTCATCTTCTATAAATGCATATTTAAGATAATTCACTAAAGTGTTCTACCTTGGTTAGGTATCTGCAGAAGCCAAAATCTCCAAGGGCCAAAAGCGGATGTGATTATCATTTTTTTAATACATACTTCTATAACAAGTTGAAAGAAGATGTCCTGACCAAGGTATCTTCTGAAACTCTTGAAGCAATCTACCTCTTTGAACAAATAATTGATTCTAGTTCTGGTCATGGAATCTTCTATGATATTCATGGTAGCCATCTTTTGATGAGGAGAATTTTCTACAGTCTTGTCTTCTATGAGTTAACATTAGATTTTATTGTCATCAGAAAGACCTTTGTGCCATTTAAAAGTTAGTCATCTACGGAAATGTCATTTATGACTGCCTTACAGAAATGTCATTTATGAGGATGTGTTGTTCTTGTCTGAATCTATAAAGCAATGGTGGAAAATATTGAAATTTGCTTGACTGCTATGGTTTTTGTAGAATGTTTACTGTACTTGACTGGAAGATCTCTACAGTCGTAAGTGTTATTAGTATTAGTAGTACTTTTCAACAGATCAATCCACGCCATCGGATGGAAGCTGGCCTTTTTTTAATTTCTCCTACTTTGTAGGAAGTGGAGAATCTTTAAGTCAAATTAAAAGGGGGAGAGGAAGAGCAAAAAGGTCTTGAAAATAAACTATTACAAAACACTTGTTATACTGAAATATAAATGACAATATGTGTTTCAACTGAACATGATGGCAATATGTGATCCATAATGGTTGATCTCACAGTGGGGTGAAAGCTTAGTTTGTTTTTATTCTTGGTCTTAGTTATGCTGTTTGATTTTCAACAGACTTCTGCATGCATTGTTAGGGTACTTGATATCATAATTAATGAAAATTGTTAGCAGTACTCATTCTCTGAAGTAACATCATTTGAAAGATTGGAGTCATTGCTTATATGAAAGCTAATATCACTTGGGAGTTTCACCGATATTTATGTTTCTTGCTTGAACGAGTAGAGAGGATCAGGTGAGAGAGGCTCCAACTTGATGCAGGCTGATAAAGAATCATATTTAAAGTTCAGAAGGTGGTGGAAAGGTGTCAATATATTTCAGAAAGCATACATCTTTCTACCCATTCATGAAAAGTAAGTAGTAAGATCTGTTGTGATGCTCTTTATAGCCAACCATTGAAAGTGAAAATCCAAATTTCACTGTGTTGTCACCGTGGATGCTTGACATTTGCACTGTTTCTCTGTTGCAGCGTGACATCTGGGAAAAAAAAACTAATTTTTAGATATAAGATCGGACCTTTATGTGCTGATCCTTTTCTCTTTGTGCCAAAAACTTTTTACCATGATGGCGATGTTCATCTTAATAACGCGTGGATTGATTGTGATAAGAAATTGATAAAACTCTGGGAACTTCTGATCTTTCTTATAAACATTATGCTTCATTCATTGCTCTTCAAAGCATTATCAACATTCCGGTGCATTGTACTTTCACATTCTGTGCAAGTGTGGATGTTATGTGTAGTGTTTACTGAAACTTAATTGCATCTTTTCTTTCTAACCTCAACACCTTATATTATATTATGTGGGCTACCACAGTGACCTTATTTTGCATTATCTGTTTTCTGGCAGTGTCCACTGGAGCTTGGTTATTATATGCATACCAAATAAAGAAGATGAATCAGGACCAGTTATACTTCATTTAGATTCTCTTGGAATGCACTTCAGTAAGTCAATTTTCAGTAATGTGAAAAGGTCAGTCAAATTCGGTTCTTGTTTATGTTGTTAGGCAACTTACTATCACACTCTATTGGATAAGTCCATTTCTTTTATATCTATTTTAAGAACTTTGTCTTTAGCGTGGATCGTAGATGTGAAATGGTATGCGAGGTCAATTTAGTGCACATGCTTGCAAGTCATGTGTTTGAATGCACTCTGTATGATAACTGATAAGGGACATTTTTGTGATTAATATGGAAAATGCATATTTTCTAAGATTTTCCTCTAAATTTTCCTTTTCTAAGAATTTATGCATTCATACAAATTTTGTTCAATTACACGAGGATTTGCTGAACATGGTTAGTCATAGATTCTGATACATTTGATGGAGTTTTTTTTACAAGAATAAGGAGTAAAAATCATGAAACAGTCAATGGTTTAGTCCTCAATTCATTGGATGTAAGTTTGAATAGCATTGAATACAACTTACTTGGACCCAAAAATTCATCCCCTGAAATGGTAACATTGTTGCATCTGATTCCTTACCATCCACATTTGCATTGCCCGCTTTATTCTCATCCCTGAATAAGACTTGAGTTTTGGGCGAAGAGTATTCATTTTTTACATCCTGACTTGCTTGTTTTTCTCTATGATCCATCAACCACACAAATCAATCTGTTCTTAGAGCTCAAGGTGGCTTAACTGTCTATCATTTCATGCCCGTTTTTTTGAGCCATTTAACTATCTCAATTTTCTATTCATACTTGTTTCCAGACTGTCTTAGAAACACCTTTTCACTATTAATTGACAGAAGTCAAACCCCTTTCCATATTGGGCAATTTTGGTCAAAAGGACTACTAATCTACCTTCTTCATAATACAGGATAATCTTGTCATTTCTCAAATGATGGGATAATCTACCAACACACATATGTGCAAATTTGTTATTATCAACATCACTCTATCTTGTTTTTAGTCGGCAGGTTGTTTGTTACTTGATATTTTACCGTAGTCATGAAAATTATATCATTCAGTTGTTTGCTTTTGCAAATTTTGTTTATACGTAATTTCAAATGACTGTTTCCTTCTCCATGACTTTATGGTTGGGACGAATTTCATCTGCAGCTTTCTTATAGAAGAGTGGAAGTATCTAAGACAAGAAGAAGTGCTCCCTGAACTTCCCATCGCAGACAATATCTGGGGCAAGCTGTCTCAAAATATTGTTGAGAGAGTAATTGAGGTACATCTTTGTTTTTACTGCATATATCTGCTCTGAAGGATCTCTATTTCTGTGGTTTATTGCTATTTCTGCATTCAACTGCTGGTGATGATGTACGATTTGCCTTCTTTCCAAGAAGGCATGAATAGGATATTTTCTTAGCGCTCTGCTGTTTGATCTTTTCATGGATCAATTCTGGTTCTATGAGAAAAGGGACTGAAATCGCTCCACTTCTGTAATCAAACATATCAGGATATCTTAACCCTTTGGGATTTTGGGTACATAGCACCCAAGTATTTCAGACTTTATTATGGCTCCTGAAGTTCCTTTTAATCGCAGCTCCCATTTGGTTACAGATAACCACATCTTCATCCTCTGCTTTATCAACCAAAAATGAATTGAGTTGATTTTAAGGTGAATGGTTCATTGAAGGTGTGAGAGCCTAGTGCTTACAAATGATGTAGTGACCAGTGTCTCTGTGGTAAAACATTTTTGATATTCCCCTTACCACAGGCTGAATATCTCATATAAGTTTCATTTCATGTCACTATGTATCAAATATATGGTTCTTGATCTCATCTATACATAGTTATGCTTAATTAATCATAGGATAACTTATGAGTTGGTTTTCTTTGCAGTCTAAGTCTTTATCATTGTGAAAAAAAGCAAGTAAACTGTTTCCATATTTCACTGGAATATTCTGATCGATAAAATTTCGCATTGGGAAGGGACCATGCTAGTCATTTTACTCGCTCTCTGTTCCTGCTTACTTCAACTAATGCCACTGACTCATTTTTCTGCCTTATGCTTTTCATGGAACAGGTGCCTCAACAAAAAAACGAATACGACTGTGGAATATTTGTGCTTTTCTTTATGGAACGTTTCATTGACGAGGCCCCTCAAAGGCTGAGGAAGGAGGACTTGGAAATGGTACTTCTTTCCATTTCACTGTATAGCTAGAGGACTTTCATATTATCTCCATCCTTTCATTCTATTTAGTTTTCTCCCTTTTCTTGTTCATCATTTTCTTTCTTACAGTTTTTCTTTGGGTATTGTTTTCTTTTTGTTCCTTTGGCCATCAGTTTGGAAGACAATGGTTCAAACCAGAGGAGGCTTCCAGTTTGAGAAGAAAAATTCGCAATTTACTATATAAAGAATTTAAGAATGCAAATAAAGGCACATCCAAAATGGACACATAACGTGTGTCCGTGTATTGGAACTGTCAGTGAAATAGTCGTAAATTGGTTCAGCCATCACTTTGGAACTGCTAATACACTACCCAGTGGAACTGGTAATGCACAGTGAAAGGTGTGTTGTAGATTCTAAAAGGACTTTCCACACAGGATGGAGATTCTTTCTGACCCAAGAACTTTTGGAAGTAAAAATGTGAAGTGCAATAGATTCATCTTTTTAGTGGGAAGTTGATTTTGTGTATGTCGAAGGTGGTCAACTGTAAAGATTGGCGGTCATCAATTTTGACATCTGCTTTCCTTGAAATGTTCATCAGTAGTTGTATAACCCTTCCAAGACTGACTTTCTGTAAATGAAATTTAGTTAGATTAATCTTCTAGTTTCTGCATCTGATGCCATTTTATTATCATATTTTTTCCTCCACTGGCTGTTGTGCCTTATTGTTTGCCCTGAATTCTTTATTGTGATTTGATGGAATTGAAATGAATAGGTCTTAAGTCGACTCGCATTAGAGCGGATAATAAAACACTCAAAAATTAGTATTCAGAGATCACAGTGGGAGTGACGAATTTTAAATTGCCGTTGATTTCAAACCCATCGAGAACTAATGTTGTAGGAATGCCCTTGGAAGATTCCCTCTAAGAAAAGTACTATTCTTGATCTCACCTTTGCATTATGAAGCTCAACTAGTCCGGTTTTCTTGGAACTAACGAGTAAAATGAAAATCTGAAATCATATAACCGAATATCGAGGATATCCGTACAACAAAATAGTGACCTTGTGTTTGAAGTCAAAACGTTAAATGGACAGGATAAACATGCTCCCCCTACAAAGAAAGCAAAGACCGCATAGACACAAGCATTGGCATTGCTCGTATGATGTTCTTTCTTGCTCAAAATATCATTGATTAGTCAATGTATTTATAAATGTAGGAACTTTCTGAAATATGAGAACTAACATTTACTTCATTATAGCAAAACTACATATATCACCAGAGGCCTCTCTACAAAGATACATAGCAAGAGACAAAACAAAAGTTTTGAGGAGATTTGTGTAATCTTGTTTTTGGTCAATATCCAAATGTAGGAAATTTGGCTACTATATGCACATTTGAGTTGAGAGAGATCGTGGCAACTGGCAAGCAAGCTAAACACCTGTGGTCGTGTTGTACCTTAATTGCTTCCTCTTTTTCTTCTCAGGAGTTTCATGGACTTGAGTTTTCATCCCATATGTCTTCAGCTGGAAATTTTCGAAGGCTTCAGACACTGCTTCCACCTGTATGTTAATTCGGGAAAAATTCAAATGATAAAAGTTTAAAGTATGACTATAATGATTCCAGTATAAGAAAACTGTATATTTTCTGACCAGGTAGGGCTTCTTGGAGTAAACTCTCACAATCATGTCTTGGTAGGATGTCGGAAGCAAGTGGCTGACCAGGTCATCTTTAATAGTGAATTTTTCACTGCTATGATAATCCTGAGAGGGCCAATATGCAAACAAATAAACTCTCTTTTGTCATCGAAACAAATTACAGTGCAATTTTAGGAAGGCTTTATAGTATATGACAAATTTCAAGTGTAACGAAATTCTTAGCTCTAAAGAACTTTACCTTGAAAAAGCTGATGCTGGAGTAGAAAGAGCACATTGACACAGAAAAGGCAGTAGTTTCAGAACAGAATCGTGAGAACGGTCATTTCTATGAAAATTCATATAAAGTACCTCTCAAGTGGATTATTCCTTCCACGAGTCAGATCAATTTTCACGTTGCTCACCACAATATCTTCCTCATGTAGTGTAGGATGACTAGAATTCTGCATCAGAGTTTAAAGCCTCAGGATCTCTCCATATCTATCATCTGAAGTGAACACTAATTGAATGAATTTGGGCAGACCTGTGAACAAATTATATCTTGAGGAGTGACACTTTTGAAGTAATCCAGAGTGTCCTTTGGAACAGCAAACTCATTGCAAAACTGTAAAAACATTTTGAGAAACAATGATGTAAGAAACTATTTCGAGAAAATTGCATAACCAAGTAGAGGTTTCTGAATGCAAGAACATAGAATTTAATATGTAAACTGTGTTCTTTTGAAGTGTATTAAAGTACCTGGTAAAGATCCCTTCTCCGGATGCGGAGGATCAGATCTCTGGATTCCTTAAGATCTTGGCTGGAAGAAGTTTCAATTGTTTTGAATATAGTGTCATCTAACTGCGATAAAATAATTCATCGTTGAGAGTCTGGACTACAAATTGATATTTGCAATTAAGTAATTAATGCTCCAAGTAACCTTCCAGTATTGAGCAGGTTCATCAATGTAGGAAGAAAATCGAAGAACATCATTAGCTTTTGTCATGGCATCAACAAACATGATTTCTATTGCCTGAAAAGACTCTTCATTAGATTATCTGCTTCAAATGAATTCACATAATAAAATGTGCTGGGACACAATAAATATATGTATCAGGTACCTTTACTTTCGCATGCATATAGACCGTGCGATACAAATCTGCTCGAGCAGCAAATAACTTGTGGATGGTAAGATCTGATATATTATATATGCTTAGAATAAGATGAATATTGTATAGGCAGTTGTTACAAGAAAAAGCCGGTGTAACTATAAATACTGACACTCCTTGGCACGATAGCATATCTCATCATCTATCACTCTCATATTCTCCAATATTCTGCAAGTGTAAAGAGAGGTAATATTATTAATAGGGAAACAATGAGAACCAAGAGGAGAGCTTTGATGAAACAAAATTATGTCTGTCACCTATTTCATAAGCTTCTAAATATTCTCAAGCATACCTCTGAAACTGAAAATTGCAGCCTAGACCGCATGCCCTGGAGTCACGGACAATGTAATCAAATCTGCAGAGAAAATGTAATTTATTTCTGGCTACTTCTAAAATAACAGTTTATTATAGCAATGCTTCTGCAATCACAAATGAAGTGAACCGAGATAGAAAATTTACTTGTCAACATCAATTCCATTGCGTCCATTGGCAACAATGTCATACAAGAAAAGCTTTTCTTTGGAGCTCTAAACAATAAAATGCCAAAATGAAATTGTAATAGTATCCAGTAAAATGAATAATTGACTTACATCCACAATATAAATTACCACTTAGACCTTTTCACTGCACCACTTACTTTTGATGTTCCATTCTCAGAGGCAACTATCATTTCCTGACAATAAACAGTGAAGAAAACTTATAAATGGTAGATAGAGAGTGGAAAATTACATAATACACGTTACAGAATTGCGAGGTTAACATCCACATGTGACTTGTCATCAACAAACTGTTATATTATCTGTCTGAAGGACAAAAGCCTGGAAAGATGAATGTTCAAAATTCAAATTCATTGATGAAATTAGTAATAAAAAATCTCCAATAGGATCGTGGTTCCAAGAGGAACCCCTGCTTGCACCAGAAGTCTCATGCTGTGAATCTTGTAAAATTAGGGATCCACCTACTAAAGAACTAACTTAGAATATTATAAAGTCGGACATTCAGCAATCAAACCTTCACTTTCTTAAGATTTTCAGAAGCAATATCAATGTTATGCTCATCTACAATGTAATCTATCATCTTCAGAGACATTTCTTCATGAGACCTGCAACCATCATTCAGTATTTAATTTAATTAGTATTTCAAAGAGACACACCCACCCAAGCAATTAGATACTATTTTGCTTCAAATATGCACATAGAACACATTTCCAATTAAAATATATGGATGCTTAAGATCAATAAGAATATCAAGTACTCTAAACAAGAACAGTAGAAAAGATCTCTAAAATCAGATGAAGGAAATCTCACAGAAAGGAATATATCACAATTTACGTAAACTGACTAAAATGTTTCTATATCCAGAACTCAATGAGGTAAGCTTCATAATTAAATATCTCCACACCAGGTATCATTAGATTATGCATTCATAAATTTCAACCGAAGGAAAAAGAAAGAAAAAAAATTCTCAGAGATAATCTCCTGAAATTCTCATTTATATGCCAAAAGCAGTTAGTTCCAAAACCATGCAGATCAACAAAAGGACTAACTTTGACCAATTGAAGCCAAAAAGGATTATGCAGATTAACACAATGCATTTTAAGAGGGGAAAAAAGATAAAAGAAATAACCATTTGAGGCCATTGAGAACCCGTGGAATAAATTCACGCTCAAACATGTGGCTGAATGGCCCGTGACCCAGATCATGAAGTAGACCTACAACAATAAACAGACCAAAAGTGGATGACAAGTCATAACAGCAAATAAAGAGACAGAAAATCAGTAAATTGATTTACCAGCTATTTTTACAGTTTGTGTGTCAAAACGATCAATATCAAGCTCTGAGCCCTACAAACATAGCATTAATGAGGCCTTATTCTCAGTTATATGATTCATAACCATGGTGACCAGACCATATGACATTACTTGACAGATTTTCAGTCTGTTAATAGCTTCACTGGACAGCCAATACACACCAAGCGAATGCTCAAACCGAGAATGTACAGCCCCAGGGTAGACCATGTATGATAGACCTATATGCACACATTCAGGTTGAGCATGAATCAAACAATCAATGAGTCAACAAGCCTCAAGTAGAAAGCATTGGACAATATAAGTTCAAAGAAGATCAAACAACGAGGACTTCTACAAACTGACCTGGTGCTGGGTCTCACTGTCTTATCAGTTAACTATTTATCATGAGAGAGACAGGTTTTTGTTTAATGAATTGATATAGACATGATGAAACACAACTTGTAAATGCATGATAAATGTTTTAAGCTGAATCGATGGCCGAAATATTTTTCCAGAATAATGAGAGACAACAGAATCATTTAAAAAAGCAGCTAATCAGAATTGATAAAAGTCCACACAGCTGACTAGAATGATTAAATCGAACCTTACAGATTTAGTTCCAGAATCAGATTCAGATAATTCAAATTGCAAGGAATATTCAAGATTCAGATAAAAAGTATTTCCATCTAGTGAAAGATAAGCTCACTTTAATATTGGCGAACAAAACTTAATGTTATCTAATTTCACAATTAGATCCTCCTAGATTCAAAATTCACAAAACCATACCTGAATAACAAATTCACTGTAAACAATCACAAATCTCACCTAGCTGCTTCAAATCACGAAGTCTGCAACATATTTGAGGCATTTAGTCTAGAAATACATTCAGATTAAAACAGAAGTGAATAACAGTAATGAAGCACTATGGCACTAGATTCTGAGATAGGAAAGGGAACAAAGGATGGAAATAGTTGACTAACCTCTGAAACTGTTCCGTGTCAACAAACTTCAAAGCGAGCTGCAAACCAAAGGAAAAAACATGAGTATCCACATCGACCAAAAAATGAGTAAGATATTAAGCCACCTATTACTGTCTCTTCTGATTGTCGAACCTTAAAGCAGAATGAACTATTTAGAGCAACGGTAAATAAGATAATGTCAAAGGGGAAACAAATTAAAATTCTAAATACTTTCACTACTAAATGAAACTAATAAAAGCACAAATAAGCAAAACATGCTCTGTCCTATGCTTCATTGATCCAGTATTTTTCAAACGTCCTCATGCACACATAAATAAAGCAGAAATGTTTGGTTTACAACAAACAAATATATGTGCTTATATGTAGAAATAACACACGTGCATAATAGAAGAGCGTTAAACTATGTAAGAGGTATGAGAACCAGAAAAATATCACAACAGACAACGTGACTTTCAAATCTTAAACAAAAATTCATCAAACTATCAAATGACAAATTTTCTGTAATCTCCAGCTACTGAATTACAAATCTACACCAAGACGTATGATCGAGTTTCACATTTAAGAAGAATACTATTGTCTACAATGATGATGCGATAAAAATAAAATAATATACAGATAGCATAAGAATCTATTTCAGAGGCGGGGAAAAATGCAATCATCAATGAAAACCGGAAAAACCATAACATCCCTGCTCCGAAAAGCTCCAGTTTCACGAATCAACTTCCTACACGAGCGATATGGTGACGCACACCAATCTAGGATAAAATAGCTAAAATAAAAACAAAATCCGCTAAACGGTAACGCATGAACTGAATATCGAAAGTTCCAAACAACAAATATATTCTCAGTTTATCTCTTCAAAATCGAATTCAAAAGCTTAACATGCAGAGGAGAGAAACAAATTTTAGGAACTAATTACAAACGAGTATCTAGACGTATGAGAAAAGCATAAAGGAAATACAGGATCGAGATAAATGTTGCCGTGGACATTATCGTGTATGTGCTTGGAGAATCTTCTATCGTCACCCGACGATGAAGCAGCGTTGCTGCGCCAGATTTCGTCCTCGAGGTATCTAGCTCCCATGCTTTTTCTTCTTCCTGAAAAGTTCAAAAAATTCAACGGCGAATAGAAAAGGAGTTAAGGAAATTCTAGAGACAGAAAGTAAAAAGTGGTGTGAGAGGTGAGGAGTATTTGTATTTATAACGGAATATATTCGGAATTTGGAGTGGTGCTGTGGTGGTGGTGGTGAAGGATGTGTCTAGTCTAGTGATGCCGCCAAAAAAGCTGTCTTCTTGCCTACTCCCGGACGTTAGGCTTAATTACGCTTCAACCCTCCATTTTTACTAATTTGACTCGTTAACTCCCCTCAATTGGTTAAATAAAATAAAAAATAAAAACCTCCCCTTAATTAAGACATCCGATTTTAATGGAAATAAATCATGCTTTGAAATCTGTAATTACAAATCCTGTATCTCTAGCATCAAACCACATTTATTTGTGTAGAAAAAAAAAAACTGATAATATTCCATTCGATCCAAAGTAAAAGTCGTTTTTAAAATTTTGCACACAAATTGAAAAAGGTGATTAACCTCTTTTGAAGTGCAGTTACCATAGTCTAGGTATTTTCATTTTAGGAGGTACAAAAAATTGGTATGAAGGATGAAATTACATGCAAAATTATTGTTATGTAGAGTAAAAAAATATAAATAATAAAATATTTGGTTTTTTTAAATATGATTAGGATTATATAAAATTATAAATGCAATAACATGCTACACAAAACACGAAAATTTGGGAACTCTAAAGAGCTTGCCTAAACATAAATATTGCATCTCAACTAACCCAATTAACTACAAAGCTATAAAAATTAGACAAAATATGCAACACACATTAATTACGACATTTTGGAATACATTCATTTTCTAATTAATTTTAAATTTATCAGAGAGTTTAAAAGTAAAATTAATTTTATTGATTGATTGATTTGAATGAAATCCAATCAGAACCAAAAAAAAAAAAAAAAAAACACTGTAGAAATCCTTTACTGAAATTTTGAGTTTCAGGGAGTGTTGCAAACAATTATGCTTTTGAGAAAGTGATTTTATATGGAGAATATAGTATGAGTTAATGGGGTATTCACTAATAGTAATGGAGTATGTTTTGGAGTATGTTTCATGTGAAACTGTCTCACAAATCTAGATATGTGAAATTTTATCCACAATTCACATTTAAATTTGTTAATATGAGTTTTGATGGTGAAAAATAAAGTTCCGTCTCATATAAGTTTTTGAGTTAAAACACTCCAAGAAACTTAACCAAATATAGAAAATCATTTTTTTAATGTCATTGCAAAACACTCCCTCCAACAATCCTAGCATTATCAAGAAATGTACTTATATCCTTGATAAACAAATTGCCCATAAAATTGCAGTTATGACGAACAAAAACCATACAAATCTATGTACTATGTGCATAGTTTAAAGTGCATCTAATCTTATGGTGAAGCTGACGAACAGATTCACTCCAATCACCACCATAACCATTCCAGCATTTGAAACCAAAATGGGAGGGAAAAGAGCTTGAAAGCATGGTGTTCAAACCGAAGCCTCAACTGCAACTCGAAATTTAGGTGGGACTTTGAGCAAGGGGGCCTGGATTTCACCAAGCTTGCCAAGCTGACCACAGGCGGCCATCTGATCATCACCTCTGCTCCATCGTAGAAAAACGATGCACCCTGCTTCAGCAAGGATGTTGCGAAACTCGATCATCTTCTCCTCTTTGGTTGGCTTAAAATTGGACCCACAATGAGGGTTGAAAGAAATGAGATTGATCTTGCAAGGAATGCCTCGCACAAGATTGATTAACCGCTTAGCATCTTCAAAACTGCAAAAAGACAATGACCATGAATACTCCCTCAATCCCAAGAAAAAGTCTTAACTATCCAAAGAAGAACCTTTTGTTTTGCTCAATTAAATGAATGTACAGCCTTTTATAAGTCATGAGGTAATTGAAAATTTTCCTCGTATGGAAATGAGAATACTATTTGGCCATTGTCAGAATAATCAAAATACTAGTTATTAATGTCTCACACATTGTAATGAATAAGAAGATTTTTCACTGAAAATCGTTTCCTAGAGCAATAAAAGTACGCCTCTTTTGTTCCTCCCCTTCAACACACATTTCCAAATAACGTGAAGCAAATACTCTGCAGCTAAGACAACTTAGTACAGACAGTCTGCTAAGCCGCATGAGTGTCACTAGAACCTTCATCAATTTTCTTACTGTCTGTAATTTATGTGAAGAACAGGAAGCAACAGATGTTTAAACATATTCTTAATTTATTTAAATCTAAAAATACTTTGTGTTCAATTCTTATCTTATCAAGGCATTTACTTGTTCAAGAAAGCTCTTCGAAGAGTGAGTGTTGAAGTGGTTATGTAAAGTTGTTCCATTGGTGTAGAAGTTTGACAAACCATAACTACCATGTCCCAATGTGCAAGTAGGGATTTACAGTAGGACTAGATGATTCCAATACGTGTTATGATCTTAAATGACTTGAATGCGAATTTAGTTTTTTCATGAATGCTTCAATATTAGAACATGACTTATGCGAAATCCCCAAGTTTAATGGGTTCCCCACCACATCACACACAATGCTAGAGGAGTTACAAGAGTATAAGTGTATAACACATCACCCTTAATTTGATTGACAAACACATAAAGAAACAGTATGAAAAGGATATCTGACCTGTCATTAACTCCAGCAAGCATTACATATTCAAACAAGACCGTGTGGTTGTGTTTTAAACTGAGTTCCTCCCGAAGTGTACCAAGAAGCAACTCCAAGTTATATTTGCGGTTGATTGGCATGACCCAATTCCTGACCTGTATATTTTTTGACAATCTGTTACAAATAATCAAACCCAAAATTTATTTACTATTTATTTACCGTACACAGAAATAAGAAAGAGGCTAGAGATAGTACCTCATCTGTTGTAGCATTTAAACTGACAGCTAATGCACAGTTGGATTCTTTAAGGAAACGCTTCATTTGAGGAACAAGGCCACTAGTTGAAATTGTAACCTTCCGAGGACTGAAATAAAGACCTTGCTCGTCTACCAATATGTCAGCAGCTTTTAAAACATTCTCAATGTTGTGAAGTGGTTCACCCATCCCCTATAAAAAGGAGAACTTACATTTAGTAACTAGCCATAAAATTCTGAAAGTTTGAAATCAGATCTAATAAGTTAGAGGGCCTACATCTACGTGATTCAAACATTCTCATGTATTCAGGTCAATGATAACGATCAAACTTGAAACGCTAATCAGTAGAACCCGTCGGTACATGCATCAGGTATAGCTAGTCACTAAAGCAGTACCAGCATCGCAACAAATGATAAAGAATCAATACTAACCATGAATACAACATTTGTTATGGAACCAACATCATGTGAAACCAATCGCCTTGCGAAAACAGCCTGCTCCACTATTTCAGCAGCAGATAAATTTCTTTTCAACCCCATTCTGCAAAATTAATCAACATAAACCACCATTATGATTTCACCTAATAATATATAATCTAAATAGCCATCTTCAGTTGGAATTTGGAAACTTGTGCTGTGGTCTCTCGACCACTAGAACAACTCAACATATGCACACTTCAGTAAGCACTTGAAGTTTACATGTCAAACCTAACTCACTCAATTTAAACTAACTTCACCCTTTGGCCTATTTAACTCAAAAATAGTAAGTGGAGATAAACAATCATATTCCAGTCCCAAGTTTATCTTCACAGAAGGGCATATATGTTTCATCCCAACTTACACATGATATAATAAGAGATTAGAGGGAACAGTGGGGGGGGGGGAGTAAATCAGTAAATCAGACTGAAAATCTTGCCTTCCAGTGTAGCAAAACTGGCAATTCATCCCGCAGCCCACTTGACTGGAAACACATACAGTGGTCCGACCCTTACGGCAAGGAATCACAACAGTTTCTATCACCAGTCCATCTTCCAAAGTGAACAATATCTGTAGCCTCCTGCATCTCCCAAATGAATAAGATGTTTCTCAAAAGCGTCAAAGTTCATGAAAGTAATTACATATGCAGCATAATGCAGAGCATAACCATATAAGAATGAGTAGCTCAACAGGCACAAAGACATGTTTACCTTCTTGGTTCCATCAGATGCTGTAATCATATCCTTCAATTCCAATGCCTTAAATTCAGCATGTTCAGCCAACATCTTCTTGAAATCCTTGTTCAAACCTAGGAGTAGCAAATGAACAGAGTAAAGTTCAGTGCCAACAAACAGAGTTTGAGGTGGTATGCATCTTGAACATTCTTGGACAAATATGTAGCTTTGTTTGGTTTTGGGAAAACAAATGGAAGATAACAATTTCAACAGATGAAAATGGCAAACAAAATGAGGGAATATCTTACGTTTTCATCTATTATTCTGAGAGAAGGGATAGGTAAGAGGATATAAAAGAAGTGGTGACCAAGCTGAAAAGATTGCTGGACAAAAAACACTAAACTGATATTTGATAACCTAAATTGAAAGCTCGTTATCAATTGAAAGCCTTTGGGCCATGGCGAGTTTCCTTTCATCAGTCTACTTATCATCTAGTGAGGACTAAACTAGAAGAACACAGCATTCACCTTCAATAGGGTTATGGAAATCAAACTTTACACAACACGCAAAACTAGAACACAGATACTTGAACACGGAGCACCGAAAACCGACCTTCTAATTCTTCACTGTTGTGAGCCCAAATATTATTTCCATAGAGGCGTTTCCATAACATCAAAGCCTGAGCAGGCCTATAACCATGTGATTGAACCCATTTCTGTTGTAGAAGTTAACAACACTGTGTAACTAAATTTACCAAAACATTTACAATTCCTTACCAATTATAAAACAGAAAAGAAAAAAAAAGTGTTTTGGTTGTTGAGGTAAAGCAGCAGGATCGTGACAAAGCAAATATTTATGCTGCACTAATTGATTGAAAGGAAAAAGATAAAATACCTCAAATTCATGATATCTCATTCCCTTTAAAAGAACCTTGTTGCCCTTCATCGGAATCCCAGTATTTACCTCGCTCCCTGAGCACAAAAGAACATATTATGTTTTTTATTTCCTCAAAAAATAAAAAAAGATCCCTAGAAAACAAGTAAAAAAATACAGGAAATACCGAAATTAAGTGAAGGGGTGGGAGAAGTGGAGGATTGAAGAGTGGCAGCGGCAGAGAATGCGAGAGAAGGGGGATTGGGAAAGGGATGGGAAGAGAGAGAGTGGGTGAGAGCTGGTGAATTGATGGAAGGGAGAGTGTTGGACACATGGCGGATTGGTGAGAAAGAGGAGGAGGCGGCGCAAATAGTGGAGAGCTGCTGCATCATCCACGGCCCGCGGCTGAGCTTCATCTCTATTGCCACTCTACTTCCAAATACTTGCACATAATTAATAAATGGGTTTAATGCAAAAAAAAAAAAATCATTTTTCAATTTTTTTTTATTAAATTGGAACATGAATTATTAAAATTTATCAATTTACAATTTTTTAACCATTTTTCAGTAAAAATGTGAACATGTGACGCGCACGCTAACTTCATACAAGGGTAACCTTTAATTAAAAAATTACTAAAATATTCTTATGTTTTCGAAGTATTGGTTACAACGGTGGAGGGACATGGGGTCCAAGGGGGCACTGGGCCCCCTGAGATTTTGTAAAAAACCAGGGGTATAATAGTCGACTATTGCTGTGTCATTTTGACAGTTGAAACTGTGAGCTTCTTTCAATTCAAACGATGTCTTTGTCTTCTAAGTGAGGGGGGCCCACTTCTCATGGCCCAGTGAGCATCTGGTTTATTAATTATGGATTTCACTTGAGCCCAAAAGTGTAATACAAATCCCGCGGAAAATATTATGCTTAATTTCAATAAAAGCCCAATCAAATTAAATACCTGAAAATCAAAAAATTACTAATAATCTAAAATCTAAAAATACCTTAAATTACTAATAATTTATAAACACACCCAAGAATCATTCCAAAAATTTGTCTGTCCCGAAGTTTGTATCTTATTGACTCTCTCCCACAAATGTGTGTCATTTAGACACATCCCTCGATTTATATTTTATCTGACTAAGGGACCTACAGTCTGGTAGAGAGAGTTTCTTATCTAACCCTTATAAATATATATATATATATATATATATATATATATATTTATTATTTTTTTATTTTTTTAAAGTTGGTATAGAACTTCTTCTTTGTATATAGTCGGGCCCCCCGAGTAAAAATCATGCCTCCGCCTCTGATTGGTTGTGTTCTCGTTTTCATCGAAAAATGGTTTAAAAGTTGTAATTTAATAAATTTAGGTTGCAATCTGATAAAAAAAAAGTTTAGGTTGCAAAATGAAAAAACTTAATAATTTAGGTTGTTTTTTGCATTTAACCCTAAATAAATACAAATAAATTACATTCTTTTTTTTTTTAGTTACATTCTATAATTGAGAATAAAACACACAATTTTCGATATTTCACTTTGATGCTACAAAACTTCATCTTAGCCAACACATTATCTTTTTTTTCTCTGAGAAATAAAGAGAATATATACAAAAATTAAAGTAGCTCTACATTATCAATAATAAGTTTTATAAATGATATAGTATTTTGGTTCGACTCTTAACTGGGCATTAATTTTTTATTTATTTATTATTTTCTTGGATAAATAACATCGTAAAATAGAGAAATAATCCTTAAATGTTCAACATGCAATCTATAAATCCGGGTTCCACTCCTAGCAAATGCAATAATACTTTTTAAAAATTAACATTGTAAGATAGAAAAATAGTATACAAAAATTAAAGTAGATCTACATGTAGCAAAGCACAAAACGTAAGAACTCACATTTTGGCAAAAACTTGCGTCTAAAAACAAGACAAAGGCTAAAGAGCATGAATAAACATGTAAAAGTTGCTTGTTTACTTCATATGGACTCATCTTGCCTTTGCCTTCTCCTTCTATGTGGCTCTTTCGAAACGTAGTCGAAAGATCCTAAAAAACCTGAGTTGAAACCTCAAGAAGCATTTGTTTACATGACACTTGTTTTCTAACAACTTCAAAAATACATCAAGGTTAAAGAAGCGTCTCTCTTTTACATGGGGTTCGCAAGGAAATACTCATTACTAATGAAACAGACAATTTGATGACTAGTACACATGTGAACTCGCATCTATCTGCCTTGGCCTTCTTCTCAAATTCATCCAGCCTCCATGGAGCAACTTTGCTTCGACTTTTCAAGTGTTAACTGCTTTTGGGGTATGATGAACTGATAGACACGCGATCCAATCATTGGCCTCCAAATTAATCCCTGAAAAGAGTTCAAAGTCAGGACTACACATGCTTGGAGGGTGTCTGTGTGATAAGTTGTTCGATAAGAATACATTCATAAATGTGTTAAAGAGTCGGTAAAATTTCCAGAAGACTGAGCCACCGAGAACTGCACTTACTCAAGAGTATTCTAATATTTTTTTTCTCAATCAAGTGACATCTTATAATTTTAAAACCCCAAATTTCCAACTTAAGGAGAATGAGGATTTAAAGATGCATCACAATAAACACTAATAAGACAGAAATATCACAGACGGAATTTTAGAATCACTAACAAGAGACAAACATTTTAAATTTCTAATCAGGAACAAAGTCAAGCTGCTAAGAAGAACGTCGAAGATAATAATTGAATTTTCCCAAAATCACAGTGCAGAGAAGCATGAAATATGAGAAAAAGTAAACATGTGTATAGCTTCAGTTGAGGAAGACAAGCCAGCTTTTTACATAGACAAAAACCTTGTGCAAGAAAACATATCCAAAGCTAGAGGTTGGGGACAGCTCAATCTGGAAGAATATGATTTGGCATAGTTTTCAGCCTTCTTTTCATGGAAAGCGAGGCCAACCTACGATTCTTGAGTGTAACAGCAGGAAGCTATCTGGTTAGTCATATGAGTATATCACATGTGTTATCCTTAAAAAGGTAGATCTAGATTTCAGTTGCAACATCTGCAGCATCCCTAAAAACCGTGTCCCCTCTGATAGATACCTCAAGTTTTCCTTTAGTCACCTTACTTCTAAGTAAAGAACTATCATCATTCATCACTCATCAGGATCAATTTGAACACCAGTAATAAATATCTATAAATATAACTCAAGCAAAATTGATTCCCTCTCACAGTTACCTGTGTTACCTAAATATTTTCTTCAGTCCACACGTATTTCCAAGTAAAGAACTATGAAGGCTCATTAAGTCAATCTTAAGTACCAAATTTAAAAAAATTGTAGTAGCAGTAGTAGTAGATACGCAAAAATATTCAAGAGTTTAAGCAAATTCACCCAAAAACTCCATTGCTAAGAGTAAGGCACAGCTATGCATCTAACTGCAACAGTGATAAGCAAAAACTTGTCATAGTGATCCTGGCTCTCAATGGGAGTAAATGCAAAGTCATTTATAAAATTAACAGCATTAGGAAGTTCTATACATGTCTTATTAACTTGATAATTTTAAAGAACTAGATCCCAGACGTTTAACAGAATGACATCTTACAAATTGAGAAATAATATTTGAGAATAAAGATGATGGTAATTCAAGTTCTTCGTAACTATAGAATAGTATCAGGCTTTGTATCATGTTTATGATACTAATGTCCTTTGCAAGGAATAGAACACCAAGTGTGTCATGCCAAGTTGGGCATGGCTATGTCATAACACAACTCTAATTGCATAATTGGATACTGAACAAACATACTATCTCCAACCTAGCATGGAAATTTTGCCAGTTCAGTCATCGTACAACATAAACAAATAAATAAGAGCAAAGTAGAGAACTAAAACAATCATATAAGTAATCCAGTGGGAAAATATAAATCAACAAATTTTAACCAATGATATCCCATGCTGAAAAAGAAGCTCCCTTAGCACAAAACATTCATAGTAGCTCATCATATGCAAATTAACAAACGGCTAATCCCACTAAGACATGATTGGAATCTGTGTTGGAGTTTGACACATGAATATTTGTTCAAATTAGAGAAAAAACAAACATCATCAGAATAATTATAGAGTGGTTGTAAGAAAGACACATTAGGCTGGGAATTCCAATGTGGCAGACATAAATCTACATAGACCAATCAATAGTTCAGGTCACACACAATTTAAGCTGAGCCAGAGATAGAAATTTACCAGTATTTGATCAAACCATCCCAACCACAGGTAGCAACTTTACTCTGCTCCAGCGGATGCCATTCACAACCAATACAAACTCCGTCATGGCATCTGAGAGTTCTAAAAACTTTGCAACTTTTCCAATCCCAAAACCAGCACCGGCCCTCACCATCTCCTGACATGACAAACCGTCCATCAGGCGAAAAGTTAACCTGACAAGCATACCCAGCTGCAATGTGCCCCGCAAATCTCTTCTTCTTGTTGAGCTGGAATCTCTCCCTGGTACTGTAAATAAGTATCTGATTATCCAAACTCTGACAGGCAAGCCAATTCGAATTTGGATGCAAAGAAATCGAAGGCATTGAATGCATATGGGGTTCACTGATATACTTGATAACCACCGGAATTCCAAACTCCCACACACGCAGTGATTTATCATCACTTGAAGTAACAAACCTCCTATTATTATCCACAAAAGTAATAGTGTTCACTGCCCCTAGATGCTGATCATACTCCTGTGTGATCTGCCCCGTATTTATATCCCACTGGACAATCTTTTTATCACTCATTCCTGCTAACAACACATTCTGCTTATCCTCATCTGGATTAAGCCTCACTACATAAGGAACCTTGCCAGTTGAAAAGGTCGATATCACTTGCCCCGTCTCTGTATCCCAGTACTTAATATTCTTATCATACCCAGCACTCAAAAACTTAGTCCCATCATTACTAAAACATATATCGCGCACAGCCTTGGAGTGCCCCATGTAAGTTCTCATACATTGTCCAGAGTTGAAGACATCCCAAATTTTAACCTTTGTATCCATCCCAGCAGACAATATCAAATGACCATGCTTGGGGAAGAACCTGATTGCTGAAACCCCTTTTGTGTGCCCAGTCCATGTGTGCACCAATCTCTTTGGTATATAACAATGATCATTGCTCGCCTTAGCATCCTTAGGCGGTGCAATCCACGACCGCCCTTGATAGTCCTTCTCCTCTTTTCCATGAAACGTAGTCTTATCAGCATGTGCTTCCCCTTTCGGCTTCTCACCTCCTTCCTTCTCACCCTTCTTCTTAGCATGCTCTTCAGCATACTTCTTCTGCTCCTCAGTCAACTCCCCTTGCACCCACTCTCTCTTCCCTGCCCATGGACTTTTCCTATTCTTCATCAACCACGTCTCCGTCGCGGGATTCCCCAGCTCATCCTTATCCACCGCATCACCTCCCTCATTCTCCTCCAACATCTCCTTCTTCTTCTCCAATTTCCTCTTCTTCTGCTCGTGCTGCGGTATATTATACACGGAGATCCCTTCGTTCTTCTCAAACCCTTCAACATCACCGACATAAGTGTTCTGGGAGGGATCCGCAGCATACCCAAATTTGTAGAAAGTATTATACTGCTCATCGAACGCAAAAGATTCTATATTCGCATTCTCCACGAACCCAAGCTTGTGATTGCGGAGGCCTTGAGCGAGCCCATCTTTAGCATATGGATGAGACGGGCCAACGATTGGGGCCCAGAGCTGGTCGTAGGTGGGGTTGAAGGAAACAAGGTGTTGGGTCGGGTCAATGGGCTTGTGGGTGAGTGAATGGGCCTGGCCGGCGACGGTGAGAGAGAGCATAGTGTCATCGACTTTCGGCGCGGCGGATTTGGCAGGGAGGGGGATCCGGGTTGGGGAGGAATCGGGTGAGGGGTCAGGTTCCGAGGTTGTGGGTGGCCGCGGTGAAACGTTGTCGACTTCTTCATCTTCTTCCATATCGGTTTCTTTGTAAGATTGCAGGAGATCCATGGTTAGGGGCTTAGGGCTTTAGCTTAACAGAAGAGAATGGGGAACGAGAAGGGATGAAGAATTTGGGGGCCAGCTTAAGAGTAGAGGTTTAAATACTATAAATCGTGTTTCTTCGTATAAATAGTATAAATCGTGTTCATTTTTGAATACAATTTAAAAATAAAAAATAAAAATTGAGGCGATCATGGAAATAGGCTTTAAGTTAGGGGCCTAATTGATATTTACCCAAACTCATCATAGCCCCTCAACCTCAGAAAAACAGGAAAAAAAAAAAAAAAGGAGGAAAATAAACGGCCACAAGAAACAGAAAAACTCGACTGCCAGTAACCAGACATAACAATGGCGACTCTACCACCTTCAACTCTGCAGCTCCCCAAACCGAACACAACATTCCCATCATCTCCACGGCCGACCTTTTCACTCAAACTCCACGTGCCACCTCGCGCGACGCCGGAAGAGGACTCATCCTCCGCCTCCACCTCATCGGAGCCCGCATCCGACGACTTTGAGAATCGCCTCTCACAAATTCGCCTCCGAAACAAGAGCGGAACTGGGAAGAAGGCCGAGGCGCGTAAGAGCCGTAAGGGAAAGAAACCCGGGTCCGGGTCGGGTTCAGGGTCGAGCGTATTTCTTCCGCCCGTGGCGTTGAAAGAACCGGTGTCGGAAGGGTTGAATGTGGAATTCGGGTTCAGTCCGTATTCGGAGCGGGTTAATGGGAGGATTGCGATTCTGGGACTAACCGCTTTGTTTTTGGTGGAGCTGGCTACGGGCCAGGGAGTGATCAATTATCATACGCCTTCCATTGTTTTCATTCAAGTGTATTTTGTGGCTGCTGTTTCTGCAGTGTATGTCAAGTATGAGAAAGAAAAGATCAGTGTATGGCCCCAGTCTGAGAAATGATGGGATTTCAGATAAGATTGAATTTGATTTAACAAGTTTACAACTTTTCTTGTTTTTTGTATTGATGTTTTGCTGGGTTCAGATTTTGTGGAATATCTGTTTTGTTGCAAAGATGTGTGAATTTGTTGGTTGCTGTTGCATTTGAGAAGTCAAAGTTAGTTACTTTTGCTTGATCTTAGCATAATTTGATCCTAAACATTGTCTGTGGTTTGAAATTTCAACCATGAAATGAGGCATTTGCACTTGGTTGGTTGCACTTGCCAGACAACTTCTTGGATTTGTATTGTTTTCAAATGTGCAAGTTTAGTGGTTTTCCATGAATACTGGCATTGCTTGGTTCATTGGATTACATAGAGAATATGAGAAATATATGAAGTTTTTTATCACAGGAGGACTATAATAATACCCCACCACCAGTTGCAAGACAATCTATGTATAAAAAACTAGAGCAATTAGGTTAGTAAAAATGCACTTCTCACTCTCCTCAGGCTAAAAGAGATGTTAAAATGAAGTTCATTTTTATATTCTATCATTCCAGGCTATGCTTGTTGCAAATCACAAAAAGGTCTAACCATTTACTAAGAAATCAAGTAATTTCCAGTGAAACACAAACACACTGGACATAAATCAGATGTAATCATCTTATAGCTAGAAGAAGAGAAAATATTTTCACAACAAATCAAATTATTCTTGATTAATATCATCATGTAGACTAGACAGCCTTCTTCTGTAGGCAATTTCAGGGGTTCTTCATCTTAATCCTCAGCTTTCTGGCTATGTGTGCTGCTTTAGGATGCACCGGCCTTTTGTTTGGATCACTCTGTTCCACTTCTACCCAATTGATCACTTTCAATATAAGCGATTGCGGAATTTTCTGAGCATCCGATTCTGCTGCTCTTTTCGATTTTCTCATTCCTTTCTCCAACGCCTTCTCCAAAAATTCCAGAAACCAAATGCCTGCTTCAGTTTCAATCTGCTTCCCCAATTTGATGGTACTCGACAAGCTCGAAGAAGAAACCACCGGTTTCTTGTTTTCATCGTTCTCACTTGCTGCCACCGATCCCTTCTTCTCCGGAGTCGCCTTCTGGTTGTTGTTCGTAGTCAATGACCTTAAATGCTTTCCCAAGATTGACTTTTGCTCGGTTCTTTCAGGAAACACTGCAACGGATTTGTAAAGTGCAGCCCTTCTTTTCGATGCAACTGAGTCACAGTTTGGTGGCTGGTCCATAGAATTGGGGGCTAATTCATGTAAGACTGAGCCCTCTTCTCTTGATTCTGCAGCACTTGATTGTTTAGATATTTCACAAGCTGCTTGAATGGACACCATTTCTGCCACTGCTTGCACAATCTGGTTGTGGAACTCCAAGAACTGATCAAAACAGGCAGCTGGAGCTTCTACCTTAGCAGACTTTGTCATGTTCGAAAATATCCTAAAAGCATCAAAACCATGAATGTGAGAGCTGAACTCATAAGCAAGAAACAAGAACCAGGTAAAAATACGTACTTGAGAGAGCGAACAAGGTTCTCAGTAGCAGATGCGTCTCTCAACGCTTGAAGCGCAATCTTCTGAGCCGTCTCTCGTTGCTGAACAGCTTCCTTTCCAAGCATGCTGAGTTTCCCAGGTAAATTCATGTGAAGACTTGTGCTTATGGTTGAATCAGTGGATGGTAACTGAGCCTTAGGCTTTGATTGGCTCTCTGCATTTCCACTCCTCAATCTTGGAGGTGGAGTTGAGCTCTTCTTCTCCTGTGAAACAAACACCATTAGAAACACAATAACAACTCCATATCATTAGGCAGAAAAGCCCATCAAATTGCACAGAGCAAAGATGTACCTACAGCTGTGTTGAAGGGAGTGGTTCTAGAAACCCTCTGCTCTCTATCACAAACACTCTTGCTCCTCGAAAACTTAGACGTAGACGGCGTGAGCACGCAGCTTTTCCTTATCAATGGAGTCTCCCCCTTAGCCTCCACCATTTTCGGCAACAGAGCACCCCCAACTGAAGACCTAACCGCGCTCCCATCCCTCATAGCCTTCCCTCGGAAAACCGGCGACATCGGAAAGTTGCCGGAGAATTTCACGGCACTCGGCGGCCTCTCCTTCACCGGCGTGCACTGATCAAAGTCCAAAGGAACAGGCTTCAAAATTCTTGGCGATTCGACATTTTCACACCCATTAGGGCCTGTCCCCCATGACCCTCGTTTAGGAGCAGAGAATTTGACATTGGATTTCTGCTCAGTCTTCTCACCCTTCACTCGCAACCCCATCAACGGCTCCGGCGTGCCCACCAACGGATGCCTCCCTGGCAGAGGCTTCGCGCCCTTCACGATCGGAACCGGCGATCCGGGCTCGAGTTTATCGACGTAGATAAACTGCCCCAACTGCATCTTGTTGCTCATCACCAGGTCGTCTTGCTCGAATGGAAGGCTCACGTAGATAGAATGCGAGGAATCGGATACCTTGATGTAGAAGCCATGTTTTGGTAAAAGATTCTTCTCGTCGAGATCGGCGGGGACGATGTCGGTGACCTGCAAGAGCGAGCTCCGGTGCTCGCTGGTGGGCTTAACGCCTGTGTTCATCCCGTTCAGAAGCTTCAGTAGAATCCCGGGTGCCAACGCCGCCATGATCTTGATCAAGAATTTATCGATCGAGATAAAAGAGAATCCAAGAAATGGTGAGAGTGTATAATTCTGGGCAATGGGAAATTGTTGATTGGGGGTATTCTTAATTTTGAGGAGGTGAGAATTTCATTATCAGGGTTTGAAGATAGATAGATTTCGTGATTATAGTAAAGAGAGAGAGCGGTGGAGTGAGGCTCAACGGTCGGCAGCGAAGGAAGATTTTAAATTCTGTGATTTTGGAACGTTGCGAATAACGGTCATTTACTTCTTGTGGGTCTACCAGCTACGCCTACTCTCAAGTCTCAAGTGAAGGTCCATGCTAATATTTTTGAATATGCAGCTTATTTGCTATAATTCTACATTATGTATTTGATGTAAATAATTTTTGACCAATATCATTTGATTTAAATTTAGGCTGATAATGGAATTATCGGTTTAATGGTGTTTTCTAACTTTGTCCTTGGACCTTTTGATTATGCAGTTAAAAAAATCGGACTATTTAGAAAATTACAAATTGTCTATATATTTGATCATATAGATAAGGAACTCAATTTAATTTCAATTATTCTTTTTTAGAAACACTATAAATTAATTTATTTTTAAAACGAAATTCTTAAATTGTAAATTATTCGTATATAATGTTGAGAAGTTGATGTAAGAAAGCACAACAGTTCCTCATTACCTATAAAAAATTACAATATGATAATACTATAATATTTTACTCACATTTTAATATATTAATATAAATCTATTGCAAGTAAAGTGGGCATAATTTGCGAAAGCCTCCATTGAATTAGCAATCGTCTATCTATATTCTAAACTGGATTATAATTATAACAAATCAACGTTATACAAATTGATATTGTCAACAATCAATCCTCCCACAATCACTAGAGTCAAATAAAGAGAAGTCAACCCTTAAAAAAATCGATTGAACATAATTGTTATAGTATATAGTGACTAGATGATTGACACCGAATTCCAAAATCTTTTTTTCTCATGTTTATGTTGTGCGTGTAGAAACTTGAATGTGCTCAATTTATATAGAGACACATTCAAAACTATTATTTATGGTATTTTTTATTTGAAAAATATCATTTTTAAAGAGGATGAAAAGCATGCAACATACAAATACGACATGTGATACGAGGGTAGGATTTTTTTTTTAATAATGTGTGGGCTTGATTATTAGATATGCGATGCGTCGTGATTAGAATACATTCTTAGTGTCTTAATTACTCTAGATTTTATTCTATTTATGCTTAATTGAATGATTATGATTCTTACTTGTATTGGTTAAAAAAAAATGATTCTTACTTGTATGAATGAACTTTGGTGAATTTTGAAAGAAACTTAGCTTAAAATTGGATTTTCAAACCTTAATTGTGAAGTTGAGCACAAATGAGATTAATGATGAGTATATCAATTGGACTCTCATCAAATAAGAAAATGAAAATATTTAATGTTACCGTATAACTTAGATTAATCAAATCAAATATACAACTACAATGCATAATTTTTTTTTTTTTTTTTTAAGGATTGCAATACATAGCATAGTACCAAGGATGAAAATATCGATATCGCAAGTGATATCGCAACCTTAATTTTACGGATATATCAATGGTCCGATGGATATATCGATATCGCAAAAAATTTGAAAAAATGATGGATATCTTATTAAATTTTTGGAAATTTAATATGAAATTTTAGGGATTATTTTAACACATTATTACACATATATTCCACCCAAAATCACAATAAAATAATATATTTAAAACTAACATATAGATAATAAACTTTATAAATACTGTACTGAATAGTAAAAAACTGACAATGTATTACATAATACAATACAAAATTACTAAAATTACATGATACAATACATAATACAATGATCAATTTAATACAATACATAATACTAGGATAATGTTTTCTTAGATAATATGCATCTTTGATAATACAAAGTTAAAAAAAAATCCTATTAAAACTATGTATCAACTGAAAATCACATTAAAATACATATTATTATTAGTAATAATATATAATACATAATAATAGTTTTATGTATCAGTAAATTTTCACATAAAATAGAACTATAAAGTTTTATATATAGTTATGTATAATATAAACTTTATATTATAAACTATTATCACATTAAGATACATAAAATACATCAAAAAAATACATAATATAAAGTAAAAAAAAATCACATGTTTCAATTTTTTTGAATCAAAATCGCGAATTTTGATATATATGTGATAATTTGGATACATCCGCGATATTTCCCGATTTCTGTCCAATTTTATACTACACTGAACCGATAGCGATAATTTGCGATATATCCGCGATATCCAAAAAGAAATACATTAACACTCAATATCCATATCGCAATATTCATATCCGTGATATTTCGTGATATTTTCATCCTTGCATAGTACAAAGTATATCGGAAAAAAGGCCCTTCAAAGCCCAGTCCAAACAGACGTTGGTATATTAAAAAATGCCGAATTTAGCCACTGGTCCTAATCTCTTTCCAAAAAAAAAAACAAGCAAATGCTAAATTTAAGAAAAAAAGGCCCATTAAGTAACGGCCCCCCAATCAGACAGATAATCGAACCCATTAAGGCCCAATCAGAGATACACCGAACCCATTAAGAAACGGCCCAAACAGGCATAGATACATCGAACTGCAATTTGAAAACTGAAAAATAATTAGAATAAGAATAGAATTATATGTCGTATAAAATGGTTTTGTAATTGAGCACCATTTATGGTCTCATCCAAGCCCTTACCGACCGTCTACGCTACCATTCTGGATACCGCCGCGCGAAGCCTATCCGTCACTACCCGCCGCTAATTGGTAAAGTTTTGTTGATTTATTCAGTTTTGATTTTTGCGGTCTTGGTTCGATGATATTTGCCCTAATTTTTGATTTTAATATCTATTTGATAATGATTGTTGTTGCTCGGAGTTCGTTTTCCTAATTTTCATTTAGTGCTGCGATCCAGGATTGAATTGAATTTCTGCAAATATAGTTCAAATTGAAGTTCTTCGAAGATTGTATTTAGCTTTCATTATTTTTTCAGGTAACAACTATTATTCAGCTTCTGAATTTAACTCGTTAAATTTTGTATTATATGGGCAGAAAGTCATTAACAATTGTGTTGTGCGATATGGATTTAGGTCATGGAGAAGAGAAGCATTTTTTTTTTTTTCGGTTTCGTTTTCTTTGATATGTGTACCTTTTTTTCCCCTGTTTGGCTCCATTTGCTGGTGGGTTGAGAACTTTTTCTGTTCCCTTTTGCATGATTTTGGGCAATGTTGTCTTAGTCCACTGAACTGATGATCTCTTGTTGGAGTTATTCGGTTGGTATGCATTACTCATAGGTTGAAGATGTAAAAATTCATTTAATTTGTGGTCTTTTGTTTGGTTTTGTGCCCTACGGAAAGTCCTTCATTTTCATATTTTTTTTTAGTTCTGTTACTGCATTCACTGGAGATTCTATTGGGTTCACTGAATATGATATAATTTTATTAGGCCTCCGCATATCTTTAATCTGGTTTCCTAACTGCGCTGTGACTTTCATTTTTTTTATTCAATTATTATTTGTATTAGGATAGCATATACTCATTTGCTGTCCTATTGTAGCTCTGGTACTACATATATGGTAGATTTGATTTGGTTATTTGAATATCATTTTATTTGACTTGGTTCTCTGAATATGATTATTGTGTTATTTGCTTCCTACTCGTTATTTTATTTTTATTTTTGACTTGTCTAATATTATTTTGTTAGTGTAATAGAATCAACTCATTTGTTAGCTTTGCTACATTTGCAGAGGTACAGAAGTTGCTGCTCATGCATAGGCTTATTGTGTTAACTACTGACCATTGTCACGAGCTTCTGAGAACTGGATGCAGGTATGTGGACAGAAATGATGTGAATTTCATACAATTTGGTGTTTTACTGGCGTATGCTTTAATATATCTGGAAAGTTCAATAGTGATGTGCTAATGAGATAAGTAAGATATGGAAGATCAAAAAGGTTTAGTTTAATGGAAATGTAGTTTGGTGTTTACTGCTTGTCATTCTGACGCCGAAGGTTGATCACCACTTAGATTTTTTTAAGATTCTGCAAGTTGTTTAAGAGATGGACATGAATGGGAAATTTGGTTTGATAATTAGGATTAAAAACAATTAAATATATAATAGGTGATAAAAAGGAAAGAAAAACCTTAGGTTTAGCACTGAGTTGTATACTGATTTCTTTCCCTTCTCAGTGCTCATGTTTTTTCTTGTCACCGCTCTTATCTCCTCCCTCCCCATCTCATCTCTTCCATCACCATCCTCGCCAGCCACCTCTCGCTCGGGCTTTGATTGGTTTTTCCCCCAAAAGTGAAACACCCTAATTTGATAACAAGGTGCTACAGAAAAGTATCTAATGACCTGTATTAGTTTCGTTGCGCCTTACCAGAATTAAGTGCTGTGTAAAATGCACACTTATCCTTCTGGATTATCTTTCTCATCAGCATTATGCCCTATGCTCCTAACTGATGCTCATTTCAGTAAGGTTCCTATCCATTGATATCCACATCTGCTCTACCCCTCTCTTGAACACAATTTCAGTTTTCGTTGTAGATGATTTCATCCACCATGCAGCTCATACTCATCTCCATCAAATCATATTTTTTGGTTCACTGAGTGGAATTTGATGCATGCAGGTTATCTGATGCTTGAGCATATCTTGATAAATTAAGAGACCTCATCTGGAATTCTTTGAAGTTTTTTGGTTGGAGAAGGTGGGAGAAAACAGCTGCAAATGGCTAGCCTGTTGAGTAGTGAGTCCTCCCATCATGGAGCAATAGAAGGAAGTTTTAAGGTTTCTCAGGAAAATATAGAAGAAGGCGGTGGGCGCTGGTATTTATCAAGGAAGGAAATTGAAGAAGATTCCCCTTCTAGACGAGATGGCATTGATTTGAAGAAAGAGACTTACTTGCGCAAATCATATTGCACATTTTTACAAGATTTAGGCATGAGGCTTAAAGTGTAAGTTGTGTGTTTGTGCGCCACCCCCCATCCCCCCCTCCGCCAACCAAAAAAAAAAAAAACACACACATATTTTAGCTTTTTTGTGTAAGGATGTATTTGGTTAAAGTTACTTGCAAGTGTGTAGAATTTCTTAAAATAACTACCGTTGTGCCTTTTACGTACTGGCTTTTGTTTTATTTTTAGTTCTAAGGTGCATAATGATACATGTTCATGTTGTATTAGGAAGTATTGAACGATAACAAGTTATAAGTCACATCATGCTTGTCAATTTTGAGTATGATTTTTTTTTTTTTGTTATGAATTTATCTTATTGAGATAACTACATAAGCTTCACTTACACATTGCATGGAGCTGTGTAGTAAATGGATTGCGGAAATGTTTCCAATCTGCACAAAAGTTTTCCAGTTTTAAATCTCTCAAAGAGCTGGAGATTGGGAAGTTTTTTACTTTGTTCTGAACACTTAGCCTGAAAAAATTTCTTACATTTGTCCAAAGAGAAGTGCACAAGCATAATATCATATGGTTTATTACTAATCTCATCTGTCCTGCCACAGTTATTCTGTTATTAGTTTTCATTTTAGTTTTGCAATCAAATACTGCAGATGTACAAACCTATGCAATTTGTCTTAGTACAATGCTGGATCCTTCATGATGCAGGCCTCAGGTGACGATTGCTACTGCAATTATATTTTGTCATCGTTTCTTCCTCCGACAGTCCCATGCGAGAAATGATAGGAGGGTGAGTGTATTTTGCTCTCTTTTCAATCCTTTTATTCTTGTGTTGACAACATTTTATGTTAAATGACTGCTTTTGACCATTACTATGTAGCATTATAGCATGATAAAGAGAATGTTGTCTTGGTGATTGAAAATATTTTCTTTTCCAGCAACGATTTGCTTATTCTTCCGTATTTAGTGTAATAATGAACTTGTTTGTCGCATATTATTCTTATCATAAGTTTGAGGCAGTCTGTCTGTCTGTAACAATAAAGAATCAAGATGCAATTTCTTGAGGGTTTCAATATTCCTCTGTATGGCATCTGGGAATTACATGAAATTATTATCAACTCATCTGTTATTGTAAAATTGTTTTCTGTAGTTTATGTTACAACTGTTCATGCATTTCACCGTCTTGCAAACCATGATATTGTCAATCAATGCCAACGCTGGGGGTTACCTTACTCAGACTTTGTGTTTGCTAGAACTAATATCAGGAACTTTCTTTCATTCTTCAATTCGTTTATATGGATTTCATTTCACTCAATGTTAATAGAATCGGTGAGAATCTATTTGGGTGCAAGTATTTGTTTTATTTTTGGTAACTAACTAACTAACTAACCATATCATTTTATAATAGACTCATTCAATTTATTTTAGCCAATAGAGTATTGATTTGGACATGGGCCTTCATTTTATACTTGAAAAATGCAAACTCAACTTTTTTATAATAGATTTATGGTCCTTCTTGGTCATTTGGTATGCAGGTTGTTGTGCCAGTCTGATTATGTGTGGTCAGCAAGAGAGGAGTATAAACCTCATGTTCATAGAATTAGTTTTTTTGCATTTCTCTACAAATTAGTTTTTTTGCAATTCTTGAAAGACTCTTGTTGTTGTAATTTTTCAATGAGTTGTAAAATAACTTTTGTTATGTGAAACCTAAGGAATTTTAATAAGCACAAATTGAAAAAATAAAATTTTCCATCAACAAAAGAGGGAGAATGCACTTCTGAATAATTGATAAGAGAAGAATACCAAAGAAATGGCTCAGGTGTCAGTTATATATAATAATTTGTTTCCTGAACCTCAGCTATTTGCCTCTGACTTTCTGCAACATGATGAAGAGTTTTACAAGCTGATGTAATTGCATATCTTTTGCAGACTATTGCCACTGTCTGTATGTTTCTAGCGGGTAAGGTCGAAGAAACACCACGTCCCCTAAAAGATGTCATTCTCGTCTCATATGAGATTATTCATAAAAAAGATCCTGCAGCTGTGCAAAGAATCAAGCAAAAGGTGTTGTGCTTTGTTTTTCTATCTTGTTGGCTTGATTCTGCATGACCTTGATAGTCTTTCTCATTGAATTGGGCCTTTTACATCTGTTTTTTTTTTTTGGATAAGAAACATAATTTTATTAATAAATTGAAAGAGAATACAAAGGATGAGGAATCCCCTATTCACATATACATCTTCTATAAGCTTTAGCTGAAAACTGTGTATATATATGTGTGTGTGTGTGATAGTATTACAAAGAAATTTTTGAAATTTCTTTTATATGTCAGCCACTTAATATTGTAGTCCTTTGTGCAGGAGGTTTATGAGCAACAAAAAGAACTTATTTTATTGGGAGAAAGGGTTGTTCTTGGAACACTTGGTTATGATCTCAACCTACACCATCCATATAAACCCCTTGTTGAGGCAATTAAAAAATTTAAGGTTGCTCAAAATGCCCTAGCTCAAGTTGCTTGGAACTTTGTCAATGATGGGTATGATGTACTCAGTATAGTATTTACCTTAAGTGCTTATCCATGGCCACTCTCTCTCTTCTCCTTTTGACCTGAGAAAGCGGCATGCAGGCTTCGGACATCTCTCTGTTTGCAATTTAAGCCCCATCACATTGCAGCAGGTGCTATTTTCCTTGCTGCCAAGTTTCTCAAAGTCAAGCTTCCATCTGATGGCGAGAAGGTTTGGTGGCAGGAGTTTGATGTCACCCCACGCCAATTGGAGGGTGGGAGTCCTCACTGCCTTTGCTTGTTTTACAGAATGATTTCTTGATGTTGACTAATATGAGCTACATGCTATGATGGACTATTTCTTGCATCGCTAGAATATTTCGGATGTCTAAGAATGTGGTACATTTCATTCAATTTGACTTTCTTATTGATAAATTGGAGGTATAAGGAGAAAAAGGGGTAGGTTCAAGGATGATATAATTGATTGCACTGATATTACATATGTGTTCTGTGTTGATTCTATAAGATAATATATGAAGTTTCCTTTTTAACTGGATTACTGTTCCTTGCAGAGGTTAGCAACCAAATGTTAGAGTTGTATGAACAGAATAGAGTGCCACCATCTCAGGCTAGTGAAGCAGAAGAGAGTGCTGGAGGAAGTCTACGACCTCTATCAAAACACCCTGCTAATGAAGAACGTGTTGCCAGTTATAATTCTTCACATGGTGGGTCGACATCGAAGGTATCCTCCTTGAAGGCAGCACCATCAAGGCCAGGTCCTAATGAAGAAAATGCTGATAATCACAGTGGACCTCCTAGAATTACTCAAACACGACAGAATGACCATGGAATTTCTGAAAATAATAGTAGTCCAGTTTACTGTGGTGAAGAAGAGATTGATGAATTAAAAGAGCAGGCAGTGACTCGCCAGGCGAACTCAGGGGAGACCCAGAATAAACGTATTGAGGGTCATGGTGAGGATGATCAAGAAGGGAGTTCTGTGCAAATTGAACCGAGGGATGCAGGAGAACTGAAGGATAAATTTCATGGCAGAAATCTGTCCAACAAGGAGGCTACAGTTGCTCAGTCACCTCAAGACGCTGGAAAAAAGCTGGACAAAGAAAAGCTTAAAGCTGCATTTGAACGGAGAAAGGCCCGTGGAGATATATCTCGTAAAGTGGACCCCATAGATGAGCTCGAGAGGGAACTGGAAGATGTTGAAGTACCAGGTGACAGTGAGAAGACTAAGCGCGAGAAGAAGCAAAGCTGGTCAAAACCATCAAGGTCAGACTATGACAACTCGAATCACGTGAAATGCACCATCGAGGCTGGGGATGCACATTACCAGTCAATGAAAGGGCAATCATCACATGGAGATGATTTTGATACTGTGGAAGAAGGGGAACTTGAACCATCTGATGAAGTTGACCGGGGATATCGGTCACCTAGGTCAAACCGCAAGAGGAAGCCTGGTAGCCCCTTGGAGAGAAACGGGTTGGGGCGGCTTGGGTACTCGGAAAGAGACCACAAACGGTTGCAGGAGAACCACGTCTAAGAAGAACTCACTAATTCCCTGAGCAATCTTTAAGCACTGTTGAGATTCTGCACCTGAGAGTTCCTCTAGTTTGGTTGCTGAAGACAAAATATCGAAGAATTTCTGAATTTCTTCGAGTTTGAACAATGCGAGCTGCTACTTACAAGAATGGTGGCACCTGATAATCAGGTTGATTGGTCTACCTATTTAATTGAAGTTCTAAATTTATTTTGAGGAACCAGGTAAGGTGATTATATCATTTATCGCGCTGGCTTTAAACTTTAGGGGATAAAGAGAAAGCAAATGTATTGTTCAAGGCAATGAGCCAAGTTTTATTGGGACTTGTAAGACCATGTGAAGAAGGTTAAAAAAAAATGAAAAAAAAACAATCATCGAGTTTTGGTTGGTTTATGACACGCTGTCCTGTTTTATATGTAAATTTAAAGCTCATTTCAAGAATTTGGTGACTTATAATTTATGTGCACAACATCCTTGAATTTTCATTATGATTAATTATGAGACATCTAATTTCTCTATTCCATACAATTGGGAGTGCATCATTCCATTTACTTTGCAACTATCTCTAGAATTCAACCAGATGGTACAGTGGTCAATCACTTGAAGGCATTGAAGAAAAGATGGATAGAGAAGCATAATCTCATTCTTATAACTTGTATATTTGAGTGTTGCATGATTAATTTTGTGAGAGGATGAATCTTCTTATTCTACATAGAAGTAAATTTAGATGAGGTTGCAACTTATACATATTTAGTATGAATATTTGGTCTTAGTTTTTCTATTCTAACTGAGAATTCCTCAATTATCCATGTTATTCACTGCATGTTTTATTACCGTGACATGTCAGTGGGGCATAGAAACATATTCCGAGAACATGATATCAAACACCAAGGCCATCTCCAACAATCCTCCATTTTGGAGGATTCTCCAAAAAATGAAGGATTATTGGTCTCCAACCATCCTTTAATTGGAAGATCTCCAACAATCCTCCATTTTAGAGGATTCTCCAAAAAATGAAGGATTGTTGGTCTCCAACAATCCTTTAATTTGGAAGATGGAGGATGGAGGATGAGTCCTCATCCTTCAAATATGAAGAATGAAGAATTGATAGAGGATGAAATATTATGAAGAATGAAGAATTGATAGAGGATGAAATATAGATGATGTATTTATTTACAAAAATGCCATTTTTTAATTTTTTTAATTGTTAAATCATTTGTTTCATTTATAAAAATACCAAAGTGAAGGATATAATTTCATTTTATTAGTTAATTTTATTTGCCTTTTTTTTTTCATGTTGGCTTTAATTTATTTTTTTAATTAGGATTTAGGCCTTAAATTACGAGATAATGACTCACACGAAATAAATATTACATAATTTGAAAATGAAAGATTACAACAATTACCAAACACCCAACACATTAGAACATAGATGAAAACATAAATAACATACCACCTACAATGAAAACAATTGAACTGAAATTAAGTAAAACGAGAAACATAAATTGACCATTGAAACATGCTAGTACGGAGGAAAGTTGGAGTTAGATGGGGAAGTTCCATTGAAGAATTGGTCAAATGCACCAGAACTCCCATCAGCTTCATCTCTTGCTACTCGTTTTTGGAAAAGTCCGAAGCAACAACATTTTGCAGCACAACAATAAAGTTGTAAAAAAGATGTAGAACGAGCATTTAGTGTACTACAATCAAAGTGGGGCATAATCAAAGGTCCAACACGAGTTTGGGACAAAAGAACTCCCATCAGCTTCATCTTTTGCTGCTCGTTTCTGGAAAAGTCCAAAGCAACAACATTTTGCAGCACAACAATAAAGTTGTAAAAAAGATGTAGAACGAGCATTTGGTGTACTACAATCAAAGTGGGGCATAATCAAAGGTCCAACACTAGTTTGGGACAAAAAAATGTTGCATAACATGATGACAACTTGCATTATAATGCACAATATGATTATTGAAGATGAGCGAGATGTCGAGGCGCCTATTACTGATTATCGCGAAGTACCCACCCCAGAGGTTGAAATTACATACGATGAGCACACTCCATTTCAACAATTCCTTGCACGTCATCGTCAAATTAAAGATAAGTTGGCTCACTAGGCACTCCGAGATGCTCTTATCGACCATTTGTGGGAAGAGTTATCCAACTTGGAGTATTAGATTTCCTAATTCATTATGTTATTGTTTTTTTAGATTTTTTGTAATTATAATATTTATTATGGTCGTTCTAATTTATCCGTACGCATATCTTAAAATATTTTGTATGACTCGCAATTTAATTTCAAATAAATAAAATTACTTTGAAAAAAATATCTCAGTATCAATTAATTGATTTGTGTATACTAATTTTACAATTTAATAATATATTACATAAATCTTTAATTATTTAAATTCTTTAATTTCACAAAAAAAATTATAAATAGATATTTTAATGATATAAAGTATTTATTGTTGGAGAAGATTTATGATATAGAGTACTCCATACTCTATAATGGAGGATAGAGTACTCTAAAATGAAGATTATTATTGGAGATGTCCTAATGCATGTTAGTATCTTGAATCTATCCAATAAGAAGAAAGTTTTTCTTCCAAAATATGGATATCGAATTACCTTGTTATCACATGGGACATTTCTAGGCCTTCCGTCTAAGAGAAGGGTTGTTAATTATGGAAATAGTGAATAAGGTAAAGGTCTCTCAATGCAATATTGATGGGTTATAAAAGGTAGAACAAATTGACTTGGGAAATTATAAAGCGTAGACAATATAATCAGCAAAAAGAGTAGCAAACTGCATTAAAAGACAAATATTGTTTATTAGTCTCATAATTGGATAGGGAAAGAAAACAACATTTGATTCTTTAAGACGTGAAAGAACACAAACAAAATATCAAATCAAGAATCAGAAAACAATTACAATCTTCCAACTGAATCCGTGTTATTTTGGTACTAATGTTGGAACATTTTATTAGGACAAATTAAGTGCTTGCCAGTTGTTTTTTCATTGTAGGATAATCTAATCTTTTTTTTTTTTTTTCTTTCCGTTGTATTAGGTTAATCAACAATGGTTTATTTATACAAGTAAATATTCAAGAAGTTGTGTTTGGATCAATGAATTTAGCCACAAAAAACACTGAAAAGGGCATTTTCCCCAACAACTACTTAGTGTATTTAGTTTCCGAAAAACACATATTTAAGTATTGGCTGAATAATGTTGGAAAACATAAAAAGAATTTATATAGTCACAAGAAAATCCAAGGAAAAGACAGTGTTGCAACCTTTGGTCTAGAGTCTAGACCCCGTGACTCACTCTCAACTTTCCAATTAGTAGCGAGTATTATTACAAGACTACAAGTAAGTTTCACATGTGAAACTAACATTAATATCAGATTTTTTGTGTCCAAACTCACTATAAATAACTTATCTTGAATATATATAATATTCCTATATATTCTCATATATATACTGTAAAAATCCACATTCAGATCTTTTAGTTTCTAGCATTATTAAATATTGTGATTTATTTAAGCACCATTACATTTGTATGTAGGCAAACATAAACAAAGTAAAACACGAGATTAGACAATATTAAAAGAAAAAGAAGATAATTTTAAGTATCTTCTTCTTGGTCTTATTTAGGAAAAATATCATTTATTACTGGAGATAAGTAGATGTATATTAATACGTAAAAACATGTGAGACTACTGGAGTTAAATCAAGTCATACGTATTGCATGATCCTTAACAGTGCAAACAGAATTGACCATTCACCAGAAAATCTATCTAATTTCAATAGTTGACCAATCTCTACAGTGTTTTATTTAACTAAAGTTGTTTAGGCTGTGATTGGATACAATTTGTTTGCATTAAAACTACGAATCATCTTAATTTACCTTCCTTAGTTAGCTATACTACGTATGCTAATGACAGATCATTCTATTGGTTGGTTAGATTTCATTGTTGAAGAAGAAAGAATCTTTTTTTCGTTTCTTGATGGGACATCTAAGAATAATTAGTATCTATTTTAGCCTATGTATTATTTAATCATCAAATGTGAATATTCTTCTTAAAAGATTTATCTAAGTCTAGAGGCTTAAATATTTTTGTGGGATTATATCTATTTACACCGACAAGATGATGACCTTATAAATTCATATTCTATATTTAGTTGTTATTGAAATAATGTTAATCATGTATATGTTTATAACATAAAATATAATATACATATAACTAATTTCATGCTATTTGAGAGGCGCGCTAGTGTTAAATCTTTACATTATAGTTAAAGAAAGACCAATCACATTGAAAATCGAGATTGCTGATAAAAATAAAAATAAAAATTTCTTGGATTTACATGTCAAGTGTTCATCTCGAGATTAAAATTGAATCGAATGATTACATTTGATGAAAACAATACGATTGAAGAGTCTTCTAGATTTTTTTTATTTATTAAATTTATCGATTACGATAAATTATGTGTATATTCATAATAGATGTTTAACAAAACCAAAAGATAAGATCATTTAAATATACGTAAGTTCTTGCTTTCCTCAAGTTTGCAATTTTATAAACGGCCAACATTTAAAAAAAAAAAAAAACCATGAAGAACATAAATCAATAAAATGAAGATTCCATGTTTTGTTAGGTAATAAATCTCTCCAAGTGATGATTCATGCCTGCACCAAATTTATCGTAATGTTTTTCAATGAATATATATATACACACACTAAAATATGAAATATAATTTTTGAACTTTTATTCCCAATTTTGATATTGTAGATAATGTATATTTGTATACATTACCATTTACTCCACTATCAACAAAACCCAATTTCTATATATTTATGATATTTATATATTTGCAAGTTTATTGGTTAGAAAGAAAAGAAACAAAAATACTAACTAGAAAATAAAGAGAGAAGTGGCCCAATAACAGCTGGAAATTGGCTTATCCCCACACGAAGAGAGGGAGAGGGAGGGAGAGAGAGAGAGTGTGTGTGTGTAATGTGGCTGGGTTCACATGGACCACCAAATTGTTGCCACATAGTTGTTTTGCATACATACATGTGAAGAAACATCGTTTGCGTGCTGATGCTCTGTCCTCATTAGTCATTCCACTCTTCTTATTTATTGCTTCTGCATTTACTTTTTTTTTTTCTATCAATATTTAAAAAACAATTATGCTCAATTTTAATTTTCAATTTCACACTATTTTAGAGTTTGACCTCCTAATAATGACACCTTTATCTATAACATTCAATAACAAAAATCCAAAACAAAACATATCATCATCAATTTGGTAAATAATTGGAGCCCTTTTTCATTTAAATTGTTCCATTAGTGAGAAGTGGGGTTTGGTGTGTCAATCAAATTAATATCCATCAATGCTAAAAACGAATAATTTATGTTACATCTAATAAATTATATTCCTTATAATACCCATCATTTATGTACATAAACGGAAAATATTATATCCAATATAATTCACCAGATTAACATCTACAAAACCACTAAAAAGATAAGTTGTCTTTATATATCAGTTAATTATAGTACTTCAATATACGTACAAACAAAACACGAAAAGGAAAGGGCTGTAGTATACCCCAATAATATATATATATATATATAACTGAATGGAACATCAAATATTTACTTTAGCAACTATTAAAATTCAAGGTTGAAAAAAATTTAATAACTTAGGCTTAATTTAAAATGAGTTGAATTATAATAAGGTCGAACCAGTGGTTCACCCTTTTGTGTAACACAACTGGTCCAACTCCAACTTACAAGCCGGGTCGGGTCTCCGATCCGAACCCGTTAATCGGCCACGGCCCATGTCATGTCATTCTCGAAGATCCAATGGCACACCTCGACCTTACCCGGGCTGGAATCCAGTGCGACGAAGGCCCCATGCCCCGCGCCCCAAGATGAAGTGTCCAAGTGACAGATGGCAACGCCGTGGTTAATCTTGGATTTCGAATTCGGGTCAAGTATATCCGCCTCGTAGACCCGGACCTTTGGAACCGAGTGGCAATAGTAGAGCAAGGAGGGGAACAGGCTCTGATGACACGACACTGACGTCGTCACTTTTCCACCGTTGATCCCTTTCACTTTTCCGATCATGATTTTACCGTTAGACCCCGCCGTGTTCTCTGTCGACCGGACCGCCACGTTCCGCCCTAGAAGCGACGTCACGAAGTCGATCATGTCCTCGATTGACGCCACGCACCGCTTCGTCTCGCCGGCGCTGGGAGCTCTCTCGCACTCCGTCAATGAATCGGTGAGCATTTTGGTCATGCTCGAGCTATCGTCAATGGCGTGGAAGATGTTCTTCAGCTGTGCGATTTTGGAGGTTGAGAAGGGCAATTTGGAGACTATCACGCGGGGTAGAAAAGACCTTTTAGGCATTTTGTCACGAATGTCTGGCATAGGCATGATCGTACCGGTTTTCAACATGGACTCTCTGAAGAATTTTCCAGGCTCAACTACCCATTTATTTACCTTTTTGCCACTGGCTGCTAGCGATGCCTGCACTGCAGAGCTCTCATTAATGTACCTGGCAAATGTGGTGCCCTCTTTTGAATACTCTTTGAAGGTATTATTGACTCCGTAAATCTTGAAATCAACTTCTGGACCGGTGGAGTCTTTGCCGTAGCCGGTGAATTTATCGGTGCCCTCATTGAATGACTGGCCGTAGTTGCTGAAATCAATCTTTGCGGCGTTGGAATTCTTCGCGTAGGATAAGAAATTGTCGTCTCCGACATTGGCTTGATCTCTGTAATTCTTGAAGGTCTCCGATGCGGCGTTTCCGTGGGTGCCGTAATTCCGGAAAGTGTTTTCGGGAACATTGGTATTGGTTCCATATGAGGTGAAGGTGTCGTTGGCGCCGTTGCCGGTCTCGCCGTAGTTGTTGAAGGTGGACCCCATTACGTTGGAATCTTTTCCGTAGCTGGTGAAGTCATTAACGGCGCCATTGCCGTTCTTGCCGTAGCTGGTGAACTTCTGGTCGCCGGCGTTGGCCTCATTGGTGTATTGCGTGAAGGATTGCTCGCGGCCATTGGTGTCGTCGGAGTAGGATGTGAATTGGAGGTTGGGCACATTCACTTTGTCATTGTAGCTGTTGAATTGCCCTTTCCCGCCGGTGGTGGAGGTGCCGTAGGTGTTGAAGCTCTGGTCCACCACATTCGAATCCGTCGCGTAGCCGGTGAACTTTTCGTTGTGACCGGTGGCGTCACGGCTGTAACGGCGGAATGTATCGACGATGACATTGTCCTCTTCGGAGTAGCTCCGGAAAGCGTCGACTCCGCCGGCGCGATCGGTGCCGTAGTTGGTGAAGTTCTTGTTTTGGTAAGCGGCGAAGTTCACATCGCCGCTGTGTTTCTCGAGGCTGGGAGTCAAATCGGGGAAGCAGAGGAGATTCGCCTTGGCGCAGAAATCGGGGAGCTGAGTTGACAGCGAGTTCTGATCGGCGAGCTTTGAGAAGGCGGCGTATTGGACGGCGGTCAGCGGCGAAGCTTTCTCGAGCAAGAACTCCGGCTTGGGCAAGTCGTTGGAGATCTGCTTCTTCCAGTACCGCATTACGTAACCCTTCGGTGTAAACGGGTTTTCTCCGGCGGCATTTATAGCTACCTGCATTCACACAACATTGAAGCCATTAAAATGCAGAACAGATGTATGACAAAATGCTTAAATGAGAAAGCGAAAAATTAAAAGAAAAGCAGATTGAAGTTAATTACATTGAAAGAAGAGAAAGAGTAGAAGGTGAGGAATAGGAGGAGGATGAGAGGAGGAGGAGGAGGAGCGGCGGTGGAGCGCATTGTTTTAGTGAGAGAAAGAAGAGTGAGAATGTTGGTGGGTTGGATTCTGGTTGGAGCTAATATTTTTATACTAGAGCTCTGAGAGAGATGAAATGGAGAGTGGGGCTCAATTGTGTTCTCCTTTCTACCATTTTCAATACTCTTCTTAATACATTTATCCTTTCCTCTATTTATAATACGCACTGAATAAACGAAAACAAACACCATCCTTCAACCATATTATTTATTATTAAATTTTTAACAATTTTAAATGAAATATAAATGATTAGGTTATGAAAAGGGTATTTGAAATGGAAAAGCAAGTTAAATATTACTAATACAGTGGTTTTTAGGAAAATGGCTCTATCATTATACTATTGTGTTTTTATATCACAACTTATTTTAATAATGATAGTATTATCATAGCTATGTGATATTTATATTGATAGATAAACAAAAGATTGTTATATCAATGCAAGGCTGCTTTCTCATTTTCCTCTTGGTTAGAATCTCAATAGCAAATGAATCAAAAGTTCTTTATCTTGAATCATTGGTTATAAGTGATTCACATTTTTCTTTTACAGCTATGGGAACCTAAATTGAGAACTAGATCCAATTTTTGTCAAGCCAAGTCAAAATCAATACTGTTATTATTATAGTTGACTCTGGCAAGACTTGATTTATTTCTTCTAAAATATTTCAAAATTAAAAAGTATATATTATTTTATCAATACTAGTCCATACATTTAACCGATGACAAAATTATAAGATGTCACTAAAATTCAACCAAATCATTTATAAGACATCCTAAGTAGTTAAGTGAAACATCTTTTAGCGGTTGCTCTTACCTCACTCCCACTCTATTCCTAAAAATTACTCATCGGTATAACTCAACTTATATTTTGCCTAAATTATTATTATAAAGTTTATCTACATATATACATACATGAACACATTTTTGTTAAAAACAGAATTTAAAATTAATTTCGCAATTAGTTATTCAATTTAGTTTTTTTTTCCTCTTTGCTAAAGAGGATCAACATATTTCACTTCTAACCTCAATTCTTCAATTTAGTTGGAAAAAAGAGTAATAATATATGAGCATCGATATATGACCCAAAATTGTTTCTAGTTGGAAATATTATGTTGGTCTAAAAATAGTCATGTTTGAAAAGTAAAAAAAAAAAAAAGTAAAATTTATTTAATGCCCTTTTGATATTAAATAAATTGGTTAGGACAATTGATAAAAAGAAGGGGTATAAAAAGTAAAGTGGAGGTTATGATAAATATGCAATAAATTATAAATGATTATACATTTATTAAGTTGACAAAAAATAAAATACAAAAATGTATATTAAAGAATATGCCTTTTTTGTTTTAACCCTTAGGGAAGGATTACATTCCTGCCCCTGATCCACCATCGACCTTGCATGATGACAAAAGACTTGAATTAATTTGAAACTGTGTGGTTGATAGCTCAATGTGTAACTCACACTTTTAGGTTGAATTTGTTTTACCCAAGTTGACTCTTATCTTGTGAATTCATATGAAATGTCCCTTAATTAATAATAGAAATATAAATTGAATACTTCTTTTAAAAATCAAAATCTCATGAAGCATTCTAACATTTATTAATACTAACACCCTTCAATTCAAAAACTAAATAAGACTATCCAATAGAGTTGACCTAATATAATATTGAGAGTTGAAAATCTAAGTTTTAAATTCAAATCCAAACTTAAGTTGAGTTCGTTATATAAGGTTGGTACAAATCAGCATTTGCACGACATTTATGTAAATATTATTATTATTTTGTGAAAAGAAAAGAAAAAAAGAAGAAGACTAAACCTAAACATGTAAAAAGTATTATTCCATACTAAATTTGAGATGATTGAGTTGGGAAAAAATCAGTTTCCAAAATTGTTTGAAAATAACAATAAAAGTAAGAATAGGTTAAAAAGAAGGTGAGTTGTTCACAGTTGGTTTGGAGGCTAAATATGGTGAAAAGGAAAACGCGTAAATGGACACGTGGAGAGCAGTGGTTGGTTAAGAGGAGGCCAAGAAATTGGATGGTAACGCGGTTTTAGCCTTTTATTTTATGCTGCGAATGTTTTTTTGTGTGTTTGTGAAACTTATTTAATATTTATTGTTATTCAAAGCATAAAGTGGTGATAGAAAGGACTCAAAGACTTGTACATTTTTTTTGCTAGGGACAAAGGCCCGTGACCAGGGGCACAATCCCTTAATTTTCCCTGCCTTCCAGGGGCCTTTTCGTCATTTTATGTGGCTTCTACACTACCAAGTTTTCTTCTATTTTGTTTAATTTTCTGTTGCTGCTGTTGTTCTTGAGATCTTATTTTGTACGTTTGGGATGAAAGCGACACCTAGATTATGAGGTTGCGCTTCATTAAAAATGTAAATATCCTTATTATTAATTATTTATTTAATTTCATGCTATATAATTGAAAGGGAAGAAATGTAATGTTGTGGATAGTGTTTAAAATTTTTATAATATCAAATCATTTTAAAGTGGGTGTTTAGTAATAGGAGGAATGTGTATAAACCATGTAGAAGAATTTAGAAAAATAAACTATTGCAATAAATTGATTATTTTGATGGACTTGCTAAAATGGTAATTAGACATTCATTTTTCTTGAAGAAAATATTAAATCATTTAAGATTTATTGTAACCCACCTACCATAGTGTATTGTATCAGATCACAAAACTAAAAAATATACTGACATTATAATAATAAAATATTATCATAACTATGATCTATTTGATATGTAACACTTTATGCAAAAATAAGAGTAAAAAAATGAGAAAGATTAAGAAGTGAAAAACAGAGTTGCTGCGCCCTATGTCGGTAGATGATTAACAATTTGCTGCGCCTCACAATTCTTATTTTCATGCACACTAATATGAATACGATAAAAATAAACTTAAATACTATATAAATATTTTTGAATTCATATGATAGTAATTGAAAAAATAAAATAAAATAAAGTCCGTGTTCTTCACAAGTTGGCATGTTAAAGACGTGTGAACATAATAAATCCAAAATTAATTCTATTTGTTTCAAACTTTTATATTACCTAATTTTATTTGTTTCAAAAAAAATTATTCTATCAATAAATGAGATATTATAAGTGAGTGAACAAAAAAGTTAGAAGTGTTGCTCTAAATATAACATTTATAACAACATATTATATTCAGTATCCATAATTGAATAAGTGGTGTAATTAAGAATCGTGACACCCATTTAATGCCTAGATTATCTCTACTAAAGAAATCACCAAAGCGATGTTTTAATCCGCTGATATGGCCATAAACTTGATTAAATAATCTCAATTATTTACATATATAATTATAATTATTCTCTTTTAATCCCTTTAATGGGCCCAAATCGTATTAAGTTGGCATTAAATCAGAACAAAATATATAGAAGATTCCAGTGGATTTATAATGAGTATCAAACCTATCTTTGCGTTTATTAATGTATAGATTAAGTGATCTCAATAATTCACATAATTATTGAATTTAAATATCCAGTTAGTGTCGACACATGGACGCTAACTAATACCTTTTGTTGGAATAAAATACCTTTTATTTAATTTAGTGATTATGTATCCTAAATCCTAAATAATGTTTAATTATACTCTCAATTTTATATCACTATTCATTATCATTTATCAGCAGCTGGTTTTCCCCAGGGTTTATATACAGTATAAATAGCAATATTTTCTTCTTTGTACAAAAGTAAATTTCACGAATATGTCTATCTATATGTGTGTAAATAGTTTTTGCTTCACTATCACTTCAACAAATAAATTAATAGTTGTGGTAGCTGGGGATATTTAATATTATAACAGACCATTGATATGGTGATGACATAATCTGCACATATTTACATCTACTCATTTAATTTACAGAGTCCAAGAAAAATAAATTTGTGGCAAGTACATGCAGCTACTTACCTGTAATTTATTTTTCAACATTATTTAATATACATTTTATTTTGTGTTAAGATGGCAGTAGATATATAAATAAGGTTATTTCGCGTTATTTAATTCGGATTTTGACATTTGAGATGCAACGTACTGAAAATGATATTTAATTTTTTACAGTCTCCTTTCAGTTTTACCCTCTTTTATCCATTGTGCTACAAAGGGTAAAATTTGCAATCTGGGTTCGAAAAACTAAGCTATCACCTCTCAGCTGATCAGATAAAATAATTAAACTGAAGTTGATAAATATTAAATTGAAATAAATATTTTAATTTTGCAGTCTGAGTTCTAGTTTCTTACTGTGCTGTGCTCCAATCTTATGTGTTATTTTATTAAAATATATCATGTTATATTTTGACGTCATTACTGCATAACACATGTATACTAATATAATAAAATATAAATTGCATTAATATTCTAGTAGACGAAAGAGAGGATTTAGGTAGTGATGAGTTTTGAGCAGGTATGTCTATGCAAATGTGTCACTAGAATTTCAGTATAGTTGTATGGGTGAGATTTGAAAGTAGATGGTCAAATAAGGTAGACAAAGAGAACATTTAATTAAATTTTAGGAACAATTGAGTTTATAATGAATATAGTATTATTATTTTAATGAGATAATTTTAAAAATATATAATTAAATACAACTAATTTTTTGTAAAGAACTGAAGAGATGGGTGGGGCACTCTTGGCTCAATTAATATTTAGGTTAATCGTAGTTTTTGATTTCGTTATGATGTCGTCAGAAAGACATCACCAATTTCATATTATAAATATTTATTTATTAAAGAAATGAATGTTAAAAAAGTATCTAAAAATGAATATGGCCCAAATTAAATTTTGTCACTCAAGTAGGTATGGAGCGTCTCATCCCCACACATTTTCTAAGAACATAACTAGTGCTTGTTGCTAACTATTTTCCAAATTAAATTATCTAAAAATGGATTTTAATTCTAAAAAAAAGGGGATTTTCAACCAATGAAATACTTCTTGAGATTTGAGAGTCATATATATATATATAGGCCTAAATTAAATGTGTTCGTAAAACCTTATGTCTAGTAACCTTTAAATGAGACTTAAAAGCCATCACTTATTCTCAATTCTTTATATTTAACTCCCAAAAATATATAATTTCAAAAGCCCATCCAAAATAATTTCACTTAATTAGTAATGTCGGGCCAAAACTGTTCTTAATTCGCAACATTTTATTAGTTAATTTTCTAATTTGCCAACTCAAAAAACTGTTGTCTTGTCATGCCAAATCCAGTAAGCTATTGGGAGATTTATTACATACTTGCATGAATTGAAGTCACAGAGGAATAAAAATGATTATGTGCATGAAATATGAATTGTAAAACAAACTGTTGCTATTGGTCCAATAGTATTGATGCATAATAGTAACATAGGATGCATGTGGAAGAAAACATATATTTCTTTGAGAAGATCATCATGCTGATGATCAACTTGAGCATTCTGTTCTTTTTATCTTACTTTTAGTGGAAGTGGATATATTTCATCTTCTGATCATACTCAGAGTTTGTCTGTCTAAACTATGAATATATATAATATACAACACTTAGATATAGATATATAAATAATGTGTGCTTTGCAATATGATTAGCAATATATAAATTGAGTAAGCACAGCTGTAATTATGTGACATCCACATGGTGCAAGTTGATTGATGTCACCAAATAATGAAATAAATTAATATAATTAGTGAAGAAGACTTTTAATTTGATCCCTACTTTTATTATAAATGATCCATGAACTATCTGATGAAAAATCTGTCAAATATTTCTTTATTTAAAAATGTTGAGTACATGTATAGGATTAAGAGCAATCTTGTCTGATGATGTCTTTGACTATTGTAGGAGGTAAAGAAAAAATAAAACAAGAAATCTTTATCTCAGTTGAGCTTATATGTTAATATTATATTAATTAATATAATATAAGTATGTGAATAGTTTAGGCAAATTATTGAGGCAATTTTTCAAGATTCCAGCTTTTACTGAACAACAAGACCCCTCGTTTTTTTTTTTTTTTTTTTTGTGGGGAAGCAGTGAAGGGAGATTTGAAATGATCTCATAAATAAGAAAAGTTTGTTTAATGATGAAATGGAATAGCACATAGCACATAGCACATAGCACATAGCACATGCTGATTAATTATCATATTTCTCTTTTTTCCTTTTGATATCATTAATGGGAAATCATTTCATGAAATCCAGCCATATATGTTGGATTAATATGCTGAACTGAACTCCACAATTGACATTAAAAAAACATGTGTATAATATCTAAACATTATGATGTAGGATGAGGTGATAATATCTCAGTGGGTTATAGCTATATTTTAAAGAATTGAAACTCTGTATTATTAGAACTTGAATGGATCATACCTAAACAAAAAAACATAATAATAATAATAATAAAATTCTGGAAGTTATGGAATCTACATTTTTTCGATGATATTCTTCTATTTCTGATGATATCTCATGATTTCATCGCTAATAAATAGAATTAATGTATGTATGTGTGTGTGTATATATATATATATGATGAAACTGATAGTTTTTTTGTGCTAACACTAATGATTTGTGTTTGTAACAACCTGTTTCATGCTAACATTTCATTATGAGGTAGTACTATACTACTTTACAAAGAACCTCCTTTGTTTGTTATGGAGAATGTCGAAAGTTCAAGTTTCTCTAATTCATCTATTAAATGCTATGAATTTTAAATATTATTATATTTAAGAAGCAAAAATTCTAAAGTTATTATGTATTGATCAATTTGATATTTTACAATAAGATAATAAATAAAATATGAAACCAAAAGGTCCAAAACACAGATAGAGAATATGTTGGTGGAATCCCTATTTTGCACTACCAATTCATGCTAATAATTTAAAGGGTTCGATCCTATTGGAAATTTGAAAAGTGATCTTGTACACAATTGGCAAATAACACAACTTTTTGAATATAAAATTTCCAGTTTGATTCCACAAGTTATTTATATCATAAAATAGTCTTAATGTTTTCCACAAACTGAGAAAAGAAAATGGACTCTTTGATGTGCCATGTGTTAAAAAATCGAATTATTGGTTGTCTCAAAATCAATTTCCATAAGTATAAGAATCTACAAGTTTGCCAATGTTTCTTTCAAATATACCCTCCTAATTCAAGAATTTGCACATGGGTTTCTTATGAAGGGTGGTTGATTTGATAAAACGACAAGGTATCATAATGTTAATGTTTCTAACCCATTAATTGTAAATAGAGAAATGTTGATTATAATAATATATTTATGGATAATACTTTTTATTCAATAGTAAATCATTTCATTCTTTTTATTGTAGTTTTTCCACTTGATATGATGAGACATATATACTATGTGTATTTGGTTTGGTATTGATCCCTATGTGTGTTTAAATATCACATTATGTTCAAAATTACTTAATTATCATGAATCTTTAATATACTATGTAACCCAATGTTTGATTTAAAAAACGATTGATTAATGAGCTACGGGACACAGAAGTTAACATGATCTCCTTATGGTTCGGTTTAATCTTTAGTAAAAATTTGATCAATAAATTAATGACTAAAAATCTAATATGGTAAAATAAGAGAATTAAAAATCAAAATTTCCCTAAATGAAAATTAATTTTAACTTGATGAATTTATACATATCCAATTAACCTAATAAATAAATGCCAAGCATGTAAACTGGTGAAGGTGACAAGTGGAATAAGATTAAATAGGATGTGATATGCATGCAGTTTTCCTCTTTACATATCTGATGAAATTAAATTTCATTGATATATGTTTATATGTATATAGATACAAATGTTTCATATACGTTAAATTAATAATAATAATAATAATTGTTTTTGTTCATTTGTACATAGAACAAACAATTATGTGATAATATTTTGTCTCATGACCTAGGACAAACATTTGTAAGACGCGTGAAATAAAAATCAAAGGTTGTGTTTTGATCGAAGGATTTGAGAAAAGTTTGAAATTCATATTAACAAATTCATCTGTAGTGTTTGGATTGACATAAATGCGAAATTCATTACTTCTATTTTGAACTAATTTTTAAATAATTTAAAAAGATTTTAAATGCATTTTAAATTTAAAATATATTTATTTAAAATATTGTATTTCAAATTACTCAATATAAATATAACCTAATATGATATCATCATGAAATTTAGAAATTCTGTAATTACACGAATGGTCATTCTAATCTATTATATTTTGGCAATGATATCATGTGCTTTAGCTTTTGACTCGTCAAATAATGTAATGAGTAGTACTTCAACTTCTTGCAATTAAATTAGAGATATGGAAACAATTTTGCCACTTCTCTTTATACTCATCTTCCAACAAAACAATGTGGCAATTGACAGCTTCATCATTTATATCAATTTTTACATCACTTTTTCTTCTTCCATTATGAAATTATTTTGGGCATTCCTAACATGTTGAAAAGGAAAGAACAGTTGCTTTTGTATTCTAATTAATTCTTTCTTGAAATATATACGTGTATATATCTATAATTTACCGTAGGATGGTCCACTGACATATATTTCTAAAATAATATTAATTTCACATCATAAGATTTAAAAAGATGTGGTCTTTATATATCATCAGTTGAATAATTTATATGTGCTTGCATTGGGTGCATTGAGTGAATATTTTTATAATACTTAGGTCTTCCATTTTAAAATAAAAATAAAACTTAGATCCTCCTCGTGATAAAATTGGGCAATTTTATTTAAAGTCACATATCATAACATATCTGATCCATTTGCTTTCTGTAAAGAAAAGAAAATAACAGGGAAATTAAAAGAAGCAAGAATATATGGGAAAACCCAGAAAAAGAAAAAGTTTGAAAAGTATAAAGCTTGCTTTAGAGAGCAAAAGTGAAGTGCGTGAAAAAAGGGGAAAATATATGCATTGTGTATATTTTAGTGAAACTGATTAAATCAGCATGCATATACATATACATATATATATACATATATATATATATATATATATATGGTAATTCTACAATACACCATTGTGCAGTAATTTTTTTGAAAGGTAACTTTTGTATTTTGGGCTTCTGAATGCATTGAGTCTTCTTATATTATATTTAGTTTTGGGTTGCAACACAAATTGACCTTTTAATGATTTTGTATGTTGTTACATGCATTTTATTTCATTATTGTTGTTACAAGCATTACATGCATTCCATATGTCTAATTCACGGTAATTGTTTAGTCATTTAATTAATCATTTAAATTAATTATTTTGTGATGTTAATTAAAATCATTATAAGTAAATTATCAGAAAATTATTGGTTCATAATCCTAATTTGTAAATGACATAAGAATAAACGATTCTAATTTCATTAGAAGAAGTATGAAATAGTAGTAATAGGTGTCATTTACGAATAAACGATTCTAATTTCACTAGCCGAAGTATGCAATAATAGTAATAGATTCACATTAATTACGTGTCGTTGTCATAACTGTTAATTAATTTGATTTTATGCATGATAGAATAGTTTCAATTGTATATTTATGTTGAAATCATTTATATATTATTTCAAATTCATACAATTTGGATCAATTCAATAATTTATATTTCATATTTAAAATGAAATCTATATTTTATATAGATTGACATAATGATTTTTAATGATAATTATGTATTATTACACCCATATATAGGATATGATCGATGCTACCATTGTTTTGGATGATGACCAGAACAATGATTGTTAAATGATGAAATCGAATATGTATTTTATAAATTGCATATTTTAGTTTAATAATGATATATTAGTGGATATAATTTGAAACATGCATATCAAATCCAAATCCAAACCTTCACAAAATTATGGTAACTGCAATGGTAATTCATTGAGTATGAAATCATAAACAATGGTTTAAAATACTAAAATATATACAAATCGAAATCCATGTATATCTTCCTAAAATTATGGTACCGATAAATGTAACTCCTTAAGTATTAAATCTTATACCACGGTTGAAGATATTTTAAAATATATCCAAATCGAAATTTGTATCATCAAAAGATTATGATAACGTTGATTGGCTTATTATTAAATCATCTGATAAAGTAGGATGATACCGTATCGAAAATTTCGGTATACCGAGTAGCCGTACCGTTTCATACCGATAAATTTCGGTATTTATCGGTATACTGAAAATATCGCTATACCAAAAGAAAAATATATACCGAAACTTCAGTATACCGAAAACATTGTTATATCCAAACAAAAATTACATATCGAAACTTCGGTATATCGAAATGAAAAATATTATATTTTATAATTTATTAATATGGAATTAATATATTTTTTAATTAATATTAATATTTTCAGTAATTTGGTATATATCGAAATATTGAAACTTTGAAAATATCATACATATACCGTACCATAATTTTTGGTATGGTATCACACCGTATCGAAATTTTGGTATTTTCGATATTTTTTTAGTACAATAAGCCCGATATTTCAGTAATTTTTTGAAAGGTATTAAATAACAACCAGATACTTTATTGATATGCTTGAAATTTGGAAATAATTAAGTTTTAAAAATTATGTCTGAAATTTTGAAAATAAAAAACTAATAAATTTAAAAATTATTGTAAAATTCTACAAGATAAATTTGGAAAATAATATTAAAATAAAAAATTAATATTAAAAGCTACATATATAAAAACATAGTTTAGAAATAGGAAAAAAATGTTTAAAAGTCATAAGGTTATTTTAAAAACTAAAAAATACAATTAATCTTTTAATAATAATAACAATAAAAATCACAATAACAATAACAACAACAACAACAATAATAATAATAATAATAATAATAATAATAATAATAATAATAATAATAATAATAATAATAATAATAATAATAATAATAATCTGATTAAATCTCAAAATGTAAGATACAAAATAAAATACAAAATTTAATTTATATATTTATATATGTAATATTAAATTTGAAAAAAGAATCAACAAATAAAAATATATTTAATAATAATATTTAAATGAATTCGAAACAAAAATATTGGGCAATTATTAAAAAAAATTATCTTAAGAAAATAGAAGGATATACATAATTTGCAATTTGTTTCAAAAAAAATGTGAAGTATTTAAAAAAAAATTCTTGATATTAATGATTTGAAAATCTTAAAAATAATTCAAATATATCGAATATGGATCTTAATGATTCGTTATAACAAGATGTATAATATCAGTAGATTTGATTGTGATTTTGTGGTTGCGATTGACTGTTAAATACCATGATCGAAGAAGGTAGATATGGACTACATTGTCTATACTATTAGACTTGTTGAGGGGAATTTTTGGTTTTTACAGTGGTAACTTTTGAAGACAGATTAAAAGGTTAAAATATAAATGAAGGGTTATGATGCAATCATTTAAAATCTAATGGCTAAAAACACTAGTATATTAATACAATTGTGTACTATAGAAGAACCCATATATATATATATATATATATATATATATATATATATATATTTCTGCAACACTAAATAGGAATTTTTTTTTTTGAAGAAAAAATTGAATGTTAAAAGTTGGAAAAAGTTTGTCAACCATCTTATTAAATGTGGCGATGGAAAATGAATGACATAGATATATGTAGGTTTCATGTTGTTTAGTATGTGAAATGAGAAATACATGAAATAGTTAATGATTTTATATTTTTCGATCCCTCTCGAAATAAATAAATAAAAGGATACTATATTGATTATCATTACTTACTAGGACCACTTAAATAAAACCAGTTACGGACCTTTCAATTCATAGATGTAGATCTCGGACCGGGAAGGACGCACCTCTGGTGTACCAGTTATCGTGCCCACGGTAAACGCTGGGTAGCCAAGTGCGGAGCGGATAACTGCTGAAAACATCTAAGTAGTAAGCCCGCCCCAAGATGAGTGCTCTCCTATTCCGACTTCCCCAGAGCTTCCGGTAGCACAGCCGAGACAGCGACGGGTTCTCTGCCCCTGCGGGGATGGAGCGACAGAAGTTTTGAGAATTCAAGAGAAGGTCACGGCGAGACGAGCCGTTTATCATTACGATAGGTGTCAAGTGGAAGTGCAGTGATGTATGCAGCTCAAATGTATTTAATTTCATTTTTATAGATGTTATCATTTTTGTCGTTTCCTTTATTTTTATCCACTACAAAGTAATAAAAAAATAATATGACATACAATTATAATTTCTTTTAATATTTTTCATTGTTTTAGAGGAACTCACAAAAAAAATTAAAGACAATTGTAAAAAAAGGATGGACAAAAGCCTCAACTCTTCAGATGATTTTATTCGTGCTTTAATGGAGTAAATAAACAATTCTCATTAAATGTGGTCACGAGAAATTGATTATCACATACACGACATTCAATCGACTCCAACTTTCTGACGAATTAAATTGTTATTAATTGGGGTTGATTTCACATTTTATATAGAATACCGAAAATAGAAACCTAATTAAGCATCTTATTTAGTTAACTTTGTGACACATCAGATTGAAATCGATTTCACATTTTATATTCAAATCCCGAAAATGGAAACTCAATCACGTCTTGATGTAATTTAGGTGAGTTGATGGCAAATCAAATTACTAGCAACTTTCATATTTTATATTGAATTCCAAAAGTAGAAACTGATCATTTTAAGGTTAATTAATACATGTCTCCAATTAGAGAATTAATAGTTATATTCTTTTTTAGGTAATAGTACTTTCAAATCATATAGTATTAATGATATTATGAAAATATATGTCACAACTATGGATGGTTTTATAGATGTTACATTTAGTGAAGCATGTTATATAACATCCAATTACTATAGTATTAGTGAAATCTTTTCATTTTAATAATTATATTTGGGGTGTTAGAATTTGTCAAATGAAATATATATGATCTTCTATTGAAGAATATTATTTAAATCATTTTTTTAAATTATATTTGAAGTTCGGAGACTCGAATTTGAGTCCGTATCAGGTTGAGCAATATACTCTAATTACCAAACCTTTTCTGATTATTCAAACAAAATTGATCTATAAATTTAGACTTGGTTGAGAAAAATAAAGAATAACTAAAGAATGTGAAATCTTTTGGTGTATTCTATTATTTTATATTTATATTATATATATTTGCCAATATAGGTCAGTTGGACTCTTGGTTGGGTTTCCAAGTTCAAATGGGCCGAATTAAATTATTACAGTAAATAGAATCCACTCATCTTTTGATATCTCAAGTAAGCCGGTTGATCTTTAAAGATTAGCCCACTTTTTTTTTTTTTTTTTTTTTTTTTTATACGAGAAATTGAGAAGTAAGTTCCAAATGAGTTCATAGAATAATCAGTCTACCAAATTCATTTAAAAAAAAAAAAACCCTAGATTTAAAATTCTTTATAAAATGAACCTATTATCCCAACATCATAATAAGTTAGTTATTATGTCTTAAAATTTGGAATGCATAACTAAACTCTACCATACCAAATACAACATGAGGGCACATTTGACAGAATATGGTTTAAGGAGAGTATTGCCAGAATGATTTTACATGTATTCATATTAGAGCATTCACATCAATGAATGTTAATAACACTTGTTATTGTGGGTTTCACATGCCACCAACCCAATTTAAAAGCATTACTTTTTAAAAAACACACATTACATCAATTTATATCAAAAGAATAATATATTTTCTCTCTTCTCCTCCCCTCTTTCACTCTCACACACTTGAGATGTTTTTGGTATTTCTCGAAAAAGAACATACACAAACACCTCAATAACACACACCTTAAAATACTTTTGCACCAATTAACTAACTAAAGCATGTTTTTATTATGGGCAAAGGTGCAAAAATACACCTAACGTTATTGAGGAGGAGCAAATATACCATCAATCTCTTTTTTATGAGTGCAAATATACCCTAAACATTTCAATTTGAGAGCAATTTGATCACATTCTTCTTTAATTTTTATGGATATTTTATTCACATTCTTTTAGTGTAAATTAATTATTTTTTCTTTATATGTATTATATTATGTGTTAATCATTTGTATTGAAATTTTCTAAATTAATTTTAAATTTATTGATGAATTTTACTACAAGAATGGATTTGAGAATGAAATAGATCGAAATTTTATAATAGTGACAAAACAAATATGATTTTTTCCCTAAAAAATTAAACACCATGCTTTAAAAAAAAATTATTTTCATAAGAAATTATATTTATTTTTTCTTAAATAATTATATTTTTAGGATTTTATACTTAACTTATTAATTTTGAAAATCAAAATCTCATATGTTCTATGCTTATAAAGGAAACTTATTTGGATTTCTGAATAAAATATTTATTTTTTATTTCTATATTATTTATAACTTAAAAAAAAACTTAGTGTTTAATTTTTTATGGAAAAAATAATATTTGTTTTGTCATTATTATTAAATTTAGATTTATTTAATTCTCTAATTTATTTCTGTAGTAAAATTCATTAATAAATTTAAAATTAATTTAGAAACTTTCAATACAAATGATTAACACATAATATAATACATATAAAGAAAAAATTATTAATTTGCACTAAAAGAATGTGAATAAAATATCCATAGAAATTAAAGAAGAATATGATCAAATTACTCTCAAATTCAAACGGTTATGGTATGTTTGCACTCATAAAAAAATTGATGGCATATTTGCTTCTTTTCAACGTCAAGTGTATTTTTGCACCTTTGCTTATTATTAACACTTCTAAAAATATGAATGTGGTTGCTGATAAGGTGACTACAAGTCCCACCAAAATCACTAAGATCGAGGCATTTGGTCGGAATTTATCAATATTACTAAACAAGTTATGACAGCATTTGATTTGATTTGATTAATCATGTTGGGAATTGATTTGAAATTCATCGCACTTACATAAAATGAAAGTTATGAACTTGATAATGAATCTATCAAGTGTCGTTACCAGATTTGCCATTATGACAATTGAAATCTATCGGTCAACCTTTGTGAATCCTTAAGTATCTGATTTTGTATGGGCATTCACATTGATTCATTTTGATGTGTTTTTAATTAAAATAAAATATGTGTTAATTAATGTAGTTGTGTTTTTGTATAAAATTGGGTGTATTAATGCCATTTTTGTCCCCTCACCCACACCAATTCATTTTGAGGTGTTATTAATTAAAATATGTGGTGTTAATTAATGTGAGGATGTTTTTAAGTGTGTGTTTTTGTGTAAGTATGTGTGTGTTAAGATGTAAGAATATCATTCTTGTCCACTTTTTAATTATTAGCTAATGATTGGATTGAGTGTGTATTAGTGGATAAAAATAATAGAATAAAAATTAGTAGATAATGAGACCCACATGTAATGATTACATTTGTGTTAAATTGATGTAGAGTTGTGTTTTTAAAAAATAGATGTTTTTAATCAGTGTGTTGGCATGTGGGTCACACACTAAATGGTGTGTTAAAAATCCATTAATGTTGTGGTGTGGTTTTGCATTCTCTCTCTCTCCACTTTTTAATTATTAGGTAATGATTGGATTGAGTGTGTATTAGTGGATAAAAATAATATAATAAAAATTAGTGGATAATGGGACCCACGTGTAATGATTCTGTTTGAGATAAAATTAATGTAGATTTGTGTTAAATTGATGTAGATTTGTGTTTTAAAAAAATAGATGTTTTTAATTAGTGTGTTGGTATGTGGGCCCCACACTAAAATTGTATGTTAAAAATCCATTAATGTGGGTGCCCTAAGATAAAAAAGAGAAACAAGTTACATTTTAGGCCTGGCCCAGTTACTATAAATTCCTAACTGGGCCAAAAGCCCATTTATGAAATCAATTCTCACCAGCTGCCATGATTCCATATTCCATCTCATAGGTGTTTAAGATTTTCTAATACAATATCTGAGTAATAATAATAATAATAGTGAAAAATGTTTTTTAATCCATTATATTGGTCTATTGAAAATAACAAAGCAAACACTGCGCAAATGTTAATATTTCCTATTTTAGAGTGACAAGATTTCTATGGTTGATAAGAATGAATGAATATAGTACACATCTCTAGGATCTTCTCTTGAACAACAATGTGCGATGATATGCTTCTGACTAGGGTTGTAAACGAATCGAACCGAATCGAATATTGACAAATTTTATTCGAATTCGAAAATTTTCGTAAGTATTCGTATTCGTATTCGATTCGAGTTCGAATACTAATTTTGGATTCTTATTCGATTCGTTTAAAAAATTCGAATATATTCGAATTCAATTAATATTTGATATTCGATTCGATTCGTGTTCAGATATTCGATTCGAGTTTAGAATTTTAGGGTTTTGGATTAATTGGATATATGAAATAAATTAAAATGAAAAAATAAGTATATATATATATGTGTATATATATGCATATTTAAATATTTCGAATCGAATATATTTGAAATTATTCGAATCGAATACACCGGTATTCTTATTCGTATTCGAAAATAATTCGAATATTAAAAAAAATTTATATTCGAATTCGAATTTTTCGAATACAAATCGGATAATCTCGAATCGAATCAAAAAATTCTTATTCTTTTGCATTCCTACTTCTGAGGGTCCCAGATTACCTAACTTTTACATTTTAAAGAGTTAATTTTTGTATTTATTCCAAAGACCAAAATAACTTTTACAGCTATATAAAATAAAAGATTCATTCATTCATGAAAGTCAAAAAAAGATCTTGAAGTGTTTTGAAAATCCATAATTGTTGTTATAATTGAACATCTAATTACAATTTAATAGATTAATTGAAGACTGTTGGAGATGGGATTGAATATTTGATAGTGTCCAAAATTCATTGTATATTAATTTCAGTTAGGATGAGTTTCGTCATATACTAAAATTAAGGAAATGAATAAATAAAGTTTTCCCATGGATGAAGGCAAAGGTTGAGGTCATATTTAATTTTGTCTTGAAATTAATACATATCAACAATTAATTTGACTTGCCCATCCAAACGCCCCTTTAGCCACAATTGACAGTCCACACAATGTTTCATCATTTTAATTGGTCATCCATGTGGACATTGCATCTTTTATAATTTTAAATTATAATTTTTTTTTATTATATAGTTTGGTTTCAGACGGCTTACCTGGCCTATGTCAGGTTTGATCTCTATTATTCTATTTTTAGATGGAAAAGGCATTTGCTTCTTGTATTTTTGTTAGTGGGAATATCAGTCCAAGTATCTCCCAATTGAATTAGATAACTCTAAAATAGCTCAAAATAGAAACTAATTATATGTTGTAGAAGAAAATAAATTGTACTTTACTATCCTGAAATATAGATGATTTATTATAAGATTGGATAGTACTTAATATCTTTAAATAACAGGTCTCATCATTTGTAAAGTAATTTACGCAAACACACGATTTAATTATCTATATATGACTCTCAGATTCATTGTCAAATATAATCAAACATAACCTACAATATGCATCTTTCTAACAACCAAGGGGCCAGAGTTTTTAAAAAATAACAGGAGTCACCTATATTGAATAGTAGAACTAAAATATTTTTTTTTCATAAAACCTTAAATTGGATGTCTTTTCGATATAGCTCTATAAGACGGAGGTTCAATTATATCTATAAACTATATTTATTGGTGAGTTTGTTTGAATACAAGAGATAAACTATTCACCTATTCTCATGAGTAGCCATATCACAAGGTTGAGTGATATGGTAACAAAGTCATTTTATATCATGCATGTGCTCACATTTTTTAAGTAAACAAGTTAATCTTGTTGATATGATATACTATCAACAGTGACCGACCCATGTAGGGGCCAAGGGAGGCACTGGGCCCCCTGAAATTTTCCAAAAAGTATAGGGATATTTTAGTAATTTTATGTTTTAATTAAAAATAAATAAATAAATATTAATTTTTATGATTTAGTTTAACATTCTCATCCATTCACCTATTTCTTCTTAACTTTTATTTGTTTTTGTCCGTGAATATTTTTGTTATTAGTTAAGTATTTTCTTGCTCAATCCCCCTTTATAAATTAATATAAACACAAAATTTATCTTATTATTTTGTTTAATTTAACTGAAATTTGTTTTATTTTTTATCGTTAGATTTCATGAATTTATTTATCCCGTTTGTTGCCTACAATATATTATTGAGTATTGAGGGTTCCATTTTACTTTATCAAAAAAAATCAGTGATTTAAGATAATTTCTTTGAGTTTCATAAGGTTTTTCAATTGATATTGTGTGAGCTTTCAGTATTAAAAATAAATTAAAAAATGTAGATATGTGTTCTTCTTCTTCATTTTTCTTTTTGCTTTCACAGAGTTTACACAAATCTAATTATAAGGATCTCTTTTACATTATTTACTTCACTCTCTTAATTCATTCTTCATTTAATTCCAATGTATACTGTGTCCAATGAAAATATCATGCACCAATTTCAAAATACGAAAAATATAAGAAAAATGTTGTAATGTGTTAATTTTTTTTTTTTTTTAGGTCATGTTAGGTTGTAATTAAGTTACTAATTTGGATGTTATTATAATTTTATAAAATAATATATTAACTCTATCAAATTTTGATAAATTTATTCTTAATTTAAAATTATTAAAAAAAATTTATTAGTCGACTCGGGCCCCCTTGATTGAAATCTTGGGTCCGTCACTGACTATCAAGCCCAATAAAGACAAACAAACAGACCGCATGTGCTCACATTTTTCAAACAAATAAGTTAATCTTATTGATATGATATACTATCAAGCCCAATAAAAACAAACAAACAGACCCTAAGAGGTGTCACCACTAAAAACAAACAACTTTTAAAGAAATAAAAAATTAAGAGAGTGTCATGACACCGGTTGGCAAGCTAACCGTTGTTAGACTATATTTATCAACAAACTACCACAACCCAACCTCTTAATAAAATATTCATTTCACTCTCCTCCACATACACAACCTACAACACAACCCAACCTCTACAATTTTCACACTTTATCAATAACATCAACCCAACCTATAACAATTATTAATTTAATGATTTAATAATTACAGATATATATATATATATATATTTTATAATCATTTTTTTATTATTTGAATTATGTACGAAATATATTAAATTATATGATATTCCAAATTCATAATTAAAAAAAAATATGACCAACTTAAAATAAGTTACAATCTCAATAACAAAAATAAAATTCATAGAATTGAAATACAAAATTATTATTACATAAGTCAAGCTACAAATTGATAAGTAAAAAACAACAATGCATATTTTGCGATGGTTGAGCTTGTTCAGAGGTAGGAATTTGATTTAGATTCGGAGATAATGGAGAAGTTTGGGAAGATTGAAAGTTTTGATAGTCTTCAGTGTTAAAAAAAGATTGGAAATTTGGATAGTTTTGGGAGTTTGGATAATTCGAATTGTTTGAAAAAAAATTTGGGTTACTTGGATTCATAATAGAAATTAGGAGAAATAGTAGAATATGATATAAATTATGAGAGATTAGGAAAGATAGTATACAGAAGAGATAATTTGAGATTGTGATTCAAAATGTATCAATATTAGGGTCTATTTATAGAGAAAAAAATTTCATGAATTTTGGTTTTTTTTTTTTTATAGATAATTGAGTGTGTAAAAGATATAAACGAAATTAGACGAACGAATCAGAAAATGCCATGTGGCAATGCCACGTGGCAATATTGTGGATGAGAGCATGCCTTGAAATTGGTGCACAAACTGGGCGGCCAACAGACCCGATTGTGCGACTCCTTGGCAATTAATTTTTTTTTTTTTAATTAAAATATTCAGAAAACGGTCGTGTGACCTCCTAATAAACATAGTCTTACAACTTTATATTCAATCCATGTTGAGACACTTGTTACTTTATTATTTGTGAAAATAGATATTTTGTGGATATAAATTAAATTGTTGATGTTGAAAATAATTCTTAGTAAAAAAGTATCATAATTCTTTTTTCTTATTCTTTATAAATAGAGCCCAATAAAGACATACTTAAATTTCATTTTTCAACTACTGTAATTTTAATTTTGTTAGGATGTTAGTTGCTTATTTTAAGTGCATGGTATAAGAAATTTCCTTATAATTATGGATTTAGAATATCAAATATTTTTTTTGTATAATTTTTGTACACCGTTTTAATATAATAACAATTGATTATAAATAATATGTAATTAATAAATAATGAGAAATAAATTATTCTAAAGATTGTGTCGATGTCACTAATAAAATATATAATAGTTGGAGTTTGGTTGGGTCGTAAGTTGTGTATGTGGATGAGAGAGAAATCATTTTTTTTATTAGAAGATTGATTTGGATTGAGTTGTGTTTGTTGATAAATATAATCTAATCTAACCAAACTTATTTTCAACAATCAAAATTTGTTTTTTGAATTATAGATTGTAAGTTGACTCGTTTCATAAAATTGGACACACGAGACAGGTTTTATAAAAACCATGGCATAAAATATTCGGGGAAAACAGACAAGTTGCCACTTTTTGATTGAGCATCCATAGGCGTGATCCAGTTTTGGGAGCACAAATCAAACATTGTTCATTGCAATTTGTTGGCATATATATATATATGTGTGTGTGTGTGTATCAATGGACTGTTTTGTTGGAGAGGGTGTATAGTATATGCTCACCTTGTTATCTACGATTTTTTGGATGGATGTTATAGTGTAAAAGTTCATATATTACACTTTTTTTTAAACGTTTGGTAAATATATTTTTGATGGACTATTGGAAAGGTTACATTCTTAAAAAAATCATTTTAAAGAATTGATAATTTATGATTTCTCAAATTCCATTGAAAGTTATCAAAATCTAAGCTAAATTTACCAAACATATTTTAATAATGTTAAAAAACTATTTTTTTAAGACATGACTAATTAATAGAAAGTTCATTTTTTTTGAGACGGGCAGTGTATATTTTTTTTCTTTTATATCTTTTAATGTATAATAGACAGTAAACACTTTAGGTCATGTCTCAGTTTGATGGATTTTAGCCACCGGTTTCAAATTCACAATAACAATTTCATAAACATTATTGGGTTTGGTTCATTGAAAATTTGATAAATTTAAGTAAAACCATTGACTCATTTAAATGAGTTGATTTCAAATACAATCAAATTCATATCAATACACCGAATCTCTCAAATCCAAACACAATTAATTAAAAAAAAAAAAATACAATCCACTTATTATTAAATCATTCGAAACTTTCCTTCAAAATTCTCCTCAAATCAAATCCCAGATCCCCCCTAAAAATATTTACCGTATATACCCCGTAATTAGTGTTTTAATTAGACTATATAGAGTAATCATTAAATTTAATTGCAATCGTTGGGTTAATTTTGTCAACCGATCTAGTTTAGATTTTAGACTTGATATTTTGTCAAACTAGACCTTTAAAAAAGAAAAAAAAAGAAAAGAAAGAAGAAGTTGGACTTTTGTAATTAAGATAGAAATAAGAATGTATATATATAATAACTAAATGAGATTAATAAAATTAAATGTAAGCCAGAACTATGGTTGACCAATAAAAAAGGAAAAGGAAAATAATAAGAAGAGGTGTGACCAGTGACCACTCATCCACCATTCACGACCTCTATCCACTGATCTGGCGTTGAATATTCATTTTTATTATGAGCATGATAAATTCAACATCCCATTTTCTAATTCAGACAAACTAACTAACCATGGTCTGTTATCCCCAACCAGGGTTAGGCTCCTACTATAAAGGAAACATTGGCCTGCCATTAGGACGCATTATCAATCCTTCTTCAGCTTTGGTTTATTCAAACTCATAACAAACCTTCTTCTTCAGAATCAGGCACCCACCCCACCCCCTAAAGGTCCGTATCACCATCCCCCACACACTTGATCCTTTTTTATTTATCCTTGTAATTTTAATCATTAATTATTTCCTTATTCATATTTCAATCTATTTTCAAACAAAAAAAAAAAATGGAAACGTTCGTGAATCGCCTTTCTTCTAGAAGATCATCTATGAAAAAAAGCAAGCAGTCAGAGAAAAACAGCCATGTTTGCACGAATCTATTATTTATTATTATCGTAAAATGTGCAATTGATTATTTAATAAACATATGTGACTCAATTTTGGATTTAGGCAAATTTGATTTATGGAGATTTTCGGATTTGATTGATTGTATATTTGCAGAGAGCAGAAATGGCGTACGAGGAAGCCATAGCAGGTCTGAAGAAGCTTCTCAGGTATGCCAATTCTGGCCTGACTGCCCTTTCTGCCCTCGCAAAATTAAAGGCACCAAACGTAGTTAAACTCGAGTTTTTTGGCCTTTTCTGTCATTTCAATTCATATTCCCAAGACACACCGTAGAATAGATAAACTCTCTTGCATCGTCAGTTGATCACGCCTCTGAATAGTGAGAAAATAATGTCCAACTGTTTTGTGTCTCGAGTGGGGTCCCATTTAGTGCTTGCCGTCTTACAACGATGATGGTTGGGCCCCACACGGTGCTGACAATTTTGATTGATTGTTTAATTTGCAGTGAGAAGGGTGAGCTGGAGGAGATCGTCGCCGCCAAGGTGAAGGAGTTGACGGCGGAGTTGGCAGATAAGCCGGCCTTCGACCCGGTCGAGAGGATCCGAACCGGGTTCGAGCATTTCAAGAAAGAGAAATATGAGTAAGTTGTGGTACTGCAAAATTATAGAAAAGTTGTACTTTGTGTAAAGGCGATGGAACCTTCTGGGCATAAAAAATGCCAGATTCTTGGAGATGCTCACCATTATTACTCTATCTGCATATGGATGCGTTTAATTACAGACATAGCCTTCAACTAATCCTATTTCTAGTTATACTAATTAGGATTTAGGAATTTATTAGGGATCTTAGATGTGACATTTTCAATTAACTTAGTTTGGTACGACACATTTTTCATAACTTTGTCCGTGATGCATGATGCTATGGGTGATGCTTTTTTGGTGGTGTTTATACACACACACACACACACACACACACACACACATATATATATATATATATATATATATATATATATATATAACACATATTTACTATGCACTATTATTAATTTATGAATATTTTTTAACAATTTTAGAGGATTTTGAATTCACTCATATAATTTAAGTAGATTTGAAATAAGTTTATTTCAGATCACTTGATCTAAAGACAGCCATATATATATATATATATATATATATATATATATATATATATATTGTAATGTAATGATGGATTGGGTTTGATTTTGTAGGAAAAATCCAGCTTTATACGGTGAACTTGCCCAGGGACAAAGTCCGAAGGTAAATTAAAATTAAATATAGATAAATTAGTTTTGTAGTAATAATCTGAGATCATTGACCACTTTTATGTAATAACAAAATGCAGTTTTTGGTATTTGCTTGCTCTGATTCCCGAGTATGCCCTTCACACATTCTGGACTTCCAACCAGGGGAGGCCTTTATTGTCCGAAACATTGCCAACATGGTTCCACCACATGACCAGGTTTAACCTAATTTTTTAACTTCTATTTTATTTTATTTAAAATAATAATAATAATAATAACAGTACCTGAGTTGGATCTATTTATTTACTCCTTTCTTCATTCTTAATCTTTGGGCGTTTTTTGTTTATCATGCTGCTGGTCCTAGTCCTACTAAGTCAACTATCACTCAATAATTGATGTTTTAAACAACTTCAAGGATTTTAACGAGTTTTGTAAAATGACGTATTTGTCCTTATCCAATCTATAGCTGAATTCTTGCTACTATAGCTATTCATTTCTCTGTCCCATCATATACAAAGCATTTTTTAAAACAAGGTAAATTGAGAGTATTATTGCATGATTAGATACACATTTCTCTTGAATTCCTAAAACAACCATACAAAGTAGTAATATTTAATTTGTATTGACTTGATCTTTGGTGTATTATTGCAGAAGAGGCATTCAGGAATGGGGGCTGCAATTGAATATGCAGTAATTCATCTTAAGGTGATTTTGTTTTTTAATCTCTCTCTCTCTCTCTCTCTCTCTCTCTCTCTCTCTCTCTCTCATGTCCACATGTCAAAACAATAGATTATTTAGTAAAAAAAGGGGGGGTGGTTGAAATGTGAGGGAAAAGGAGAAAGTTTATAGGCCCATATCATAAGCTTTTCTTTATATAGTTTATGTGCCACTTTCTTAGCCACATGAGTCATGACCACCGCAGAATACGTTTGTTAGCCATTTATTTATTTAGGAAAAAGAGTTTCTTAATGTTTAAGTCAAATTAAGAGTATTTTTATTCAAGAATAAGCCATAAGAATATTATTCAAGAAAAATGTTAAATGGGTTGTAGGAATCAGAACCAGGAAAAACTGAACTTTAAAATGGACAAAAAGAACCGTTAGTTTCATGGTTCATTCCTCATTGTAAGAGATCAATCAGTGTCGGTAGATTTATAGTTTGATTAAAACAATGAAAACAGTATCATCACATGTGTAATAAATGTAGAGTCTTGTATTGAAATTGTATGAAAATATCTACGTTAGCTTATTAATAACAATAGATAAATGGTGTTGATGCCCCCTCACATGGAAAATATAATATATGTCTATGCTCAACTAACATGAGGAATTGATTCCTTGCAATCATAACATATTCAATGATTCCATTCTGACTAATCCTTTGGGTATAATTTCTCATAGACTACAATGACATATCATATAATCGCACTTTCTTCTCATTTCAAAAAAATCTAGTTTTGTGCTTATTAAATTCCCCCATATCCTTATCATTGGTATTGTACAAGAGAATTATTATTTAACTCCTATTTTGATAATTGAACAAGAGAAATATGGATGTTAGGTGAGGATCATAATATCTCATTATATCCTCACAATATCTCATTATATCCTTCTTTCTTGGAGGTTGCTATATGAATATTATTGAGATAATATATATAATTTTTTGAATACCGCTAAATATATTTAGCATCGATTGAGTTGTAGTACAAAATTCGACGGAAATCAAGAAATATTTTGGATTTACCCAAAATATTGGGATTTAAGAAACAATACATAACAAATACCACTTGATTGATACTTATATGATTAACAAAAACTATATTCAGAGAGAAACATAGCAACAATGATTGAATAACTACATTCAAACTTGCTTTAATATGATGGGTTTGTACCAATAATATTCTGATAAGTATGACATTCTACCTTCTATATGTATTTGAACATCTTGTGTCATCATTTTTGTATATTGTATTGTGCCAAATAATTTTAAACATTTGTCATGACAGTAGACAATATTTATATAATTTATTCTCTATATGTTTGTTTTAAACTTATTTAATTAAATTTCCATCATGTTTTTAAAATTTGACCAATATTAGTATATATCTCATATCATGGGGTGTTTGATGTTAGGTGGAGAATATATTAGTGATTGGACACAGCTGTTGTGGAGGGATTAAAGGCCTCATGTCCATCCCTGAAGATGGGACCACCCAAAGGTTAGTGTTGTCTTTTTATCTTTTTCATTATGGGCTTATTGAAAAGTAGTTGTACATGGAATAGTGTCCTTTTCTGACAACTTAATGCTGTTTCTTCTGCCATCCTATCATTTCATGGTACATTTACATATCTGGACACACTTGAAGGAAGGACTAACATAACACAAGGAATTAAACTCAACTTTTATAGTTATATTGCTTCATTAAAGTCATTCAACCTTTTGTTTTTCTGCTGAATTATTGCCCCCACTGGAAAAAATGGCCAATATCTATGAATTCGTACAAACTTTTATATCGAATATTTTGGTTTATTAAAGATTAATTGTTGTGTTTTTTCCTCGCACATGTAGTGATTTCATAGAGGAATGGGTGAACATTGGTAAGGTAGCTAAGGCGAAGGTGAAGACCGAATGCGACGGATTGGATTTTGTTGAGCAGTGTACTCTTTTGGAAAAGGTAATTTAATTCAGACAACCTTAACTCAATCTGTTTCTATGTACATAATTAGCTCTAATTCAATATCAATCTCATTATGTCTGAATATATTTGTGATCAAACAGGAGGTGGTGAATGTTTCCCTGGGTAATCTGTTAACCTATCCATTTGTGAGAGATGCTGTGGTGAAGAAAACTCTTTTGTTGAAGGGAGGACACTACGATTTTGTGAAGGGCTCGTTCGAGCTTTGGGACCTCAACTTCAAGATCTCTCCTTCTGTAACAGTATGATGATATCTAGTTTATTACATAATGCACCTAAGATTTGAATGTTGTAAATCTTGTCATAAGAGCTAATGTCTATTGGCAAAAGAATAAGGCTTCTTCTTGAGTGTAGAGTGAGCTACTTGTTTGTTCAAGATTTCATGCACTTCTTTTCCTTTTCATCTTTAAAGATGCTGTAATAATGTAGTCCTGAGTGGGTTTTCATTCTTACAATGTTTCTCAAATACATATTATTTTTCTTGACAACAAGACACTCTCATCTTCCTAGCTAAATTATGCCTATGTTAATAATCAAGGAATTGGATATATAACCACCTTTCCAGTAGCCCGGTTCGTATCCAGATACGAGAAAGCTTCACTAACCTTGTCGAATGGAAATGGTCCCTTAGGATCCACGAGAGCTTTCAACTTGCCACTTTCAAAATACGGATTAAGCTTCTTCAGAGTTTCTCCAGTGGAAGTGACCACGAATCGAAAACCAGGTGGTTCAGCTGCACCCGTTAGGACTACTGCATTACCGCCTTCTTTCAACACCTTCACAGCCTTGGCACCTTGCCCTGTCGTCATTCAGACATAATCTATGTCATAAAATGGACAGAATATGCATAGAGCTCGGTTTCTTACAACCAAATGAGATAGTTTCGTACCAACTGTGTCGAAAACTAGGTCATATTTCTCTGGCAAGCTTTCGAAATCCTCCTTGGTGTAGTCAATAGCCACGTCAGCTCCCAAGCTTTTTATGAAGTCCAACTTTGCTGAGCTGGACGTAGCGGCTACTTTTGAAGCGCCAAACACTTGTTTTGCCAGCTGCACTACTAAGCTCATGTTTAGTGCCACTTCTCAATTTCTATACAAACATAAGTATTGTAACTAAATCAATACTTGCAGTGTGTTTTACCTGAATAACGAGGGATCCAACACCACCAGCTCCACCGAGGACAAGTATGGACTTGCCTTGAGAAAATCCAGCACGTTCGAGGCCTTCATAGGCAGTCTCAATTGCAAGTGGGAGGCCAGCTGCCTGGGCAAAATCGAGATTCTTGGGCTTTAAGGCTAATAGTTTTTCCTCAACAGCTGTGTATTCAGCTAATGATCCAAACTGTTTAGGCCCATCCAATGTTTTCTCACTTATATCTCCATACACTTCATCTCCTTCCTTCAGCTCCTTCACTTCACTCCCAACTTTAACGACCACACCAGCAACATCGTAGCCCGGAACAGTCTGAAGAAAACCGATTTATTCAGAATCACCATTAGGTAACACACACAGTACATATGCTTCCAAGTTACCAATTAATTCAACTGAAAGAATATGCATTCAGCAAGAATGGAATCAATATCTTGCTCCACGACACATATATGTTTACTATGATTTCTTCAAGCACCCAAATTAGCATATCCACTATTAAATTCAGACACATATATATCTCCTATTTTCTTGGATTTTCACTACATATATTTGGAAAACTCCACATTTCTACAGGTCACCAATGGGGTATTAAATGGGATTTTTAAAGTGCATATCGCATAAAACAATCCAACAAAACAGGAGATCAAACACAGTTTCAAGTTAGAATTCTGCCCAAAAGAATAACAAAACATTTGCAATGGCTACAGAGACAACATTTTCCGTAGAAAGAAACTGTATTTGAAACCACATAATCAGTGATGACAGATAAAATCAGGCCTACAAAAAGATATCAGCAACCAAAGCATTGCACACCAAGAACACAAATTCAAGAATCAAAATGGTGAGAATGAAAAACCCTATTCTTCTACAGAACTTCATACCAAACACACAGAGTAAACCCACAAATACAATGATGAAAGAAGATTACTGGAAGAGGTGAATCAGTGGCCTTAAATTTGCCAAGCATCCTCTTAGAATCAACAGGATTGAGAGCAGCAGCAGCCACTTTGATCAAAACCTGGTCTTCCTTAATTGGAGGGACAGAAACATTGGACTCAAGCTTCAAAACCTCAACACCCCCATACTCACTGTAAGTCCATGCCTTCATTGTTGATGGTATAGAAGAAGAAGGAGTTGTTGAGGTTTCAGCAGTAGGAGCAGCCTGTGAACTTGCATATAATTTGAGTGGCTTAGGGGAAAATGAGGCCCTTTGAACACAATGGCTTGATTTCTTTATGCTGATTTTAATGGGTGAAAATGGAGGATGGTTCTTGCAGAGAAGGGGTTTTGGGAGTTGGAAAGTGGTGGAAGAGAGGATTGAATCCATGGCTATGGCTCCAATGGTCTTGCTTGCTTACCAGCTTGACACCTCATCTTTTTATATCACCATTTTATTTGTTTTCTGAGTATGTGGCATTCATTGGCTGAATTAGAGGCCCACATTTTGGTAAGGTCTAGAACAACCAATGTATTTTTCTGGTAAATATTTGGCCTACAAATAATTGATGGGTGAAATAAGTTTTTTTTTTTCTTTTTTTTTTTTTGAATGAATTTGGATATACCTATACATGTCTACAATTTAAAAAACAAATAGTTTCACACAAGTTAATAGGTGAATATGTGTATTTTTATAAGAGAATAATTTTAAGGATATCAAAATAGTTTAATAAATAAAACATTCCTCTCGGAACTCTTTTAATATTTTAAGTACTTAAAAACTAGTTTTTATTTAATATTTAATTTACTATTATTACTTTACTTTTAATTTTTTTCAGAAGAGAAGATTATATAGCTAATTCTCAACTTACCTTTAAAGACAACAACTAGAATTTGCATAAGAACTTTGTTATTTCTGGATTAACATCTAAAACTCTTATTACATACATATTCAGGTGTATTAATTAGGATGAACAGTAAATAGAAGTTAAAGATGAATAATAATTGATGAAAACAAGAATGTATAAAAACTCAACACTAATTTGAGTTAAAGGACAACCTTCTATGAGAACGCCTTACACTTTTCCTTCTCATAGCCCATCTCTCTTTAATATTCCAAGCATCAGCTCCTTCTCTTTCACCACATTTCTCATCAGAGTTTCCATTGATGTTAGCTTCCCTAATTCTTGCAGATTCAGTAACCAAATCACTAACCAACATCTCAGTCGTCTTCGTCGTGATTCCCCTCAGATACCACGATATTGGTGGCGGAGGAACAATCGCCGGTTCTATCAGTTGATCCAACCTTATCTTTGACCCGATTCTTCCTCTACCTTTACTGCACAAAATGTACTCTCTCAAAGATTTGGGCTTGAATGGCCCACATAACTCCTCATCGACAAATAAAGGATCCACTTTCCAGCAACCTTCGAATTTCGCCATGAACCCCGACTTTGTTTGCTTGAAAGCCACCTGATAGATATGGAGAAGACAGATAGAAAGGAAAGGTGATCATTGATCAACACTTATTTGTTTGAAAACTTCAATTCTGTTGTGTTTCTTACAGTGTGGTCTTCTCTGTTCTGGTCTACTAAAACGTGCACCGAGATTGTCCCCGACCACCATAGGAATCTCCAAATTGCTGCTTGCTCCACATCTACTACCTGCCTTTGTCCTTCATCAATCATAACTTTTCTTGATATAACTTCCTGAGGATATATCAAAATGTTAGTCGTGGCAAAAAATTGTGAAATATGGTTTCAGAAAACATTAATGATACCTACCCTAATGTTTTTGAAAACTCTCTTGTTTTCTGGATTTGTCAAAATGTTGTATACAGCGTCTGGTGGCAACCCAACATCGACTTTCAAACTAAGATTCGAAAGTGAGCCTTTCGGTATGGTGACCTGCAAGAATGTTGTTGCAAGATTCATACTTTAGACTTCAACTTACTCAACCTAAAAATACTTGTTTTCTTCTACTTTAATATAAGCTGGGCAGGAACAAGAAATCGATGCTAGCTTACTTTTCTTTATCCAACAACACAAAGACTAACCATATTGAGATGCATCAGAATTCAGGGGTGGGGTTTGCTATATAAGAGGCTGAATTCGAAGTTTTATCACCATTATATCTGGAGGATGGTCCACCCATTCTGGATTGTGTTTCCAAGCATCCATTTGCTCCTCTAAACTCAATTCCACGGCAGACGACTCTTTGTTGCTGGTGATGGGGAGCTCTGAGGTCGTTAAATGGTCATTGTTCTTCAATGGTTTAAAATGAAACCGCTACAAAAAAGATAGCACGTCCCAAATCGAATAGTTCTAAAAACAAGCCTCCATTCTTCAAATTACTTAATGAGAAATAGTGATCTACCTCAACACACTCCTGCACATTCTTTGGAAACTGTGAGGCGAAGTTACGTAAAGCTTCGGTGACCAAATTAGGACGCACCTCATTCATCGAATCTGCATAAGTATCATAACAGAATCATCTTTTGGATCTTGAAAGAACACAATCAAGGATATGACTTAACTGGAATTCTAAATTTCATCCAACATATTCGTAGAATTGTTGATAACTGATGTGAATTATCTGTTCAACAAAGCTCCAATCACATGATACAACATTAGATTTCATAACTTACCAAGTCAAATATTATCCAACCCTAATAGCTACACACTTCAACAATATTAAAGAAGTTGAAAAGGCAAGTCAACACACCACCATAGTTGTTATAGAACAAAAACAAGAAAGTCACAAGAAGCATCAATCTAACCTACACTGCATACATTTTAGCTTCCTTAACAGTCTGATTAAATCAAGATTTCGGTAATCTTTAAATTAATTCTTGCTGATTCTGTGAATAACTCCTTTTAATCTTATCTAAGCTCGAAACGAATAATTCTTTGACTCTATAAGTTCACAACAGCAAGAAACTGAAGAAAACCCAATAACAAGAAAAACTATTAAGATAATTAAAGCCCACCCAATTAACATTTCAAATTGAGGAATCAATCATTAGCCTGTAGGCTATGTATATTACAATTCATAAGTATATTTACAACTGCAGAAAATGGGAGATTACTAAATTTACTAAAAGATGCGCAAATTTTGGTTACCTTCACAATCTGGTGTAAGAATCCAAGAAACAAGTTGAAACTTGGAGAACTAATTTTCTTCCCGTTTTAGTTGAAGTTTCTCAAGTTCTTACTTGTTGGTCTCCACTATTAAAAGAAAATTAAAAATAAAAATGTAATCTTGGCAACAACGACCGAAGTGTGTGTAGCTGGGAAATACATGTGATACATGTGGGCCCACTCTAGAAAATTCAGATTTAACATGATAAATAGGTTTTTTTTCTTAAAAAAAAAAAACTATATTTTTATTTGCAGGCAGAGCGCTGAGCAACTTTAATCATTTATTGTGATTTGTGACATAATATTATCTCTTATACAATATTATTAACATTTTATATAAATTAATAATATTAAAATAAAAGATAAAACATTTTTAAAAATAGCGAAATGACATTGAAAATTACATAGTAAAAGTAGGGCAATTTTTTTCTTTAGTTCTAGCGGTTGGTGAATTATGATAAATGTTTTCTTATTTCGAAATTGAAGCAAAGATTGTAAATTTACTAGATGCTTTAGAAATGTTGTGAAGGTTATGCTTAATCAGAAGGTTCATATAAAATAGATCATTTTTATTGGGCTAGAGCCCATTTACTTGGGGTGAATCGGCTTTATAAAAAGTCTTTTTAATTTCATTTTATGTTTCATTTTATTAATTTTACACATGTATATAAAACATATAATGTGGAGAATTAAACCAGCTATACCCTTCCATCATTGTGGAAAAAGAGTAATAATTTTGAACAAAATTTAACTTTAAAATGGAACAATCAATAGAGCAACACAAACTTTGCTAGCTAGTATTTAGTTTGGACATGTAAAATAGGTGCATACATACAAGTAGCTAGGAATATATAATATTTCTAATTAAACCTAATATCATAGGCTTTAGTTCCATCGAGGCCAAAAATCCCAAAATGCTTCTCATATTCCCCTCCATTTTTTCCGTTCTCATCAAATAAATCAAACAAGTAAACCTCAACACCAACTCCTGGCCTTTTTGGTGTCCCAACGTTAGTCAAAGCCCTCATCGCCACATTCCCATTATAAGCCAACGCATTATCATCTCCGGCCGCGAAGCCGCCGCCTGTCGGCCACCCCGTCTCCGTCACCACCACCGGAATCCCACCGAACCCTTCCCTCTCCATGGCATACACAAATGCATCAATTGTGGCATCGAACATGTTACTATAGGCCAGGTTTTGGTCCACCTCAATAGTTGATGACCTAAACGTGGCATATTCTAAAGTGACATATTGGTGATTGTCAATGTAGCTGAAAAAAGGGTAGACGTTGACCATCAACGTTGACTGAGTGTCGTTGAGAAAATTTAGAAGAGGGATTAAAATGTGTTTCACATTGGGATCAAAAGTGGCCGATGATGGAGGGTACGAATTGGACAGAATTGTAGCGGCGTGTGATGTAGAGATCTTGATAGTGTTGGAGAGGCCTAATGTTTGAAGAGCTTGGTACAAATTAAGGATGGCAGGTATGATATATGGGGTGTAAAATGGGTCTTTTTGTAAGACTTCGTTGCCAACGACTAAGTATCGTACTTGGTTAGGTGTGATGTGTAAGAAAATGTTGGAAGTGAGCCATTGCAAAGAAGTGGTGATTGTGCCATTGGCTAGGGTTGGGAGGACCTCGTTGGGGACACCGATGACTAGGTCGATTTGGGTACCCGAGAAGGGGGTTAGGGCTTCTGGGTCAGGGTTGAAGATCCGGATTCTTGATATGTCGTTGGATTTGAGGATGTTGACCACCTCTGAGGGTGGTGGCAGGTTGTTCGCCACCCGTCCGTAGCAGACTCCTACGGGTGCGGCCCCTGTAATCATATTCAAAATTAATTAACAATTGATGTATATTGATCATATTGTCCAACTAATTAGTGACAAGAAAATTGAAGTTTTTCATGAAAGTGAATTAGTTACCTGTTGAATGTGATAGGAGGGATAAGAGAAAGGTTATTACAAGGATGGTTCTGTGGATTCTCATTTTGTGCTATGCTATTTCTGCTTCTAGCTATAATTGCTCTATAGATCATTTTATCAATATAAGTGCCTAAATAGTATATTAGTATATATAATTTATTGCAGCATGATTAATCGCATGTTTGTTTTATGAAATTTTGGTTTGATTTTGGTTTAGGTTGTAGGTTTTGATCGAATGTGAAGTTGATCAACTGTAAAGAAACAAAAATCTTCATTTTCTTTTGGTAGGCCTTTGTTGGAAGAGTGAAAAATTATCTGTACCTTTTTTTCTCCTTTTGCAGCCTATACTTTAATTTATAAATTTTTAAGTATTTATTGAATTTTATTCCTTCTTGCCAATATGATCTCACATTTTCCATACACTAAAACCCTGAAAGTCATGTCTAATGGGTTGTTACCAGACCAGCTCCTATTATAATAAACAACTGAATGAAATCTAACAAACTGCCACAAAATATCCTTTTAATTTATGACTAATTAATAATTTCAATCTTACATTAATTTCAATAGTATATGTAATATCATTTTCTACAGTACATAATTTATACGGATTAAGAAAAAAAAAAAAAACACTATAAAAAATAATTGAAATTGGAGGGACAAGTAGTTTAATTTGATAGTGGAAACAAGAATCGGTAAAAGCGTGAATATGTTTCCAGTAGATCGGTAATGGATCTGCACTTTTTCAATCATTATTGGGCACATTTCATCATTCACTCACTTCCAGATAAATTATATTCTCCAGCCTTAATAATGATGAGCCTTTCATCATTGGAGTGGATTAAATAATTAATTTATACTCACAACTTGTTTAATTACTAATCAATTATGAATCTCCCCACTAACAAAAACACATCAACTTATCCCTATATTCAGTCATTTAAATTAATTAGTAATAATTTGCACTCGTATAATTAATTACCCAGTTTTTTTTTAATAGCTGGATGGATCTAAAGTGGGATCTAGAGCAAGACTTTATGGAAGATTTAGTAGCATTTCTTTTTAATCCACCGAGGTATATAGTACCACAATATAATAGTCATACTATTTCCTAAACATTGTACCACATCGAGCCCTACCCAAAAAAAAAAAAAAAAAAAGTAAAATGAAAATCAAATAAAGCATCGCATTGTTTTATTGGGAAACTCGACATGCAATGATGTCTTGTATATGGACTACCAATCATCATCTTAATTTCACATTTTATATCTTGGCTCCGGTTAAAATTCTGAATCAACTTTTTATTATGTTTTTTAATATTGCAGTATATATGTTTTACTGTTCAAACAAAAATTTCCAATAAGGATTACCTGATGTTGTATTTAATATTTAATTTTCTATTATATTTCATCAATACATATGATCCTAATCATTATCAGCAAGAATTTTTTAGTCATACACATGGAAAGTATGTATAACATCTAGGTCCTATTACATTCACAAATATGCGTAATTTGATAATATAGAAGATTTATATTTTAAATAACAATAACTCATATAATACATTATAACAAGTTAAAAATATAAGATTGAGACACAATGTGAAAAAAACAGAGGAAAACAGAGAGATGCTTTAGCAAGCAAAAGATGGATGGGTTCTTACACAATGGAAGCAAAAGCGATGTGTGAATGTTGAACAATTGTTCAAACCAACAGAAAAGCAAAAGCACTTAGAAAATGTCGAGAGCCCATCATCTTTCATAGATTTATGTGATGTTTAAAGGACCCAACTTCTTTCTTTCACTTCTCACTAACCAACAAATCCACTCTTCACAATCACTATACACAAAATAAAGACATCAAGAATATCTTTACTTGTCTCTCCCTTTATTAAAGAAAAGCCCCTCCTTTTGAATTCAAAAAAACCCACTTATAAACACCAAAAAACCCCCCATAAAACCATCTCAATTCTTCATCCCTCCATTTCTTCTCATTTCACTCAAGAAAACAACCAAATCAATCTTGATCCAATATTTCTTGTCCAAAACAAGAAAAAATGTCACAACAACCAGTTGAGGAATATCCCAACACAGTGATGACTAGAGAGCCCTCTTCTTCTTCCCACTCCAACGGCTCATTCGGGCCGGTTTTCGCCGTCTTAGCGGTGATCATCGTGGTGTCGGCGGTGGCGTGCGTGGTGGGGCGGCTGTGCAGCAGGCGGAGCCATGGTGGCAAGGAGGCTAAGCACCACAAGGCCAGCAGCAAGGGCAGTAAACAGAACCAAGGTTTGGGACCAAAGGAATGGGAGTCTAGGGCAAAACCAAGCTACAATATGAGAAATGGGGACATTGAATTCGGGTTCGATAAAAAAATGGGTTCTTCCAAAGGAGGTGTGAATGGTGGGGGAAAAGGGAAACCACCCCATGGTGGACATAAACCAGACATCAGATTTTCAGACAATGTTTAATTAGGAGATTTAGTAATGAATAGTGGTGCATGCATGGTATACATTTAGTGGTTTGGGTTTTTATTTTCTGTCACCAAAATGTATGGGTTAGTTTTGTAGTATTTGTGGAAGTTGTGGACTAATTTGCAAAGAATATTGGTGAAGTTGTTATGGCTTTTGATATGATATATAAATTGGGGTGTTAATTAGGGATTAATTTGTAGTGTGGAATTTTTTTTTTTTTTTTTGGGTGCATATTCAATTTAATTACTCCTTGCTTTAGATTTTTATACTAACACAATATTTATGTGGAATATGTTGCATACATACACAAAGTGTGTACAAACAGAAATTTCAACTCTATGTTAAAAGTATTAAGTATCCTTGATTGAATGAGTTAATCATCTCTCATATAATATTTGATGCTCTTATCTTTGAAGTTAAGGAAAAGTATATAAGAAATGCCCAAAAGTATCTTCCTTCCATTACAAGTTTCTTTGGCTGGAAGAAACATATCCAACTTGCTGTTTGGAATTTTCATCAAAACTCAATAAGAATGTTAGATGGCTACAAAATAAAATATTTGACTAATACAATATTAAAATATAATTAAAAGCTTTATGAGGAGTACAATTGTACAGTTTAAAGGCTTGCAACAACCAAACTGGTCCAAAGTCCTTATCCAGTTCTCAATTGTATTGATCTAAGTTAATGGCTTAAGACCTCATGATTTGGATTGGGACACAGATTCAAACACCTACATGTGTGTGTCTGCCCATATTTTTTTATGGAAAAAGAAAAAGAAAAGAACACTCTAAAATAAATAGATTAGGTTAAATAATGTGTGAAAAGGTAGTTATGGAGCTGCCGAACTAAATGAGGCGGCCTTACACAACTGTAGATCACTTGTAATGTCACCATTCCATTTCCATCATGTCATGTATAAAACATGTGTCATCAAGTATATATAAATATTTATCTTTCTGTTTTTGTTGATTTTAATAGAAAGTGATTTAAAATAGATTGTATAAAATAATTAAAAATCATTATGTGACATTAAATTGTATGAATATATAATGAAAAAAATCAAGAAAAAAAAAAAAGGATTGGCGGCGAGTCGGCCACGCAAATAACCGACTTAGCATTGAAGAGTTGGGTAATAGGGCTTTTCCCTAATTGGTCCCTCTCAAATTTGGCCTTTTACTATCTCTAAAAATCTAAATTTCTTGCCTCCTAAGTTAATCACCTTCTCATGCACACAAAAAGTTCATATATATATAACGATAAGTTTGGATTCAAATTGAAGAGCATATTTGTGTGATATGGAGCGTGAAAACCAAGTTTCAATGACGGTGCAGGATTACGAATTCATGAGCGATTCCGATTCCGATTCCGATTGCGAGTCTAAGTCGAGGGAATCGAACCAATTGTGGAGGTATGGTGGAATGGTGAAGCTGGATGAATCGAGTGGGAATGGGAGCGAGTATGGCGTGCTTAAGAGGAGTTTTGTGTTGGGAATGGGATCTCTGAGCAACCAAATTAATGTCGTTGCGATCCATAAGAAGACATACTCGAGTGTTACAGGGCACGCGAAGATGGAAGCCTTCAGGGTTTTCTCGCGCGCGGTGGCGGCGAGACGCGGCGGTGATGCCAATCTCAAGTACGCCTGGTACGGCGGTTCGCGAAGCGAGATTTGTGATGTTGTAAATCACGGATTTGGGAGATGTGGAGATTTTGTTGAAGGTCTTTCTCATGGTATTGGACTCTGTTTGTCGCCTGCAAATCTTCCCATCCATAGGTACCGTACTGCAATTTAATTTATGATTCAAATGTGAAAGAAAGAATTGATTGATTGTGATATTTGCAGTGCAATGAGGGCAGAGGAAGATGAGGAAGGAGTAAGGCACATGTTGCTGTGCCGCGTCATATTGGGGAAAACTGAAACGATCTCTGCTGGTTCAAAACAATCGCAGCCAAGCTCCATGGATTACGACTCTGGAATCGATAATCCTTTGGCGCCAACTAAATACATTGTTTGGAGTGCTGATATCAACACCCACATTTTGCCCTATTTCATCCTCACTTTCACTGGTAAATCACTGCTTTTTTTCTTACGTTTTCTTTTATATCCAAAATCAAATTGATACATCTCATCTCTCACACAGTAAGGAATAGGAATTCAGCAAGCACCAAGTTCAGGATACTAATGTATGCCATGTCGAAATTTCTGCCTCCTTCCAAGATGAGCTTGGTTATCGACTCTTACTGTGATTATCAAGTAAGAATCTCTGCTTCTTGTAAAAGATGAGTTATGGTGGTTATTGAGAGTTTGTATTTGTTTGATTGATGTTTGTTAACAGAAAAACAAGATTGGTGGGCCAGAGTTGATTAGAAGATGGAGGAGTATAGTGGGTGATGAGGTCTTATATTCAGTGCTAAAATCTGGCAGAGATGAGGTAATGTACTACTTTTCCATTCATTCTTGTGATCCTTTTAAATTTCTTTCCTCCATTTTCAATTCTTCCATGTTACATAGGATTTAAATCCTCCTTCCCCATATTTATAAGAGGTCTAGGTTTGAGAGAGAATTTTGGGCTTCTAGGGTATCTTAAGAACCAAGTTTGCTTTTTCTTTCAAGAATTTTTGACCAAATCCAATTTGTATAAACTTAACTGTCTTTGAAGTTGAATTGATGACTAAAATTACTTGGTCTTCATTCTTGCAGAGAATCTGGTGACAATTGGTTTAGTTCATTGGATTTTGAGAGCGCGAAGAAAGAAGATATTTGAACAATTTTAGGCATTTATAAATCCCAATTACAAGAAAATACATTACTTGTAGAGAAGTTTCCACAAGTTGGGACCTCTTCCCTTTTCAGGTTACTACACTATTTCTACATTTGTGCGTTGTATAGTATATTCAATGGAAATTCATCAAATTGGAGATTAATACATTAGCATTGAACACAATTTTTACTAGAAATTGTTGAATAATTGAGGAAGATTTGTGTACTATATTTCCTGTCAAAGTGATAATTAGGAATTATCAACATGTTTCTAATCATATACAAAAATCTCAAAGAAAGTTAGTTTTCAGTTATTTGTGAACTTATAGAACCAACATGATCTGGCAAAAGAAGTACTTGTTTAAAAAGCAAAGTAACATGTTGAAATAATGTTTTTTTTTTTTTTGGGTGTATTTCTTAATATTTTTTTTAGATATAGTAATGATATTTATTCGTGCATAGCAGTATAACTAAAAAAAAAAACCCTCAACAGTGGAAACTTGTATCCTTTGATCTTTTTTTTTTTTTTTTAAACAATGTCATTATAAGTTTTATGTATGTAATTTGGAATGATATTCTGATGAATTCTGAAGATGAGGACATTGTTTTGAGAATGGGCCTATCATGTGATCTGCTATCTCATGGGCCTATTCAGTCCACAAATATAACGCTTCAGCCTATTTTAAATTATAATAGGCAATATCAGTTTTTTGATAACTGTCATTTTGCAAAATTTAGAAGTTATGGTGGATGTTGCACCAACCGCAAAAAACATACCTCAATGTAGAAACTAATGTCCATTTTCTTCAATCTATTCTCACACATATATATATGGTACCAAAAATAATATGAAGCATGAAGGTTCACACCCTTATGAAAAATACAAAAACTTCTGTGCACCAGTTGCACAAAAGTGAAATTCTGTGCAATCCATATATTTATGTTATAAATATAGTATTTTTATGTACAAATATCCGTACCTTTTAAAATGAACATAAAGGTACTACATTTATAATATAAATGTATGGATTGTACGGTGCACAGAAGTGTTATTCTATGAAAAATATGAAAAAAACAATTAAATGTTGTTTTTAAGATTTTTTTTTATTTATATATACACATGATATGTCCAATATATTTAATATAAGAATTATTTTTTGATGCAAAATAAAAGTATAATGATCCAACGATAACAAGACAAAGTAAAAAGACCCAATCTACATTTGTTCTTTCATAAATAGCATGTATTAATGAAATATAATATAGATAGTTTCATATTATAATAAAAAAACATCAGATTGATTTTAAGCACCTCAAACGTTGTGAGTAGGCTTATAAACATTCTTCAAGCATATAAAAAAGGAAAAAAAACACTTTTCTTATATTAATTTTCTTTTAATCTTTAAATAACAATTTGTTGCCGTGACAACATATACATAACACGTGTTTGATGTTGAAGATTAAATGTTAAACTTTCAAAATATGGTTGGACACGTGTGACAATAGAAAGTATGCAATCATCTCTCACCTTCATTTTCATGAGATTAGTTGGGTTAAACGTATTGATCAAGAATTATTGTGTTTAGCTTCAGAATCCAAAGCCTTATATGGATTTAATATATTTATCTCCTGCCCTCGATTAGTCAATATTTAGGAAAGTGACTGTAATTATATGTATTTCTCATGCTTGTCTTATATAATTTTGTCTGGTTCGCATATCTTCTTCTATGATTACTATATTTCTGTCCGATTGTAAATTAATACTAATTTAATTCGTATTCTACTATGCAAGCACACACCTGAGTAACTTGCAGACGAATCCAATGTCGTTTTGGATTAATTTTTTAATAATAACAAGTGGATTAGTCATTAGACAAAGTCAAGTTATCTTGCTAAGCAAGAAGATTAATTATGATCATATGGTATGGAAGACTTTATTATAAAATGGAGGTTTTTTTTTTCACCCTTCTGCGAAGTGGTAATGTGAACTCCCACACACTTGATCTATGTTATTTAATAATTCATTAGAATACGTGGATTTGAAGAGGAATTTGAAATTCATGATACTATATTCATCGGTGGTGTTTGGTTATATTGTATTTGGATTTTGAAATTCATCACTTTAATTTCGAATTAATTTTTGAGTCATTCAAGTGGATTCAAATTCTCTAATTTGAATGGGTTTGAAATGCATTTATTTCAAATAACTCTATCCAAACACAACCTAAGAGTTTTTAGGTTGATATTTCTTTTTTTTTTTTTGCAATCGCAATAAAAATAAACTAAATTAGCAAAAAGCGGGAACAAAAGTAGGAATAATATCAACAAAATTAAATTAAAAACAAAATGAATTAGTATCAAATTTTAAGGATACAACCTCTCGAGTGTGACCGTTTCATGGATCTAAATCTATCACATGAATTCTAATTTAGAATATTCAGATCCAAATTAATGACTCCACTTCACTTAACTAGGAAACAAGAAACTTGATACTTTTGATTTTGATATATATGTATATTTTGCTCAACAAGAAACATGATATTGGCATGAAATCAAGTACTTATTTGCTAATAAAACCCATGTGAAACTCGAGATTGTGAAGATTGGGCAAGATGGGATGCGTAATATTAAGGTGGCTGAAAATTAGTTACTTAACAAATGACACTTCATTTTGAAGTTTGTCTATGCTATAATATACATAACTCCGCATGTCAACTGCAAAAATAGTGCCCTTTTTCCTATAATATTATGATTAAATTTAATCTTACCCCTCCATATATAGACAAAAATTCTAACATTCATAATTGAAGATTGCAATGCATAATATTAGTATTGACAAAGTTTCTCCACTCTCTAGAAAATTTCTTGAATTTATAATATCCTTTACACACGTAATACCAACAATATAAGATGAAAGTCATGAAGAGTAAGAGTGGATTTTAGAATGGAGAATCCTTTTTAGAGGATATATACCATACAAAAAGTCGAGTTGAAAAAAAAAAAAAAAGGATAGTCAAAGTCTAGGCAAGTTGACCAAGGAAAAAACAGGGAAAGAGTTGTGGGCACATCCAATAATAATTCAAATCAATCTACATCATTAATTAGGAAAAAGACGAAAATAGCCCCAACGCACACAACTTTGGAATTCCCAAATATCTCACACATTTGTTGAATCCACTTAATTCTAGTTGACTCACACTTACTCAACCCGTTCTAAATAAGAGTTGTGTTTGTTTAAGGTACTGTTTTTATTTTTTATTATTTTATTTTTAAATGTACAATCATTTATAATTCATCAATTCTCTATTACTTTTTTTTTGTTAGGTACAGATATTGTAACTTTTCAATCTTCATTATCCAATATTTTAGACAATTTGTTTAATATAATAAAGTTTTACACAAATTTCACCAGCAAATAATATTTTTACTTTTCAAATATGAACATTTTGGAATTGTTTTGTTTAATATGACCGATTAATTCAATTCAAGAGCACTGCCTCCATTTTATCATAATGATGATTACTTTTTCCTAATTAGTTTCAAAAAGTTAAACTTTTCATTGAATTTTAGTAGTTGCTAAAAGAAAAAAAAAGGAACTCTTTCCTAATGAATTCCAAAAAATACAAAAGTTCGTTGAATTGAGATTATTCTTTGCTAATGAATTTTCAAAAGGTAAGAATTTTTTTTCTTGAACTGAAATTTCTCAAAAATATGAGTTATATAATCAGTCGAATGCGGGACAATATACATAATATATATTAGGAAATTCACTCAATATTTTTAAAGTTGAGTCTAAGCTCGGAGTTTGAAAGTTGCTAGAAACAGTTATACAAATAAAAATAAATGTCATTATAAAAAAAATCAAGATAATTTTTTTAATCTTTCAAAATAATTACTCGCATTTACACTTCTTGAATGAAATGTTTTAGTATTCAAATGAGCCGTGAGAATAAATCAAGCATTTTTAACTAAACTTTAATAGAGACAAATTAGTCATTTTGGTACTAAAATTTCTTAATTTATATTCATTTTAATTTTATATGATACTACTTATGATGGGATTAATGGAATAATAATTAATTTGTCACGTCATGCAAATGTAATAACCAACAACTCAAATTTTAGGGTATGTTTGGATTTGGACGGAGGAGGATTTTGAAAATTTTATATTTGTTTTGAGATTTTATAGGGTAGGATTATAGTTAAAATATCATCATCATATTGGAAATTGTAGAAAAAGTATATGTTTTTTTGGGAAATTATAGAAAAAGTAGATATTTTTATTAGAAGTTATAAAAAAAGTAGGATGTAGATAGAATTTGTAAATCCATCCACATCCCACACAAATAAGTATTGAGATTTTATCCATCTCAAATCCAAATGGGTACATCTCAATCCAAACATATCCTTGATAAAAGAGAAATCGAGAGAACAGTTACCTAATATTTCTTCTTATTGGTAGACTTAAATATTCCAAAGAAAATTTCACATTTAATATCCAAATGAATTTGAATTTTGAACCATACTAGCCTTTTTAGTAGGGTATCATGAGTACACTTGATAACATACCAAATCACAAAGCTATTGAGACATTAATTGAGGGTATAATAAGAATTTATGAGTTGATATCTAAATCTAATAAATATTTTATATATATTGTATAATCAATAAAGAAGTACTCATCAAAATATCATGCATTTGTTTCCGCAAAAATATCCTTCTACTTGGGGAAAGAAAAGCTTACACCTTGTTCCACTGAAACTTTTCCAAATTTATAATATAGTAATTAAAATACACATTAATTACACGTATGGTATGGCCATAATATAGTAAAATAAAAACGTCTAATGAGTGAAAGATTGATAAAAAAACCTACTCTCATTTGTTAGCCTAATTTGCTACTTCCTCCAATATTCCATTCTTTCTATCATCTTATCAAAAATATTATTTCACTCAAGATAACATATCATAAATAATATATACAATCTAAACTCATTTTTACAATTGGGTTATGAATTAATGCGACTCATGAAATTAGATCTATACAACTGGAACATCGGTGAAGAGGAAATTAATGGTAAGCTAGCTTTCCTCATATCAGTTTGGAGCAATTAAAAAATGAGAAGAAAATCACAAATTATTGGTGCTATGTACGTCAATGATGATGTAACTAAAATATCTAGTGCATATGAATTTATTACACCAGTACTGCTAAAATGTAAACAGTTGAGAGTTGAGAGTTTGATTCAATCCCAGGATCAGGATGGCAACATATCATTGTTCATAATTATCAGCAGAATACATTAACTTCTCATAATATAATATAATAATACATTTATTTGCTCTCTTGAAAAACATATAAACATACATTTTTACTATTAACTGTCAGGATTCTCAAATTTCAAGATTTAAAAACTCAGATTTCCTCCACATTGCTTAATGACAAAGTCTTGGGTGAGACCATCTCACGGATCTCATTCCATGAGATGGATAGGGTCGGGTCAAATATAAAAATTATATAATACTTTTGTATGCGTTATGTAATACTTTTATGTATATTAGGTAATACTTTGTATTATAAAATGCGTTTTGAGTTGAGCCAGACTATAAGAAAATATGTAATACTTTTATGTGTATTAGGTAATACTTTTATGTATATCAAGTAATACTTTTGTATTATGGGATAATGACCCGAATTGGGTCGGGTCGGGTCAACACAAAAACGCGCGGATCCTAGCTAGGTGCCCAGGTGCTCTTCTTCCTCGTGCGTGAATTGTGTTATACTATGTAATACTTTTGTGTGTATTAGGTAGTACTTTTATGTATATCATGTAATACTTTTTGAAAATATCACATAACTTAATATCATGTAATACTTTTATGTATATGAGGTAATACTTTTATGTGTATCATGTAATACTTTTGTATATATCATGTAATACTTCGATCCAACCCTACCCCTCTCACGGAATGAGATCCATGAGACGGTCTCACACAAGACCTACTCTTGCTTAATCATGTAATAAATATACCCTAATATACTCTGATATATATGATGATTTATTTTATTAGTACTGTGATAAAAATAAAAAGAGGTTAGTATGTGATTAGCAAATAAAATATAGAAGGGATGTGATAGATGAGGGTCCCATATTGCATTTGTTCTATTAATATATGAGTTATTCAAATATGTCTTTTATAGTCATAAGTATGTTTTTTTCCACTATAAGTATGGTCGTCGTATGTGCGGCGATCTCATATGAGTTTTTGTGTTAATATAAAGAGCTCCATAGTCTACTAGTTGGCACTAGGCTTCTTGTATTTTAATTATTTATTTATTAGAAGAAGTGTATTTTGTTGAATAGTGCTTAATCAAAAGATGAAAGTTAGATAGACTTGACATTGAAGGTCCAAGGTGCATGTCTCTCTATATATATATTGTGACACCATTCACCACATTGCGTGTTGGACTCAGAAGTTGGATTTTTGGGTTTGATTGATTTTGAAATAATATTATGTTGAATAGTATTTATAACTAGTAAAAAAAGTATTGTTTATTTTTATATTTAAGCAAGTTACTAATGTTAACATTTGATTTAAGCTTAAAAACATATACAATTTGGAAATTATTAATTACATCTTCATCAATAATATCTTCATATTTACTTTGTTCCACATATACTTTTTAATACATAAAATTCTTAATATGTCCATTAACTTTTAATGACATAGTTGATTGTAAGTGGGTTGTAAATATTAGAATTTAGAGAAAATTAACTGTTCGAGTATAGTTCACAGTATTTTATGGGCAATCAAGATTAGAATAACAAGCTTAAAGCATTTATAAACTAAGATTTCTAGTGATCTGTCAGTAAAATCACTTATAACACTTTGAGTTTAGAAAATGAATAGTTTGAATCAATATATAAATAGCTATCATGCTTTAAAGTATTTCCAAGATTTCGGCAACATACTATTAATTTATCATCATCAAAAGATTTAATTTCTCCAAATCAAATAGAAACATATTTGCAGTTCAAATCTAATTCTTATGGTATCAATAGCAACATTTACTACAATAATAAAATAATTATATCTAATAGAATTTGATCCTCCTCAAGCCGCCCCTGACCCTGAATAAGCCTTATTCACACATGTAGAAAAACTTCATCAAACAAAACAAATTACAGTAAAATAAATATTCCCAAAAATATGTTACCCATAAGATAATACTATAATTATAATATCTTGATGAGCCCAAAAAAAAAAAGGGAATATTGGTCACTCGTGGGCAGCTATGCCACACCAAAATTCCCTATGCAAAGAGTCGGTAATGAAGACAAAAGAGCACCAAATAGGACCATCGCAGAAGCTTCTTGCAATTCCACAATATACCCCTCACCAATTTATCAAATACACAGACTAGAATCTAGAATGGAAGAAAGTCCAATTATCTTATCCAAAAATTTTATTTTATTTTATTTTATATCTACTTGGATACTAATGCATTTACGTTACGTTCTTGTTCTTCAATTCAAAAACTCGAAATCTCGAATCCGAAGATCAGCAAAACAAACAGTGAAACTCGAAATCTCGAATCCGAAGATCAGCAAAACAAACACCGGGAGGCGTTCCCGACGATGAGACTCCGACGCTTAAGTCAATAAGGTTGCTAAGCAGAAATCTCTCAAGCAATATGTGTGTGTTTTTAATATAATTGTGCCTAAAAATAAAAGAATGATATATCAAGTATATATACTCACCGGAATACGTGGTGGTTAAGATCTGACCCAAAAAATATGGGATATGGGTAACTGACCCACGGAAATAGCGGTCAGTTAGACTAAAACATGTTCGTCACTTTTCAATGTTAATTAGTTCGTCGATATAACTCAAAGCTGAATCGGTTCGCATTTCATCAGTTCGATCATAAAGTTGTAGAATAGTTCGTTTTCTTATATTATTCACATACGTTGACTTTGACTTTATCCGGTTTGGAGGAGAGAACTCGGTTTGCTCCAGTTCGACCATATCAACAGTCATCAAATCATTACGTCAAGATTGATTAACGTAGTAAAATACAAATCCATACTATTTTATAAAAGTTCCAATTAATATATGATATTTATATGTTAAATCTTTGATCCGCTAATAATTGATCAAGTTTCATACATGTAATATATATTGATAAAAATCGATTCTATGAAGGCCCAAAAGGTATTAATTACATAAATTAATTGTCTGTAAAATTTATGTCCTCAGAAACCCATTAATTGATGATATACTCAATCAATTCCAATAAAATTTAACTTTGAATAAAATTATACTAAAATATTAAATGTTTATTGTGGATAATTCTTAATATATTTACTGATGATGTGTAAGGATCTCATCCTCTTATATTATGTAATATATAATTAATAAATATATTTGATATGTGACACATCAATAGTGAACACATATTAATGTGTGCACAATTGGTAAATTAACAGAATTGTAGGTAATTATTTTCTCTTTTTCAAATGTAATTGATGTTAAAGGACCGATGTTGTACATTGCACATCCAGCTCAATAAAATTGTACATTTTCTCTTTATATGTGCTAGTCTTGATTCCTCAACTAGTTCTTATTTTCTTAATTGAGTTACTTATTTACATCCAATTTACAAGGTTAAATACATATCTACAATCCTCTTCAAAATTATTTATAATAAAAGATAAATTATAATTGACACGTGTTAATTGAAAATAATATGTACCTATCATATTTCCATGGTAGGTAAATAAATATTTTCCATATAAAATTCAAAGATTTGACGATTTTATCCAAAATGATCTAAAATTTCTGAAATTAAGCACGTCTATTGATAGAGACATATATAAAATAAAGATTGGGCATCGGAAATTTCTTGCCAACTAAGATTTAAAAGTAGTAAGATGGAGACAAAAATAAGTAGACATAAAATAATAGTGTGTGTTCAAAGTTCGACAACAACAATAATTAAAAAGTAAAACGGTAACCAACCCTATTTTCTTTTCCGACCAACTAACCCTTTCATATATAAAAACCCCTCTTCTTATTATTCATTCTCTTCATCAACCCACCTCTCTCTCTAACCTCGCTTTCTCTCTCTAACACGCAGAGCTAAATCTCCACAAATTCATCGAATAGGGAAATAAATCTTCGGATATGGAGACAGAAAACCTAAGCCCAGACAGTAATTTGTGCTCAGACACAAAAGCAAGTGAGGATCTATTCGCACTTCTGGAAATCAGCAATGATAAGAAAGACGAAGAAAATGAATCTGTTGATAATGAAGATGAGGAAGAAGATGATGATGAAGAAGAAGAAGAATTCTCTTTCATGTGTGGAGGAGCAAACACCTCTCCGATAGCGGCGGAGGATGCTTTTATTAACGGCCAGATCAAGCCGGTTTTCCCACTGTTCAACCGCGATTTGTTTTTCTCCGGCGAAGATTCCGACGGTCTGCTCGAGAAGTTGCCGATGAGGCCGCCGGTGATGAAGGTGTTCGTGGAAACGAGCGGAGAGAACGGCCAGGCGTCGCCGGAGGGCGAGCAGTTCGCTGGGCCCCACTGCGAGTGGTATGACCGGAAGGCGGTGGAGGCCTCGCCGGAAACCTGTAAGAAGAGCAACTCGACCGGGTTTTCCAAGATTTGGCGGTTCAAGGATTTGCTCGGGAGGAGTAACAGTGACGGGAGGGACGCCTTCGTTTTCCTGAACAACGCCCACGCGCCGCCACCGCCCGCGGCGGATCTGCCGGCGCCGGCGAAAGTGGAGAAGAAGGAGGCGGTAAAGGTTAACCGGAAGGTGAAGAAGGGCAAAACGACGCCGTTGTCGGCCCATGAAGTGTACCTGAAGAGTAAGGCGAAGGGGGAGGAGCGGCGGCGGTCGTACCTTCCTTACCGGCCGGAGTTGATGGGGTTCTTCACCAATGTTAATGGCGGATTAAGTAAAAATGTACATCCATTTTAAGATGAGATGATGATGAGGCTTGTTAGCATATTCAATTAATTGTACATTTTCTATAGTATCTATTTAGTGTTATGCTTTCTCTTTTTTTGGCCATATGAGGGTTTATGGTCTACACTTTTCTGACACACGATCATTGATTCTTTGCTTGTATTAATTAATTACAAGAATATATTAATATCCTTAATAAGTTTCATCTAATCAGTTTATTACTTGATTTCTGCTATTTTATGATCATGATCTACTTCTTATCATCCATGGGCTACTTTTTTCCTTTCAGATCTTTGACAAATTGACATGTGAATCCAAACTGGACCCATCAAAATCCATGGGATGAATTTTGCGCATATATAGGTTGATTGTGTAATATAAAGTATAAACGTGCATATAAATGGAGTAATAGATATTACACTTGATATAATTCGGTATTACAAATATTAACAAAAATTAAAAGCAGTTCTAGTTTGGCTTGATCTATGTCTAGATTAATGTGAAAGATACTGAAAGATGAATATATGTCCAAAAAAAATGATAATCCACTTCTTGTATTGTTCATTTAGATCAAAGTGTAAAAAGAATATTAGTCAAAAGTTTAAAAGTAAATAGTGGAATTCAGAGAATGGGCAGAAAATATGTGTGGAAAGGAAGGGACATCTGTGTTGTGATTTCAAGATTTAAAAAGAATGCTTTTTGGGGATTCATATAGTTGAAGTCGAAGATGTCCAAATTCAAAAGCAGCAGTGAATTCTTCATTTCAATCCACACCTTCTAAGAGTAACTAACTACAAATCCCAAGTGTAGGAAAAGTGGGCCTTGGGGTTTAGGTGAATGCTTGTATTATATACTATTATTATTACATTAGGTAAGAATAGTGGATCAGAATACTCTGTTACATATTTACATTTTTTAAAATCTATTAATTAATTAGTATTATTATTTATAAACGTAACATGTAATGACTATTTTGAAAAATCGAAAAAAACATATCCTGAAAGTGTAGCAAGTATTTAAGATGGGGCTAGGGCTTATGAAGAGTAAAAAGAAGACATAAAGAATGGTTAGAAGAGACATTGAGTAGGTCAATTAGGTACACGTGTCACTATATATACAAATAAACAATACGTATGAGGTCTCAAAACATGACAATGAAAAGGGGTGTAACCAACAACACACGTACACCTCTCTTCTTTATTTCTCAATTATTTAATACACACAAACAAAATTGGTCTCTTTAGCAACAAACCAAGTTCTCCAATAACCGCAAACAAGTAGACAAAATAAGAACTGTGTTGTTGCAGATAGAAAAGTGAGATGTCAACGTAAGTCGCGTATTTCGAGCCTTAGGTTTGGATTGAAAACGATGTTAGAACAATCCTCATATAAAGGGGATCCTTTGTGAGTGTGAAAGCCTCTTTCTTTACATTCTTTGAGAATGCTCATTCCTTGTGGATCCGACAGCCTGAATATTCCGTATTTTCTGGACAACATAATGATTTTTCAGACATGTATTGAGTTTATAGTAACAATTAATTAAGACAGGATTTGAAGACCTTGAGTTGTCTGTTGGAGCCAAGACAATGGCCACAGCTTCTGGCACCATCACCTTATATGAAATACAAGTAAGTAATCATGCATGTTTGAATGGATTATATATTAGTATTGTGATGATCACCTGGTATGTGTATTGGGTGTGCAGGTCAATTGATGACATGAAACAGCTCTGAGATGGATGTGTCTGAAAAATGCACTCACATGTCTAAGCATAATATATAGGTATTCCATGATAATACAAGTATGTTGAATGAAATACATGAATCCACCCAATGGGAATTAGGGGCTCTTCATTTTGAATCGCATAAATCTCCTCCTCGTTTATCGCCTGACACTGATAAACAGTTTAGAAGCTTAATTGGCATATTCTTCCTTATTGGAATTGCAAGAAAGCCCTTACAGAATTGGAGGTGGCCTCTTGTTTTGGAATTATCAGGCTAGTCACATAAAAAGTCCCATCTTTCTGCATATCAACCCAAATTACAACTCTTGTTAAAACAAGCATAGTTAGAAACAGGCATTACCTTATAAATAGATAACAGATCTAGTTTCTACTTCAATATTGGCAAAAGCTCTTCTTCCTTTACCAATTGAGTGATTACTATCAATCATAAACTTATTCTTCATATGACATATTTTGACAACTATTACATTGCCAGACATTTGATGACTTACAAGGAAGGCAGCAAGGAGTCCACACGTCTCAAGATCTTTGTCAGTGTTGTCACGAGCAGCATCTACAAAATCCTCCATTAAGCGACCCGTCTGGACGAATACAAAAGCAAAATGTATGAATTTCCTTTCCAAATGAAAAAGGGATTCTAAATTGTTACCATGTGGATGTCTTTGAGATGTGATCGCTCATTGGTGAATGAGGTTTGAGGTTCGTGAGGAGGCGGTTGGATAAACGATATTCCGGGGGATGGATATGACTTTGTGACAGAATGCAGTGAATCAATCTGCCAACATATTTCACCACCCATTAAACTATCAGACAATGCTATATTTTGTTGAGTTTTATGCTCACAAGCTCTCTTCCTTGTTTAATGTCTTGAATTTAACAAATCAGCTGCAAAGATAAAGCTAAATTGGGTTTATAACATGTTAGTTAAATCATTTAAAACTAGATTACAAGATTCTAGCTTGTGTTATATAAGGTTAGTTCAGATCACAATTGATTTACTCTGGCTTTTCTGAGAGCAAACAATGAAAAGGGTTTCAATCTCAGGATTGAAACTTATCAGTTCATCCCAGGATGAATATACATGTATAAACTATAGTACTAACAAAATCCAGAGGTGTTAATATGGTGAAACTGTTGATTTCCTAAATTACTGTCTTCTTGTGATGTAAAAGCAGCAAATTCCCTAAAGATCTATTAGCACCATTTAAAATTCTTGTTGCCATCATATATAAGCAATTAATTGGAGACAAAGTATAAGCATGCCATTTATTTGATCGTCAATTCAAGAACTGAAGATAAACACAACAGATGAAAATTCATAGAAATGCTATTAAACCAACGCCAGAGTTCAAAATACACTTAACATTAAAAAAAGAAAAAAAGAAGAAAGAGGCACCAACCATAAATTACAAATAAGAACTGGGTCTCTCTCTCTCTCTCTCTCAGTATAGAGATGAATAATATTAGAGAAAGAAGAAGAATATGAAATGATTACGATTTACTATGGTTGGATATGTATTGTGAGGGAGGCAGATAAAGCTGAACTGACAACTTAAACTTAATTTGATGAAACAGTAGCTAAGCTGTCAAAGGGCCAGATTGATGTTTTCTTTGGATTTCAATAATTGAAGAATAATTTCTCCTCCAAAATATATATATATATATATATATATATTTATGAATAATCTATCCATCCACAACACTAAATACTTGATACACCAGCTTTATTTTATTCATTACAATTTTTTTTCATTCGTCTCAATACACAACATCTATCCAACATTCATTACAAGATTGGCTCCCTACCTTCGTTCAATTTTGTAATAGCTTCATCGAGAAATTTAGATTTAGTTAATATTAAACTGAGTTTGTTTAGCCAGGTTGTTGAACAAGTTAAATTTGTTCCACCAGAAATCTTTTAAAATGTCTGCCAACTAGATACAAAACTTAATCAAATTTCAGACAGTTCACTCATGTCAGTCTACAAGTTAACAACAGCCCTTCTCTACAATATAGATATATATAGATAAACAAATTGAGGATTTTATTGGTTACATCAACAAGAAGAATGGGAGCACCATTTTCCCCTACTCTGATGATCCTAACCAATACAACAAGGACGGAGCATTAAAATTACAGGTGTGTAATGATGGGAGCCTTAAGCATATGTAAGAAATGCTGTTCTAACTTAATTTGGCAACAATGAATTGCCATTCTTCTTTACTTTCAGATTCTAACTTGCACATTACATTCTATACATCCATTACTTTTGACATCAGCATGAGTTGAGCTTTCAAACCTCGCCTCGCCTGACCGGAATGAACCTTTTGCCATCCCAGACGGTTGTTCAATAACTTGATGAGTAATATCTGCAAATCCATTTTCCCCATACTTCGAAAATGCTCCTAAAGCCCCAAGAAACCCCTCATGCCGCAAAAATAAAGCTTTTGCTTCACCTTTTGACCTGAAATTTACAGATATTGATATCTTTAGAGAGAAAGAAGGGCACGAGAATTTTGTACATCGTATGCCGACTTTTTTTTTTGAAACATTTCAAGTCAGTTTTGGTAGCAGTGTCACTCAAAGATGAAAAATTTTAAATGAGGAAAAAAGCAGGAAAGTACCAGAAATGAACTGCAACAGAAATTGTGTCCATTGTATACTCATGTCCCTGAATGAAAAATCCTCCGAAAAATATCCGCTTCAATCCAAATTGTAATGCATTCAAATAAGCTATCTGAAGGAAGCAAAACAGATGAAACGATTAAACAAATATTTTTTCAAAACGATTAAACAAATATACTTTTGAAAACTGGCAAGGAGAAGAGTATACATGGAGATCAATCTGTTTTTAGTTTTGCATGTTAGATTTGTGGGTAAATTAAACAATCTATTCTGGTTCAGGCATTCAAACAATCCTTTCAAATTCTGTCTTCTCCATGGGTAGTAGAAATATTTGCCATTTCTCCATGGGCCAATTATTAATATATTTGCCAAAGATAATTGCTTTATTCTGCTTTGTTGGAATAAGAAAGATAGCTATCTTCTTTCTGATTAAAAAAGCATTTCATTTTAGCTTATTGGATACAAAGAGCCAAATATTTTCTCATTAGTCTTTGGCATTGTTTATGTGCTAAGAGTGACTCTTGCCACATTTAAATTAATAAAACTGGAAATCAAGAGCGACACTGCCTAATATATGTTCTAATTTTGGATTCAGTGTCATTTCTTATACCATATACTAATGTAAGACAAATCATTTTCTTTCAACTGACCTGCCCAATATTATTTGAGATCATTCTTAACAGTGACCTGGCTACATCCTCAGCTTGGTAATCTTCAAGCTCTTTGTTTTCAGTCACTGCCTTGCCAAAGCTAGAAGCAATGGTTGTTGATGTAAGACCAATCTGAGATATTTATCAGAAAAGTATTAGTAATATAAAGTATAAACAATTGCAAACCTTTCCATATCACCCAAGAAGTTAGTGTTCCTGCTCCCTCTTCTGAAACTTATGGACCCTTTCACGTTAGAGGATACAATATCTACGATGGGTCTAAATCTGTTAAGCACTTAAACAGAGATGATCCATCTTTTTATCATAGGACATTATTGCAATAAAACTTCACTCTAGTTATATTACAACTTGCTAGTCAGTGACACAAACATCCCTATATATCAAGTTATTGTGAAACAAATACAGTTCAAGCCCATAGGCACAGATTTAACGTTTATCTAACTTAAAATGATATGAGCAGTAGATTAGTGGGCACTTCTGCCAACTGCCTTCTCAATCATAATATTATGGGTAAAACATACCTATATATATATGGTCTCAAAGCTTGAACAAAGGGACTCAAGTACTTAAACAAGGATAGTTATTGCACATTGCAAAAGACAACTCCAAGAAGGTTAGAGAAATGCTCATGGACATATTTACCTTAGAGTAATCCATTCCACCATAAATGTCTCCAACAAGCATGTCTATCACTCTGTTGTTTCCTCTGTGACTCAACTCTAGCAACTCATTGAAACTGAAAAAAGAAAGCAAATGGAAGAAAGGTTAATGAGGACCTTTAGTCATTCCAGTCATTAACATAGTAAGAAGCATAGGACAAATTATAGGAAAAGAATCCATTGCACTACAATGGAAGGTCTAAGAGAATAACTTTTTGCACTTTGTTAAAAGTTTCCCCAAGCCCCAGAATGTACCACCACCAACACTTGTTCCACTGACTCTTTCAAATTCATTGTCACCATCCACCTAAACACCCAAGAGGAAAAAGATAGTTATAAGAAATTACATGTAGGAATTTGGACAAGTTCAAACTCTTGCAAATGGAAAGGATACAATGAAGTATATATCCTCTATAGGAATAGACAATACCAGAAATATTCTCTTTCAATCAAATCAATCTTTAGCTTGTCATAGATTAGGAAATGAACAAAGATTACCTTTATCATGCTGACTCCAGATCCCACATTCACTAGGAGATAGGGATACAAATCTTCATGGCCAATCTGGAGATAGTCCCTCTGGCCATTCATATAGGTAAAAGCTTCACAGTTCACTGCCTGAACATACAAGTGAAATATAAAATTAACATGTCAGCAAAGTCAATATACAAGCATACAAAAGTACCATCTATACGGAGTTTTAGTCAACTAGAAAAGTATGAAAACAGAGGAAAAGGAAAAAAATGATGGGAAGACAGATGCAACAAGATAACATACATAAACATTAAGTATGTAGGCAAATTCTCAGTCTCATATGCTGGAAACTAGATTGTAAATGACATCTGGAAAAAGTAACACATGAATTGGCATTTATTCTTCTGAAGGACCCATGGAGTCCCTTATTTCTATACGACTATGTGAACTATTTTATATCTATAAGTTCAAACTCAGTAAACATTAAAACTGCAGAAATCATAAAATTGGAAACAGAAAACATAACAAGTGCATGATTTTCATGATTTAGTACCACTTGAGGGTTAAAACGAGTATTTGGTTTTTCCAAATATTACTCCTTTCAATGTTCAGTGCTCCCTAATTTTCCTACATCGACCTTGACTACAGATATCAAGAAAATGTCATATTAGTTACAACACCTAAACATAGAGAGGAAAGAACACACTTAAAGAAAAATATAAAAGTAGGAAGAAAAACAAGATAGAATGTAGACTCTTCCTGAATTGACGAAGAACAACAGGGAAATTCAAACTCTTCATGCATTAAGTGGTCTACCTTAAGCAGAAAATTAGCTCCAGCGACAAGGCAGCTCATTTCATCTACCTTGTCCAGAATAATACCAAGCTTTTCTTTGAACATATCAGCAAACTTAAATGCCCCACCACCTGTGGCCTTCAGATAAATATACTTAGTCAAACTTTTAGTATTTCAGATATTCCTAAGTCGAAGAAAAATGTGTATTTTATGCTTAACTAGAAAATCAAAACGACTGTCCTTGGATAGACTCTCCATCCATAATCTAAGTCATCAGATAAAAAATAAAAATTACCCAAGTTCTCCAATGGGAATAAAATATTCCGTTCCCATTCCAACCGTCAGTAGCCAGAAAAAAGGCTTTTAATTTCAAATAATGATAGATAGAATTTAAGGTTATTGGAAGTGTGGAGAAGCAATGCCCAAATTGAGTATTTGATTTCAAATTTACTAATATATGTCCCCATTATGATTTGGAAATTACAAGTGACAACTATCAACTTCAGAAACTGTTTCATAAAATATCTGAACACGGACCTCAAAGTTAATATTGAAAATCACATCTCGTTCAAGACAGGGCAACAGCAAAGGACTTTCTCCAATAACCTAATCTGAAAATTTTCAAGAAAAAATACCTTAATAACAGTTTTGTCACTGGCAGGGTCCTTATCATCCTGATCACCTGGATTCAGAGAGCCTTTAAGAGGCAATAATATGCAATACTACCATACACAGAATATATAAAGTATACAGAACAAGTTTCTCACCCAAGCATATGTATAATCAATTAATTGCTTAATAATCTCAGATGATGGTACTTTGGAATAATAATGTCACGTCTAGCAGCAAAATTGGTTATTTCGATATATGTACAAATATACTCATGCACATGCTTAAAACTAGTGAACATTGCTTAGCCATATGAAAACAACCCCATCTCACTTGAAATCATGGCTAATAATGATTTGCCATTGCATATCATTAAAGTATAGAATGAATGATATTCCGGTATTGTTAATCTATAAGGAGCGTATAGCAATTATAAATTACATTTTCACCTGAAGTTTCAAATTAAGTACAACATTTATACATTACCATCTAAACTTTCAAGATCGTGTGGTAAAAAAGATTAGTTAAAAAACTACAAGTGGTCAAGCCATGAATCTTGATCAGAAAATCTAAATCTTAGTAAAAATTTGGGGCAGCCAAAATACAGCACTGAAGAAGCAGGCAGAAAGGCACTCTTGAGTATGACATGGGACATAATCCTTCACAAATTTTATACATCTTAACATATTGATCATGACAGAAAAAATGTACCATAGTACTGAAGGCGCTTGGAAGATATAAACTTTATGCATTCACTGATCTTGCTTGTTTCAAATTTCAGAAAGTGAAGCCTCCCACTAAGGACCCTATAATTGATGTTGGTACTGGGTGTATCAATTCCATCCTTTAAAAAGCCATTTCTCTGATCATCACAGATGCAACTACTGCTACTTGAGAAGTACACCATCTTTATCAGAGAACCTACAGATAAAAAATGGGATCATAAAACTTGGTCGGTTGATTGCAGATTATTAACAAATATTGACCCTTCCTATTTATTTCTCTATAATATTCTGTTTTTATACTTTGTGATCAAGTTTTTGCTTAGTAACAGATAAATATGGCCCTTTTGCTTGGGGCTTCTGATGATAATAATAATGGATGTTTAAAATCCTGGACTAATCCGATAAAAAAAAGAACTTGGGAAAGGTAAACCATCTCAATAGGACATATCTATCATCATTTCTAGAAGAGCTGTTCAATGGCACTTTCACACAAAGACTCTATTTTACCCTGCATACACTCCTCAGTTCTTGTTTTGATGACTTAATTGCTGAAGGGTTTATATCTCGGATAAGTTAATTATTGAAACTCTACCAAATTCAACCAAGCCACCATCACCGAACATAGAATTTAACAAATCACAGAAAATTCAACAATGTATATATTTCACCATCCTTAAGCTAAGTTCTAAAATACCAAATAAGTTTATACCTCGCACTTGATCAATTAAAATGAAGTAACTGCACCAAAGACAGGAAACACTATTTCTGCCCAATCAATTCACTAAATTGAAAAAGAAGTGCCCTTTTCAGCGCCAAAAACGGCAATCACAAATTCCAGCATCCCATAATAGGCGTGGGCGATGATTACAAGAAGTCAATTGAAAATTTGAGAAAGCAGGACAATTTGGCCACAAGTAGATAAAAATCGCACACAAATAATTCAGCAAATTCGAGGCGATTACCTCCGATATCAAGAGCAAGATGCGAAACATCATCTTCACACAGCTTCTCCCCCAATTTCGCCACTTCAACTCCACCCCTCTCCATCTTCAACGACTCTTAACCCTTCTTTCGAATTGAATTCCTCAAATCCAATCTCCACACAGCAGCTACATATTTATACTTACATCGATTTGTTGTCAACAATGGCTGCCGAGTCAAATCCACCAAGCAACAGAAAGGGATAGCTACGAAAGCAATATCTATGTCTCTTTTGCGAGTATTCAATAATATAATTTTAAATTAAAAAAAAAAAAAAAGGAAAAAGGTAATGGGGATTGGGTGGGTGGTAGGCTGGTAGCAGAGGTACAGAGGAACACAACGGTCAGATTTGATAAATGAAGGAATTAAATGACCGCCGTTTTACTATGCCTAAATCGTTCAACTATTACCTGGATTTAACTACACGTTTTCTTGTGATTTAATATAGGGCCCGGTTATTCGCCGCCCATTTTTTTCTAAACACACCCCAATTTTTTTATTTTTTATTTAAAATTTTTTAAAAATAACAAAATTATAATTTTATCCTTTTGCAAAGAAGTGCGTTCAACTAGTGGTCGAACACAAAGAAGTCTGTTCGACCATGGTTGGTCAAACGCACCTCTGTGTGTTCGACTAATGGTCGAACACACCTCTTTGTGTTCGACCAACCAGGGTCGAACACACCTCTTTGTGTTCGACGAACCAGGGTTGAACGGATCCCAGATTTGTTGTTATTTTTTCGTTCTTTTTACACGATTTCACACGATTATTATATAGTTTGTTAACTTATAGAATAGTTTTTCATACGTTATCCCTTATAAATTTAAGGTTTGAGGATTGAAAAATAAAAAAAAAATAAACAAAAGAGAGAAGCAAGAAGACGCAAGAGACGGGTAGGAGAAAAATTTTCAAAATTTTCAGTTTTTTTTTTCAAAAGGGTAAAATTGGAATTTTACTATTTTTTTAATTTTTTAAATCTTTTTTTTTTAAACTGGGGTGTGTTTAGAAAAAAATGGGGTGCGGATGGCCGGGCCCTTTAATATATGGTGAATTACACATACGATCTTGATTTTTTTTTTATGGGGGGAAGGTAAATTCTTGATGTTTGTTTCAGATTATGTAGTAATCGAAATTTGTGAAAATTATTATTAAAGTTTTTATTTGAAATACATGATTCAATTTTAATTTAAAATATATTAATATGAATTGATAAAAATGAATGAATAAGTCGTCGAAATATTGTATGATTTTTTTGTGAGTTTGGTTCTAATCACCATAAAAAACTTGAAGATATATAATTTGACCAAATTTTAAAGATAGCAAATGTGGTTCAGTCTTAATTCCTTAAATATATATCCTTCTATAAATTTATTAATAAAATTGAGAGTTTTAATAAAGAATGGAGTTTATTAAGCTGTCAAACACATCAATTATGATTTTAGTGCATTGAACTAATGATATGATTTAAGATAAATATTTTGTATTTATTATAGCATTAATTTATTTCAAAATGCATAAAATATTCTTACAAAGTATTTTAAAATCGGAGTAATGAGTTTCAAATTCGTTAAAAAAATGAATTCGTTCGTATAATTATCAACTGATTTAATATTGTGATTTTTTAGTTGGCTGGTCTCCAAAATTTCAATCCATTTATACAACCTCATACGTACGTTGTGTAGTTGAATTGATAAGTATTTAATTGTCATTAGAGATGCGGTATAATAATTAATTTAGAAACCAATTAAATCAGACATATTCAACACGTTTTTTTTTCTTTTTTTTGGTTTTATTATTAAAGGCAAAATAAATATTCGATTTAGATTTTTCTTTTAAACCCGAATCTATACTTAATTCTAATTTTTTTTTAAGGCATAGTACATATGTACTAGTACTACAGAAAATTCCATTGCTGTTAATGATTTGTGTAGCCAAAAATACTGTGTTGTGAACTGTGACTAGTTAAACTATAGAGATGGAGACGAATCAATTCAACTGTTTGGCCTTAAGATGTCCTGTCAGGTTATAAAATACACTTTTTATTTTTTCTTGTTCACATGAACATATTATAATTTCAACCGAGAGTAAATTTCTAAAAAAATTGATTATAAAAGATTAACTGTTGATTAACTTTTCTAATAAAAATAGTAGAAGATATATTATTTTTTCTTAACTAGTTCCACTGATCATAGTTTTATCTTTCTATATGATCTAATGATATCAAACTAATTTCTTTTGAAGTTATGTTGAAGAGACTAGAAATATTGTAATGAGCTATGATCTTTTAGATCATTGTATATTTTATTTTACATGTTAGATCAATTAAAGTATTCATTATAGTATTGATTTTATTATTTTGAATTCTCTATATGAACACAAGGGCCGACAACTTTATTTATTTATTTATTTTTGGCACTGGATCTTTCAAAGTCTTGGGCTGGTCCTGCTTGTATGATCTTTTATAGCTTTTTCATGCGTGCTATCTCTTTTATAGTAAACACTTGGTGAGAAATAGTGCATAAATAAGAAATTATTGCAGTATAATTAAGAGTTAGAAATGATTTCACTGGAAATACATATGATGAAAGCAAACAGAAACAAACTTAATGCAAAAGAGGCCAAGCAAGCAGCCTGGAATTTGCAGATTATAATAAAACTTAAGCAGCAGAAGGTGCTGGGATGTATGATACTGCTGGTTCAGGAAGAGAAGCTATGATTGATGGCCTTGAGAAGCTCTCTTCGTAATCAAGAGACTCGTCGTTGTAAACATCCCACCATTTCTTCACTAGCATCTTTATGTCTTCTCTCTCCATGTTAGCTTCTTGTCCAGTATACCTCCATGGCTTTGATCCCTATATACAAGAATTGATCATATATATATAGTGTTTTCATAAGAAATGAAGATGATTGATTTCGTTAATAAGAAAGCTTACTGCAGCACAGTAATGAACAACTTGAACTTTGTCGAGCTCAACATTCTCAGGATGGCGCCACAGCATAGCTAGTACGAGGTTGTAAACCAGAGGAATTGGCTTGTACGTATCTTGGAAGAACATGTTCAAGAAATCCTGTCATTTTAATTAATTAGTGAAACTGACCCATTAGTTTGAAATAATCAATTAGTTGATCAATTGTATACCTGCTCTGCAAAAGGAGTAGGTGGAGTGATACGCAGCGTTTCAAGCAATTTCTCGTAGGTGGCTTTGCTAGGTTCATAGACAAACATGCCAGCATTGAAGTAGAGCGGTGGAGGTGGGCCCATCTCGGCAGGCCACGTCACCTTATTGGGGCACTGCTGGCAGTACCCAATCGAGAACTGGCGCGAGTGGCTCCACGTCTTCTCGCAGAAGCAGTCCATCACAGCGTAGAAGTAGCCATCTGGCGTGTCCAGAAGGTGGTCAATGTTCTCATAGACCTGAATGTCTGCGTCGAGGTACACCATCTTACTGTACTCCAGAAACTGATCAAATTAAAAACACGTGTCAGGTCACGGCGTAACATAATTACTTTGTACTCGCACACATGTGATAATCACTTACATCCCATATTCGAAGCTTCGAGTAGTTGATGACGTAATAGGCCATGGCGAACTGAATCTGGTTCTCAGGCGGGTAAATGGGCTCGATCTCCTTGACAATGCAACCCTGGGCCCTCAACAGCTGGCGGTGATCCTCTGGAACGTCGGGCAGAATGGCGACCACAAGGGGGTAAGCACTCTTCACCTTTCGCAAACCCTTGGCCAATCCCACCACGCCTTTCACGTAATCGCCGTTGCCTGCTAGGAACGTGACGTAAGCTTTACTCGATCCGATGGCTGGGAGTTTGCCGGCGATGTTGGGGAAGACCTCGACTCGTTCGACTGGGGCCATCTTTGTTCTGTTTGTGTGATCTAATAGTGGTTTGGTTGGGGCTCTGCTACTTTGCCTTAGTTCCTGAGCTCCAATGGGCCGACTCTGCTGCTTTATATAGAGCTCAAATGAGATGGAAATAAACTTGAAATGAAATGAAATTCAAATAAAAAGAAATGATATTCCTTTTTTTGGAAATACTTGGTGTGGAGGGAATGAATGAATGAACGTTATTTCCTCCCTTCCATTCATCCACAGCCTTATCACCTCAAGGAACGGCTCTGATTCAATAGATTCAACTCATCATTTTAATATTATATTTTTGCAAAAAATATTAATGATATTCAACATTAATTTTATTGAAAAATGGATCACTGGGTACACACTTTGGTCGTGCAACATTAATGGGTGTATTTTTTTTAATAAAATTAAAATTGGGTAAAATATAATTTGAAAGACATTTTTGTTTTTGTCCCTTCTTTTCAATTATGTTAATTTGCCAGGAAATTGGGGGCATGCAATGACAAGAGAAATAAGAGGGCGGCGTCTGTCATTGTCTTTGTGGAAATGATTTTATAAAATAATTGAAAGAGAATTGTAAATTAAATGGTGGATCGATGTAGGCATTTGGAACTAGAATTAGGTATTGTTTTTATTTAACTTGTGGTAGTCGTGATCCTTTTTCGTTCTCCAACTCCAATTTGTTTTACTAAAAAAAGTTAAAAGAGCCTATATTTAATGATTAAAAATATTACTTCCTCCGTCCTGGGATAATTTACACACCCATCCCGGCACGTGAAATAAGAAAATGTTGTTTTTGTCTTTTGAGTTGAATAAGAAAATGTTACTTTTTGTTTTTTTAGTTGAAATTATTTTCCTTTTCGGGGATGTGCAAATTATCTCGGCACATCCTGAAAAGAAAAATATGCAAATTATCTCGGGACGGAGGGAGTAAATGATAAAATCTATCTTGAATTGGACGAAGATTAAAAAGTTTATAAAGATAGACAGATATTACACCTGTAGCATGCTCTACTGATGATTCATCACTCGCAGGAAACAATCTAAGAAAACATTCAACTATTTATAAGATTAATCCGTCTATCAAATAAAATCACTAATTAATACATAATGTTATTAAAATAATATATTATAAAATAAAACACTAAATGCTTTACAAGAAAATTGGGAATTAGGGATTGATTAACAGAAGATACAATATCGACCGATCAAAAGCATGATTTCCGCAAATTTAATGGACATTAATTTGGCTATAATTAATTACTTATATACTCCCTAATCATATATACAACTAATACGATATAATAATTAGAAATTATCTTTTATGCGCATTTTTCTATGAAACTCCTACATCATAATATATTTTGTCTTTAATTTATAACACGTACTGTAATTAAACTCATTAACAGACTGTCTAGTAAAGTAAATTTCATATATTTTCACTTAATTATTAAATAGTGGGAGCTAGTTAGTTGTTTTCACAGATCACTGAATTTGTCCTCCAAATTCCCAAGGACTATACTTCATAAACAAAGACATGCAACGAACCTTTTACCGTCCCAAATTTGGACTAATCTTGAATTATATATTATAGGTTAAAATCATTTTTCATTTCACTATTATGATCTCTTCTAATTTTGGTTTCATAATTGTCACGATTTTTAATTTAGTCTTGCAATTTCAAATCCGTCCATTTTCAATTCAATTTTGACAGAAAAATTGAATTTCATCGGAAAATGATATGTGTGATGCATATGGCCCCAAAATTGAGGTTTTCCGCTAACCTAAAAATGATGTGGTAACATATTTGACATGTGTCACCACACTAATTCGCCGAAAAATCCTAATTCTGCAAAATTAGATCGATATGAGACAAAGTTTTAAATTATGAGACTATTAAAATCGTTTAAATTATGAAGTCAAAATCGAAATACACCAGGATAAAAAATGATTTAAAACCATATATATATATATATATATATATATATATATATATATTATTGTCAATTAAAATCATGTTTCAACTAATTGAATTTTATTAAAACAGTAGTGCATGTCATATTAATAAATACTAACATATAGAATAAAAGATGATTGAAAGGATAGAGTAATGAGGGTGACAATGGAGTAGAGCATTGCCAAGCAGAGAGAAGGCAGCCAAATGTGGCGCTGTAGAGCTGATGCTTCTTAACTATGCTTCCACATATATTTTCCCCTTTTCTTTTTTTCCTATTTATTTTAAATGGTTGTATTATTTTTCAATAATACATTTTTTCCTCAGAAATTCAGATTACGAGTTGATAAAAGAATTTAAACATCTCCACCTCCTTATTATTGTCAACCCATATTATCATATATTTGCAAAAAAATGTCACAAAAAATATACTTTTTACGACAACAATCTATTGCAAATTAAAAATCATTTTTGTTGTAGTGATATTATATGACGTACAATGTGATCTATGGGCGGACAATTAAGACAAAAGACTAATATGAAGAATTAGTCTACAAATTAGTGGATAGACAATTAAGACAAAAGACTAATATAAAGCCTTGAAATAATAACAGTAATAGGAAGAAAATTCACTACAAATTATAATTAAAATTCCTTTGGCGCATAAACTAATACTCTCATCTAAATAATTTATAATGTAATAAAAGAATTAGTTTGTTTTTCAAATTGTTTATTTTACATGTAATATTTAGTTATAATACAGGTTATTATCCTACAAATTACTTGTTTATGTGACAAAAGTCTGAGACGTGATCTGCACTGCCCCATAATTTTTAAGATATACTCATTGTACCATGTAACACAAAATGTTATATAATACGAGATGTAAGTACATCAAATATAGAAGATCTGAACACTTATTTATAGCCTGTATCGAATAAGAAGTATAATAATTTATTGATGTTGGGATGGTTAGCATGAGACCAGAGATATTACATGAAAATAATTAAAAATATTAATGGGGTGATTTAATATGTATGAAACAAAACACTATATATTATATTTATTGGAAAGTAACATATATCAAACCTGCAATTTTGAACCAAGCATTAAATTATGGAGTAGTACTTTCTGCACCTTGATTTAAAATGTTTCAATAATCATCTTAGTGGTGTTTAAAATTTTCATAAATAATGTGGCTAGTGTTCCACCAAAAAAATAATAACAATAATAGTGTGGCTAGTAATTTTCCCAATTGGATTTATATAAACTTAAGGAAAAAAAAAATGGCTTACTTGAGCAGCTAAAGTTACAATTTGATCATCTTTATCATCATCATTATAAAACTTTGTCGTTATATTGCTTTAGCTAAATATCACATTTATACCCAATTAAGACATATCTGTCTCGATATGTATACGTCATTAAAGTTAAATTCATGGACTCTTTTACTACGCTCATCAAAAGTAAAATTCCATTGTATGATTCTAGTTTGTTCTCATCGTAATGGTTGTGGACTACTTGATTTTAAAAATATGATTAATTCAAAATAAAAGAAAATTTCCAATATTTAGTTGCATTATTAATTTCTGATGAAATCTCATAATTATCTTAACGTGATTGTCCATTTCCGAATCACGTGATATGCTAGTGGGATTTTTGTAAATCTTGATTGTCCATTTCCGAATCACGTGATAAATGTTTTATTTTTAGATTATTTCAATTCATCGACCATCCAATTTATCATATATCTAATCTCAATCATTCAATTTGATCCTGTTTGATGAATAGTTAAAATAAAATAAAATGTGGAACTATGCAAGTTTTGTGTCCACACAGAAAAGTCACATATGGAACTCTGCAGGTTCTTGTCTCATTTCATGTGGTAAATTACGTAGAAGAAGAGGATTTAAATCCAATATTTGTTATTATGTTCTTTTTAATATTTTTTCAAAAAATAGAAAAGAAAAGTCACTTGGAACCCAGACCATTCAGAATTTTCCACTATCACAATATCACAATAAACTAACATGTAGACATGCCATTTAAATTACTTTATTTTAATTGTACCATTATATGCTCCCCATTATAAATACACCAATAACATGTTTGAAGCAATAAAATGTTAGATAAAATCCAATTTAATAGTAATAATTAATACTCCCTCCATCCCGGCTAATTTTGCATACTTTCCTTTTCGAGATGTCCCGGGTAAATTTGCACACCCACGAAAAGGAAATTAATTTTTACTTTTGACATGATTTTGTTGACTTTTCAACTCAAAAAACAAAAAAACAACATTTTTTTATTACACGTGCCGGAAAAGATATGCAAAATTAGCCGTAACGGAATGAGTAAAAATTAAAGTAGTAGATAGGGGTGAAGAGTGAAACATTTTGTCCATGAAAGAATAATGATGTAGCTAATCATTCCCCTGTCAGGTTTCAATGAAAGTTGCACCTGATAATTATTAATTATATTGAATGGTGATATTTCATTATTTTGTACGACGTCATTTGATTTTAAATTTTTTTTTAAAACCAATCATTTGATTTTTTCTGTCTTCACTTTTTTTTTCGTCAATAATTCAGAGTAATTATTTTTGCGACAACAACAAATATTGATTTGTGTTTTTATAATTGGATCGATCATTAAACCAATTATTCTATAGGATAAGCGGTTCAATTGGTCGAACCAACATAATAAGTTGCTCAATCGATTTACTGAAAATAATTATTTATTTGTAAAATGAATAGTTAATTAGTTCATAATGTTAACTAGATTTTGAATATAATTGACGTATATATTTAATAAGCCACATAATTCAAACAATCAAATACACGTATTATTTACATAAATGTCATATTAAACTTCCAAAGAAAAGTTTCAACAATACATAAAAACAAATATATTTAAACAACCAATTCTTTCAATGCAAACAAAATCAGGCTCATCGAGAAATTTCCGGTTCAACCAGTTAAATTCACTCATCCAAGTAGATTTTTTTTTATTTAAATGATATCGATATTCTCAAATCTGATCTCAAAATTAATTATTTACATGTAAGAAGTATGAACCAACCCTTTTAAGTTGTAGTTATATAGATATTATTAACGTGTCTTACCACAATAATTGCATTTTCCAATAAAATAATAATAATAATAAGAAAGAATGGTGGACCAATACAAAAGTATATTCCAAAAGCAGGAATATACTGCTTTGCATATTAAAGCAAAACTGGAATATCTCCTTCCCCAAGTGGAAATATGCAAACAACCAACTTCACAACCTAATTGAATCCGAATTTCCCATTTAAAATCTATTATAAAACTCAAGTTATTCAAATTCGACCCCAAATTTGATAAAAGTTCATATAAAATTGTTTCACAAATAATACAATTTCATGAAATATAGTTCCACAACCAAAATTTATATACACTGTTTAAACTCTAATATTTGTGAGTTATTGATTATGAGTTCCTCCGTCTCAAATTAAATCTCATACAAACAAATAAATTTTAATGAATTGTTTTGATCATGGATGAGTTTATCTTTCATGGGCTCTCCACTAATTGTTCCAGTAAGAAAATAGTGTATTTTCACTTCCAACTTATTAGAAAATTTTAAAAAATTATCAAACAAAAACATTTGGAGTTGAAATATAATATGAAAAAAAGGCTGGTGTAATTACAAAATGCAGTACGTGGCTAAGCATCTCAGAAGGAACCTCTCATTTTCATCAAGTTGAATGAATGCAATTGGAACCTTAGCTTCGATTCATGTAAGAACAAGTGGCCCCTGCAAGAATATTGATATATCATATATACATTGCATATTCTTTTTACTTTTGCCTTCTTTTTGTCCATGTTTATCATGCCCAATCAAACTGTTCAAATAAAATATATTAAATCAATTATCATGTATTTATATGTAAATTAAGCTTTTTTTAATAGCTAATTGCCTTTTGGGGGGATATTTAATTTTTTTTTCTTTCAATCGTACAATAGTAGTCTTTATTACTAACGTGTAGAAATATTTATGTTATGTTTAGCGAAATTTTTCTATTTATATTTTAGAAAGAAAAGCCACCATCAACTTCACACACATATAATTAATATCTATAATATTATATATATTTATTTATTTTTAAATGTAATACTTGTCTGTGTATGGGCCAAAAATGTGAAGTACCTTATTAGCTGTTGATAAGTACAGATGAGTTTGGATGGAAATGTACTTTGCAATCAAACTCAATGAAATAACCAAAACACCCATAAATGAACAAATTAAATAATGAAAGATTTATTTATTTATAAATTGATAGTTGAAGGCAGAATGGCATATGTTGGATTATCTTCCAAATAAATTACGATTTCGTCTTATATTTTATATACAAAAAATTATTTAAGACAATTTCCACAGATATTATATAATGAGATGATGTTCAATTACTCAAAAACCAAACTTATTTTTTCAATTTCATACATCCATGAGATCCACTCCAATTAATCACAGACCAAAATTATTTCTACAACTCAAATATAAATTATGGATGGTTTTGTTTCCACGAAGTTGGATTTCTAAAATGATCTTAGAATAGTCATATAATATTTTATATAATCAATATCACTACATAGTTCCTTAAATTATATTTTTATTTTACACATATTCTGAGCTAATAAAATAAAATATTAAATATAATTGTCAAAACTATAATTTAAACTGAAATGGAAGGGGGAATCTGAGCCCCAGTGTTAAGGGCCGGGTTCAGAGAAATTGGTCCCATTGGGCTTCAAAGTTCACATCTCAATTCTCGCTAAATACCATATAGTACTAATAGCATATAGTAGTACTTTTTTGGGCTAAAATTTAGTTTTTTAATATTATAATTTGAGATGTATTTAAAATAGAAAATTTGTTCTCATAAAAAATACTTCTTGTTTTGAATTATACTTTAAGCAGACAATAGTTTGATATCATTAACTCTGGACCACTATTTAAACACACACAAAAAGAAGAAAGAAAGAAAGAAGAAATTGACATTATTTTTGGGACGTGAAATGAGATGATGTGTTATATTGTGATGTTTATAATATATGTTAGTATGGATGTAATAATAATTAAAAAAAAAAAAAAAAAAAAAGGGGATCACACAACCACATATGTAGTCTACGATCTTCTGGTCCATGATCAGTTTGTATATGGTTTCGTTCATTTATTTGATGTTTATGAATTTGAGTATGATTTTTATGAGATCATTTTATTGATATTATTTGAGATATATTAACTTACAAAATAGGTAAATGAGCGAGTAATGATAATATTCTATCTCGCAAAATTATATAAGTGAGATTGTATAAATTTTGATGGACATTTGCTTGAATGGAGACGGAAACATGTGCTCGAATGATGATGATTATATAGCCAATTACCTACAAACACATATAATATAAAAAACATAGAACGTGTATAGAATTCCAAAGAAATATCAAATTAGAAGAAAATAGAGTACTCCATGCACATTTTATTTAGCATAATTACGTGTTCATGCTGAAAAAAGAAGGTAAATCTCAAATAATAGTCCAATACATTGAATTGAATATTCTTGTTTGAAATGAATGACAACTAAAATGAATTAAACTCCAACTTCATAAGGCGGATCATGTGGAGGTGGATGAGTGTGGAAGGTGGGATCATGTACATGTTCCTTCACTGCAACTCCTTGTCCTAATTATTGTATACCACGTCTCCCACCACTACTTTCTTTTCACAACATATTGCATCTTTTTACCTCCAACTTTCATGCCATTGATTATTTCAAATATTTTTTAAATGTAATATTTTCTTATATTTTTTTTTATGATTAATTTATACGAGTTTACTCTTCTTATATCATACAAATTTATTCATTACTTCCTAAAGTTTAGCTCCTCCTATTTTATCTTATAATATATATATATATATATATATATATATATATATATATATATATATATATATAAATGGTTCACTAGAGAGAAACATCTAGATTTTGTGCTAATAATAAAATTGAAAATTATCAATTTTAAAATTCAAGTTTAAACTGCAATAAAAAGCAAGTGGGTAACCATTTTAGGAAAGAATCTCTCATTTTCTTCAAGTTCAATGTAACTTGAGAACCTTACTTTTGATTCAATAAGAGAACCTACCACTTCCAAGGGATGGATATACAGTCTTTCTTTAATTAGCTTCCCACCATACCCTACTTTGTGTTTATCTTTACCCAAACAAATAAAAAAACAAATCAGTTTCTTTTATTTATGTACATTTATAGCACAGTACAGTTTTTTATTGGTAATATTTACAAGTATTTATCTTTTAGTAGAAAACTCAGCTTTTAGATTTCATTTCAGTATTTAGATAGAAAGTATTTGTCTTATAGCAGAAAACTTTGTTTTTCTATTTCATTTCCCTATTTAGAAACAAAAGCCATCTCAACAATCACATATACGTGCGTGTGACCTGTTGATAAGTGCAGATGAGTTTGGATGGAAATGTATTTTGCAATCAAATACAATTAAATAACAAACCTACCTATTAAATGAACAAGATACAACCATAAAATGAACAAAACATTGATCTTATGAACGAATTGGAAGTATAACAAAATAATATTTTATCTCATATTTTATAAGATCAATATATTCTATTTGTGGGTAGTGTTTTTAAATGATGGGAAAAGGAAAGGACAAAGAAAAAAAGGGAACTGCTGTTCTGCAGCATCAGAATAGTAAAATAGGATCACAATCAGAATTAATGGATTATTTTCTGTACTCAAATTGTGAGGGAGGGGAGCAGCAGCAAAAGTGGTAATAGTAGTGCTCATGAATGGATATAGTATTACATTCAAAAACTAATAAAATGTATGCAGATATATGGAACAAATCCATTTTGTTTTACACAACCAGTTCAAAGGTCCTAAACAAAGCCCAAAAAGAAAAAAAAAAAAAAAAAAAAAAAACTTTCAAAAATTTAATAAAAACATCACCACACAGAGACTAGTATAAGACTAGATGAAAAGACAGCTGCACTCAGCATATCACCCGAGCATCTCCAACAATGTTTATGCCTGTAAAAATTGAGTCGGAAATCAATAAAATATGGTGGTTTACCAAGTCAGACCACGAAACAATGACCGTTATATCAAGTACTTGCCTTGTTAGCAATATTGTTCGAGAGCCAATCCAGGCCCTCGTATAATCCCTCCCCAGAGGTGGCACAGGTGCTCTGGATGTACCTGAAATAATGAAGAGTATAGAACTCAGTAAGAGAGTAATATAACATACCAAACTAAACGGCATATCTGGTGTCAAAGGTAACAATTTAAGAAAACATACCAGTGACGCTGCCTGAGTGAGTGCAGACCAAGCTTGTCAGTTATTTCAGCTGCGTTCATTGCATTAGGAAGATCTTGTTTGTTTGCAAATACAAGTAATACAGCATCTCTCAGCTCATCCTGGAACAAAAGGAACACATTAATGCCACTTCAGTTTCTTATAACAAGTTATCACCTAATCCTAGAATGCCAATCACAGAGTAACTATGTATTCACTTCTATAGAAAAGCAGAAAGGAGGCAGCATTGTAGTTAAATGGGCTAGGTGTGGTTCGTGAACTTGTGGGAATGTACCTTTGTTTTTCTGTAATTTCTTACAATCAGGATCAACAAGACTTGTAATAACATTTTCTAAATTTGAATGCTCAAGACTCTCCAAGGTACAGTTAAATGATAAAATTCACGAAGACACGAAATTTGTAACTTAGATACATTCCCCCTAATAATGTCAAATCCAACTAATAAAAATGCCAAATAAGGCAATTTGCGATCAAGAAAGAATATCAAAAATGATTCATCGGTGGTCGCAAATAATTTTTCAATCCCAAGTTGGGTGTAATATGAACAAAGTACAGAAAGGATTATCACCTCATTTAACATCCTATGCAATTCATCTCTAGCTTCCACAACACGGTCCCTGTCATTGCTATCCACCACAAATATGAGACCCTGGGTGTTTTGGAAGTAGTGCCTCCACAATGGGCGGATCTGTGGAGTGAGGCAGAAGACAATAACTCATAAGCATGAAAGTTTTTACCCAGAAACAGAACCAACTAAAATCTTCATGATATGAAAACCAATAAAAAACACCAAAGGGCGCTGATGTTATTTTTTTTAAGAAATAAAAGAGTAATAGACTGATCACAGAGTATTGCATAACAACTGTCTCACCTTGTCCTGACCTCCAACATCCCACACAGTGAAACTAATGTTCTTGTACTCAACAGTCTCCACATTGAAACCTGCAAAGGAACAGTAAGCCCCAGAACAATGAAAACTAGAGAGCTATTAAAGTCAGATTCCAGATGCGAGCCAAGATTTCTATTTCACATGTCATAAGAGAGGACAGTATAGTAAATAGACAAAAAAAGAGTACTTGAGCTAAGATATAATAACACTTACCAATGGTAGGAATAGTAGTGACAATCTCTCCAAGCTTGAGCTTGTACAGGATGGTGGTCTTACCAGCCGCATCGAGACCAACCATCAGAATACGCATCTCCTTCTTGGCAAAAAGCCGGCTAAAAAGCTTCGTGAAGGTCAGCCCCATTTGTCTTTCTTTCTCAGATACCTGATATCACCATGATAGAAACTGATTTAAATAAATATACAGCATATCAGTGTAAACAGAATGAAATAATCATCACAGCACAGTCCATCACAGCAATCACACCGCAACAATCATCATTGCAAACAGAATGAAACAAATTAACATCATATAAGATTTAAAATAACTTTTCAACCAACTCATGATTTTAGTCACAAGCCATGAATTCAATCAAATATTACACAAAGCATTTTTTTTTGTGAAATGAACAATAAGATAAATTCATACTACTGATACCATGCATGGATTAGTTTCACTAATACTCGCATTTTGATTTTGAAATGCACCACTTATAATAGACACCATATATAGAGTGCAATGTTGCCATCTGAGAATTGATAATCAAATATAACAAATAAAATAGAAGATTCTGAAATCACATCAACCGTATCTAACATGAACAGAATTCGAGCATGAAAAATGTGACTAGATCAAATGGATCTATATGGAAATATACATTATCACATAACCAAAACATAGCTTCACAAAACCTCACAAACAATCAAATGAAATAAATATCCAAAACATTTTCGAAAAATCATCAGATCGAAATCATTAGTTAACAAAACATCCAGATCAGAGATCAAAACAGAAACCAAGGCAAACACCCTCAATTCCACCAAACATTAGATCGGTCCAAATCAAAAGCTTTTTCCGGCAACCAAACACAAAAAAAAGGATCCATAAAATCGCAACATGTAAATGTGAAGAAATAAGAACCTACTAACCGGAAACCTCAAATCAAACAAAACAAATCATCAACAACTCAAAATTCCGATCAAAATATCCTCTACTGAAATGAAATTGAAGCCTTAAAACACAAACGCGTACGTATGAATCCAAATGCAATCAGATCTAAGTATAACGTAGCCGATCTTAAGAAATTACGTACTCTAGAACGATAGATCTGGCGAAATTGTAGCGAGTGCAGAGAGAAATATGGAGCCGCTTGAAAATAACGCGAGATTATTAAAAACTATTTTAGGGAGGAGTAGTGAGAATTTTCAGCCAGTGGTTATTTATACTAAAATGCCCACCGGATATTTTGTGAAATGTCCATTTTACCATGAGTGCTCGCTAAAATAACGGCGTTGCCCCTTAAGGAATGATGCTTTTAGGAAATTATTCACCGTTGGATTCCATTGGCCGTGTTAGCCAGTACAGCAGATGTTGCCACGTCATTTTAGGCTGACTAGGTTGATTTTCCAGGGGTTAAGTTAACCTGTGACACGTTGGAATATATTCACTTAATTAATCTATTTTCCAGGTCCACTTTTAATCATTTAATCTATTTTAATTAATCAATTTGGCACTGCACGAAGCAAGGCGTCTTAGAAATAATCAAAATGCTAATTAGAAAGCGAAGTTAAAACTTCCATGCTTCTTCTACATTAAGTTCCCACTAAACATCTGAAATATAAAATAAAAAAGAATCACACTTGAGAAAGTCGTACATGATTTTCAAACGAATATTGAAATTTAAATGATGATGTTGTAATTCTGGAAATGGGCTTTCTGGACTGTAGTCTCTTTGGAGGGCTTGGGCTAACTGGCTATTAGACTCTTCTTTTTTTTTTTTGCGCATATGTCGCAATGGATCAAGTGTTTTTATAAGGCCTGCTTCTGTTACTATTTTCTTGATTTTGATATGTGCAGAACGTGTCCAAATTGTCAAGTTAAATATTCGATGACTCATTGTTGGGCCGGTTTACGAATTATTGGATTTAATTTTAAACATGTTCTAAAATCAACTTGAAGTCACTTGAACTCCTTAAATAGTCTTCCATACCTATGTTTGTTTTGAGATTTTCAAATCGAAAACAAAAGGTAGGATTTTCGATTTTTCTTGTAGTATATATACATATCGTATTGATCAAAAGGCTCAAAACATTAAAAATACAAAATGATCCAAAATCTACAAACCATATGTTCTCCAAACTATCTCTACACACTCACAAAAGGCCCATGTAATAAATAACCAACAAATAGCTAGTATATATAATCTAACACCACTAAATAATAATTCAACAATCTTATCACTAATATGTAACAATGGTGCAAAAGGGGCCAAGGAAAAGCATGCAGACCACACAAAACCATGCACCAATACAATGTAATAATATATCTTCTTCATCTATCACTATACTTAACAAGAATCATCATCTCCAGGACTGTTACTGTTGGATGGCTTTCCAATCTGCAAACAATCAACAGGGGGCAGTGTGGGAGAATAGATCTGCCCAAATGTCTGCCAACAAAAAGGGTCATACATATGGTACCCTTCTTGTTGAGGCTTCAACTGTATGTTTGTCAGAGTGACATCTGTACAAGGCATGCTATCACTGCAGGACAGGTGCACTGGCTTTACTGTGTACGTTCCTCGTATGTTCTCGAAGCTGATCCCCGACAGGGAGACAGCCGATGTTTGGTTCTTGCACCGACTTTTGTCGCAGTAGTATTGGTCGATGATGATTGGGAGCTGGACCTCTGAAACCTGGATGTTCGAAAACTGGATTCCTTGCACTGATCCTAACCCGCCCTGCCAGGTTTTGATTCTAACACCATTCATGGTGTTGTGCATGACAATGTCTCGTACAGTGATGTTGGATACACAGGCCTTGGTGTTGTCTTTTCCTAGCCCACCGATGCTGATTCCGTGGCCTGGCCCGCAGTTCACGTTGTGTATGTATACATTCGAGCATCCTGTTTGTATCGATACGCAATCATCCCCTGCATTAAGCTTTTTATTAGGTAAAGAATTAATGACAGAAAAATTCCGAAAGAATTGATGTTGGTTAATACGAATGTCCATATAGGCAGAAATTGACAATTCAGGCAAAGTCGGGTCAGTACTGGAAAAAAAATAATAGTTAAAGGAAGGGCCAAGACTGAAATACGTAAAGGTGGTAAGAAAATGAACAATTTTGAGTGTTGTGAAAGTGAAGTTGATGACCCTTTTATCTTTACTTTGTGGGGTCGAAGACATGTTCTCGGATTTCTATTTTCACTATAGAGACAATGACATATCTGTGTGAACTGGGGCAGGGGTTTTAAGCTGTTGAATGGTTGAAATGTGTGGCTGGTGTGGTTTCCCTTCCAAGTAGGATAAGATTATAGTAAATAGATGAGGAATTTGTCCCAAACATAAAAGGCTTCTATTATTTACCACAAGCAAGATTGGAGCTGCGAATAAGCACATCTTTGGAGTTCTGCAAGTGTATTCCATCAGTGTTGGGACTATCACCAGGCGACGAGACACTGAAATTGTACACTGATACTCCATTGCAGTTATCAAACTTCAGATGGCATTGTGGGCTGTTTTGGATTGTGATTCCAGTGACCGTTACGTTGAAACTGCCATAGAATCTAAGTGCCTGTGTTGAAAAGAAGTAATTAAGCTATCAACAAGGTATGTAATAATCCTGTTTGACAGTGGTTTGAAAAAGTGGTCCTTACAGTTGGTTTTGTGCTTGGCATTTTCCCAAGTGAGCTACTTATCTGCAAATAGGAAAGCTTAAGTTAGCACAAACATGAAGACAAGTGAGGTATGGGGTACTTGAATTATTGTGTGGATGGGATTTATTACAGGAATTGAAGGAGTTTGTTCGATTGAGACGTTCAATGGGACGATGAACTTGGCTTGATCATCATCATCATCATCATTATAGGAAGAGCTTTGCCACCAAACAGCTCCATTTCCATCAATAGTGCCACTTCCCTTGATTGTAAGTCCAACTAGTTTTGTGAATTCAAGCCATTGTAAAAGGCCTGAGCCCCAATGACTTGGACTTGTTGGAGCAACAATTGTACCATCTAACTGCACAAGATTGATTGTAATTGTCAACAAAAAATGTTAGAACCATTTTAACCAAGCAAAAGGGCTAAAGAAAATTGAAATCAACAGGGCAATTACAAAATCATGTTTTATTGTTTGATTTAGTTTAAGTTTACCTGGAAAACAATGTTGTGTTGGCAGTATGGACCGGAAAAGGAAATGGGCCCCACAAGAAACACATATTGTGATGGAACATTAATCACTGAGGCTTCAACCTTGCAAGCTGCTGCCCATGCAGCTCCAAATGCCTGCATTTTCACCACATAAATTTTATTCATTAATTTCTCGACTTCATCAAGAATTATCTATGTTTTTTTTATCACCACATGCTATGTGTATAAATTAATATTATCGATGTATATGTGAAGTGTAGTAAAAGAATTGGAAGAGAGAATTTCAAATATAAAGTTTATTGCAATTGCAGTTCCAGTTTGGTCAAAAATGGCAATATTTTTATATATAAACTCAAACACTAGTTAGTTTATTATTTGGAAAAATGTTTGTTATTATTGTTGGAATCAGGAATAAACTGCCGTAACAAGAATCCTTTTCTACTGGACCCTCATGATTCTCTTGTCTATTTCCTTGTCAGTTTGTATTGTCACTACTAAATAATATATTAAATTTCATCATTTTTTAACCACTAAAAATGGAACAGCTGGAAATATATATATATGTGTGTGTGTCACAGCCTCACAGGTACCTAACTCTTGTCCTCAAATCATCCAATTATGTATGTATTGATCAAACTTTCACTTTACTACTTGGCTGATCATGTGACCACTAATAAAAATTGAAGAAAAAAATATTATAACTCTTTTAAGGAATTTAAGCAGGTATGTTTATAAATGTGAAGAGGGAAATGGGAATTGAAGTGATGCTACTTTAGCTGACTATTTGAACCTTTTATGCTGTAATAAACAGAGGACCTCAAGTTGTACTAAAAGGAGTTAGGAATGAATGAAATAAATGCCCATCAACTCGATTTCGAATTTATGGACTATGTGAAATTCATGTCGATTACAGCATGTTGGGAACTAAATATGAAATTTTATTTTTTTACCTTAGTATCATCGGTGGTTCCATCGCCTTTGGCTCCAAAATCCAACACATTAAAGACAGTCGAAATTGTTGCATTGTCTTTGTCTTGCTTAGGTGGCGGCGGCGCAGCTGGAGATGACTTGGAACCGCCATTGGAGCTATGGTGATTACCTTTTCCTTTCTTCTTGGAAAGAGAAGACACCATACTCGGTGTTCGTCTCCAATGCTTGTGTACTTTTCTTGCATTCGACATTTCCATGTTAGAACACGACACGAGTAGAAGAGCAACGAGAAGAATGAATGTCAAGTTTTTGAAGCTAAAGCCACCCATTTTTGGTTGTAATGAGGTGTTTTAGAGTTAGGCAGGGCAAGAGAGGTTTATATAGTGGAGAATTGAGAAAAGGTTTGAAAGGTAGACAATTGAGCAAAGTTTGTTCTTTTTCACAATGGACCTGTGTTTGTTTTGTTGCTATAGTATAATGTTGTATTAAATGTTAGGCATTCTCTTTTTGTGAATTTTAGATAACTGGTCCTGTTTTCTTGGCATATGCAGAGATTTGTTTCTTGTTACTGACTCATTCACTTGTCCATGCAAACACATTGATTTTAACTGCCTAATTTATTGATCTCTCTACACCCAATTAATGAGTGTCACATATACAACATGTTGAACCCAAATTTGTATTAATGTAATTTGGTGCTAGCTACTTAAATTCTGAAATTTCCTTGATGATACATATACCATGTTTCACCATTAGTCAAATTGAGATTAGCTATGAGATTAAAGATATATAATAAACCGCGTTCAATAATTAGTTACTTGGTGATTATTGGAATAATCTTGGTTAATAGAACAAACTGTTTCTTTTTCATCTTTATTGAGATCAAGTTGGCCCAAGTTGGGGTAAAAATAAAATATAAAAAAGGTGTGTTCGTATATGTGCATCTTGTACTTGTGGATCCATCTGGGCTAATAAGCATGCCCCCTGAATAGTTAGTTAAATTATAATTGAAAAAGGTTATGATGGTTAATTGATGTAAAAGGCCAAAAATACATGTGAATGGGTCTATATAGGTTGTCTGAGCCACTGATTGATTATAACACCTCTTTTTTATCTTCACATGCAATCTTCACGGGCTTCTTTTTTCTGCTTTGTCTTCTAAATCTCAAGGAATTATTTGAAAGCTAAGCCCCTAAATGTCCCCTACTACTTCAATGCAGAATCTGCATTAAATTAGTACATGAATAACATATCATCTCAAGTAGTTTGTACTAAATCTTACGGTAAAAATGAATATTTCATAATATTTCTAATCATTAATTTTTTTAAAATTTTGTTATAATTGATTAACATATTTACACACATAAACATTATTTAATACAAATTTATTTGGTATTTTTTGTAATTGTTTATCATTTTTATTGTATTTTTATTTTTCATTTATATTACCAGTCGTATCGACAAATTAACACACCTGTGTTATTTCAAATCTTTATCAAATAAAAACTTAGTCATAAAATTACAGAATTATCATATAAAGTATTTAAAAAAAAAAAATAGCGCTGAAACAGTACACTAGTGCAAAATGCAGCAACGCAATATGTATTATATTAGCAAATTAACGTTGATATTACCGCACTGCTGGGAATGAATTTTAAGCGTTGGACGCTGGTTTAAAGAGCTGCTTGGGTTGTTCTGAATGAATTTAGTTTGTGGTCAATAACACTTATTTTTATAAAATTATATTCATGAGACCATTTCATATAAAATATTGTGTTATATTTTTTCTTCCTCTTATATTTCAAATAGTCTTTTTTTGCTTGCTCACGTGCCGCATCTAAAATAGTGTAGAAAAATAAAGAATGGAAGGTGTGAGTGAAACAATTAGGTGGGAAGATCTTACAAGGAAACGAGTATAAGTAGTGCACGCCCATGGTTTGCCAATTTGTGGTGCACTATTTGAGGTTGGCATCTTGTACTCCAAATTTTGTAACTGTCCAACTAACAATTATTTATGTGTGGACTCCACTTTCAATTAATTTCTCTATCAACAACAAATAAAATTCCAGTAATTTAAAAAAGAACAAGTTGCTTATTTCAGGGTGAAAAATGAAAATGTGTTAATTAAGAAGGGTCAATAATTAGTTATCCTTTTTCAGTCTTTATTGTTCCTAAATGTGTTGAGTTTATTTCGTATCCCCTCATCACAGATATGGTGTTGTTCATGCAAGAGAGAGAGAGAGAGAGAGAGGAGTTAATATTGTGATGTGGACCGGGCAGAGATGAAAGATAGAAAGGAAGAATGAGGAAGTGACATATGGAGAGATGTAGTTAGTTAGTGTAATGGTTTAAGCCGTCTTTTGAATTTGGAAAGAAAAACTCGTGAACTACTCTTACTTGTCTCGTGAACTTGTTTATTTATCACTTCTCGTCTCTTCTCTACTTATCTTTCGAATCATTCATCACCAATATCCATCTAATATCACTGCACAGAATGAATGAATGAAGATGATTTGAGTCACCAATTATATACAAGATAATTCTTTTCTTCAAAAAAAAAATTACTTCAACTATTTAATAGTCTTCTATCACATTGTGAAGTACTTCTTTAATCTTCTCTAAAAAGGGAACATTTTAAAATGTCAAAGTTAATTTAACTGAAATTTCTATAATGTCTTTATAACAAACGTGTAATTATTTATAATAAATTCTATATAAGTATTTGATGAAAAACTAGAAAATATAAGTGATATTTAATAACTTGCAAAATATTGAGTGACACTCTTGTGCACAAGGTGCAACAATACTGTTATATTATATGAGTGATACTGTTATATTAATATAACAGTATCATTCATATAATATAACAGTATAACTTCATATAATATAACAGTATCACTCATATAATATAACAATATTACTTCATATAAAACAGTATCACTCATATAATCGAACAGTATTACTTCATATAATATAACAGTATTGGTGTGCACAAATTTGGATCCGTGCACCTTGTGCACAAAAGTTTTTTCCCAAAATGTTTTGCTTTCCATCTACTTTAAAAAAAAAAAAAAAAAAAGTTTACTTTTAAGAATCACGTTTAATGTTTTCCTTTTCTTTTGGATGGGGGTTTGGGGTGTTGGTTAGGGTGGATTGCTGATTAGTCTACTTGGTTTCATCCTAAAATAAATGTCATAATCACTTAAGTCGGTATGGCGTTATTTTTATGTACTTGCATTTGACCCTTTTTTTTTATTTAATAAAAAAACACAACTTTATAATTATACTTTGCAACTTCAACCACCGATTAACTTTTGATGATCAAGTGATGAGATCTCTACAACTAATTATAGCTCATTCATAATATTGCCAGTGGTCAATACTGAAAGTATGTCGAGGATGAGTTAAAATTAGTGTCGGCCACATCATAACCTGATCATTGAGAAGTTAACCTATTTTTTTGTTTGAGTTGCAAAATATGATCAAAAGTTTGGTTATATTTGTAATTCATGAAAATGTCATGATATTTATTTAATTAGGATAAAAAAAGCGTTATCATAGTTTGTGTCTTTTTTTAGTTTGCTTTCCTTGAATATGATTCTAACCAGTTGCTTGCAATCCCACTTTTCAAGCCTCTTAAGAGAGGCCAACTTTAATCGTACGTCTTCAATGTTGTGCTACCATGGCCAAGTACTAATAAAATATGTTCATTATCAAATTAAGCAAGATTAATCCAAGTTTACTCCCCTGGTTTGCAATCTGCATCCAAGAATATTTTCTTACCCAATCTTCAGATATAATTCTGACATTCAAACATTAACCACACCACGAGTAGTACTATATATGCCTTCCAATTACACAACTTGCCAATAAATGTTGTCTTTTAAGACCTCGTGAATCAAAGAGAAAACCATTAACCATGAGCGATGTGCATTATAAGTGAATAAAATCAAATAAATAGAAATGTGATTATGAAATACGTCGAAAAACAACAATGACACGAGATACAATCAAATATGTCTGAAAAAGACAAGAAATTAAATAAATAGAAATGTGATTAAAATTGAAATAGGAAGAGGTCCATAGGCCATAATTAATTTGTGATATTGAATTGGGAAGAATAAAAGAGATGGAATTGGGGTCACGGACCATTCCACAAGTTGTGCTGACAGCAACATATACATTAATTAATAATTTAATTTAATGCGCGCAGTTTCACAAGAAGAATAGTTTCCCTTTTAAGCCAAATAATATTCAGAACCAACACAACATTTTTAATAACACTACAGAATTATATTATATTGTTGCTGTTAATATTTGTGGTTGTTGATTGCCTCATCATCTCTGAAACTTATTACAGTGTAGAAACATGTTTGTTTCTATTATGTGTACACATTTATGTCATACTCATGGATTAGGTTTCTTCGAGTTCACAACAAGAACAATAATGCTTTCTTGGCATTTTATTCTATGTTTTCATAATTAGACTTTCGCGAATATATTTGTCGTCAATAGAAGCCCAAATTAAAGATTTCACTAGGGGAAGCCAAAAGTGTTAGCAAAACATAAATGCTGTGTGATCCATTTTATTTAATTCCTTAAAACAGTAAAACTAGTATGATTTATATTATAATTCTATTTTGAAAAGAAATTTTTTTTTATATATATATATCTCACAAATTTTTTCCACAATTATGATTTTAACACGAATTTCTAATTTAGCAAACTAAATCACGAAGTAACATAATTTTTTGATTCGAATCATCATTCATTTTTCAATGAAAAATTGTAGACTTCTTCAATTAATTTTCACATTTTGGATGTCACACCTTCCCAAAATTCGAAAAAATAACAACCAATGTTGTAAAAATTAGCCAGAGAAATCAACAATCTTTTGCCGAAAACTAGATGGTATATAATTCAAATTGAAAAATTATATAAGGTTATGATTTTTATTTTTTTACTAAATATAATAAATTCATGTTATTTCATGAAAAAATGTGGTTTTCATTTTTAACAACTAAGCCTTTAACTGAATTTAAATATTTGGACTTTTTGTGTGATTATATTCGAAATGTAATCGTTTTTTTAAAGAAAAAAATGTAATCATATTGTGTTATAATTATTGCAGTTTATTATAAATGAAAATTTAGGCTTGTAGCATTGGTTGGTTAGATGCCTAATGTTGCATGGTATGGATTCCAATGCACTTGATTGGTGGTTGGTGTAAAGGTTCCAATTATATATCTTTAAGCGCTAATATTGTAGGTATATACTATATAGTATATTCTTTTTTTTAATGAACATGATTAATACCTCTCTTTTAAAAAAATGATTTAAATTTTTTACATACACTATCGAACAACTTACATGACACTGGTCTCCAACTCAAGACAAATATGCCGAGCTTAATGAATGTGAGTGAAATATAAGTAAAATTTGCTTTCAAGTGCTTGTCTTGAGCTTAATAAATATGGGAAAGAAATTAGTAAATATGGTTTTATATTTTATAAAATGTTTTTAGAGCTTATATGATGTGAATCTTATTATATAAATAATTTTTTTGAATTTTTAAATAAATAAGATGAAGGAACTTATAAAATTTTAATAATGGCAATTATTTACGCAATTTAAATGAGGTAGCAATTTAAATGAACCTCAATATAGAAGACCCTCTTAAACTTATATATTATCCACATTATATAGTCATAAAACTATACAGAAGACAATGAACGACTAAAATAGGAATGATAAGTATAATAATTGTGACCTCTCCATTGCCACCTACTATATATGTCCTATTGGTTGGTGTTGTATGTTGGTATGAAATATATTGATAATATTTTGTTGGAATAAATTAATTGAACAAATGTCAATGGACCAGATCAATGGATCGTTTAACATAGAATATTCTTCTATTCACTATCAAAATATTTGGGTTGTGATCAGTGGTGGATTTTTAATGTGATTTCCAACGTAGGAATAAGAAGAACATTAATACAAGTTGTGATTTCAACTGTATAGAGGATCCAATACTTCTTATAATTCTGCTGTAAAAATCCTTCACCTTCTGAATCCGAATATAAGATTTCATTTTCATTATTTGTTTGGTATTCCTAACACAAAGATGCTATAAGTCATGCAAGTATATATCTTGGCTACCTTTATTTCGGGGAATCCGAATAAATATAGCTATCATGTTTTCTAGCTATTAGTACTACAACATTTATGGAGTTAAAATAAGCTATATGTATATATATATTCGATTGAATTCAAATTAATTAGTTCTTTTTTCCATTATATTCTTATATGTGTGTAGCCAGTAGAATAAGAAATAACCCATAAATCATAATATAAAATTATGATATAAAGGATCAAAACATATCATATATATACATTATATTTCAGTTATATATATGCTTTTGAGAGTATCCACGTTCTTTATTTTAAACCCATAGCATTTTTGGTGTGACTATAGCAACCCTAACATCAGGTCATCAATGCGATCTTTCTCCACACGACGAGACAAATATATTAATTGCTATAATTTTTTTGTCCCCCTAGCTACCTATATTTATTTTACATTCTTCTGACATAAATAATGAAGGAGTAGTTTTTTTCTATTCTTTTCTATTTTGTTGAAACAAGAAGTGTAAGAAAGATCTCCGTCCTTGATTATCTCATTGTGTATAGATTTATCTCATTAATTATTTTAACTAGCTAGGTAACTGATGTAAATTAATATCTTATATCTTAATACGTTAGATATATATGAAATGAAACCTTAAAGCATGATCAATATGAAAAATAAAGTATATTTGTGGAAAGATTAAATAGTATACAAATGTACCTCTGTCGAAGGGAAGGAATAGTTGATTCTAATTTTGAGAGCAATTTGAGCAATAATTTCATTAATTTTGTATAACAAAAGTTTGTCTAGTAGGCTTCACTTATGGTTTGTAGGTTTAGTTCAGAAAAAAGGAAAAAAATAAGACAAAAAACAAAACAAACAAACATCAAGAATCTAATATTATTTTACAATCCAAATTACTAAAGATGATCCAACAAAAACTTGCAATGCGTCTAGCTAATTTGTCCACATTCAATGTCATATTACCACCAGGCACCAACAAAATAAAATAAAAGGTAAATAATTTAATAAAAGGTGAACAAAACAATTCATCTACTCTATCATTTGTACGTTCCTAACAAAATTCAAGTGAAAAATACAAAAACATTTAATTATCATTGAATTTGGGAAAAAAATTGTTTGGCTGCTGGTGATAATTAACATGAGCAAACTGATGGACATGTCCACAAATTTTAATCGAAAAATAATTTAATGATTCTAATTACAAAATAAATTTAAGTTCATAATTATTTTCTGCTAAATTTTAATTTGCATTGAAATTATAATTTGGTGAAAGTTTATACTTTCTTTTGCAATTAAGCCTAGCTAGTATATATCACCTTATGAGTTATATATATGGATCTGGCCCAAATCACAAGTGGTGTTTCTAAGCTTCGTCCCATGTATTTTATATGGCCTATAAGTGTTTTTGTTTGTTTTTTCTTTTTTATTTTTTCTTCTTTTTATTTATTTATTTATGTTTGATACTAAATGTATTATTTCAAATTAAGAATTTAAAAATATAAAAATCACAAAGCCCTCCTCCAAAAATAAATAAATAAAATGAGAATCACCATGCGAATCATGCCTGCCTAGCTGCATATATAAACCATAAATCTATGGAAACAAATCTAAATTAGCACGATTTCTTTTAACATGAAACGATACTCAGATAATTTCATGAATAAATACCCCACTTTTATCATCTTGGTGGTTTTGGAATATTTACTTGTATAACATTAAATAAACACTTAAACATGGTAACTAGAATAAAAAAAAATATGATAAGAGAGTAATCTTAACCAGAGAGAAATAAAAAAAAAGGAACAAAAAAGGAACAAAAAATGAAAGGATGAAAAAAAATGGAAGGAAATTAGTTAGTTTCAAAAACCAGCAATTAAGAGTGATTATCTATCACATTATAAAAAAGAGAAACATGATATTCTTGTCCTGTTTCTGACAATCCCTCCTCCTCAGGGGAGTATGTAAAACAACAACAAATGAAACATCAAATCCTCCTAAACCCTCTCAATTTGTTGTTAAAACATACTTCCTCAATCACCATTACATTTACATCAACCTAGAAAAATGGAAGAAAATGGGACCATGAATTCCGGTGAGGGCGCAGACAGGCTATCGGCCCTCCCCGACATTCTCTGCCAGCACATCCTCTCCTTTCTTCCGGCCAGAGACGCCAGGCAGACGGCCTTTCTCTCAAAACGGTGGCGTTTCATGTGGTACGCCTGTCCTTCTTTCATCTTCGACGAAAGGGAATTCCATGGCCGTCCCCAAATTCTCCAGCGCCATCGCAGCAGGCAAAACTTCATCAGGTTCGTCGAAGAGGCCCTGGATTTCCGAACCAGGCACTTTAACGATCTCAGCATCGAGAAATTCAAGGTTTCGATGAGGTTCGTTGAGGATGTGAGTCGACACCTGGATAATTGGATAGCGTTTGCGTTGGAAAGAAATGTCAAGGAATTGAGCATCGTTGCAGAGATGAAGGATTTGATTACCATTGCTGAATTCTTTCACCCTTTTAGAGTGCCTTATCACTTGCCTAAATCTGTGTTCACTGCTAAATCCATTCAATCTTTGGAGCTCGTTTTCTGTGATTTAAGCCAACTAAATATGGCCTCTGCTGAATTGCCTTTTCTCAGGAATCTTGATTTGATAAATGTTCACATTAACGACTCGTTTTTCCAAAGCATACTCAATGGAAGCCCTTCGCTCGAAAAGATCAATCTTTCACTCGTTTCTGGACTGGAAAAGATCCAAATTTCCAACGATAAGCTTAAGATGCTGATGATCTTCAAGTGTTTGCCTCTAGAAGAAGTCATTGTCAAAGCACCGAATATTGAATCGTTTCTCTTTAGAGGAAAGAGGCACAACCCTGATAAAATCGACATTTCTTCTTGTCAGAAGCTGAAATTTATATGGCTACAACGCGCCTCGAATCTCACAGATGATGTATTGGAAAAGGTGGCTCTTCAGAACCTTGATCTTGAAATAATCATTCTAAGTCACTGCTATGCTTTGAGAAATGCTATTGTGAACTCCCCCAAGCTCTGGATGTTTGTTCTGTTTAAGTGTAAGCATTTGACTTCTCTCAAGATCGAGGCTCCGAGTCTATCAGCGTTCGAGTATTCAGGCCATATGATCTCCTTCCCATCCCTCGTTTCATCGCCTGAACTTGATGCTGTGATCCATGTAGATGGGCCTGAGATTTCCGGCTGTTGGTACACAAAGCTGAAAGAGATGTGTGCTAGGTTTGATCGTTGCAGGACGTTGTGGATAAGGTGTGAGCACGATATGGATTTGATTATACCGCATGAGATGAGGAAGCATTTGCTTCCTCAACTCCATGGCCTTACGGAGTTGAAGATTCATATTCGTAGTGGGATAATGAATCTTCCAATGCTTGAAGATGGGGTACGTTGGATTTTTCCGGGGTTGAGGAATCTGTACATTGAGTGTGGTGGGTCCACACACCATTTTCAGTATTGGGGGGCCGTAGAGGATGTTGGTAACAGGCGGACATGGAGGAAACGCCGCGGCGTTATCTTGGAAGAACGAGATAGATTTTAGAGCAAAGCGTTGTGGATGATCTTGACCTATATTTATTGGCATGAGGGATTGTTTGATGAATAATAATGTGGATGCGTTTTTGTTCTATTCAACCAATGATAATGTGAATAATGGGACACAGATTTAACTGTGTTGTTTCTTTGGTGCATGGAGAAATTTTGACCTGGTATATGTAACAGAGATTATAATGTATTGCAGTAATGGAAACAGAGACTGATACAGAGCAATCAATCAGAGAAGAAAATAAAGGATGATAATACACATTATTATACCAGAAAGTAAGAAAGCTTCTTTCTCAGATTTTCAAGTAAAGAAGAATATGGTTTAAATACAAAAAAATGTGGCAGGAAATGGGAGATTTGAATTACGCAAGTAAAAGGTGAGTATTCTTATAAATATAATATATATATATAAGTTATTTGATTGATCTTCATGATAGATACACTTCAAAGCTAGCAGAAGTTATCATCTGACAGACAGGACAAACACTGGCAAAGCCTTCACAGTCTTTACACAAACAGAAATGTCTACAAGGCATTAACAGGATGGATACCTCCTTCACTTTGCAAGATTTACACATCACATGTTTCTTCACTGAGCTCGATCTCCCGGCTTCGCTGAGGTAGTTGTTCGGATCGATGCAAGAGGCAGCATCGTCTACGTAGCTCTCTCCACGTCCTTCTTTCGCAGTATTCGAACCCAGCATTGCTTGCTGAAGATTGGTTTTCAGAACATTAACAACTGATTCATTGTACTTGGCCATATAACACCAGTTTTGGGCTTCAGTTGTGACTTGCTTCATACTCTCGACGAGTTCTTTGTTTTTGCGCGTTATGCTCTCCAGCTCAAGATCTTTCTCGCGCAACTTCCTATTGACACCTTTTTCCAGAGCATTCATGAAAGAAGCCATGTGTCTTTGTCTTATGTCTATAAACCCTTTCAACATATTTTCTTCCTGTTCAGATTCATAAAAGCGTAAGTGGACCAACTAATACTGTAAAATGGACCAAAACTGGAACTATTTATAAGGAGATGGGAATGGTACCTGAGTTCTAATAAAGCGATCAAGTTCCTCTTTTTGCTGATCAATTTCCCTTTTGATGTCATTGCTCAGAGAAGAAAAAACGGATGACGGTGCTGTGAGGCTTCCACTTCCAGAGGTGATAGAGGAGTTCCGCTCCTCATCATCATAAGAGAGCCTTAAACCAGTGGATACAGGATTCAGGTTCAAAATGGTGGCTTTTCTATCAGATTCATCGGGAAAAGATTTGTTATTCAATGGAAACAGAAGCTTCTGCTGCCTCGGAATAGCTTCATCGTCCCTCCCACATTTATTTGGCAGGAGAAATGGAGGGCCATGAGTATTTCCAAGATAATTTACAGGATCAGCGTGAAGCTCTAAAGGTACTGCAACACAAATGGAGGACAGTATTAAAGAAAATTATCAATTTACCACACTAATAACTACATATTTTCCCTGCAGAAATGAAATCTATTGATCCTTAGCTACCCTATCTCATCACATCTTATTATCATTCAGCGAGTCAAAAGAAGTAAATTCTCGAAGGTAACCTACACTAAATAAGATTATTTAAAATTGTAAGCAGTGAAAGGTAAAACATTTACTAGAAAATGGATTAGCATTGATTGCAGTAACTCTCTTTTCTTTGTTCTTACGATACCATACCATTAATCTTTCCCAAATATTCAAATAAAAGCTCTTTAAGAGCCATTCAAAACAAAGTAAGCACAATTCACGACCTTAAATATCCGATGGCTCCTATAGAGAGAGCAGGGTATTTTACTTTCACTTCAGAAAAGTTCTCAAGACATAACCAGGCTGTAAAGTAGGAAACGACCCCATTGCTATGTAGCTTTAACTATAGTCATTACATGAACATATCAAAATGCCAAATCCCATTGCAATATCATTAAAATTCAGGATGATTTGCAATACCTACCATCATTGCTTCAGATGGAATAAAAGGTAACAGCACCATTAAAATTCTAATGAAAATTATGCGGAAATGCTAGTACAGGCATTTCTAGTAAAGGAAAAATGATAGTGTGGATGCTTGATAATCATTGTACTACTATTTAACTTAAAGTGAATTATTTGTGCATAGTAGAAGCAAAAGGACAATAAAAAGTTAATAAATAGATAAAGATACATTGATATGAATTAAACAAATCATATAAAGCACATATATCAGATAAGATAAATAATCAACAGACTCACAATTTCCACATAACTGCGGCTGATTCGATGCATCGGCAGGAAACGGGAAGTGACTTTCAAGAAAAGATGGGGCTGCAGCATTGCTGTTATTACCTCTGAACATTTCGGAAACTGTATACGAACCAGATGTATTTCTGAAGAAGGAAACACAAATATAAACCAAAATCCACTGGCAAACTACAAATTTCCTTTCACACAAGTATTGATTGATGCTCAATGTAATAGAAGGCTGACTTTCCGCCCTGAAACATAAAAATTCATAGATTGGTATTATTTTATGGTGTACTACGCATAATTTTACAAAAATTCCAGCTCTTTTGTAAGTCAGTTGCCAGAATGAGATAAAAACACATAGCAGGCAGATCTACTACAATCACTGAGCATTAAACAAGCAGATCATACAACTAGTCTTTTGGAAATTCCACCGTTCTCTCTTGTTTCATATATATTTGCTCGACTTTGTCCATGCCATTGAACTCATTTCTTTGGTATTCCAATTTATAGTTACAAATTCTTGTCATTTTAAGGTTCTTATTGTCATCACCAGATCCTATCCATAGTTTCTTTAAATCAATTAGCAGGAATTTGTTCGAAAAGTAATTACACCCACAGACTTGAAAGATTGAAGAGGTCAAGAATAGGCATCAAGCAGATATATTCTTGAAGTTTTTCAATACAGTGAGCAGTGAGCAAACATATGTAATAAGTTAGTCCGTTATTGAAATACGTCACACGTGTACAGCAACATCATTGCACATGATATTTCTTTCACACATTTGTAGCTCATTTGGCTCATCAATAAATAAATAATAAATGAAAGTACAAAATTGTGGCTTGTATCGGGAAGGGCAAGTGACGCTTGTTTAGAAAAATCTAGTATCGGTACTATAACGACAAAATCTCATTATTTGGCAGAATGTGCCTTGAATATTACTATTTATAGTAGCTGGTTATGTCATAATTGGCATTGATGAAAAACTGCTGCTATGCATGCCTTCATTTAAGAACAATTATAGTCCTCAACGTAACATGGAAAATGCAAAACTTCCAAATCAAATGAAATATGAAATTTCAATCAACAAGTTGATTTAAGCTTAACTGAGTTGAATTTCACTGATTTTAAAACCTGTAATTTCACAGCTCATATTAAGCACCTCACTTTTAATATAATAAGGTATGAATTAAGCAGTGATCCAGATTCTTTGGCCAGAAACTGTGCTTTCTTGCATAAAGCCACAGTTATAAAAGTTCCCCTCAAGCCTGATTCTTGTTTCGTGCATAAAGGATGGCTTTACTTTAAAGTCATTTTCGACATTATTGTGCACAAAAATAAAAAACTGAAAGGGGAGAAAATTCATCACAAAGTTCACGAGAATATGATCCAAAGAGTAAGAGTTGATTAATTTAAATTTTCTTTGTAAAAAAAGAAAAGAGCTTTAATACCAATACTGATAACACGGAGAAGTAATACCATAAGAACCATCACATTACCCATCATAAATATTTACATATTAGTAAATTACTCCAGAGGCAAAGAAGGCATACAAAGAGACAATCTAAAACAGAAGAAAATAAAATCAGTAGATTCAATAAAGATTGATCAGCCAAAAATTATGAATATCAGATGCAACTTGAAATGCTCATCGCTTACAGATTCATCAACAACTCTTCATGATTGATCCATTTAAACAAAACAAAATACCATGATCCAAACTTGAGTTCCGATCAAAAAAACTGGGGAGCTGCATTCATAAAATAGGAGAAAAAGGTACAAAAAAAATGGTAAAATTACCTCGAAAACCGGAAACTCTTGATTGGATTCAACAGAGAAAATAACTCTTGATCCTGTTGTTGGCAATCCACATCCAATAAGCAAACTTCAAATCCACAAAAGAAATCAATGAAAACACAAAGTCGCACACGAACAGTAATACAGAGTGGATTCTGGTTGAAAAACGTACCTTAACAGGGTCATCAATGGAATATAGATTAGACCATCAGATGGTGGTGACTGGTGAGAGAAGAAAAATAAATAATGATCATGAAAATGAAAATGAAAAAAAAAAAAGGTAAAATGGTTGGAGAAATGGAAAAATGTTGAAAATGGTGGAAATGGAGAAGAAGTGGATGGGTGAGAGCAATAATAATAATGGTGAGGGTTTGGTTGGAAGGTAGATGATGGGGCGTTTGTTACAACAAATTAAAAGCACGCAGAACAGAGCAAAAGGGAATCAACAGACGAAGAAGAAAACGTTTGCAAGAGAATTGAGTGTGGCCCACATGAAATTAACACTACTCTCTCTAGAGAGAGAAAGAAATAAGAGAGAGAGAGAGAGGGCAGATTTCTGGAAACACGCTCCTCTGTTCAATATTCAATACTCCTTCATTCAACTTCATGATTCTCTCCCCATCCAACTTTTCTCTTTCTCTTTTTTTTCTTTCTTTTTTTCCAGCTTTTTTCTTGTTTTTTCCCACCTATTACTTCATTTTCAATTTTTATTTGGTGTTGGGTGATTTTACTTTAGTGCCCTTGACGTAGATCTTGGATTTCTCTTTTTTTTTTTTTTGATTTCGGTTCCTCTCATATCTCACCACAAGGTTTGCACATTTTGTGATGTTTTAGCCGTTGACTAAACCTCTTTGATTACTTCAATCCTTTTTTTTTTTTGGGCATTTTTTATGTGATCAAATTATAAAGATTTTGCTTAAAATTGAATAGACTATTATTACCCCTTTTCTTCTTTTTTTGAGTAAATATAATATTTCTCCTTATTTACAATAAAATGGATAAATAACTAGATGTGTGAATTATTGTTAGTATGTGGAAGGAAAAAGAAAAAAAAAAAAAGATTGTCCAGGATGTGCAACGGACACATTATATATTACTTAATATATTATCATAATCAAACTTAATGTAACTTACTATGGCTAATTGTCAAATTTAATGTTGATAGTAAATATTATTATATTATATAAAAAATTTAACTAAAATTGTTAAAACAACAATTTCAAATATAGAAATCATTTATATATTTTGAAATTTGTTGATTTTAAATTTTAGAGAAAAATATAAATAAAAAAGAAAAACTAAAATAATGGTGGACTTATTAAAAAGGATTGTTCAAAATTTTCAATATTTTGAAATTTCTTAATTATTATAATTGAATAATTTTGTGAATATATATTTTAAAATAAATTATGAAATTTTTTAGGAAATTTTGACTTTAATTTTTTAGCGTTTAATAGAAAAGAAAATTGAGAGCTATGCTACATTTTAACAATGAAATCAACATGAAACAATGGTGGGGGAATTTAACAATATAATAGACCTAACAATTCAGATTTCTTTTAAAATAATATATAAAAATCATTAATGTTCTAACATATATTTAAACAATTAATAATATATTAATAAAATTGTGTTATATTTAATCATAAATTAGGTGATATATATTGTACAAAATCATAATGGCAACATATATCTAAGTTAATTTGACTTTCTTTTTAAATATTGTGTATTGCACGAGTCCTATGCTCTAGACACATTATATATATATATATATATATATATATATATATATATATATATATATAATATTACATGAGCCGTATACTAACAACACAGGCCGTATATTCTAATGAAAATATTTTAAGGGTATAATACATAATTAATATGACTTAGCTTGATATATTATCATAATCATACCAAAAAACACAATTAAACCAGTATTATTACTATTCATGTAATTAAAAGGAATAACTGCAAGTTACCAATGTATTGGCAGTCATAGGTCTGGCTTGAGGTGGAAATGTCCTTCAACTTTTGATCAATTGAATCTGCACTAACTGACAAGACGAAATATGTATTGATGTAATTTTGGATAGAGTTTTTGTTTTGAAGTATTGTAATTGTATTTATTTATTTTGAGAAATATGATGATGCATGTTGAATTGTCTGTGCAGAATTCTAGAACATCATCTTATTTAATTTCAATACCTTCTGAACAATAATTCTCTAGTGTAACATATTCAAATGATTTTTGTTTAAGAAAATTTTGTGAGTAAAATGCAGAAATTCGTATGTTTAATGAGTTTAGTGCAATAAACTCTTATGGTTGTTGTGTGGTTACCATATTGTTATGACTGAAAAATGTTTAATTTAACTTTTTTTCAATACTATTTCTTTTCATATGGTCACGACATTCTTTTCTTAATGTATCTAATAATATGTTAAGGATTGTAGTATCGGAAATAAAACTTCAAATTTATAAAACAATATAATATAAATGTAATTTTTGTGGTTTATAATTGTTGTAATTTATCAGTCACAACAGTTGTTCTTTTTTTTTTTTTTTTCATTATGTTATGTTGACTTAAAATTTCAATTCACCTTTTTTTTTCTTTTGAATTCTAAAGTTTCAATTATTAGTGTGTATATTATTTGGTTTCAAAAGGAGTTTGGTCTAATCCAAACAAAATATCATATGATTCAATACTAACTTGTGGATCGGTTACTTTACTTTAATTTCTATAATAATTAGTGAACCGGCTAATTAAGTATGGAGAGAATACAAGTTAATTCTTTTAAAAAATCAACAATTGTTTACGAAAAATATATCACACAATAATTATAGGATAGATCAAGTTATATCATTCCCAAGTGAACATATAAAATACCTGGTAGTTAAAAATGAAATAACGTTGAATAACATATATTTTAGGATGTTTGAATATTAATAACTAGATGATTATATATAATTAAGACTTTTTAAAGTGGGAAAGCTTACCTCTCAAAACTCTACATAATACTATGAGTTGCAACTTTTAATGTGATCCACACACTTACTTGTCCATGATTTGAATTCAAAATTTGGACGACTATTGACATATTGCACCATTAATTAATTTCTTAATGATGATATTTTAGGGGTATCTCCAATTTATCCATATAAAATATTCTATTAAAACTATTATTCTCATAATCTATTCACATTGAATGGATAATATTGCTATCAAAGCAAAATCGACCATAAATTACATTAAATAAGTAACAAAAAGTGATTCTACCTGTCATGACATGAGATAACATGTGTATCGTTATATAAGGAGGCTAAAATGGGGAATTTCCTAGTAATCAATATTTTATAAGGTAAATATAAGTAAGAAAGGGCATTTTTGTCACAAAATTTGGAGTTGTTGATGTTGGACATTTGGAGTATAGGACATGAAGAGAAGTGAGTTGGGTTGGGGCGTTGAGCAGTATGTGGGCCCAACATCATGACCCAGGCCCGCTTTCGGTTGGAGGGGTAAATTTTGGTTGGTAAAACACATATTAATATAATATACAAAGATTTACTAGTCTATTTTAGTTAGTCTTAATATTCATTCCTATTTATACATATATCTATACAATAAATACCACTATATAAATATATTAAAAAATTCATACTTCTAACAAAAGCATTAATACTGCAATTATAATTTGTCTAGATAAATTTGAAATATAATTATAGAAATTCATATTACACTTTTAATGAAGATGCATGTGACAATATTGAAGTAATTTTAGTATAGATCTCAACTTAAATAATTTACAATTACTCTATATTTTGTATGATTAAATTATCAATCTCATTTAAGTAGTATTGCTCATAGATTGTATGAATGAATATACATTCGAATACATCTTATTGAAATAGTATTGCTCATGGATTGTATGAACTAATATGCATTTGACTAATAGAGTGTCCGTTTATTTATTATTATTGATTTGAATGAACATGAATGTATATTAAACTTATTCGTTTACATCTATGAACATACTCGTGTGCATGTCCATTAGTGTTTTTTGATGTTTGTTTATTAAATTTATATTTAACTATTTATTACTCAATATTCATATTGAAAATATGCTAAATAATACTCATATATTTGAATTTGTATGATTAATTTTTGAGAGACCCCTACGGCCCTACCCAAAGTCACTGTAAACGCCATATGTGCTAGTCTTGGCTCACCCTTCTTTTTTATTTTTTTCTTTTTAACTGAAATATTTATATTTCGTTCAATTAATTTAAGAAAGAGAGCACTTCTATCTAGTAATGTAAACAAATCATAATAAGATCACATTGATGTTATACATATTTAGAATAAATAATACTTAGATTTGGTGATTTTATAATATGTATACATTTGTCGTAGACATAGATAATTTTTAGACTTGACAATTTTAAATAACGTGCAAATTCCATTCTTTGCTGGTTTTAAGAAAAATCAGATATTCTTTTAGGGAATTAAGGAATACAGAATTATTGAGTGTACACTTATTATTTATATACTTTTCCATAGTCAATTAAATTAAAAATATAAAAAAATGAATGAAAAATGACCTATGTTAAAGGATATCAATCTAATCCGATCGATTGCTAAAGTCTACGATAGCAATAGAATCAGTAAGAAAATACACCACCAAGGATTTTAGTTTACCACGAATCAATTAAATTTATTACTACCCCTTTGACCACTTTATTTGCTTCAAATCTTCCTCATTAAAAATCGAAATTCTAAAACATTGTGTAATTTGTTGGAAAAGATATTTAGCCAATTTAAGTCTTGAAATAACGTCCGTTGATTTTTAATGTAATTTAGGGAAATTAGATGAGACGGCTCTGTGTTCTGCAATATTTGCACGTGGGATCATTATTTTTTTCTGAGTTTCCCCAAAATTAAACTCACTTTATTACAATGGATTCCTTGCAACCAAATATGATGTGGCGTGGATTAGTGCTGTTTATTTGTCTCTAATTTAAGCTCAATCCATTTCAATTAAATTTTATACATCTTCAACATTGCATAATATTTTATTATAAATTATATATTATTCTAATATAAAATCTGTTATTCATCTTCACAAGTCTTAACACTATTATTTTCACTAAACAATAAATATTTCTTATTATTATTATTATTATAAAAGAACGAATAAAGGACAATGAATTAAAAAAATGAAAAGAAAAAAATATATCATAGGTTTGATTTACGTTAATTTGGTGCAAAAATGACAATTGAAAAAAGTTGACGCAATTTTTAATAACATTGTTGAAGTAAAAAAACAACATATTTGTATCTATACTATAAATAGATGTAAATAGAAGAAATATTGTTTGTGTCTCAAAATAAATAATAGCTGTAAGTTATCCACTATATCTGCTTAAAGAGCAGTGTTGCATGTTAAAATTCACAAGGTAAGAAGACCCCATCCCTTTTTGACATCACAAATCGGTTTATAGATATTGTACTTATCGAGAAGATTATATATATTGAGTCTTAAATTTATCGTTAATTTGACATTATTACAAAATATATACCAACTTGTTATTCATGTGTGTGTGTCTATATATATATAACTGAACTTCCTTAACAGCCTATTTTATTTTTCTTTTCTTCAGAAACTTTTGAACCAAAAGAAATGAATTTATCTTTAATTTATTTAACTCTTGCAACCAGACTCTCAATCGAAAATTTATGTCGCCCAAACGAGGATTAATTTTGAAGGATAAAATAGATAGTCAAATGCTGATATATATGTTAAATTTATACAATTTTTAAGCGACATATTAAATTTATAATTAAATAAAACTTATAATTATTTATCTTAGCCCAACCCTAAGAACGTACCTATAAATCGTTGGTAGAAAATTTACTTCACAAATTAAATGAACCGACCTTATGTTATCCCGAAGCCATTATTTTTCATTTATTATTTTCCACTCTTCACCTAATTTAGCTAACAATATTTTTTTCCAATAAGTAATCATGTCCCAGTAAGCTTTTAACATTGTGGATTGAATCAATTCAACACATATTTAAGATTTGACTTTTTTTTTCTTTTCTTTTTTTTGTTGCTTGTCAATAATTTTTAGCTCTCTCTCTCTCTCTCTCTCTCTCTCTCTCTCTCTCTCTCTCTCTCTCTCTCCTTTTCTTTTGTGCAGTGCATGGTCCAATAAGTAAAATGTATTGAATTTAATATGTATGATCTATTTATATATATATTCACATGAATTTAATTTTATTTGATGTGTTTGTTTATATATTAATGTTGTTATATGATCTATCTTGTCAGTTGTCACTTATAATTTAATTTTCTCTTTTTTTTAAATGTTATGTTATTTTGATCAGTAGTGAAAAATTTGGTTTAAATGACATAACCTTATATACGTAGTATGTTTTTTGACCTCGATCAATTTTGTAAAAAAAAAAAAGTTGACATGTCCAGCTGCTAGGATGTAATTAAAAGACTGACCGATGTAAAATTAACATACCATATATATAAGATTACATTATTTAGATTACTATTGAAAAAGTTTGATTAAAATTACAATTTGAGTAAAAATTGTGTTTTTTCAGACAGAAAATGCTTGTATACATATAGTAGTAGAAAACAGAAAAGAAAAGGAAAGAAGAAAATAAATCCTAGTTAAGTAAGGTGTAGTCGTTTTAATTGTTAAATGGGCTTGGGCTCAAACGCACGGCTATGATAATGACTCAATATTATTGATGGATTTAAATTCAAGTATGTAAGTTTAACCCAAACTAACTAGCCCAAAACTAAGTAGGCTAGCCGCTAGCCTGGCCCTATGGCCCTCACTCCTTTTCTTTTCTCTATTTTAAATATAATGCACAATGTTTGAAATACTAAATTTAAATATTAAGACAATAAAATTTTATTTTCAAATAATTTGAAGTAATACTAAAATTTAAATTAAATGTTGGTACTTGAATTCAAAATTTAAATCTAGAATTGAAATTTAAATATTAAGACAATAAAATTAAATACTAAACTTAGTGCAATGAAATCCATAATCTATTTAAACTTTTTTCAAAACTTACATGCACTACAATTTTTTTTTTTTTTTGTCATATTTTTTGTAATTTAAATTATTTATATCCTCTTAAAATCTATTAAATGTTTTTGTAATTTCACTCTCTATACATACTTTGCTTTATTTAGCTGAGTGTGTCGAATTCTTTTTTATGTGAATCGTGGTGTTTATGCTATGTGATCACAAGTAAATAAAAACTCTCACCATTTGCATATTTCTGATCATTAATTTCTGACTTACATAAGATTTGATTCCAGATAGATAGGTTCAAAGAGCACCAAGATTTGCAAGACCAGAGCAGTGCAGATACAATAGAAGATCATGAATGTAATATTGGTATTCTTTAGCCAAATACTGTTGTGCTAGAAAGAAAGTGTAAGAAATATTTGTCTGAAATCAAGTAGTAGTTACCGAATGTATACATTCATTCTTGATTAATCAAAGGTGAAACATGCTAGTGCATTATGTAATAACATTTTCAAACAGAAAGCATGAAAAAAAAAAAAAAAACTCTAATTCACCATCACTCCAAAGCCATTTCCATGAATTATGATCATATCTATAAAAAGAAAAAGATAGAAACTCAATACTTAATAAGCCCTTAATAGCAGCAAGGAAGGACCAGCATTGCATATAGGTCTCGTTTCTCGTGAAATCGACCCCTTCAATGGAGGGGTGTTTTGGTGCAAATAGATTGCTTTAATGCCTTTGTTTCATGGAAACCATTGCCATAACAAATCACCTGCTGTTTCATTGCACCAGAAAGCAGTCAAGTTATTTCAGCACCATAAATTGACCTTAACTTGCTATATTTAATCATTACTTCTATTTATACATTGATACACTTTTCAGGTATATATTATTCCCATTTTTGCTATTCTTGTGGCATCCAACCAAAGTATCATCAATACTGTGAAAACAACATGTATGGTGACATGATACTTTTCCACTTTCAAACTAATGTGCACTATTGATCTCTTAAAACCTTAATTTAGACAATTACTTTCACATTTCTAGTAACATTACATGATCTTGCAATAGATTAGATGTGCAATGATTACCTCATTATCGACTAGGGATTGCATTGCCATATTTGTATCTTCTTCTCCACCTCTGTATTGACTTTGTGGGCAATGTGCCCACTTCACATTTCAACATAGGAAAAATTGTCAGATTTTTTGCTCAGAAAAAAGTTTTTGCAGATAGTTATTGAGTTTAAATAAAAACTTGCATTTTTAGCAGCAGCACTGAAAGCTTGCTTATGTGTCATGTTGGGATACTCAATCTTCAGCCTCTTGATTTCTTCCCTGCCATAATTTCAACACTCAATTTCACCATAAGAACAAATTATTGAGTTTATTTTAAATAGTGGTACTAATGAAAATTTGTACTTACTTGATGAAGTAATTGTAAGCAGACGGGGCACGTTGTTTCTTCTCCGGGGCTGCACTAGATAACGGTGATTAAATTCATAAAAACACAAAGATTGAAGAAAACAATTTCGAAAATGAGTATACGTTTGTGGATAACTTGATCCAAGTGGATAGAATCTTCATCATCTGATGAGAAACAGAGTGAAGGAGAAGATGCTTTCATGTCAGCTTCAGAACAAACTTCACATTTTGGTTCTACCTAAACAAGAAACAAGTTATGAAAAGCACAAGAAACCATTCTTGAATTTTTCAACATTGTATATATATGTATGTATTAATCACCTTTTGTTCTTGGTGGTTGAGTGGAGAGAGGAGATGAAGTGGGAGGAAACAGGCTTTGATCATATTCACAGAGAGGATGCTATTGCAATGCCCACATTTAACTGTGACCACCATTGATAAGCTGCTAAGTGGAACACTAACCTGCAATGAGTAATAGCAATTCATGTAATTAGCCAAGAACAATTAATTAATAACAACAAAAGAAGAGTGTTATTTACAAGTAAGATGGTGGTGCAGAAGCCACACTGTACATAGCAAATTTGGTCCTGGAGATCATGCAAATTGTCTAAGGCCGACATGTTTATATGATTAAGAAAAGGGGGAAGAAAGAGCCAAAGTGAAATGAAAATGAAGTGAACAAGATGTTGTAGTAAGAGATGTATAGATGAGAATTTAAATGGAATCATTAACACTCTTTCCATATATGTTATCTGCAATAAACACAGGGATTTGACTCCTGAGTGAAAAACTCATCACCATCTACATTTTACTCAGTGTTTTTTTCACACATGTAAATCACCAGGTTAGAAAAATGAAATGAGTTAAAAATTAGCGGTACATTAAAATAAGCTGTAATATTCAACAATCACAGTTTTTTTCTAAATAAATAACTGTCGAACTGATAATTCCAATTATACATGCATTTAATATTTATTTATTTTTTGCGCATTGTTTCATCATATTTTTGGGAATATTTTGTGTTTTATTTTGTCATTTCATACTGTGACGATCATTTTTGACATTTTATTCTTCGGAGTTATATCAGAATGTGGTGATTGAATATTGACCGATATATAAGAGATATTAGGTTTAAGAAAGTGAAACTGCTTCTAACTTTTTATTTAAAAATAAAGAAGTAGTCTTCCTTCTTCTTTTCTGACTAAATACTTGGGTGGGGTCATATATTAAAAAACATACATCTTCTTACAATTAAATATTCATTTAATTTTGTGTTATATTATTGTATTTATTAATGAATGGGTGTGAGTCGTGTGACCACCCAAAATAGTTATGGTGTGCAAGTGTAATGAATCCTAAATGAAACCCAGATTTGCGTCAATATGTATCACGCTAATCACGTGCATACAGAAAGAAACAAATCCGATTAAGGAGTAGTGTACTTTGTGAATTTCTGCAAATTTCGTGTTTTTTTGCTTGGATAATGGAAAATCTATTCTAGAAACGACACATGAGATATTGATTCCTAGAATACGAATTTGATTGCCTGCGGTAAGTTTCTCCAACTGGTGTATTCTCTGTTGCTGATAATCTGTCATGGAACGGTATGATAAAAAGGTTTGATGGTGGATTATAGCTCTCATTCCCAGCTATTCCTAATTATTGGATTTTTCCCCTTCTTGATGAATTGATGAATTTATATGGTAAAAATAATGGATTTGAAGAGTGTGAAATGATAATGAGATTGTTAACAGGGCGTTTGATTGTAGTAGGTGGCCAGTGATGACAGACGATTCAACGAACCTAAATTATTGGCTGAACTGGAGATTCTTGCTCTGTGCACTATGGATCTTTGTGGCTATGGTGGTTGCAGCCCTTCTGATATGGAGATATGAAGGGCGTATACGTAGGGAATCCATGAGTGAGGACGAACCAGGATGTCTGTATCAAAACCAAGTTTGGGGAACATGTTCGAAATCGATCCATCCCCTTTGGTTGCTTGCTTATAGGATACTTGCTTTCTGTGCACTACTGGCTCTGCTTCTTGCTGATTTAATCATCAATAGTCCTGGAATATTGTATTATTACACTGAGTAAGGACTCTATGGTTTCTTTGAGGATTTAAACAGTTTTTTTTTTTTTTTAAATCTGTATTCCATGGTTTTTCTTTGCTTGTGCACGTTTGCTTTGTTGGCTTGGATTCTGATCTTTGCTCTGGAAACTTGTTGTGTTCACTTTTGTTTATTCATTCTTCTTAGCTTCTGTTATCATTTACGGTGGCATGGTTTCTTCATGTGTAATTATATTACTCCATTTGCAATGCATAATCACCATGAATAATGGGATTTGTGACAGTTTCAACAAGTGATATCAAGATAATGTCATTGTATTTTATTCAAACTGAAGTCATCTTTCTCTCACTCTTTACTTGTCGACCAGGTGGACGTTTACACTGGTCACTCTTTATTTTGGGGTATGTTACTGTTTTCTGTGGCGGCCTTTGTGCCCCTCCTTTTAATAATTTGAGCAAAGCTTACAAATTATGCAGTTCACTTTATCTTAAATTATTAAATAACCTCAACTGTATTGACTATAACGGCTTGCACACATCATTTTATGTTCACTTTTGTAATTTCAGATACTTTATGCAGTTACGTTGGATTTTGTAGCTAGGGTCTTTACTCTCACTCCGTGGCTATCTGCATTACTGCCATGAAGTGGAACGAGAAAGGGATAACCGTGTATCTGACAATCCTGACCATGGTTCCTATGTACCACTTGTACTCGGGGAGGATGCAGGTATGCCCAGCCAGGCATCAGTTTGGGGATATGCCTTGCAAATCGTTTTTCAGGTAAGCTATTACATGCCTCTATATATAAGTTCTTTATTGTTACTGCTGCTTAGGGAAAATGGTTGGTTATCTTGATCAGATTATATTTGTTGTTTGCTGATAGGAATTACGACTACGATGCAATTCATTAGATAAAGTTGAATATTTATTATCCTTGGTTATCTACCTTAGCTACACCAGGATTTGTCAAACATTTCATTGGCTTAATGCACCTGCAAGTTAGGGTAGTTTCATTGTCTTGTAATGTCACCTTGATGAACCTGAACATGTCGAGTTTACTACTCTTGTAGGTTGCATTTGTATTAAGGGATTTGAAATCCATCAAAATCACTCAAAAATAGTTTGAAATGGAAGTGATAAGTTCAAACAGTCATCAATGCATTTGCTGCTATGCATTTGGTATTTGGTTATCCTGTTTCTTCTAATTTATTTTTTCACTTCTAGTATAGATGTCAGGTGGGGCTGTTGTGCTCACTGATTCTGTCTATTGGTTGATCCTCTACCCATCCGCCAAGAGATTAGCTTTTGTAAGTATCATGTTACGATGATTTTTTTTTTTTTGGTTTTTAATTCCATTATTGTGGTTGCATTAAGGAAATGCCTTCTTTCAGACATTGAACTGACAAATTATACATTTATGCAGCTAATTGTTTGCATGCATTCTGTCAATGCTGTCTTCCTCCTAGGCGAAGCGATTTTAAATCGTCTGGTAGTCTTTCAATGACTAAAATCTTTTAAAAAACTAGTATTGAGTTTTATAATTAATAGAATTTCTCAATTGCTTGCAGCGGTTTCCCTTCTTTCGAATTGCATATTTTATTCTATGGACGTGCATATACGTCATTTTCCAGTGGATCATCCATGCTTGTGTATCAACAAGGTATCTTTTGGCATCATTACTTTTGAAATTTCTGAGAAACAATAATATAATTCTTCATTTATCTTGTTAAATCTCTTACTGCAACAGGTGGCCTTATTTTTTTCTAGATTTATCATCTTCATATGCTCCTCTATGGTAAGTAGTTATTGACATTGCTGAGTTTACAACTTCATAATATTTGTTGTCATCAACTCATATCTGCTAACAAATATTGCAGGTATGTAGGCGTTGGCCTTGTGGTTTTTCCATGTTTTGGGATCTTTATCCTCGTTTTCAAAATCAAGCAGCGTTATATAACGGACACCTTCTCGAAGCCAATGGATTGCTCGTATCTCAGCTAACAATCTCTCTTGCCAACACATTCCAACTACTTTAGCACTCTGGTTGAAAGGGAATATTGAGCATAAATTGGAGTGTTGATATTCAGATATTCCATTTTGTAGGCTTTATTGCATATTTATCTAGAAAGAGAGATATGAGTGGTCAAAGCAGAGACATATTTCTCTGTGCTGCCCCAACTTTGTTCAATTCGGATCCTCCCTCTCTCTCTCTCTCTCTCTAAATTTACAAGAAATTCACACAAGAAATGGAGAGAATCCATACTGACATTTGTTCTGCTTTCAACTGAGAATAAATAGAATGAGGTAGTATTTAACTCCATATAATCATTTTAGGAATAAGTTGTCAAGTAGATTTTCAATATCCACTGAAAATCCAGAAATTAAAGCCCAATATGCAAGAGCTAAGGCAGGAAGAAATTCAACACTGCCAAGTGCCAACATATTAAATTGCCACAACCATTTGATTAAGTTATCCAGTATTCAAGAATCAAGGTTTAAAAATACAACAAATTATAATAAGCCTCTTGAGCTGCTTCTATTTCCAGCTCCATTCTCTCCACACGATTTCCATCACCAGCATGGCTAGAAAACCGGGCAGCCTAGGCAAGTGCTCGTTTCAGACATGCTACTTAGGTTTGACATATTCTCTGATGAACTGCTCTAACTGAGAGATGTCACTGGTCAAACCAGATGCTTCTGCAACCGTAACTTTGTTTTCGCACTGAGAAAACGTAAAAGCTTCTCCAGGAACCCCTAGGCTATATTCGTTACTAATATCTGCCGATGATACTGCTGTTCTTGAAGCTCGCAGCTTGTCACTGTGCCAAAAAAGAAGCCTAGTTGAGCACTCAAATGTCGCATACAAGGAAATGAGAAATGTCGTGAAGAACGGATACGGACTCACAGTAAAAACATCTGCAATATATAAATAATAAAAGGACACCAATACAAACTGAACATCTTTAATATCCTCATAGACTCGGCAATTATGTTCCAATTGTCTAAATCATATGCTCTGAGGTAATATGACTTCATTTTGACTTATAGATGATATCCTCATGAAAATGTGTAGGCCAAATATATACTTTTTACACATAACATGTAAATTTAACAATATATGAGTGACAGACACCAAAACTGAATCATGAAAACAATGCAGCAGATATTTAAAGAGACAGTAATGACTAGAAGGCAGATGACGGATGAAACTATCTCACATTTCTTTCTCCAGCTGTTTTCTGATAAAATCCTTTGTATGTGCAGTAACTTTATCCACCTTGTTGCACAAGAGTAGTACTGGAATGTTTTTCTTCACTACAATTGCCTTGGTCAAAATATCATAAAGGTACCTTCAGCACAAAAATGAAAAAGGCAAGACTCATTGTTTAAAAAATTGAGCCCCAACTGTCTTTGTTAAAGCTACACTAAAATAGTTAAAAATCACAATTCAACATACTCAGAAGCAGCACGAACATTTGGTAGAAACTCCACGGCATCCACCACGAAAACTACACCAGCTGCTTGAGGCAAGAACTCGTCCAGTTTAGGTCGAAGTCGTGAATGACCGGGAACATCAACAACGTGAACAGGCTTTATTTTGCCCTTCTGCAAGATACCGAACAAATTTAAACATAAAAGTTCTTTCAATTTTATTCCATAAATTAGAAAAAATAGAGAAGTATCCCACTAATTTCTCATGGTACTAGAAGACAAAAGTCCTACTGTAGGATTTCAATGCCATCCACTACTTGAGCATGCTTGATAGTGCATTTATTAATACTCCCACAGAATACGATAGACTACCTTACTGATCTCAGAGTGTAATATGAAAGTTCCTTCATTTGGTTCCATTGAAGTCACAGTACCCTGGTGGGAGGAGCCATCTCGAAGCTAAAGTAGATAAAAATTATATGCTAGTTAGTCTAACAAAAAGCCATAAAGTTCAGGCATATTACTTCATTCAAATTGTTCAAAAATTCTCACTTTAAACTATTCTCTACGATGCTTACCTGGTAAAAAAGAACAGTTTTCCCACTTCCACTAAGCCCAGTTAGTAAAATGGTGTTTGATGATCTACGCTTGACAAGACGTACTGCAATGTAGAAGAGCATGACTTTCAACAGGGGAACGGGAACAGAAATTGAGAAAAGAACTGGTGCACATAGCTAAAGGCAAAGCTTTATAATTGTGCAATCACTGAGGTACACATAAATCATTAAGAGGATCATTACATAAGTGCTACTCCATACTTCCCACTTGCATATCAAACTAAACAATTCGATACACAAAGAATAGTTGACTAGATAGATAGATAGATATAGACTCACCCAGAAAAACAAACATACACACACATAAGCACCTGCATAACCAGAAACATCAAGAGGGAGTCTTGAATGTCTATGTTTATACATTATAACAGTTTCTACTTAATTTTATCAATGTGTTCACCTCCTTCAAGAGTTTTCCCAACCTAAAGTATATCTCATAATTCCAGTGAATTTCTTTAGCTTTTTTCTTAATGCAACTAAAATCCTAACCTAAACACAAACTTCAATCACAGAGAAAACTTATACAGAGTAGTATTATGTTGCATGGTAAACATATCAATAACCTGTATCCTGGCAAACCATTTTGCAGCACAAAAATTAAGCCGTAATCCAAGTATATACGCAAACTGTAGTTGTCAAGAGCAAGTTAAGCATTCTGAAAGCAGTGCCACGAGTAACCTAATAAACTTCCAAACAAAATCCCTCAATTGATTCTAAAGTCCAAGACAATATTACAACAGACTAATGAATTGTAGAACAATATAAACAATAACTATGGTTTAAGATTGAAAGACACTTTTCTCCACCTACACTGCATAGCTACAACACATCGGTGTCAAGAAACACATAATTTCAGCAAAATGTAGTCCAAAATATATATATATCACAGAACTGAAACAAAACTCTGGAGACGAACATACTGAGTAAGAAGAGAAAAACGGTGAATAAGACGACCCCAATCGCAGGGTATAGCTGCTCCGGCGGAATCTTCCGAACAAATTCTTGCGCATCGTTTACCAATTGCTGCAATTGGATCTTCAGCTCACCTATCTTCTCTTTATCCATCGTTTCTATTCAACAAATCCAAAAGAGTAAACACCAAATTTTGTGGAGAATTGAAGTATGTAATAATGAAAGGAAATTTCTGATAATCGGAAACTGAAACGACGTCGGGTCGAGCTGACCTATTCGGATCCCGGCACCGGAGGAGCGGAATAATGTTGTCTAATTTTCTAAAGAAACTGGTGTAGCACTAATGGGTTTTACGGGAGTTTATTTTTTTAATTTTTTGGGTCAACAAATAATTAATCTCATCTCATCCGTCCCACAAAGATAGATTTATATATTATTTTTCTCTATCCCACATAAATAGACTTATTTATTACTCCCTCCGTCCCAGCTCAACTTGCTTACTTGCCATTTTGGTTTGTCCCAACTCAACTTGTCAGCCCATAAATGACAAAAATAATTTTACCTTAATATCCCTATATTTCAACATTATTACAATAATGTCATCAAAAAGTGCATATCCACTTGATTTGATGTGCATATTATTACAAAAATGCCATCAAAAAGTGCATATCCACTTGAGTCAACTGTATTTTCTTAATCTCCGTGCCCGGTCAAAGTAGGCAAGTTGAGCCGGGACGGAGGTAGTATATTAGTATGATTTTTAATTCATAATTCTATATATGTCCTTAATTAAATATATATTAAATCACAACACATAGACTTGTTTACTATATTAGTATGGTTTTTAATTCGTAATTCCATATATACCCTTAATTAAATGTATATTAAATCACAACACTTTAACTCTGTGCATTTTTTGAAACAAAAAAATAATGATACAATTGAAACTTCAAATATTTTCTTAATATATGTGAAAATACAAGTAGACCTATTTTTATGGGACGGGGAAGTAATTTTAAATATTTAACGATGATTAATTATTGTTCTTTAGAAATAAGCGTGTGAAAAAAAAAGTGTCAATATATACCTCAAAATAATTAGTATCGATCGATGAGTAATTCTATAAATTCGGTGTTAACATAAAAATGCTAATTTAATGGTGGCACCGATAATAATTAATTAATAATAAGAAACAAATATCATAATTAGATTTGATCTCAAAATCTTAATGTTACATGGAGTCAGACTTGAATCTCGACCGTTTATACGAAATATTATAGGCATGTTGTGAGGATTTTATTTAGATTTTTTCCATGATATTGATATAGTATTATTTACGATGTATTACACATTTATCTTATAAATCCTCATTTTAGTAAATAGTGAAGATTTACTTGCCACGATCTGAACATTTATAAATAAAACATAGTATAAGATGCAATTAATGGCGTAAGTATTTGTATATTATAAATGCAACTCCTCCGTTTCATATTAATTATCTTTCTAGAGTTAAAATTTTGTTTCATATTAATTGTCTTTTTAGATATTTTGTCACTATTTTTTCAGTTTTACCTCAATCTCAATCTTTGAAAAATTTAAATTAATTTATATTATGTTAGGAAAGTTATAATAAAATAATTAACGGATAGATAAATAAAGAATCGATTTAATTTTGGAATGGATGAGAAATATAAATATTGTTTAATGGTATATTTGTCTCAATCATATGTTTCTTAATCTATGAGAGAAACTCTATAAAGACAATTAATATGAAAGGGAGGAAGTATTAAATAATATTCTCTACTCAACATAAACATGTTTTAATATGTCCCTCTTGATTTATAAAGATTTCATTCATTTTAAATATTATAAATTAAAATTAATAACTGCTTTGAATTAATATGTGTATAATATAAATATTATACAGTACATGCTGGTTTTTTGATTTTTTAAATCATAATGACTAGTCGAAAGTATTGTTGGCAATAATCTTAACATGCATAGCGTATCATATTTCTATCTTGATAAAGATATGTATCTAACTTGAGGGTTAAGAAATAAGTAGAGATTTGCATATTTCTATCTTGACAGCTTGGGGTCACCCGCTAAAGGTCGTCCCAAGGCAGGTATGCTGTGTCGAAGGTGATAATCTCGGGCAGGCCGGATGAAGAATGTCGGGCAATGATGACCGCATGGCCTGTTGCCCGGGACACAGCACGGAGTGGACTCCTATTGGGCTTTTGTTTGTCCTCGTATACGGTGGAATTGACAAAGACAGGACTTACGTCAGGGTTTACAAGGATTTTGTGTATTCGAGGATTTTGTGTATTCGAGCAGCCGGCGGAGTTGCTTACTCGATACTACAATCCTTGGTATCACCAAATCACGCAGCACTTGGAGCTTGCTTGCTCGGCAGAGTTGCTTACTCGATACTACAATCCTCGGTATCACTAAATCGATACTACAATCCTTGGTATCACCAAATCACGCAGCACTTGGAGCTTGCTTGCTCGGCAGGGTTGCTTACTCGATACTACAATCCTCGGTATCACTAAATCACGCAGCACTTGGAGCTTGCTCGAAGCTAGCCAAAGGAGCCGTTGAGATATATACTTGCATTTGCGGAGCACTCCAATCAGCTTTATATTGTGGAACAATTGACTATCTTGTGTTGTTAGAGATTTACATGGAGGGGTTCGTTGGATGGGTTGGCCGTGTTTGTCGGACTCAACCACTCCTTTGCAATGTCTGCAGCTGTACTCGATACTACAATCCTTGGTATCACCAAATCACGCAGCACTTGGAGCTTGCTTGCTCGGCAGAGTTGCTTACTCGATACTACAATCCTACAATCCTTGGTATCACTAAATCACGCAGCACTTGGAGCTTGCTCGAAGCTAGCCAAAGGAGCCATTGAGATATATACTTGCATTTGCGGAGCACTCCAATCAGCTTTATATTGTGGAACAATTGACTGCCAAAGCTTGTGTTGTTAGAGATTTACATGGAGGGGTTCGTTGGATGGGTTGGCCGTGTTTGTCGGACTCAACCACTCCTTTGCAATGTCTGCAGCTGAGTTTCCCAATTGAAACACAATTCAATTTACTTCACCGTTCTTTCAAGAAGCAACGTTTTATGGATTTATACGTTTTATGGATTTATACGTTTTATGGATTTCTTTCCTAGTTATATTCTTGTTCACCGTTCTTTCAAGAAGCAACGTTTTATGGATTTCTTTCCTAGTTATATTCTTGTTCTAATGTAATGTAGGCTGTTGAGTAGCAAGGATGAAAATTTCGATTTTGATGGAAATATCGATATCTTAATTTTACGAAAATGTCGTGGAAATATCGATATCGGTGGAAATATCGGTACATAAATTTATCGATATTTTTCTGACATTCCACCGATATTTACCAATATTTCCATAATATTTCATTAATTTTCATATAATTTGTACCATAAAACCACCAATATCGAAATCGATACCGATATTTATCGATATTTCACTTATTTTTTCTATATCGATATTTTGTCGATATTTTCCTGATATTTCACTCATTTTCCTACGTAGCATGAAGTCATCGATATTGAAATCAATATTTTGTTGATATTTCCTTGATATTTCACAATTTTGTACCATGAAGTCAAATCGATATTTCGTCGATATTTTGACAAATCGGTCACGTGAAAAAATGAAAATATCGGGGAAGTATCGATATTTCGTCGATATTTTACGAATATCGGGGAAATATCGATATTTCGTCGATATTTTACGTTATTTTGACAAATCGGTCACGTGAAAAAATGGAAATATCGGAGATATTTCCGGATATTTTCATTCATGATTGGTATAGGGACATATATGCTTGCCAAGTGTGTCAAAATTTCTTTCTCAGAGGTCCACTATTTGCTTAGACAAGTTCTGTTGTGCTTTTCAACCAGGTGAAAATTGCAAAATGAGGCGACGAGGATTGCGAGGCAGCAGGTCCAGGCTAGGAAAGTTGATGTGCTGTTGAAGATTCACAAACTTTGAAGATGTTAGTCATTTCGTTTGTAGAACCATGAGTCTTCTTCAACTTGTTAATACTACTTGATAATACTACTTGTGAATATTACTACTTGTGAATACTAGAAGTATGACGTATTATTAGATTTAGACACACATATAAGTCTTATAACAATACAATTGTTGATTTATAAAGATATATAATACTACTTGTGAATACTAGAAGTATGGCGAATTACTAGATTCAGACACATATAAGTCTTATAACAGTTGGTGATCTATAAAGATATAAATTTCGAATGCATGGCTAATTTGTCAGTTCTGCATCTCATTTTGAATTCTATACACATCTCTAATTATATCATATTAGTATGTTTGACTTTGACGTTTTGAAGAAAGTTTCATCTTATTATATTTAACATTGATCAAATATTTTTAATCGTAATTATTTTATTACAGTAAAATAACAAAAGTAAATACTGCATGTTGACATACATTATTGATTTATATGGATGGTATCCAGTTGGTCAACTTTTTAATTTACCGAAATTATTTTTTTATTAAAAAGTTCATATCAGAAAATATATGACAATAGTTTTACGTTTAACTTTTTCTCACACAATGAACTTATTCATTTACTTATGATGCATCATTTGTTGGGCGTTATGCTAAATTTTCATCAAACGATTGTTGTCTATTAAATATATGTATGTCTCAATATTTTTTGGACTTAAATGTACATTTAAAAATGGCAAAAACTTTTGTGCATAAGGTGTACATATCCAAATATGTGCACAACAATACTATTATATTATATGAAGTAATACTGTTATATTGTATGAATGATATTGTTATATTATATATAGTTTTAACAGTATTACTCATATAATATAATAGTATTATTTCATATAATATAATAGTATTTATTGTGCACAGATCTGAATTTGTGCAGATTTGTGCATCTTGTCGCTCTTTAAAAATTCACTTATTAAAGATATGGCTAAACCATTTCCTTAGAATAAATAAAAGAAACGTGTCTTTGTTTAACGAAGAAAAAGCCTGAGAAAAGCGTTATTCCACTTACAGACTCGCACAATCGCGTTTTTCTAATCCTGAAGAAGACAGAATTAGCCGTTAACGTCAGCAACGTCTTCAACCATTTCTGGTTCATAAAGATCAGTTTTCTGAGAGTCAAGTTGACAACTTCCAAATCTGTTTCAAGCTTCACTTCTTGATGGTTTTTCAAGATTCTTGTTTCTGTTGCTTATATAAGTGTAGCTCTTTAGATGGGTAGGTTTATATTTCAGTATTGAGTTCTTGTGATAGTTTGATTCTCTATTTTATATTGTTGTTTTCTCTGATTAATAAAATCTCTCCTGCCCCTGTTTTCCGGTGGACGTAGTGTATTCAAGCCGAACCACGTAAGTCCAGTGTTCTTCTTCGTTCTTGTTTTGTGATTGAATCTTTGGTTTGATCTTGGTCAAGGTGTTGCTTGAGTGTTTATTTGAGTTTCTTGAAGTTATGGTATATATAGTTGTCAGCAACCTTGTATAAGTCATAATTAAATTACTTGAGATATTTAGAAATAAAATTCAACATTGATCAATCGCTCAGGTTATAAGTTTTCTTGTTATATTCATCATAAAATTAAGTACTCCCTCCGTCTCGGGATAATTTATACACTTTCTTTTTCGGGGTGTTCCGGGATAATTTGCACACCCCCGAAAAGGAAAGTAATTTGCACACTTTCCTTTAACTTTTGTTGACTTTTCAACTCAAAAGGCAAAAAGCAACACATTTTTTAATTTAAGTGCCGGGGTGGGTGTGCAGATTATCACGGAACGGAGGGAGTACAAATTATCAAATAAATATTTACAAAGTTCAAATAATAGGACTTGGTCCATCTTCAAGCTAGAAGAAAGGCCCAATAAGCCCATCCCAATACAGCCTGGCCAGTACCTACCGGGCCTGAAACGCAGCCTTTTGGGCATGTCTGTGCCCATGTTCGCGGCTCGAATCATCTCCAATTTTCACAGCATTTGAACGGCTGTGAGAAATCCTGTACTTCTCTGAACAACATATATCCACTGATTTCAATCATACACACTGCCAACTCACTTTACAATCCCACAACCATTGACCTGGCTATATACTATACTATTAGGAAACTTAGAATTGCAAAGCATCTATTGGAAACACCTATGTATAGAGTAAGTCTCCTATGCATAAGTTGTATGAATTTTAGATTCATGCACTCACATGGGGTTTGGCCGGATTTGACCTGAATCCATGCATTTTTTTTTCTTCTGACCTCTATATTATGTTAATTATAAATTTATATTATATTAGTCATACATTTTCATAACCTTAGTGCAATATTTTAATTTTAAAAAAAATTGCTGACTTTTATACTATATTGTTATATTAGTTAAGGACTGGGCATGACTCCTGAGAGCAAATTTGGGTGGGCTTGGGTTTGGGTCAGGTCGAGTGTTATGTTAAGTCATACATTTATGTTATATTAGTAAAAAAGTTGGGTGTGACTCCTAAGAGCGAATTTAGATGGGTTTTGGTTTGGGCCAGGACAAGTGTAGGTGTATAAAAGTTTTTGTACTAAATATAGAGGTTTGAATCAAGACTATGTTTGCATCCCGCACCAGAAAGAGCACATTCCTTACAACCTATTAAGTGGAAGCCCAATATATACTAGAGAAATTAATAAGAAATTTGTTTATGTGTGATAAGCTTTCTTTCAAGCTTTCCAATGGATTCAATCTCACTACTTTGGTCTTTAATTTCTCATTTACTTATCAATCTAGGTAAATAATGTATCGTTTCAAAATTCTCTTGAAAAAGATACGATCCAACTTTTAGTTTTATCATTTGAGTACGGACTCACCATAATAATATTTGCCCCAAATGGTAAAATAAGCCTTATTTTCCAACAAAATACGCCTAGAATAAATATATGTAGTATATTGCATTCTTCCCTAAACGCAACAATATTTCAGTGGAGCTTGAGAAGTCAATTTAGGGGAGCTGCCTCCTCGCTGAATGCAAGGCACAATTCAATTAGTGCAACCAAAACAGCCAAATGTACAAGTTGTGCATTTTTTCTCTCTCTTTTTTTTTCTTTTTTTTTTCTTTACGTTCTCTTTGTCAAGACCCACCAAAGCGCATTACAATTTAAATATACCATAATTGTGTTAAACTTTTTTTCTTTTTTCCTAAGGAAATCAATTGTTTTAAATTGAATACAAAAAATTCTCCTAAATATGAAGACGATATCTACATTTTAAAATGGAAAACATGTTTGTTTTAACATGCTTTTATCCTCTACTAGTATAGGGCCCGTGTAATACACGAGATTTAATAAAAAAATTAAATTTATGATTTGTGCAATATATATTGTCTAATTAAACATTAAATATAAAAAATATGAAAAAATAATTATTTAATTGTCAAAAATATGTGTTGCATTTGTAGATGATCATTTAAAAAAAATATTATTATTTTGAAAAATAATATACATTGTTATACCTATTATATTATTTAACACACCCATCGATTTTTTTAGTTTGCTCTTTGTTTACATTTGTAACAACCCTCAACTTTTATTTTCAAATAAATGATAAAAAATGAAGTCAAAATTTCACAAATAAATTTCATAGTTTATTTTAAAGCATATATTCAAAAAATTATTTGATTTCAATAATTAATAAGTTTGAATAATAATTTTCAAACTGCCCAACTTTATTTTAGTTTTTTTTTCTTTTGTAATTATTTATATTTTTTCTTTACATTTTTAAATTTAACAAATTTCAAATATATAATAATATCTATCATTAAACTAATTAGATAAATATATATTATTTAGATAAATCTAATTAATATTTCTATATTATTTATTATTTAGTAATAATAATATTCCTTATGAACAGTAAATCTGTAGCAATTAATTAGCATATTTAATATGAAAATATCATAGGCTTGCCATGTGGCACTTTGGTCTTACTTATATATATATAAAAATAATTATTTAATTGTCAAAATATGAGTTGCATTTGTAGATGATCATTTAAAAATATTATTATTATTTTGAAAAAAATATACATTGCTATACCTATTATATTATTCAACTCACCCACCATTTTATTTTAGTTTGCTCTTTATTGTTTACATTTGTAACAACACTCAACTTTTATTTTCAATTAAATGATACAAAATGAAAGTCAAAATTTCACAAATAAATTCCATAATTTATTTTAAAGCATATATTCAAAAAATTATTTGATTTCAATAATTAATAAGTTTGAATAATAATTTTCAAGCTACCCACTTTTATTTGAGTTTTTTTTTCTTTTGAATCTATTTATATTTTTTCTTTATATTTTTAAATTTAACAAATTTGAAATATATAATAATTCCTATCATTGAACTTTAGCATATGTTAATTAGATAAATCTAATCAATATTTCTATATTATGTATTATCTAGTAATAATAATATTTCTTATCAACATTAAATTTGTAGCAATTAATTAGCATATTTAATATGAAAAAAATTGTAGGCTTGTCATGTGGCACTTTGTCTTACTTTTATATATATAAAGATAATTATTTAATTTTCAAAATATGTGTTGCATTTGTAGACGATCATTTAAAAAATTATTATTTAAAACAAATACATTGCTATACCTATTATAGTATTCAACCCACCCTACCATATTTTTTAGTTTGCTTTTTATTGTTTACATTTGTAACAACCCTAAACTTTTATTTTCAATTAAATGATACAAAATGAAAGTCAAAATTTCACAAATAAATTTCATAATTTATTTTAAAGCATATATTCAAAAAATTATTTGATTTCAATGATTATTAAATTTGAATAATAATTTTCAAGCTGCCCACTTTTTTTTTTTTTTTTTTTCTTTTGTATCTATTTATATTTTTAAATTTAACAAATTTCAAATATATAATAATTTCTATCATTGAACTTTAGCATATGTTAATTATATAAATCTAATCAATATTTCTATATTATTTATTATTGAGTAATAATAATATTTCTTATCAACATTAAATTTGTAGCAATTAATTAGCATATTTAATATGAAAACATTGTAGGCTTGACATGAGGCACTTTGGTCCTTCTATATATATATATATAAAGATAATTATTTAATTTTCAAAATATGTGTTGCATTTGTAGATGATCATTTAAAAAAAATTAAAAAAAAATACATTGCTATACCTATTATAGTATTCAACCCACCCTACACCATATCTTTTAGTTTGCTTTTTATTGTTTACATTTGTAACAACCCTAAACTTTTATTTTCAATTAAATGAGACAAAATGAAAGTCAAAATTTCACAAATAAATTTCATACTTTATTTTAAAGCATATATTCAAAAAATTATTTGATTTCAATAATTATTAAGTTTGAATAATAATTTTCAAGCTGCCCACTTTTATTTTGGTTTTTTTTTCTTTTGTATCTATTTATATTTTTATTTGTATTTTTAAATTTAACAAATTTCAAATATATAATAATTCATGTCATTGAACTTTAGCATATGTTAATTAGATAAATCTAATCAATATTTCTATATTAGTTATTATTTAGTAATAATAATATTTCTTATCAACATTAAATTTGTAGCAATTAATTAGCATATTTAATATGAAATCATTGTAGGCTTGACATGTGGCACTTTGGTCCTTCTTATATATATATAAAGATTATTTGCACCCACACAAGGGATAAAAGTAGTTAAAAAAGGCATGTGTGAAAATAGTACTAGAAAACAAAGAATAAAAAGGTCATGTTAACAAACTTAAATTGTAACTAAATATATGGGTCCAAAGTTTACAAAAAAATCAATTAATATAAAGGACAAGGATATAAGTTTGTAGAATACAACTGTACCATCTTACATATTTAATTTTGTGAGATGGATCGACTATCAATTCAAAATATAAATTGTGGGTTCAATCTCATAAATATTATCTGTAATACCGTCTTAATATGAGTTTTAATTTGTATCATCTGAATGATATTAACTGGCCCCGACTTGCACGATAAACTCATGCAGATAATGTAATTAAATTCTACCCCCACCCCTACGCCATCTTTGGACCTCCCAACCTAATTTGTTGAATTAATTATAAATAAATTTAATTTGGTGTGAAGTCATAAGAGGAGGTTGACAAGGGTTGGCGATTGACTTAGGAAATAAAAATCTGATATTAAGAAATTAATAAAGCATTCCCATTACTATTTTGAATGTGTGTCAATATTTGAAGTGGGAATAGGATGGTAAATTTGTGGCTTGGCAGTACTTAATTGACTACTAATTTTGCTATTTAATTTTTAAGTCTCTTACCAAAACTCCACTTCATGGATTGTAGCATACATACCTAGACTTTTTTGCAATGTAATCTGAAAATCAAGATTAACAAATTTCAGCTTTGATCATCTGAAATGTTTTGATCTTGAAGTTGAATGCTGAATTTTTCTTTTGAAATTGAGTTAGGTAAAGTATAATACAGGACCCCAAATAAAGTGGAAATATTAAAATATAAGAACCAAATATATAGTATTACCAAAACCATTTTCTGTTTTCTAAGTTATTGTCTTTAATTTTTAAATTGAATCAGACCGGTTTAACCAAAGACTTGACACGGTACTGGTCCGATCTTATAGTATGGTGAAAAATTAAGAATTTTGGTAATAAAACAAAAATATTAGAACAATGAACTAGTTTAACTATATCAATATAAAGAGAATTAGTTCTTATTCTGTTTTTTTTAATGTTTTGCGTTTGGTAATTATACTTATAGATTACGGATATATATACACACATATATAAATATAGTTTGAGGGTTTTTATTACTAGCTTGTGATGCAAATATAGACAAGGCAAAAAAAAAAAAAGTGCACACACACACCCACCTTCAAAAATGGCAAAAAGGTGATTTTTTTTTTTCACTTACACTTTTAAATAAAGAGGTGCACCTTAGATATATGGTAACACCCATCTACCCAGTATGAAATGTTTCATAATTGCGTAATGGGATAATCAATTTCCTCATTTAAAATTTGTGAATATAATCTTGACACATCAATAATAAATACATTAACACAAGTTCTAATTAACGATACATTTTTAATTTCAATTAAAAGCAATTGAACCAGCCTAATCAATATCCCAATTGCCAAGAACTCATATAATTGTCTGATATGGTAATATACTCCATATCCAATCTTACACTAAAAAAACATGCCTCAAGTACAAATATAGTAACGAGTAAAACTGAAATTAAAAGAGTGTTGGCATCACAAATCTTACCAGTTGAGTTGGTGCACACTTCACTGAGTTGGGCCCACCTGGTTAGGCAGACTCCTTCTCTCTGGTTATGTGTCGCTATTTCCCGCTAAAATATGTAACAGTAACCAAACACCAAACTATATAATAATTTAATAATAATTATTACATCCAATGTCCATCAAACTCCTTACCTATAAATATGGGTGGTAGATTTCCAAGGTTTCAGCTCCCGTGTATAAATCTCTGTCACTTTGTCCACACCAATAGTTCTTGCTTTCATCTCTTTCTCTCTCTGTTCGTTAAACGGTAAAGATCTTAACTTTTATACTTTGTTTCCCTTGTTTGATGTTGTGATTGGGACTGTAGATCTGGAAATTGTTCCAATTTAAGGTTTATTTGTTCTGATCTGAGAATAAAGATCTGGGCTTATTATAGTTTTTCTTATTTTGATTTGTTTCTCTCACTCTATCTCTCTGGTTTTGTTGGACTTGAAAAGAAAATGGCAAGGAAGAAGATCAGAGAGTATGATTCCAAGAGACTATTGAAAGAGCATTTCAAAAGGATTTCTGGATCCGAATTGGAAATCAAATCTGCCCAAGTGAGTTCAATTTTTCCATATGTTATTAATTGGGTTCTGCTGATTTTCTAGGGATCTGTGTTTATTGAACAGGTTATTTAAAATAGCTTCATCTATATCCCTTGAATAAGTAGATTATTTTTGTATTACTGCTTGGCCATCCTGCAAATTTTCATGAATTTGTTAAATTTAAGGTAGGTTTACTGTTGTGAAAGAAGAAAGCAGATAATAAATTGGTTGATGCATTTATTTATAAAAAAAAAAGAGATTTATCATATTTTGAATGGCGGCGTTGTTTACCTAAAATGCTGCTAAATTCGTAGCCATTCATTTGACAATTGCATCAATAACATGAATTAGATCACTGTATAAGCTTGGTAAAGAATAAGTACACCTGTATTTAAGAAGCCATGGCAATAAATTTTAGTTGGCTAGCAAAGTCTATAAACTTGGAGGATATCTTCCTTTAATAATCTGGGACCAAATGTATTATCAGAGGTTTTTAAAGATTTACCCATGTAACTCAGTATTAGATACGAGTATTGGCTAATAAAGGTGTTTTCTTGTTAGGAGTATAATTTTTGCATTATGTTTCTTTGCATCTGAAACTATTGAGATAAATAGGATGAATATATATTCAAGCAATAAAACTGTGAACAATGATTGAGACCATGTTCAGATCTTTTACTTATTGAAAATGATTGAGAAGAAAAGAGCCCCACATCTTGCAATACCATTCACTTGTATCTGATAGAATCGACTTTGATCATCCTAATTTGCAACAAGTTTCGAGTTCTTCAATAAAACAAATATCTGCTTGTGATGGTTAGGTCACTGAGTCGACGGATTTCAATGAGCTAGTGGACAAGGAACCATGGCTCTCGTCAACAAGACTGGTCGTTAAACCAGACATGCTATTTGGGAAGCGTGGGAAAAGTGGTCTGGTTGCTTTGAACCTCGATTTGGCTGGAGTCGCTGCTTTTGTCAAAGAGCGACTTGGCAAAGAGGTATTCCGTTTCTGTATTTCTTTGTGTTAATTTCAACCGTTATACCGCCACTGAATATCTTGTACGACATATCCATGCACAAAGATATTGTAAGAAGCTGATTTTATCTAAAATAGTGACATGTTTTCTGTGTGAACAGGTAGAGATGGGAGGTTGCAGAGGACCCATTACTACATTCATCGTCGAACCATTTGTTCCACATAATGAGGAATTCTACCTAAACATTGTCTCTGAGAGGCTTGGTTGTAGCATTAGCTTTTCAGAATGCGGAGGAATTGACATTGAAGAGAACTGGGACAAGGTGCTCTTGAGAATTGCATCTCTTGTTTTTTTGTTTCTTTTCCTTTTTTCTTGTGTGTTAGAAATTAACATATAATTTTGCGGAATCTTTGTTACCTTTATACAGGTGAAAACTATATTTCTCCCGACTGGTGTGTCCTTTACATCGGAGCTATGTGCTCCACTTGTGGCAACACTCCCATTGGAGGTATATCATTGATGATAGAATGCAGTGAAATATGCACTTAATTTCTAGCTTTGTCATGATTTAATCATTTTTGGTGAAAATCTTACCACTGCCTATACAGATCAAAACTGTAATTGAGGAGTTCATCAAATTCATCTATGCTCTATTTTTAGGTATGTGTAAGATAGTGAAAAGAAAGTTTGCCTTATTTATTATTGTCAATCTTGTGTAGGTTTTAGCAGTAACCAAGATATTTTGTTTTGACTTAGATTTGGACTTTACTTTCCTTGAGATGAATCCATTCACCTTGGTTAATGGAAAGCCTTATCCTCTGGATATGAGAGGCGAGCTTGATGATACTGCTGCTTTCAAGAACTTCAAAAAGTAATGTGAATTTAATTTCACTGATTTCATTTTTCTTTCAAGATTAATATTTGAAAAAGGGTTCATCTGTTGATGTAATATGTATAACAATACCGTATAATAATATCCCACCTTTGCTTACACAACCTCGATCTTGCAGATGGGGAAACATTGAATTCCCAATGCCATTTGGAAGAGTTATGAGCCCTTCAGAAGGCTTTATTCATGGACTTGACGAAAAGGTATTCATGGACTTTATGCAATTAAAAACATCAAATTTTAGTCTTCAAGACTTTTGCTTCAAAACTGATCAATCTTTTGTGGATTGTTATTTGCAGACAAGTGCATCACTTAAGTTCACCGTCTTGAACCCCAAAGGACGAATTTGGACTATGGTTGCTGGAGGAGGTGCAAGTGTTATCTACGCAGACACCGTGTGTTCCTCGTCTCCATTTTTAAAAATCATTTCTTTTTCTCATTGGGTGTTTTAGCTTCACATAATCATTCAAACCTGGATTTAGGTTGGTGATCTTGGCTTTGCTTCTGAGCTTGGAAACTATGCTGAATACAGTGGAGCCCCTAACGAAGAGGAGGTCTTGCAGTACGCCCGAGTTGTTATTGATGTAAGAACGAAAGAAGTACATTTCTTACATGAGTTCAATGCAACAACCTTGTCATTGACAAAATATACTTATGAATTGTATTCAGTGTGCAACTGCAGAGCCTGATGGCAGAGAGAGAGCCCTTGTCATAGGAGGCGGAATTGCTAACTTCACAGACGTTGCAGCCACATTCAGTGGCATTATACGAGCTCTGAAAGAAAAGGTACCAAAAACTTTCCAAATAATAATTTCTTCATCAAAAACTCGGCTCCTAATTTCGTTCATCTTATAACAGGAGTCGAAGCTCAAGGCTGCTAGAATGCATTTATACGTACGAAGAGGTGGTCCAAATTACCAAAAGGGTCTCGAGAAAATGAGAACTCTTGCAGAAGAAATCGGCCTTCCAATTGAGGTATATGTTGTTGAGACATATTGTACCATGAAAATGCTGTCTTGAAAGATTTGTTTGATGAAGGCAAATTGTTTCTTGTTTGCAGGTTTATGGACCTGAGGCCACAATGACTGGCATTTGCAAACAGGCTATTGAGTGCATTAGTGCAGCTGCTTGAAGATGCTAATGCTCATTTATATTTCTACTCTTTTATCTGATTTTCTTGCATTAAATCTAGTCTTATCGAAATGATGTACCCAATATTTCAATTTGTATTTTTCACTTTTGTCATAAATGGCCCTCAAATAATGGTTTATATAGGCTGGCAAGTTTTCTTCAACCAATTTCACTGATTAAAAATCATTTTAGCAAATTTATAAATTATGGGGCTTTTTTTGAAACAAATTATGATAATTTAGGACTCCTTAGGGTGGGTGGAGGTTATAGTGTGGGACTTTGCTTAGGGATCTGCTGATGCATTTTGTCATAATGAAAGGATAAATAAATTGAAACAGAAATGAATGTTTTGCATGCTAGAAAAAATAACAATAAAGACCAAAGTTATGAATAACGTTGGAAAAACAATGTTATAAAATATCCTATCAAAAATATGAATGTGAAATCTAGGGATCCTCACGTCTTTAAGGATAATTAAAACTTTGTTGAGAAAAACTAAAACTAAAAACAACTCCTCTAGACTAAAACCATCTCCAAGACTAAATTAATCAGCTTCAAGAGAAAACTGAAGCATTACTCAGATTGACTTGGGCGTTGCTGGATTTTATAAGTTTGGATTTAGGATTTAAATGGATTTTGAAAAATAATTTTGATAATTATGTTTGTTTTGAGATTTTATGTCAAATTATGAAAAAACAAATAGATAATATTGTATTATTTTATTTTGAAAAAACAAATGTTTTTATTGAGAACAGTAAAAAAAAAAAATTAAGTGGAAAAGGTATAGTATTGTTATAGGACTTTCTAAATCTCATAACAAACATGGCCGAGATTTTGTCCACTGCAAATTTGAATGTGCATAACCCGATTCAAACAGCCCATATAAACTATAAAATCAATAATTTCATACAAAGCTAAGCTTGTTATTTATAGACATTTGAATCACAGCAGGTTACACTTTCCAACCACATTCTTCGTGAATTTAACTCGATTCAATTGAGAGAATTGTCCCACTTGCAAGTGTTGGTTTTGAAGTTGATTTCTTGATTGACAAAGTCCATCTTTCAAAGAACTTCTCCACTTTTCAGCTAATTCTTTCTTCACATATTTTATGCAGTTACATAAGTAATACACGTGCACATCCAAGATTGATAATCAAGAAATAAGGTTTGTGAACAAGAGTTTTAAAATTAATCTCTAACGAAAATTAATTCTATAAAGTGATGAAGATTTTGAAATGAGAGATTACTTACATAGGGGTTTTGGCACAGTTTATTAAAAGATTGTCTTGATATAATACATTTTAAAAATAATTTCTGAAGCTTACAAAGAGTAATTTTAGTTTGACTCTTGTCATATTTTTCATGGATAGGAGTAAATGTGATAATTTGATTGGATATGTTGGCTTGAAGTCTTGGTTGGATGCACCTTTTCTTACTTTTCAAACTTTTCTAGAGGGTTTTTGACTACTATTATTTGTATTTTAGAATTTTGACCAACTGTATTAATTCATTTTTTTTTTCTTTTTTTGATATTGGAATACAAGTACTTTTTTGTCCGGTCCCACGTTTAGTTTTATTATTTATTAATATACACAATTTTCTATAATTTTTGTGCAACACTTTTGTTTCTAAAATACTTTGTAAAATTACAAACTGATATAGCAAGTCGAATAACATATTTAAAATGCAAGAGTAGATTTTGAGTATGTACATGGTTTTTTCTTCATATGCACGATACAAAATTAGATTACCAATATACATTTTTTTTTTAAATAAGCTTAGAGAATGGAAGGGAGGGCATGAATAAAGACTAGAAAACTTAAAGTTATATAATATTCTTAATATGATAAAACAGCCCATTCATATAAATAATATGATTACCAATATACACATAAAAAAAATGGATATGATACAAATACAAAAAAATTATCCAGAACTAAAATTGGGCTTTTTTGCTTCATTTCTGAACATATTATGTTAAGATTGTAGGAAGATGTTTTTGTATACATTATTTCAGAGAAAAATAAAACAATTATCCTAAAATATATATGAATAATTAACAATATTAAGTAATATTTATATAAATTATAACGTATTCTCTTTTCTATTTGTATGATATCCATTTAACTCTTATACGTATTTGATTTAATATTAAGAAATATATAATTTCAAATTTGAATTGATATAATAATATATTGTGCGATACACGGATATTATAATATAAAATGATTATATACTTTTCTTTCTTGATTTTTTCGGGTTCGTTCTGCCTAATTTCTTCACTTTTAGTCATAATTAGAATTATTTCTAATCAATGCACAAAGGCTCCAAAATATAACCACATATTAATTTTTAAGGAAAATAGCCCCACAATTTAAAATTAATCTCACATAAATTAAACCAAACTTCCTGCAGTATACACTATTAGGTGATACAGTACTACTATAGATGAGTTAATAACTACCCACTTTCTTTCTCAAATAAAGAAACGAACTTTAAGATGAGACAACTGTTTTTAATTATTTATATTGTTATTTTCATTTAACTAAGCACAGATATTTTGGTATATAAATAATGCAACTGATCGCCTCTCTAAAATAAATAATACTCGTAATTCTTTTAGTGTTGAAAATTCCCAAAAAAATTAGGAAAATGCAGATTGCACATTAACTCAAAATATTTAGTTGGGCTGAGGTTCTAATTCCGTTTATCTCTTATTCGTCAACTTTACAATAAGTGCATAATTAGATCTAAAACAATTAGACCAAAAAAAGCTTCACGCTTCTGAAATTAATGTTTCGGACATAAATTTTTATTTTTTTTTATTGAATATTGAAAACACACGTTTCCTGAGTATATTTTGTTTGCAGAATTTAGTCTGATACAAATAAATTATCAAATACAATATACATATAATTTTGTTGTTCACAATCTTAGGACATGAACTTTCAAATAATCCCCTGAAAAGAGAAAAAGTCATATAAAATATCAATAAGTTACTTATGTTTTTAAATAGGACTAGTGTTCAACAATTAGCTCGATAAGTAATTTTCAATGATAATCACAACATACATATAAGATACATTTGCAAACAATACATTAGCATATACTAGGAGTAAATGATATATTAATTATCAGGTAGACTCTAAACTATTTATCTATACTTTTTAAGAAACAATAGAAGAATTCGTTTACGTTTTGACCATCACTTTTAATAGACATTCTCATATCCAGGTTATAAATATTTGAGAAAAAGTCGAAGATTCAGATATAGATGATCAACTTGAGTTAATAATAAAGTGAAATAATGTGAATTATATAAAATTTGAAAAAAAAAAATTCTGATAAAAAAAAGAAGAATTATTTTAAGGCAACAATAATAAAAGAAGAATATGCCATACATTCAACATTTGAAAAGGTGATTCGTCTAAAGTGGCAACTACATGGAGCCAAACTACTTGGGTAGTTAGTGAACATGCTTCAGAAGTGGGGTCATGCTAAAACCCATTCATTTCAAAATTATCTAATATTACTAAATTTCCAAACACATCTAACAATATTACTTTTTAATTATATAGTAAAAAATGAAATAAACAATAAAGATACTTATGCCATTTGAAATATATTTATTTTAGAGTAAATGGCCGTTTCTACCACAAAAGATATAATATATTACCTTTTGTACCATTCAATATAAGTTTGAACCAAGGAAAAAAATTTCGCGAGATTTCGCCGAAATTTCATCGAAATTTCGCTAATTTTAAGTTACCGAAATTGAAACGGGGTTTGAATAAATTTCGTCAGCATTTCACCGAAATTTCGGCGAAACTTCAGTAAATTTCGATTTCGGTGAGGTTATAGTATAAAATGTTTGAAACTCTCGAAATTTCGGTGAAATTTCGGTAGATTTCGATTTCGATGAAATTTTTGTTTTTTTTACCCCAAATAATTATAATATTTTATAATGAATTACACCAATTTTTTAAGGGAAAAAAATTGTATTTTGCACATTATAATTATAACGTGTATAACACTATCAAATAATTTTCTTACATATTTATCGTAAATGGCTCACGGATTGAAAAGATGAGATGGATTATTCCACTCAAACCACATTATCTAATAATAATAATAATGTAGTGTCATTCATAAGTTATTCAATTATGTATTCAATTATTTTTTGTTATAGTAATAATGTATTCAATTATTTTGAATTTCTCATGTTATTATACCAGACAACATTTTAATAATAGTTAATTTCAATATTGGTTGTAAATATGTCATTTTGTTTGAAATTTTAAGTTGAATATATGCATTAATGTTAGTTATAATATTCTATACAATATCATATCCAAATTCCCAAATTTTAACAAAGTTTTTGACATTTTTCTAAATTTTATCGAAATTTCCACCGAAATCGAAATTTTACCAAAATTTCTACCGAAATCGAAATTTTCATCCTTGGTTTGAACCCCTTTTTACCGCAAAATATAAGTTTTGATTTCTTTATACCACTTATTTTGACCAAGTCATACGTGAATAATGTTTGATAGGACATAAGATTGATTTGTACTTTTATTTCAAAATAAAATTACTCTCATGCATTTGAATATTGTGGAAAATTGAAGAACTTCCACAATTTTAATTGAATATGTATATTTATTTTATCTAATATTTGTTTATTATAATTTATTTAATTATATTATTTTCGTGTAGGCCTTGTTATCATAGTTGACTCTTCTAATTATTACAGTTTATTGTATACTTTTGACCATTTTCGTGTAGGGCTTGATATTTATGTCTGTTGTTTTAATTATCATAGCTAAATGTTTTTAAAATTATTATTTTAATTATATTTATATCGTGTAAGACTTGATATATAGTACACAAATTTAAGATTATAAGGCTTGATATATGTGCTTACACTATTTAGTAAGTGAAAAAAGTCTTACACGATTTTTACACAGAAATTATATTATTGTATATGATTATATAAAAATTTTCTTAATTACAGGGTTATACGAAAATTACATTTATAGGAGTACACGAAAATTAAATAATTTATAAGGTTATACGAAAATTACATTTATAGGGTTACACGAAAATTAATTTAATTCCTATTTTAACCTTCCATGAATTATTTTAATGATTCCACAAAATACCTTCCACGAATTCTATAAATGTGTTTATAGTAATTATTCTATAAAATATAGCCTTCCACGAACATTTAGTGATCAAGCGTACATGAACATTTAGTGATCAATTATTAATTATTCTATAATATAGTTTGAATATGATTAGTTTTAAGCTTACACGAATATTTGATCAAGCCTCCAGTGGATTTATAATAAATATATTAGCAAATTACACGAACATTATAATTAGTTAAGGGAATTAGCCTCCAGTATAGTTCTTCATCAAATTAATTATATATTATGGTATTATAGGATTTTATTATATCAATTGTGGTATATTAGGTTGTTCTCCCTTCAATTAAAAGGGAAACAATTCAATTCAATTAAAAGGGAAAATTTTCATTTTTTAATTAATCTTCGTGTAACATTGAAAAAAAAATTAATGTTCGTGTAACTTTAAATTTTCAATTCTCGTTTAATGTTACATTTATTTTTAATGTTACGTTTACTATATTTATTTTTAATTCTCGTTTAATGTTTCAATTCAACATTTTTTTTTCAATTCTCGTTTAATGTTTCATTTCAATTAATGTTCGTGTAACATTAAAACTTAATGTTCGTGAAACACTAAACTCAATGTTCGTGAAATTTATCTTTAATTTTCGTGGACCCTTTGTTTTTTAATGTTTCGATTTAATTTCTTTTTTTCCCTTGCATGTTCATTTTATTATTTTCGTTAAACGTTAAACTTTTATTTTTCGTTGAATGTTCATTTTTTATATTTCGTTTATTGTTAGTAAACAACTGTTCGTCAATTTCATTTTTAATTTTCGTGTAAGGTTTACTCTTTTTGTTCGTTTAACCGTGTTTGAATAATGTTCGTGTAATCCACTCTTCAAATAATTTCGTTTAACCCTACTTCTATATCATGAATGTCAATGATGTGAAATGTGGTAGTTATGACAATTAATATCAGGCAGGCTGACAGATTATTGGAGTATTTTGGAATCAATTCTTATATTTTGTGCTATTATAGACACTATTTTATATCGATGGGTATTAGGGGATTATATTATATTATTAGAAATAGAATGGGCTGGGCTCCCTTTATTTTATATAGAGCGTGGTTAGTAGTGGGGTGTATTAGTGTATATAAAGCACACCCTTCTTTAAATTGACAAAAACAAGAAGAGTAAAACATGAAATCAAAAACATTAGTTAACAGAGAGCGAGAAATGGCAGTGGAAGAAGAGGAGGTTGAATTGCATGGCGATCTTCTGGAAACCGTCCTCTCTCACGTGCCGCTCGTCGATTTGGTGTCGGCGTCGCACGTGTCCAAGTCATGGCGCCACGCCGTCTCCTCCTCCCTGCGCCACCAAAACAAGCCGCGCCCATGGCTCATCCTCCACACGCAGGCCACGCGCTCTCCCTACGCCACCACCTCACACGCCTACGATCCACGATCCAACCTCTGGATCAGGATATCTCGCCCCCCGATCAAGCACATTTCCGATCTCCGAACCTCCAACTCCAATTTCCTCTACATGCTCTCCTTTTCCAGATTCTCCTTCTCTTTTGACCCCCTCAATTTCAAGTGGTACCATGTGAAGCCTCCCCTCGTGTGGCGGCGAGATCCGATCGTCGCGCGCGTGGGGAACTCCGTCGTAATCGCCGGCGGAGGATTCGATTTCGGCGGCGATCCGTTTGCCGTGGAGATTTACGATTTAGCCACGAGTCTCTGGCATAGTAGCAACTCAATGCCGGGAAGCTTGAGAGACACGATGGCGACTCCTCTGCTTTCGGTCGCCGCCACGTCTGAGAAACTCATCGTTACCGATAAGGAATCGGGCGAAACCCACTGGTTCGACCCGGAAACCAAGTCATGGTTCGGGCCTTTCAATTTGCGCCCGGGTCAACCCGTTACCATTTACAATATCGGATGCACAGATGACAGCCTGATTCTGATCGGATTGTGCAGAATCCAGAATGCAGAAAGAGTGAAGGTCTGGAGAGTAGGCGGAGAAGAATTCGAGTGCGAAGAGATCGGAGAAATGCCATTGCAGTATGTAGAGAAGTTGAGGAGTGAAAGTTCTGGAAAGTGTTCCATCAATACACAAGTGGCGGGGGACATCGTCTACGTGTATAACAATATGGGGGACGTGGAGGAGGTGGTGGCGTGCGAGTTGATGGCTAGCGGCGGGTGCGGGTGGTGGCACGTGAGAAACGTGGTGGCGCGTGATTGGGCGGAGGACACTGTGGTTTATACGTGCTCTAGGGTGGGGATTGAGGAGTTGCAGAGAGTGATGAGGGCAGAACATGGGAGATTTGAGATAGTTAATGAATCATCAAAATAACTCCAATCCTTGCTGTTTTATGCACCTTCCACGTGCTCTCTATTTATATATAAACGATTATGAGATTTGTTCCAAAAATCTTCGGAAATTATCTTCTGTTTTTTTTTTTTGGATTGTAATCATAGTTTGTTTGCAGACTTCTTGCAACTTGTAAAACTAAATCAGTGTTTGGGAACGTGTGGTTGTAAGTATACTTATATTATTATATTTATAGTAAGTGTAAGTGATTGTTTTATTAGATTATGTTGAATGATCAAATTTTTTTTTTTTTTTAATTGAATGATTAAGTTTTCGAACAAATAAATATTGGGAATGGAAGAAAACGTCATTTAAGTTGGCCCATACATCACGAACCACATGAGACGACTCTTGAGGCACGAGTCGCATGACCCATGGGGACTCGCTTCCATTTTAGTAAAAATATTTTTTGTCAAGTTAAAAAAACGTTTTTCTTATGAGTTGGCTAGTGTAAATGTCTTATTGTCTTGTTTAGCTATTTCCAGTCATTATCACTTTAAATTTTATGTATGGTATGAGTGCTAATTTTTATTCATAGGATACAAGGTAGTGTTATAGAATTTAGAAAGGGTTTAAAGGTATAATATATAGATAAAGTGAGTCTCATTCGATTCTTAAGAAATTTGGGCTAGAGAATGTGATCAATTCCAAAATATATTTATGTACTTAGTCAGAATATGTTGTTGCATGCAATGGTGGAGAAGATAATACAAATTAGAAAAGGAAAGTGAAAAGATTTTAAAAAATCTTTGTACAAATGAGATGAGAGTACGTAATTGATTCTGCATTTGCTATCACAAAATGTTATACATATTAGTAGGAAATTCAAAGCCTCAGAATTTGTCACATATCATTTTGGCATTTAGGTTAGTAGTTGGAATGTAATGGTCAGTTGGTTCAGGCTATTAATATCAGCAATATCCCAATAAATGTTGAAAATGAATTTTAAGCTTCAGTCTATGAATTCAAAAAAATTCTTAGCTAGGCTGGATTTTCTTATAAAAAGATAACATGTATAATATATAATATTAGGTTCAATTGATAATAAAGCTAAATGAAATATAATTTATTAAGTTCTCATAAAATTTTAACTGACAGACAGCGACAGTGATCAAGATTCAATTGGACTAGACGCTATTAATTTAGTTGCAATCCGCAAAGAAAAAGATAGCCTTGTGGCCCACTTAAATTTGTAATGAGCTCATAAATTTATTTATAAAAAATTATACTACTTGCAGCCCAAATATTTCAGTGCCAGTTTTGGGCTTGGACTAAATTCAATCATATGTTATTTTTCTGAAATTAATTCATATGATTTTTTTCTACTTTCCTTATTCTCTTTTTATATTTCACATATTTTTTAGAAAAAAGCATAAGGGTTTACCTAATTTTTTCAACTTCATAAGAAAACTAAGGAAAAATGGGAAATGTATCAATAATTGTCGGAAAAATCTTAACTTTTATTCGAATTGTCATTTTAACCAAACTTTTCACTATTAGTCAAAATAACAAAATTTTATAGATAATGAATTTTGATAGAAATGGAAGGGAGGGAGACAAAAAAAACTAGAAAACTTAGGCATTGATAGATAAGAAAATGATAAAATATCCACTGTGGACAACTCTTAATATGTCCATCGATGACGTGTAATAATCAAATCTTCTCGCTACATGGAAAGTGAAATTAATAGATATACTAGATTTTTGATACATCAACCGTGAATACATCTTAATATGCTCATGGTGGATAGGGTAACAGAACAGTTGGTAGATAATAAATTATCTTAATTAAAAAAAATACTAAATATATAAAGTTATGTCATTGTGACATAAGTTAAATTCAAGTAAAAATTGTGAATTTTTTCGGTAATAAAAAAAAACAAGGATTAAAAGCAAGAAAGCTTGTTAGGGCGATTCACTTTCATTTAAACACTCCTCATTTCATTTAAAATCACCCACATGCTGGTGGTACCCTCGATGCATGTAACATATTTTTTCTTTTTTCCTTGACAGATCAACCATCTCAACAGCCAAAAGCAGAAGAGGGTGGGAGTAGGTTCTACACATAAAATATGGTTGGTAATGATTTGAACACCATTTTTGGCATTCAAATTTAATGGTGTTGAAACTATTACTGTCACTTTTAGAAAGTAACTGTCTTGGTATTGGCATAAAATATTAAAATTAACTTAATTCCTAAATAAATAATGAAGCCAGTAAAGTATAATGTGAAGTAGGTAGTTGCAGCTTTTGCCCACTCCCAAAACAAAATTATGGGCCCAGTTGCCTGAATATGCTTATCTGTGGGCCCAGGCCATTTACCTAATTCAGATTAATTCTCACCATTTACTATTTTAGTGTATTATTACCAAAATTTGGTACGTAACATCAAGACTTTCAATGTTAATGAAGAAAATTATAGTTTTTCTTTCTAAATTGTCAATTAACTTAAAATATTTGTGCCGATCATTATTGATGGAATCATAATTTATTTTTTCGGAGATGCTTGAAACAAAGTTTGAGAATGGACTGCAGCTCTTTTTTTTTTATAATAAACTTGAAGTTTTATTATTAAACAAGATACTCTAAACCAACAAATTTACAATTTCATGTGGATAAATACCATCATCCCAACTGAAAGAAGAGATAAGAAAACTAACAAAAGAAGCAACAGAATGGAATACACCATCAACAGATCTTTTACAATGAGAAATACAAGAATTATCCATATTTGAAAGAATGAACTGCAACTCATTTTAAGTGTTTTAGTTGAATTTGGAACTTTCTTGTATCACTTGTATGTTAAGTTACTAAAATTGAAATCATTTTCTCAAATCCTCTTTTCAAATCAAACTCCCAATCTAACATAACATAGGGTCCTTCTATAATACACCGTTGTATTAATACACCGGTGTTTTCAGCCATTAGATCTTGATTGATTGCATCCTGACCCTTCATTTACTTTTTACCTGTCTTGAGAAGTTACTGCAGTAAAAACTAAGAATTCCCCCCCAACAACCAAAAGAGTTTAGACAATGTAGTCTAAATCTACTTTCTTCATTAATCGTATATAGCATTAATCTGCAACCATAAAACCGCAATCGAACATCTTTGTATTATGCATCTCGTTATTACGAATCATTTGAGATCCATATTCAATATGTTTGGATATTTGTTATGGAATCTCATCATTAAAATTTTACATAACCTGTTTCTGTATTGCATCCACTTCATACCATGATTGTATCTCTATTGTCTATCATTATTTGAATTACCACAAAGTAATCAACCCATTTGATTGTTTGTTTTGTGTACTAATCATTCGACAACCATTGCATCAACCATTAACAAATATTATTGTTACATACATTGATTTCGATTTGATTTCCATTAATTTCGATTGATACATACATACATGATTGATTTACAATGATTAAATGCAAGCAAAATCAAGGATTAACAAATATTATTGTTACATACGTTGATTTCGATTTGATTTCCATTGATTTCGATTGATACATACATACATGATTGATTTACAATGATTAAATGCAAGCAAAATCAAGGATTAACAAATATTATTGTTACATACATTGATTTCGATTTGATTTCCATTGATTTCGATTGATACATACATACATGATTAATTTACAATGATTAAATGCAAGTAAAATCAAATGCAAACAAAATAGGGTCTATGTTAACTTAGGATGTCAAATGAGTGTTGGAAGGTACAAAACCATTGCAGCCCAGCTCAACTCAGAAAAGTTACCTTACACAGAAGTTACCGCAGTAAAAAAAATCGATGTATTAATACAACGGTGTATAATAGAATTACCCATAACATAATACTTATTTTGTTGTTATTTAAAAGTGGAATATTTATTGGAGTTTTTTTTTTTTTTTTAAGATTTTGAAAAAGTGAAATAGTTGGCTTTCAAGGAGAACAGTGATTCCATGTGCTGCGTTTTTTTCGCAAAAAAGTGGTGAAGTTTTAAAAGGAGATGTCAAAGTCATACAATATTTTAGCTTACATTTAAATTCACTGAGACCCATAGAGAACATGACACGTAGGAGGAGAACAAAGATTTCCTTTACGTCAATCACTTTTTATCTATTGGGCTCTTGTCAAACTGGGCCGGGCCCATTTCAATTCTTTTCTTTTTCTCATGATGTAGATCTAATGATGGTTAATATTTCAACATAAATACACACTCATTTGTGATACTCCTTGACGGGGGAAAAGTAGAGCCAAAAAAAACTTGTCTTTTTTATTTTTCAAAAATTAAAGCTAATTTTAAATTATAATTTCTCTTGGCCCCTATATGAAAAAAATGCTTAAAAGCAATTATTATATTTAGATTTAGTTGAGCATAAAAGCAATTATTATATAAAGATTTAGTTGAGCATATCATGGATATTTAGATTTAAGAGTTAAAAGCAGTAGACTACTATTATTAGAGGGGCTCATTTGTGATTTAGAGAAGTTTAAGGGGTCAGAACAATATTTTTTTCCCATGCTGTTCACTTCCCAAGGCCATTAAATATGAATTTTGTCTTGGAAAAAGAGTGGGAATTCCTCTTTAATCTAAATTATAATATAATGAAATATATGAAAGAATAATATAATCAAGGGTTAAATCAGTTATCAGCAAGTGTAGACTAGAGAATATTCAGCTTTTCCAATGCGACAAAAATACCCTTGGGCCTAGGGTTTCACAATTTAACACACATTAAGGCACCTTTTCCACAATATTAAAATTCTCTTCTTCTTATTGTATTTGTCCGTGCAATTAGTCTAAAATGCCCTTTGCTTGACCACACTCAATCCCACTTTGTAAGTAATCATAATAGCAAAGCATTTGTTTTTCATTTGTTTTGTTAAGTTAAAACTTGGAAAAAGAAAATTCAAATCTAAAACATTATTCAAATTATATATATGCATCTATCATTAGGTTTATATATGTGGGTCCTATTTTTCTATTCTCCTATTTCGTAACATAAAATATGCACCTATCATCAAAATATTTGCATCCGTGTAGTATTTATTAATAGAATAAACTAAATATTCCTTAAATATAACATTATACATTTTTTGTTTCTCGAAATAGAATATTTAAAAAAAAATTGACCGCTCAAAGTTTTACTTGTTCAACTAGTTCCTTTTGACAGATTAACCAATTAAACTATTCAAAATTCAGTTTAATTAGTTTTCTGTGATTAGTCCTAATATAATTGGATCAGATCCACCGTTTAGATCTGTTTCGATATTAAAAAAAAAAAGAGCTAACGATATAGGGTTATTTACTAAAAAGTTAATTTCAATTTGCTATATCAACTATTACACTTTTTTTCAATAAGTTTATAAATTCCAAAAGTTTTCTGATCACTAGTCAATCTTTTCAAAAAATTTCGGTTGCTACCCGAAACACATATTTTCCGACCAAAATTCACTGAAAACTCAAAAGTTCATGATTCATATGTCAAAATAATTATCTTTTGAAGTCAAATTATTACCCTAAGTTAATTTAACGATTCTTGTTTGATTTAAACTTGAATCGAATAAAAAATATTCAAAACCCTGGAATGATTTTTGATTTTTATTCGATTCGTGATCGGATCGAATGAGAATCATAAAATTGATATGGGGTTATAATTTTTCTTCGAATAAGAATCATTTTGGCGTATGAATTATGCATTTTTTTACTAATATTTAGAAGCAAATTGTGTTTCCAAGTTTTTCGGTGAATTTGGATCGAAAAATATGAGTTTGGGGTAGCAATCGAATTTTTTTGAAGAAATTGGTTAGTGATCGGAATTTTTTTTGAATTTAGACACCCACTAGATAAAAGTGCAACCGTTCAGATAGTAAATTGAAATTAACTTTTTACTAAATTTATTGGATTGAATATAAATAATCAAAGTTCCCTTCTTTCCAAAAAAAAAAAAAAAATTTTTTTTTATGCTATCGCCTTGTTTAACTATCTATGTTCTTAAAAAAAAAAAACTATGTATACCTTGTTTTCATGCAAGCCGAGTTGTTAATTTTTTTTTTTCTTCTTCTTCTAATTTGAGAGGATCAAACCGAGAGTTGTTAATTATCAATCATAACTTCCAATTACGAGCGTTTATATTTGTTTTGTGTTGTTAGGTGACTTCTAAAGATAATCATAGTAATGAAAAATGATTATATTTTTTTTAGTGGAATTTCAAATTAATTTCATAATCTATACCTCAAGTCATGCGCATGTCTCATTCCTTCATCTACATCAACATTATAACTGAATTCTTATAGTGTAATCGATTATATCTGAAATACAATTGAAGTTTTCAATTTTTATTGTATTTGTGTGATTGCATCAGTACATCACAATAGCTTACCTTTAGAACCAGCAATGACAGAGTCATCAACATTGTGAGTGAAATACTCATAAGTCATAACTAATGCTCATATAAAGGCAAAATCGAGTTGGTAAGATTTAAGGTGATGTGTGGATAAATTATACGACAATACATGTTCAAACTTTATATGATGCATATTATTACCAAAATATTGTAGAGATTTATATTGGATCTGCCATTCAAACTTATTTCTCAATTTACATCTCACTTAATCATATATTCCTCAATCTGGTGGAGACGTTCTTCACGTCTCCCTGATCAAAATAATGGATAACTAATGACATTATTGGATATAAAATGAACTAATTACTATTTGTATTTATTATCATTATTATTTAAAAATCAATTTGTAAAAAGGTTTGAACAGTTCCAAGTAATTGTGCAATGGTGACACTGTGGGATTGATCAACCCATGTGAGCATGTGTCCTGTGGCGGTGTGGCCTGTGGGTCGCACTTTAGAGATTCTCTCTCTCCCTCCCTCACTTTCTCTCACACACAGAGAGAAATTCGAAAAACACGCGCGACGCACATAGTCACGGTGTCCAAGAAGAACCTCGCCACCACAGCGCGGCGGCACCACAGGCGCATTTTAGAGTTCTTTCATGGGAGTTGTAAATATTCCCTTTTGTTTATATTATAATAACAACATATATTATATAGTTTAATATTTGTTGGGTAGCTCATCAAACTATACCAACTCTTTCCTAATATCAATTACACAAATAGTATTTTTTCCCTAATAACGACATTAATATGCCATGTCTCCCTTATCTCACCAACTCTACTTTATTGAAGAATTGATACCATATTTTTTTTAATTAATACTTTGATCTCAACATTTCTCTATGAATGTGCACAGTATGTATGATACAAGTATTAGTATTATACACATGTTACATATTGGTTGAATAATGTACTTAATAATAGTATAAATATAATAAAAATAATAGACTTGAGCGATTTGGATTATTTGATAAAAAAAAAACTCATTAATTCAGGAATAGTCGGGTATTTGTTAATGAAGTTTAACTAATTGAATATTAATATGATGTGTGGGAAAAACATTAGTAAAGAAAATGCGATCTCACTTCACCTTTTGATAATCAACTTCAACTATTATAATAATCATAATAATAACTTAAAAAAAACCAGTTAATTGATAATATATTGGTGGAATAAAAAAAGAAAAACATATCTTTCCTTTTCTTTTCCATATTCGATATTTGGTTAAATTATCAATCAGACTAACATGTATGTTTAAATTAAAATCATACGATCTTTAACTATTAAAAAAATTCATGTGATACTTGAACAAATTATATGGATAAAGTTTATATTATTTTATCATATTTTAAGTTGATGATGTAGTATATTACAAACTTTGACATCAGAATAGTTTTCGAGTAATTTTTACATATCTCAAAGTTGGCTTGGATAATTATACCAAATTTCGAGGATGACATTTAATTCATCCTTTTGAAATATACCTTTGCTTGCATAGGGAGAAATTTGAGAAAATGTTGCATTATAAAAATGGAAAATAAAGAAAGAAAAACAGAAAATATTAATGAGAGAAATAATGATAGATTGTATAATCCCACTTTTGACAAATAGGTTATACCTGATTAAGAACAAAGCCACAGTGACAAAACAAGCCATGTCTGCCCAAAAACTTTAACAGACCAAAAAATCATTAATAAGATTTAAATTTCAAATAAAAAAGAAAAAATGTTAAAAGAGTCCAAAGGCTACAAAGACCAGGACAAGAGCCAAGCACATGACCTGCCAAAAAACTCTAACTGCAAAATTTTCTTTTATCCTTTTTTCAATTTGAATTTGCTTTATTGCCTCAAAGACATACCATTGTTCTCTCTGAATCATTCACACGCACATCCCTTCAGTCCAAATCACTGAATATAAAGCAAATTTTTTTGCTTCCCGAAAAAATACAACTAGCTTTTCACATTCAATACATATAAAAAAAACTATTAATATTGTACATAAAACTCATTTTCTCTTTCAAATTACACTGTCCACATCTGTATCTGTGAGGCCTTGGCTTTATGTTTTGGACTTTTTGCAGCATGTTTGTATCTATCTGGTAAATATATTATTGAAATGGGTGAATTATAGCTGTAGATGGATAGGGGGTCCGTTTGAGTTGTGATGCCAATCTTGAAGACCAGAGATTATTTGCAAAGGCAAATAGAATTTTGTAAGGATCAGTTGAAACAGCATCATGGGATTCACCCACTAACACATTTTCAGATCTCAAGATTCTCAGAATTTCAGGTTCATTCTTTGTTTTTGCTCTCTCAAGAAAATACCCTTCAATTTCTTGGTCTCACTTCATCCAAAGAGATCTCCATTTAGTGCAAGACAGCAACTTTATCATCTGTGCCTTTTCTTTTTCTGCCTTTCTTGCTAAATTGGTGGTACTCTGGGGGCATAAGTGGAAAAAGACTAGTTCTTGGTGTGGTTATGGCGGATTTGCTTTGTGGATTGTGATTCTGGAGGCTACTTTTTTGGGCTTAAGCTGTTTGGATCTTTCTAGTACATTGTGGAGTGTGAATTGATGAGAGAATGGTTTGTTTTATGAAGGGAATGGAAATTATGCTGAGAAGGTGAAATTTTGTGGTGTGAGTGAGTTCTATTATCAGAGTATGGAAAGAGGAAAGACTATTCTCTGGCAAGTGGTATTACTGGTTTTCACAATAATAGAGGCTTCTCATTCAACTCTATCTCCTTCTGGTGTTAATTATGAAGGTAATGTTTCTTCTACCTTAATATTTTGGGATAATCTGTAAAATTCGATGTTACATGGAATTTTCTTTATTTGAGTTCCAACCAAATCCTTACTGTTCTTAACTGAGCTTTCCATTCTTTTATCAGATTCCAGTTTCAGTGGAACCACTAATAAATGTTACTCATTTTCTCATCTACTTTTATAGTTTCTTTAATGTTTTAAACAGGGGTCTTTTTTTTTTTTTTTTTTTCTTTCTTATATTAACACTGGTCTTTAATTTGTACTCTGCCTCATTTTTCTGAGAAATGTCTATGTGGTGCTTTGGGCTCTCACCTATTTTTCACTCTCTTTCTCTTCCTATAACTTCCTGCAGTCGTCGCTTTAATTGCTATAAAGAGCGACTTACATGATCCTTACAATGTTCTTGAGAATTGGGATGCTAATTCTGTGGATCCTTGTAGCTGGAGAATGGTTACCTGTTCCCAAGATGGTTATGTTTCTGCTCTGTAAGTTCAATAATTTGATGATTGAATATTGTCAGAATTTTCTCTATTACATAACTAACCCTTGCTTGTTATTGATTTTGATGGTGATTTGGTATATTACTAGAGGTCTACCTAGCCTGAGCTTGTCCGGAACCTTATCGCCTGGAATCGGGAACCTCACTAACTTGCAGTCTGTGTAAGTGCCATTTTCTTGATATCTCTCAGTTTGATAAAAAGTTAATTCATTTATTTACTTTTGAGCAAACTTTCATGTGTAATGGCTAAGTTAGAAGAAATAATGTGTGATCTGTAATGTTTTCCCGTGTCTCTGTAGGTTACTGCAGAACAATGAAATTAATGGTCTTATTCCGGATATCATTGGGAAGTTAGAAAAGCTTCAAACACTTGATCTCTCTAACAACAAGCTAACCGGAGAAATACCGAGTTCTCTGGGGGACCTGAAGAACTTGAATTATCTGTGAGTTTGAACAGCTTCCTTTGTGAACTTGATAAGGTTGTTCACTTGGACATTCTGTAGATTGACTCAAGGTTTGCTGTTTCTTCTTGCAAGACAGGCGGCTTAACAACAACAGTCTTACTGGAACTATTCCCGACTCCCTGTCTAAAGTCGAGAGCCTCACGCTCGTGTATGTCATCACGATTGTCTCATGCTCATTTCTCTGATTAGTATTCTATAATATTATGAACTTAGTTTCTTTCTTGAATGCTTGCAGGGACCTTTCCTTCAATAATTTCAGCGGCTCGTTGCCTAAAGTTTCTGCTAGAACATTTAAGTGAGTTATCCTTGTGTTTATGGACTAATTTGTCTCTTGTGTTATGCTTGGTTTTCTAATATAAAGTTGTCCCATTGCTCTGATTGTGCTTTCAGAATAGTTGGAAATCCACTAATCTGTGGGCAATCTTCTCAAAACAATTGTTCTGTTGTCTATCCTGAGCCGTTATCATTTCCACCTGATGCAGTTAAAGGCAAGTGTTATCCCCCTTTCAAGGCCACAACTTAATTGAAATTATTGTATCTGACTATCTATTTACCTCTCAGATCAATCAAAATCGAGCACAAAACATCATGTCGCCATTGTATTGGGGGCAAGTTTCGGTGGTGTGTTTTCAATCTTCATCACTGTTGGCTTGATTGTTTGGTGGCGATACAGACGCAATCAGCAGATATTCTTTGATGTTAATGGTGAGTCTGTATTCTTAGAACTGGAATTTGACCGTATTAAGCATAGATATTGATAGATAAATGGTTTGACCTGGATATGCTGTTTGGCTTTGGTGCTTTTTATGTTATCAATATTGAACGGAAGTGTTGATGACTGAGTTGGGTGTTAGCATTTTTATGTGTATCTGCAAGCCTTGATTGTTGAAAAAAGATGAATATTTTGATTAATAGAATTTAGATTATATCCACTTGACCCCAACACATTTTTTTTCCCTCACTGTTTCTTTTTCTTAAAAGTTAGTAAACTGCTACTTGAAGTTAAACTAGCCTTTGTTCTACTTGTCATTTTTTGAATGAAACTGAACTGAGAATCTAGCTAAAGTCGATGCTATTATCATCGTGTGTTTGTGATTGTCAAATAGATATTCATATAATCCTGAAGGTAGACATATATATTCATCAATTTACCAAGAAATTCACTAATTTTATCTGTGTATTTAATTTAGTGACTCCAGGAAACTTGTCTTATCCTTCTTATTTACTTTTTATTTACTTTCTTTGCCATGACATTTGGCAGAGCAATATGACCCAGAGGTACGATTAGGCCATTTAAGAAGGTACACTTTCAAGGAACTCAGAGTCGCAACTGACCATTTCAACTCAAAGAACATATTGGGGAAGGGAGGATTTGGCGTTGTATACAAGGGCCGCTTAAACAATGGCACTGTAGTGGCTGTCAAAAGATTAAAAGATTATAACGCTGTTGGTGGCGAAATCCAGTTCCAAACAGAAGTAGAGCTCATCAGTTTGGCAGTTCACAGAAATCTTCTTCGACTTTGGGGGTTTTGTTCCACTGAAAACGAGCGCCTTCTCATTTATCCTTACATGTCAAATGGCAGCGTCGCATCCAGATTAAAAGGTTTGAAGTTCATCATCACTTTGTCCTTATGTTTATGGATCAATCAATCTTCTCTTTCCGAAACTATAATAAACCAACTTTCATTTCCAGATCATAACCACGGCCGGCCAGTATTAGACTGGTCGAGGCGGAAAAGCATAGCCCTGGGCACAGCTAGGGGACTCGTGTATTTACACGAGCAATGTGACCCCAAAATCATTCATCGCGACGTCAAAGCAGCCAACATTCTGTTGGATGAAGACTTCGAGGCCGTGGTTGGGGATTTTGGACTGGCTAAGCTCTTGGATCACCGTGATTCTCATGTTACGACAGCTGTCCGTGGCACCGTGGGCCACATAGCACCCGAGTATCTATCAACGGGTCAATCGTCCGAAAAAACAGACGTCTTTGGGTTCGGCATCCTACTTCTTGAACTAATCACAGGCCAGAAAGCAGTCGATTTTGGCCGCGGAAACAACCAAAAAGGGGTTATCCTCGACTGGGTATGGTTTTCCTCAAAGAAATTCTCCGTTTCGTTAAAAATTTCACTGCCACTCATTACTGTTTACTATTATTCAGGTAAAGAAGCTCCATCAAGAAGGGAAGCTGAACGTGATGGTCGACAAAGATCTAAAGAACGATTTTGATAGAATGGAATTAGAAGAAATGGTTCAAGTGGCACTTCTTTGTACTCAGTTTAATCCTCTGTATCGCCCTAAAATGTCGGAGGTTCTGAGAATGCTTGAAGGCGATGGCTTGGCCGACAAGTGGGAGCAATCACAAAACATCGAGACTCCTAAGTATCGATCATTTGAACAACCTATTCAAAGATATTCCGATTTCATAGAGGAATCCTCCCTTGTAGTCGAGGCCATGGAACTCTCCGGACCAAGATAGCATTCGATCTTTTCTTCAGGTTCTTTTGTTTGTCTCTATTATTACGCTAAGCTTGGGATCATTTATGCTGGTTGCTGTTTATAGTTTGTTGGATCCATGTATTTTAAATCACCTGTAAAGAAGAAAGGAAAGTGATGTAAATTTAGTTATTTGTTCAGAGTATTAGATTTGATTGAGCTCTCAGCTCAATATTAAACTTCCCAGAAATGCTTTGAGACAGTTATGGAATCATTCAGCAATATACAAAAGCTCATTGTTAATAAGCTTCATCTTTTTTATCTTGATTATTCTTTTTCTTTGTTATAGTTATTTATAGTTAATAGCCAAGCAAAGATAATTCACAGAATAGGAGATTATTTAAGGAATGATGAATCTCATTTTGTCTAGACTAAAGTATAATTGTCATCATAAGAGTATGAATAATAGCTTAACTTAGATTAAAAAATCTTCAATTCAAACTACATATCAAACTAATCTTCATTTCATCAAATTGCTATCATTTATTACAAACTAATCTTCATTTCGTCAAATGCAACCATAAAGTGTTTTGTTGACTTTTTGTTGAATTGACTACCATCATCACAGTATTGGACAAGTGCTTGGTTGCTAACATTCAATGTGTCACTTCCGATAATCATCAATTTAACAAAAAATCACCAGAATATCGTCATTGTATCGAATTGCAAAGTTTTAAACCTCATGCATAATAATAAAATTGCAACATAAACAATAATTGCTTTCATTTTACTAATTAACCTTTATTATTTTGATTTATTAAAATTGAAATAGCCCAATCAACATATTATAGATTTGGAATTCGTACAGCCCAATCCAACCTACGATTGCAATTTTGAATGTAATGGGCCTTGGGCCCAAAAGCCCAAATAAAAATTAAAATATGGCCCAGCACCACATTGAGTACATGGCAGGATCCCGGTTTTTTCTGAATCTCGATAATAGAAGCACGTGGGCCGTACAGAGGTGGGGCCCTATAATTTACCCTTGCAGCAGAGGTGACACTTGTACCTAGCATATATTCGTGTCGGCACCAACTGTACGGTTAATTTGGCCGTCCATCAACAATAATGTCACTCATGTGACCAAAATGCCCTCTACTTTTCTTGTGAATTTATATTATTCCCCACAAATTTTTAAAACGGTAAAATAATTTGGCCTTTTATGCCGTCATTTAGTCACTAAACCAATCTTAAAAATATGATTTCTTTAAGATGAATAGAATCGTGGATAACTAAAATTATATTTCCGTAGATTTAAGTATTAGGATTATGAAATGGAATCTAAAATTATCTAATTGAATTAAGACAATTTCGTTGATGAGAAATCCACTTAATGATATAGGCTATTGCTACTGTAAAAAAATTATGGAGTACAAATGTTTTGCGCATTTGGTATAGTCACACAAAGTATGTGAGTTTTATTGTTTTGTTTTAGTTTACTTGATTTATTGCGTTTCATTTACAAATGTAATTCCAATCATTTAAATCAGCACGTTTTTATTACATTTTCATCTGATTCATAAAAAACGGGGTAACTATTGATTTTTTCAATAAATAATGTAATAAGCCAACTTTTACTAAATAATGAAAAATCGAACGGACTCCATGTTCCTTTTAAAGCCATCCATGTTTCATGTTATTCTTTTCTAAAGCGAGGGCAATACCGTCATTGACAAACTCCATTCTATAACCATGGTAGTAAACCTTTTCCATTTTCCAGCCAGGAAAAAATCACCGCTTTAAACGGAATGCAATGCTACACTTTTACAAAAACTTAACTAAATCTTTGGCCTCTTTCCAAATCTCATAATCTCCTTTCCATAGTAATCTCAGGACATACCAATATACTACAAAACCCATAGTTAGTAGAGTACAAATTCCTGATTATTGCACGACAACTCATCTTCTGCCTTCTGTCCAATTCAAAGGTTTTCTCTGCATTCATACAAGATGGTGAATTTCTCTTCTGCTATAGCAGCTATAGACATGAAAAAGATCGCAATTTCAGATCAGTTAATATCATCTCCAAGAAGGAAGGTAGTTTCTCACTGTGGTTTAGGCATCGTGTTGTTTTTCATCGTGCTCAGTGCGTTATTGTTTAGTGTATCAACCAAAGGTCCATTATTTAATCCTGTATTTCAGGGTTTGTACAGATTTGGTTCCCACAATAATACTACTTCTTTTGCTTCTTGCCGCGATTCTAGTAATAATATTTCTGGTTCTTGTAATAATACTGGTCTTGTTAGTGAAACCCTTGAGGCAAATGTCACAGGGAGTAGTGTAAATGTAGATTTAGTTAATTCTGAAGGGAAAGGAGAGGTTTTGGAGAAAGCCCATGTTGGAAATGAGTCTTTGGGGTCCAAAGATGGGAGCTTTATCGTTGATGGAAGAAATGGGTCTCAATCTGTTAATAATACCACTATCTTGGTGGATGGGGATTCCATTGATAATGTGAAGAATGAGAATGTTAGTGTTAAAGATAATGGTCTCAGGGGAATTGTCAGTGAGAATGTAACTGCTAGTTCTGTTGGGGATGGACATAGTTCATGTGGGACTAATTGCTCGGGTAATGGAGATAATGGGGATTTGAGAAATGAAGGAACAAATGTTCTTGCTTCAAATGACAGATCCTACAAGAACTGTGACATCTTCAATGGTAGATGGGTGAGAGATGATACAAAACCATACTATCCTTCAGGTTCTTGTCCTTATATCGACAGGGATTTCGATTGCCATCTTAATGGGAGGCCTGATGCTGAGTATGTGAAATGGAGATGGCAGCCCTATGATTGTGAGATTCCCAGGTTTGTTTTATGTTTTAGTTTTTGCTCATGGAGATCTGGGAAATTACATAGTTTACCTATTCTTGAATAAATATTCAAATAAATGACAATGATTTGCAGTTTAGTAATGGAAGTGATAAGTTGTAGTTGATATAATGGATGCGAATAGAAACCATAAATCTCATGATCTGTTTCTAGTAATAGTAATGTATTATAAAATAAAGCATTCTTGTAATAGCATGTGCTAATTTAGTATGGTGGCTTATTAAGGGCACCTAATCTCAATGCATATTATATTAAGTATATACTGCATTCAAGTTCTCAAGAGCATTGACTATTTATCTATTAGTCTTATAGGTCACCAGGCAAACATGCCTAACAAAATTACTTGGAGAAAGGTAGTACTTTGTTATTGGAAAATTATAACAAACTCCCGTTTCTTGTACGTGTTCATTAAATCAGAACGAAGCCTTTGTTTATGTAGTAAGCAAGCATGGTTAATACTTCAGATGAATTCATAACATCTTAGCTATTTATTTATTTATAGAACTTGATAATTATATTGTTGCTGCCTCAGTCTCCAAACTCAATATAGAACATTATAATATACTGATAGTTTAAAAGGTATTTGATAGTGTTAAAATGTGATCAATTTTGCCATCCAAGATATCCATGTTGACCAGAAATGCTTTCCCAGGTTCAACGCTACCGATTTTCTTGAGAGGCTGAGGGGGAAGAAGCTAGTATTCGTCGGAGATTCCTTAAATAGGAACATGTGGGAGTCTCTTGTTTGCATTCTCCGCCATGGTGTTGAAGACAAAAATCGAGTTTATGAGATATCCGGAAGGCATGAGTTCAAGAAGAAAGGGTTTTATGCTTTCAGATTCGAGGCATGCTCTATACAACCTCTTTAATTATAAGGAACATAATTCTTTAAAATACTCCTACCTAATCCATTATACTTTGGCTGTGTTTGCAGGATTATAACTGCTCTGTGGACTTTGTCAGTTCTCCTTTTCTTGTCAAAGAATCATCCTCCAATGGAAAGAATGGTCATCCTGAGACCTTGAGGTTGGATTTAATGGATGCAACAACTTCTATGTATCATGATGCAGATGTGTTAGTTTTCAATACGGGCCACTGGTGGACTCATGAGAAAACTTCTCGTGGGTGAGTTCTGTTCTTTTTTCAACGAAACCCTTTGCCTAGAGGGCTTTAATTTTCATTTGCCAATTCAGCATGGTCTTAAGTATCATATGAAGTAGATTTAATATACTCTCTACTTCTACAGGGAAGATTATTACCAGGAAGGTAACTATGTGCACCCAAGACTTAAGGTTTTGGAAGCATACAAGAGGGCACTCATCTCTTGGGGTCGTTGGATCGATAAGAATATTGATAGTCGCAAAACTGAAGTTGTTTTCAGAGGATATTCAGTCACACATTTTAGGTATGTTGATGAACCTCCATTCTCTGCCTCCCGTACATCTCACATGAGTCTATATGCTGCTAATATTACTGAAATTTCACTTCATATTCAAGTTTCATGGATATCATAATGTTTGCAAAGATTGATTTTCCTCTCAAATGATGTGGACTTTGGCTTTCCTCGTGATTACATCTTAAGCAATGGTTATACTCAAAGTTTCAAGATGGACTGGGGAGGGTTAGCTGTGAATGTAGTATCTTAAGGCTCGCCCATAACTTGCTTAATTTTTAGGCACTGTCATGTGGCTGAAATATGAAATTATATCTACCATAAGAGGGTACAAATATATTATGAGAATCTATCTGTCTTGCCAATGGTTTCATCAAGGGAAAGTGATTGAAGTTCTAGTGATATCAAAGTGAAAAAGCTGTTCCTTAACCCCATTAATTTTACGCATATGCGCTCAAAAGTGAACCTATGTTTCTCTAAAGTTACCATGTTGTACACAGGCGATTTTTCTGATAATTTTAAGTAGCAATTTTCTTAGTTTCGATTACTCTCGAGTTCTGTTCAGTCTTTAACAATCAAGACAATGGCCACATTCTTCCTCTTTTTTTGCTTAACTTGCTCGATATTTTGTGACCTGGAATTTGTCATCTCAAACGGCCTGTTTTTGCTTGCAGGGGTGGACCATGGAACTCAGGAGGTCAGTGCCACAAAGAAACCGAACCAATATTCAATGATACTCATTTAGCAAAGTACCCCACGAAAATGAAAGTTCTTGAATATGTGCTCAAGGATATGAAAACCCCAGTCACGTATTTAAACATAAGCCGGCTAACAGATTATAGAAAAGATGCCCACCCTTCGATCTACAGACCAGACTACCAAGCTGCCCAACAAGAAGTGCACGCCCAAGATTGCAGTCACTGGTGCTTGCCAGGAGTGCCAGATACTTGGAATGAGTTGCTTTACGTCTCTCTCTTAAAGAGTGGACGAGGATCTTGGAGCCACTGAATATTTCACCTTCCGTTTCTTCCACGTATTATTCTTTATTTATGTATTCTTTTTGCCCATTCTCATCATACTCCAGTGGCACGATATCTAATTACCAGATGTTAAATGTATCATACACGGTGTGTAAGTTATAATTGTAAAGCGGTGTTTTGTATTTGCTCAAAATACTTGCATTTATGATGAATTCTGTACTTAAAAGATTTGAGTCGAGCCTTTTCTTGACTAAGTGAGAAAGAAAGTGCTGGAAACTACATAACATTTTAATCAACATTAACACAATGTTGTAATATGATGCAATCAAGAAACATGATTTCACGGATACTGAAACATATCCTTATTCCATGCAACAATGCAAAGACTTGCACATATGCTACTAATACAGATTGAAAGAAAAGCCAATGAAAGACTCAAGCTGATGAGCCCATGCCATGGTGTGACTTGCCGGTTTGCTGGGAACAAAGTCGAAGCCTCTGCTGCAAATCTGATCTGGGATGAGAGGAGACGAACAAATCCCCAGCAAACTAATCGAGTTTGAGGAGAGCAGTAGCGTTGCTCACTCGCATTCGTTGCCCCGTTTCTCAAGATCCATGGAATTCTTCATTCCACAACATTGTAACAAAGCTGAGGGGGGAATTGTTCTGTGGATTGAGGGGTTTAAATAGGAGGAATCATTAATGAGTGGTGATGGGATCATCAACTCAGTAGCTCATTACATCATTATCCACTATCTTCTTTAGAGCCCTTTTATGTGATACATAGTTCCACCATTAAAGTTGTTATCTTTTACTTAGGCCCTTCTATGATTTGGTCCTAGCTACTACCAAAAGATGTCAACTTTACCTTTTTTTTTCCTTTAACCTACTGATCATGTGATGGAGATATGCTGAATTATTGTTGGTAGAATCATGAGTTGAAATTGATGTCTTGGACTCTTTTTATCTTAGTTTCTCACATTCTATTGGACAAGACCTCTTCCTTGTACTCTAAAAATGAACAAAAAGTAAGTTTATCAGTTTTTGAACCTTGAGAAATGGATGATAATGCACCTCCAATTTAATCTACATATATTAAAGAAAAAGAGAAGTGTTACCATCGAAAATTTCACGGAAATCAAAGACTATCAAGGTCAGAGAGTATAAAATTGGGTCAAAAAAGTCTAAAGTGATAAAAGAGAGAAACCGATTGAATCGATTGAGAATCATACCAATTCATACACAAAATTATTCGTGTTAACTTCCAATTCTAAGTTTATTAATTGTACATATTTCAATTAATTATCGTAGTTGCATATTTCAATTACCTGAAAACAATAAATCTATCTATATTTTTCCTCTTAAACGAAAAATGAAGAATTAAATAACCAGTAAGTAATGTGTATATATATATATATATGGAGTTAATAATATTTGGTGTTAGATCAAACATACAAAGTTGGATTATATCATCGTTTAATATCAATTATTAATTAGATCTAAAGTAGGAATCATAATAACTCAACATAATTTGTTATATCATTCATCATTCTCTACATATGTAATGGTGATGTTTAGTAAAAATGGTACACATATATAAATAAATAAAAATAGATTGTTTTCTATATTTATTTTCCCTTAAGAACAAATTATTAGATTACTTTTGATAATTGGCTCCCTTTCACTTTAGTGTTTTATAAGTGTAGCCACTAATCCATGTTGCAGCTCCCTATTCCCATGTCAACTAATCATCCACTAATTCCACATTACGTGTCGCCCATTAACAATAACTACTTAATTTTCAATTAATTAAATTCAATTTCACTTTTATTTACGTCATCATTGAAACAATTGGTATTTCTTTGATTTCTTTTCATTTTTGTGAAATCAATGACCATTTATTTATTTAAAAAATAATAATAAAGCTTATGGATAACAAGATAACTTTGAACCACACTACAAATGGTGATTTTGAAGCATCACTTATGACTCAAATGCCACTTTAAGTAAAAATGGAGAAGACACGTCGATGTGGCCTGTGGATATATCCATGATTTCCCTATAAAAAAAAAAGAAAAAACTTTTTACATACATTGGTTGTGAGAATATTACATATTTCTTTATTGTCCATTTTATTATCACATTCTCAGCATTATTTTAAGTCACATTTCTTTTTCTCTCTTTCCCCCTAAAAGATGTTGCATTTCGATTGGCGGAAGCATTTTAGCTTAAAATAAGAGCTATGAATTACAAGTTGTCGAAGTGAAGTATCTACACAGCCATATATGAATTTATTTTATGATTTTCGAATAAATATCTCCATTATTTTAAATAGTCAAATGAGAAGGCATGTGTTTTGATTGGCCGACAATGAAATCATTAAAGTATGAAAAGTGTGAAGATTTCAGTAAAGATGTGTACCATTGGACGTTGTTGTCTAGTCAATTCACTCTCCAACCCCCTCATGAGTCATCGATTTAAAAAAAAAGAAAAGGCAAAAGTTTATACGACGGAAGTTTTATATAATTTTATTTGAGATTGATACATGTGATGTTGAACGGATTAATCTGTTTTTATTGAAATTTATATAAAATTTTATTTGAGATCATCTCACATAAAATCTACTCGAAGAAAAAACAATAATATTAAGATTTTATAGTGTTATTAGGAGATCCAATCTGATATCTGATAAAAACACATTCCATGATTTATTAAAAATTAATCAATCTCCAAATTAATCAGGCGTAAATCTGATTATTAAAAAAAAAAAAAAACAGTAAGATGTATGTTGGAATTTGCAACCAGTAATTAATTTTTGTGCCTCATAATAATAGTTAGCAACTGGATCCTAATTTTACAATTCAAAGAAAATAATTATAGTCGCATGCCTAAAAGGTTTCCTGAATATTAATTCAAGAATCAGAAAATAAAGAGGGAATCCACATTTTATTTGGCGCAATTTAAATAAAACCATTATATATTTAATTTTAAAAAACGCTTTTTCTTTCTTATGTGATCAAAATGACTAACAAGTAACAACTATCTAGAGAAGTGGATTTCATACTGATATGCTGCATGCTAAGCTCATATGATTTATTTGTATTTCTAGTAAAACTCATTGTAGTACATTCTAGTCTAGATTCAGACTTCAGTTATGTTTTTTGAAATAAATTTATACAAGGCCCAGTGGATTTGGTTGGAGCCCATACGGCCCAAAAGTAAATTGGGTATTGACGAGAAAATAGTCCGGAAAGTAGATCAATCCAAATGGACTCCTTAATGGGCCTAAAGGCCCTAAACGGCAAGCCCATGTTTACCAATTCCAACTCGAATGTTATAGTCCAGAATACCCCTTAGACATTATACCAATGTTCATGTTCATTATTCATAAACATATACACACATTATAAAAATAACATATAAACACATATTGTTGAATATAGATGGAGATATATATTGCTTGAAGTACTTCATAACATATAAAAAATAGTATTATCAATATACATACATGTATTAGTAATTTGAAATAAGAATAAATTATGATTCAACAACACCCAATGAATAGTACTTTTATGACGTCGGCTTATAAATCTAATTTTATAAGATAAATCAATCAATAACATATCAAATAAAAATTGACAAATGAAAATGATTTTTAGTCATAGTAAATACTTAGAGCATACTTGGTATGCAACTTTCATACCAAGCAATGGAAATGGAATGGAAAATGAGTGTTTGGTACACACATTTGATTCATTTACTAAGGAATCAAAGGTGTGAAAAGGTGTGAAAGTCATTCCTCATTCCACAACTTTATTTTCTAAAATAATAATAATAATAATAATAATATTAATACTACTACTACTACTACTACTAATAATAATAATAATATTAATATTAATACTAATAATAATACTACTAATAATAATAATTATTATTATTATTATTATTATTATAATTATAATAATACTAATAATAATAATACTAATACTAATACTAATAATAATAATAATAAAAAAGTTGATTCCATTCCTAAAGAATTTTGGTAAACCAAACAACACAAATTTAAAAAAAATATTCATTATATTCCTCACTACTATCATTACCATTCATTTTCTCATTCCTTAAAACATATCAAGCGGCCCCTAGATTTTATCTCACAAAATTATAATTGTTGTTATTTGACTTAGTCCAACCAAGTACAAAATATTGCCAAATGATCCCTTTGCATCTAACATTAAATGTGATGTTTATGTTGTACTAACGATTATAAGGTTACATTCTTCGACTTTATTTTTTATCTCATTTCTTTATCATTTTCGAACAATACTTATACATTTACCAAGAATCATACCTATCATACTCCCCCCAACCTATTCAAATCTCAATAAATAAAAGCAATTTACCACCAATCCCAAATTAATGTTTCTCAACCAATCATGAACATGTCTTAATTTGTCCACTCCTATAAAGATCTCATCTCTTAAAAATTTGTGATTTAAAATTAATTATTATGTTCAATTTATGACACTTTAGCAATGAACACATTAATATGTGTTTACGATAGACGGGGTAGGAGACCTGAGTCACCTTACCAATCCCATATCTTGGTGGGCTATTTATTTAAATAAAACTTGACTTTAATTCTCTTTTCTCATTTATTCTACATTTCTACGTTCATATAATAACACAATAAACATTATATCTCGATTGGGTGAAGTTAAATAATTTATTATATAACGTACACGGTTTGGTTTGACTTGTACATTACTTTTTTCGTGGCACACTTGCACCAAGTGCTAAAGGGAAAGTAGCAGTCTAGTTGATATATATATATATATATATATATATGGAAAAATGGCCTCTGTACCACTTTTGTAATAACAAATTGAAAAAATGCCACAAAATATAGTGTGATTTGTAAAAATGCCACAAATTATAACAATCTTGTAAAAATGCCACAATTTTTGACCAAGTCCAACATGAATAGTGGATAAAATGAGTTAAGGAAAAACATCGCCAACTACCTATCAAATCGAGGTATTAAAAAATGAATTACACAATATGCAATATAATGAAACATTCGTTAAACCCTAAAAATTAAGGGTTTAACGAAACAAACATAATTGTTCGTTAAACCCTGAAAATTAAGGGTTTAACGAAAATTAACATAATGTTCGTTAAACCCTTAATTTTCAAGGTTTAACAAAAATTATGTTATATTTTCGTTAAACCCTATGAATTTTATTTGATAATTTAACGAAAATAATTTTAAGGTTTCACAAAATTTAATTCATAATTTTATGAAATTATTTGATAATTACGATAATTATTAATAATATAACGAAATAATTTGATAATTCAGCAACAATTATTTGATAATTTAACAAAATTATTTGATCTTGTTCAAAAATTAATTGATAATCTAACGAAAATTATTTACTAATATAATGAAAAAGGTTTAACGATTGATAGCTATTTTCGTTAAACCCCATAATTTAAGGGTTTAAAGAAACTTAATGTTTATTTGCGTAACGTTTAACGAAAATATACTATTATTGCACTTGGTAATTATTTAATTCATTTAATAATTTCAATGGATTAAAAAAATATTCGTTAAACCCCAAAACAATAGGGTGTAACGAAAATATAACATAATTTTCGTTAAACCCTGAAAATTTAACGAACATTATGTTAATTTTCGTTAAACTCTTAATTTTCAGGGTTTAACGAAAATTATGTTATATTGCATATATTATTATAGGGTTTAACGAAAATATTGTAATGTTTAACGAATTATTGTAATGTTTAACGAATTAAGATTATTATGACACATATTCATGCATTAAATGCAATATTATGTTAACGAATTAAGATTATTTAACGAATTATTAAGAGTTAAATGTTAAATGTTTAACGAAAATTAAGAGTTAACATTTAACGAATTATTATGTTAAATTATGACACATATTATGACACATATTCATGTTGCATGCATTAAATGCAATATTTTTTTAACATTTAATTAATTATTAAGAGTTAAATGTTTAACGAAAATTAAGAGTTAACATTTAACGAATTATTATGTTAAATGACATTAAATAACATTTATTTCGTTAAACATGTAAATGTTATGTTAAATGTTGCATGTGTCATTAAATGTTGCATGTTTATATTATTTAACATTTAATGTCATTTAATTCGTTAAACATTACAATATTTTCGTTAAATCCTATAATTATAGGGTTTAACGAAAATTTTTATGTTATTTTCGTTAAACCCTATTATTATAGGGTTTAACGAAAATATAGTATTATTGTACTTGATAATTATTTAATTAATTTAATAATATAAATGGATTATATTAATATTCGTTAAACCCCAAAAAAATAGGGTTTAACGAAAATATACCATAATGTTCGTTAAACCCTAAAAAGTAAGGGTTTAATGAAAATTATGGTTTATTTTCGTTAAAACCTTAGTTTTCAGGGTTTAACGAAATTTTCATTATATTGTATATATTGTATGGTTTCACTCTAATTATTTGATAATTTAACGATAATTATTTAATTAATTTAATAATATAACTAATGGGATTAAATTATTATTCGTTAAACCCTTAATTTTTAGGGTTTAACGAATTGTATGGTATATTTTCGTTAAACCCTAAAAATTAAGGGTTTAACGAAAATTAGGGTTTTTTTCATTAAACCCTTAATTTTTAGGGTTTAACGAATGTTTCATTATATTGCATATTGTGTAATTCATTTTTTAATACCTCGATTTGATAGGTAGTTGGTGATGTTTTCCCTTAACTCATTTTATCCACTATTCATGTTGGACTTGGTCAAAAATTGTGGCATTTTTACAAGATTGTTATAATTTATGGCATTTTTACAAATCACACTATATTTTGTGGCATTTTTTCAATTTGTTATTACAAAAGTGGTACAGAGACCATTTTTCCCTATATATATATGTATTCACTATTTCTACAGTTGATGCAAAAAAAAAAAAAAAGAGTTGTAGAAATGAAAAACAAACACAAATGACACAAACATGGAATATTAATACAATTTTTATTGAGGCCAATATTATTAAATTATATCTTGTTTAAGAAATTAAGGATAATGGAATGTTGTTTCACACACACCTCAATCATTAAGATTACGACGATAATATAATAATTCTCCAACTTGATTTGCACTTCTATTTCTGTCTCATCGACACACATATAAAATATGACCACCTTTCTCCCCAAAATGGCTAAAGCCTAAAAGAATCTTTGTATCTTTTGACCATAAACACTCCAATCCTGGCTACGTAGTACTCTTGTATTAATATTATGCCCCATTTGCAATTAAATTGCATGTTAATACATATAACTATGTTATAAGATAATTAATCATATACACAAATGTTTGAGAAAGGTTTTTTTTTTTTTTTTTCTCTTTTTAATTATCGATTTTGATCTACATGGAATACTGTGTCATGAGATAACAACTTTGTTTTGTTTAGGGAATATTTGTTAGAGTGCGGCTATCCGCACCCCAAAAATTATTAAAAATGAAGTGTGTTTAGTAATTTTTGGGGTGCGGATAGCCGCACCCGTATTTGTTATTAGGAAATATCCCTAAATACATTAAAAGTTATAATAATATACAATAACTATATATTTTGTTATAATAATACATCCAAACTACACATTTTGGTGATTGAGTCACTGATTTGACATGCCAACAATATTGATTTGATGAGTGGTCTATAAAAATTGTTGAAAATGATTACATGAGAATTTTCTGTAAGCCTAAAAATTGGGAAATTTCGTATAAGCCTTATATTTGGGAATTTTGGTGTAAACCTTAAATTTGGGAATTTTTGTGTAATCCTAAATATTGAGAATTTTCGTATACGCCCTAAATCTGAGAATTCTCATGTAAGTCCTAAATTTGGGAATTCTCGTAAACCCAAAAATTGAAAATTTTCATGTAAATCTAAAAATTGGAAATTTTCGTGTAAGTCTAAAAATTAGAAATTTTCGTGTAATCCCTAAATCAGAGAATTTTCATATAAGTCTTAAATGTGGGAAATTTCGAATAAGCCTAATAATTGAGAATTTTTGTGTAAGTCTCACTACACATAATTTTCGTACAAGTGAGTGGATCATTAATGTCAAATCAGGTACAAATTTGGGTGGAGGGTGGGTTTATTAGCAAAATGTGTAGTTTTCACTATTTTTATAAAGATATGTGTAAAAAATGATATAATTATATTTCTTTGTGTCTTTCTATATTTATTTGTGTAGCTTGGGTTGCTCCCACATAAAAGAAACATGGTTTTAGCTACGTTCTGAAGATATTTTGATCGTTTAAATGAACGGCGATAGTAAATATTTTTTCTTATATTAATAGATAAAATATATTTTTTCTTATATAAAAGTGACATTTACAAATATTCCACAAAATTTCATCGGTTCCCATTTGATTAAGTTCCCTAAACGCTGTCTCATCTTACAACTGTACACTAACATCACATTCGAAGACCAGTTTACAATATGCTCACATCTAATTGTCTATGAGAAAAAAAATGAAAAAAATAGTTTTTGACTGTTATAAATGCATAAAATTAATTTATTACCATGTATAGTCTTCGGTTATATTGAGCGCTTAATAATATCGGTCGCATTTTATTTCTGGCACATTAGTGACTAAACCTTTTCATAATATTTTCATCTTTTTATTAAAATTAAATAAGAGGAAAAACTATATATATAAAGAAAAAAAAAACCATGGAAAATAAAATTGAACTAAAAATATTTTCACATTTAAACTTTAAATAATAATAATATATATGTGGGGAGTGGTCGAACTAGCAGCGGCGGATCCAGGATTTTTATCGAGGGAGGCCCAACTAATAAAAGATCAATAACAATAGTTCTAAGAATAAAATCATAAAATTACGATAAAGTGTGTATCACATTATAAAATAATATCTAAAATCAATATCTTTATAACATTTCAATATGACAAATAAAAATAAACGATTACAATATTTATGTTGTATTTTTACCTATTTTGAAATCATTGCAAGATACCTTTGCTGCTAACATTTCCAAATACATCATTTTCTGATATATTTTGAACTTTGAATGTTGTTCATTTTGAAACACTTTTTAATATTAGTACTGATATTTTTTCTATGATACTTTTTCATTATTTATGAAAGATAGGATAAAATTAGAATTATTAAATATCATTAAATTAACATTACTATTATACAAACTATAAATCAACATCTAACTTATCAACAATGCTAACTCAAAGCTAACAATTCATAAAATAATAATCAATGATAATAATTCTTTACAATCACTTCATATTTTATTAAGCCAAAATAATGAATATATTATATATTCTATAACAATTGATAATCAAATAAATTAAAATAATATCATTACTCAATGAAGAAAAATAAATAATGAGTTTAGATATATGAACAATTTACCTTAAAAATCTTAAAAATTGATATTTTTAATAAGAATTTGATAATATACAAGTAAAATTAATTAATATACATATTTTTTAAATAAAAATATAAAATTACCTAAAATATGTATATAATTTTTTTTTTAAATCTCAGGGGCCAGTGCCCCCCTTGCCTCCAATGTAGCTCCGCCCTGGGTCGAAGCATGGTTTGCTTTCTCAACTTTAACTGCCATTCCAACATATCATATCAAATCAAATCAATCAATCAATCAAACGCTCAACTTGTATACTACACTTTTTTAAGCCCTATACCACCCTTAATTACCCTATTACCAAATTATCTTTATCGTAAAAAATTATATAAAACTTTATAGTACATCTTTTCTGTTTGGGTAATAATTTATATTCGTTTTCTATATTAGGTTAATATTTGAAGATAATATACCATGTATTGTGACAGTGTCACATGATTAGTAGTCCAAATCTCAAATTTTCCTAGAAGACGAAGAAATTAAAACTACCTAATTGGGTGTATTTAGTTAAGTACTTTACTTCAGTGGTGGAATTTGCACTGTAAATGTGGATTTATAGGTTCAATAAAGTTCTTTCTAATTGGGGTATTATTGATTTTCACGTATTTTGAAGCACTTATTTAATAGATATATAGAGATTTTTTGGGTGGAGTTATATTAAATAACCCATAACTAATATACTGGCGACATGACCTAAATTAAATTTGCAGCATTTATTTGAAAAGAAAGAAAGATGCATCAAATTGGTGGTGTCGTGTAAACAAAATTGGGTGTATTTAGTTAATTATTTGGCGGGCTTAATAAAATAGTTGTTACTATTGGAGGCATGAGAAAGGCGGATAATGATGCCTCAAACGACCAAATTATGTGGACTGCATTAATATCACTTTCTTCTTCTCTTCTGTAAAATTCCATATCAAATATATTATCGGGGTAACTCCAACTCAATAATAATAATAATAATAAAAAAGTTGGTTTTATGTGAGACAGTCTTACGAATCTAATTATCTGAGATGAGTTAATCCACAAACTCATATTTTATAATTTACATATGAATTTATGAAAATGAATTATGTTAATTATGTGTAATAAGATTTTGTTTCGAGTGACTATCCGTAAAATCGTATATGTAATTTTTTGTGATAATAATAACAATACATGATGGTCAGACATTATTTTTTGATATTCATTTAAGAAAAGGAATTACGACATTATGCTGTTGAATATAGTAGTACAACAATTCTATGAAAACTACATAAAGTAAAATATAAAATATAGAATATACATAGATTTATCAATAAATTGTGTAAATAGAAATAATTACTATTGATTATTCACCCATGAAAACACATAATTTTTCAAGATATTAGTTATCCACTCATTCATGTGACAAACTTTGATATTATTCAAATCATTGTGTGAATAATAGTTTTAAATTTTTGATGGAAACAAAAAGTAGAATTTCAAGATTTCTATAAAGATTTGCTATTAATTACATATTGAATTGAAATAAGCAGCAAGATATAGCATTTTGAGGTGAAACAAAATTATATCGTGCACGTAATATTGTTTCACAATTTCCGATAATAATGCTATAAATCCAAATTATGTAATTGAAACAGAACTTACAACAGAATAAGTTGTTTGTGTGCAAAGTATTTTTGATGCAACAATAAATAATAAAGCAGTACGTAAAACACAATGTCTAATAGTGATTTGAAGGTTGGATAATCATCTTACTCCACTCTATTTTTTATTATTATTTTTTCGGATGAAGAATTTCATTAAAGTTTTGTTAAGGTCACAACTAGTAATAACTTTTTTTTTGTTATTGTATCTTCACCTTATTTACGAATTTAGTCCTTAGCTTCCTACAACGATCTAGCCATATTTTTATCTTACAAATTTATGACAGAGAATTTTTGGTGTTACATCCTATTATATTTCTTGTTCTTATCTAATGCAATTTATCTCTTTCGTGTGATACATAGTTTACATAATGTACACTTTCGCCAATAACTATGGATTCATTTTATTAAAAAAATAAACATCTTATAAATCTTAAAGATATCTCATAATAAAAATGCAATGAGCACACCATATTCATAGGCTATTCATAATGAGTTGAGACTTGAGACAAACCACTTTTACTATCCATGAACTATTAGATAAATTTACCAGAGCATTCTCGACCGTACACACAAAAGCAGAAGCTATATTATTTATTTAATTTCATGGGGGACAGAATATATTTTAACTTTATAGTTATAATATGATTAGTCGCGCATATTATACAGTAGTTATTGGATAAAGTTGGAATAACTTTGTGTGCAACGTTATAAATACACGTTACAGCTGATCAAGAACACATTGCTTATATAGATCAATCCCGTTCCACCAATCTTAAATTGTTATTCTTGTTGGGTTTGTGTTAAAATAAAAGAAGTGTTTGTCCCACATTGGATTTGTGAACAAAGTGGGAGGGCCCTTAAGGTTATTTAAGGGCTTAGGTGTCTTTGTCACAAGTGCCTCAATCAATACACTTTAATTTAATATTTGATTCTAGTTAAATTTCTTCCTTATTTTCTCTTGTAAAAAGTGTTCTAAGAAATGTGAGAATCATTCTAGGCTTGTAAGAGTGTTGGAAGACAAATAATGAAATATTGTGTGATTGTAAGAATTTTTCACATAGTGGTATCTCTTTGATGGGTCGTAGTTTTTTCTCCGGTTTTGGAGTTTCCATGTTAAAATCTTATGTTGTTGATTTTTCTTGCTTTTTATTTCTTGTTTATTTACCTCTGGGGATTAATTTCCCAACAATTGTTTCCTATGTGTAAACTCAATGTGTGTCATCACTAATTAAGACCTCATATCAAAATTCTAAAACTAAATTATAAAACGAATAATTAATGGTCTCTCATGAGATCATTTTACATGTACCATTTCAATGAAGGATTCTGAAAACGGCAGCGTGAAATGCTCTAAAAAAAATTAATAATTTTTTATCAAATATTTTATTTGTTTTTATAAATATAGATAGAAATATAACTTTTTACTGAATATTTTTGTTCAACCCCATAAATAACTCAATTATTCCAAATTCCTATAACTATATCATTAAATTGTTTAGGGAATTGGGGAGTAATGTAAATATTTATAAGTCTTATTTGAAACGGTCTCATGTGAGATTTTTTGTAAAACAGGGTTCATATAAATTAATAAAATTGGTCATAATATTCAATATGATTAATATTAATCTCATAGATCATATAAAGTCACATCTCAAGTAAGACCTTGTGTGAAACGATCTAATATAAATTTTTGTAAAAATATATTTATGAGTTTTTGTGAATATATATTTATTATGTAGACACATTCATTACATGTTTAATAATAACTACGTGATTATATTTGTTAGAGAGGATATCAAGACACTCGAAGATATGGAATTTTAACAATTGTTCATATAAAGGTTGAATAAAAAAATATTTATATCAAAAAGATGTTAAGTAACTTAACTCAAACTAGTTAACCATCATGAAAAGATTGTCTTGTACGACTATACAAATTTAAGATGTTCTTGTGTTCATTTAGTGTACATGTAATCCGAACCCAATTTTGATCCGAATCCGTGTGTTTTTAATTTTAACATTTTGCTTCCGGTTGTCACCTTTATGTTGTATTAGTGTGACTTTTATGTATAAATGTATGATCTTTATGTACAAATATCCATACATTTATGTACTGTAACTTAGAAAAAAAAACATTTTCAGCACAATTTGTATATTATACCTATATGTGATATAAATGTGACATTTATGTTATATCATGTCACCTTTATGTACATAAAAGTCATAATATTTGTACATAAATGTGACATAATATAACATAAAAATTATATTGATATCACATAAATGTATACATTACAAATTATGATGAAAATATTCATTTTTTTTTTCTAAATTACAGTATGTAAAGATCATGGTATTTATACATAAAAATCACACATTTATAACATAAATATATCAGCATTACTCGGAGAAAATTCCAACAACTTTGACTGTGAGGAATTATTTCCAATCACAATTCTGTTAGAATTTTACTTCCAACAGTAATTTTAATAGTATGTTTTCTATTGGAATTTCCATGGATGCATTGAAAGCTTGTTTAGCGTGCAAATGTATGTATTTTCATAGTCATATTTGTATTGGAAATAAAAATACAACTAAATAATAAATAAAATTTCCTAAAGATCAAATATTTTTGATTCAGATGTACCAAGTTGAATCCAAGCATTGCCTTAGAAGCCTCATGATTTATACCCATCATACCAACTTATTAAAAAATAATAGGGGTGTTTTCAAAAAATTCAAACAGTTTTTCATCACTTATTTAAGTTTTAGAATCAGTTTTTAGTGTTTTAATTATCTTCTAGCAAATTATAAAATCTACTAGAATCTATAATGCAGAAGCGGGCTGGAGGTTGCTTTGACAACTTCTCAATTAAATTTTAAGCACAATCTACTTTTTTGCAAACACAATCTACTTATTCTGCAAACACAAACTAAATATGTATATACTGGCTTTGACATATTAAAAGATGGAGAGATACTCTAATTATACGCAGTTTCTAAGACTGTAAATATAAGTCTTGAGCTTCAAGGCCCATCTAATTGAAGTTCATGAACCATGACCAGGTGGGTTGGTGGCCATTATATTTTTCGGTTAAGGCGAATACTCTCTCTCTCTCTGTTATATATTTTTTCTTTTTTTTCTTTGAGTATCTTTTCTTATTATAAATGGATATATTTTTTGGATAATTTAATCTCTAAATTTTGATTTAATTTTTTTCTCAATGATTTTCTTTGTTGGTACTTTGGTTGATGTAACATAATTATTTGTTTTGTTTAGTTTGATTTGATTTAATTTGGATTCTTTTATTTATTAAGAAGATAGAAAATCCCCTGCAAATTTAATCTTAGAAATTATCCACATTTTATATAGTTGCAAAGATTTTCTAATTCCCACACATGCACCCACCTATATTTGGATTTTTTTTTAAAATTAAAATTGCATCCCGTACTATATATTTGATGGATAATTATAGTTTTATAAATATACAATGTTAAATAATATCACTTTTATATATATGTGTTGGTCTTATGTGCACTTGGTATACATGCATTCCGGGCCGACCCAGTTTTGACCCGAATCCAATCCGGGTTGACCCAGTTTTGACCCGAATCCATGTGTTTTTGAATTTAGTTTTTTTTTTTTTTTTTTACTTCAGGTTGTTACCTTTATGTTATATTAGTGTGACCTTTATGTTATAAATATGTGACCTTTATGTACAACTATCATAACTTTTATGTACTACTATAACTTTATAAAAAAAATGAAGATTTTCAACATAATTTGAACTGTATACCTTTATGTGATATCAATGTGACTTTTATAATTATATCATGCCACCTTTATGTACAAATATTCCGACATTTATGCACTTTTATATATTATATAAAGGTCAGAATATTTGTACATAAATGTGACATAATATAACATAAATGTCACATTGATATCACATAAATGTATACAATACAAATTGTGTTGAAAATCTTCATTTTTTTTTTCTAAGTTATAGACATAAAAGTACGGATGTTTGTACATAAAAGGTCACACATTTATACATAAAGATCAAGACAAAAATCTAAAAAAAATAAAAAATAGAAATTCGCGGATTCGAGTCGGATCGACCCGAATTGTATGGAACTTAGATCCATACACCTGGTGCACAAGAGTTTTTGTGTGTGTATGTGTGTATATATATATATATATATATATATATGTGTGTGTGTGTGTGTGTGTACAAGTTTATAGTACTATATAGCTGTAACAATAAGACTGAATAAAATAACTTAATGAGAATAATTAAAAAACAAAACAATGATATTTACAGAATTACAAATAACATTTAGGGACGAAATGAGTAGGGATTTTGATAAGCGTCCCTGTTTATTAAGAGTGAGACCATATGTAAAATGATTTCATATAAAATAATAAAAATAAATTAATCCATTCATTATGTACGATTAATATTAATTTTACATAAAACTATATTATAAAGTTACATCTCAAGTAAGATGACGGCTTCATTATATATTTTCTGCGAAATATTAATTCAGATCGGAGGATAGTATATTAATTTTATCATACACCCCATACACCCTATCAAGTATTAATTTTATATCCTCATTTCGATCGGAGGATAGTATATTTGTACCAACCAAATAATCTACTGCTACCTACGATTTTTGATTTAATTAATTAAACTACATTAACTTATCAAATTCTTATAAGAATAACATGAAGAAAAAAAGTTTGGAAAAAAGAAAAAAAAAGGAAAAAGAGTATTAAAGACGAACAGTCGGCATATAACTAAATTTCATAAAACAAAATACAAAAGAAAGTGAGAAGAATTTTGGTTGGGAAAAAAGATTGAGTACTGAAGTTATGTACTTTTCAGTATGAATTGGGGTGATTTGGAACAAACAATCTGAAACAATTAATGTGATTCAAATTCAATTATAAATAATCAAATCCAAATTAATTTAAAATGATTGTGATATATAAATTTCTAATTCATATCAATTTAAACACACACAAAAGTTTAATATGATGAGAATAAAAACATTACGTGTGAAATTTCTCAAATTAATCATCAATTTAGAAACTTGGAACCAAAATTATTAAATGATAAATATAAAAACATTACATGATAGGCATAAAAATGTTAGTGATACACAAAAAAACTATTGCATAATATTACTTGTCAAATTATAATTTCTTAAAAATATTACCTCATACACATAAAATTATTATATGATATGAAAATATTAACTAATATACATAAAAATATTATTTAAATTTATTGGTTGATGAAGCGTTGACCCATGTTGACCAAAATGTTGGTCGGGTCAACCCGACTTGTTTCACACAATGAGATGCGTAAGATAATGTGAACGAGATATAAGTCGAGTGCAGGTAGAGTTCTTGATAAAAAATATATTTAGTCATAAAATGAATATTTATACATGTATTACTAATACTTTTTTAAATTGCAAACTAGTACATTGACTTGTGCTGATTATATTGACTGGATTTTGACTAATCTATGTGAAAATCTGTTTCATATAAGAAAACTTGTGAGATGATCTTATATAAAACTTACTGTAATAATTCATTTATTCAAAGAAATTCCTACATACTCTCTTCTGCTCAAGTTGATGATTTTCCATCAAGTTGATGGTACTTTGTCACTTGCAAAAAAATTATTAAGGATTTATTTTTTCTAAACTTAAAGGTGAATATTTAAGTTTGAGTTTGAGATTTGAAATGATTTTGTAAGTTTATAATTTGAAGATCTTGTGTTTGCTTAAAAATATTGTAGAATATGATTTCAGTTAAAATGTCATTTTAACATTAAGAATTACAGAAAAAAATAGATGTTGAACATAAAAAAAAAAGGGTACATGATTATAAAATTTTGTAACTTTCTATCAAAATATGATCTAAATTGAATCTATACAAAATCCAAATGAGCCAAATGGAGAACAAACATTAAAAGTGGAAGCTACCTAGATAATTTTCGAGAGGAGTTGACGAATTAAAACCTAAAGCAGAGAAGAAAAGAAGAAATAGAAAATAAAAGGAAAATAGAAAAAAGGAAGGAAAAGAAAAGAAAATGCTACTATAGTAAGTAATAAGTATAAAAATCGAAAGTTCTTGATAAATTAATAATGGAAAGAATGGGCCTCCCCCATCACTCAGCCTCAGCCTCAGCCTCAGGACCTGAACCTCAGCTTGAGCATCTCCATTCTTGTTTCTTCTCCATTACCAATCAACCTCTACACCACCACCACTTTTACCATGCCAACAAACATCTAGATTATATACAAAACACTAGTTTATCCTTTTATATTTAGCTTCTCCATATATTTTCTTGAATTATATATATGGATGGAATGTATGGTCTTCATTCAACGGGTGATGGGTATACAGACAAGGCGTTAATGTCGCCGGAGAATCTGATGATTCCAGAGGAGTACGATGAGTACCATCATTACAATTCGTTAATTAACTCTGGCGGCCAACATCGGAATCCGATGTTTGGGTCGGATGAACTGGGGTTCCAGTGCTCTGTGGTCACTCATGAATCAGCTTCTATTGGTGTTGGAAATCCAAGAGAGGGCGATGAAGATGAGGAGGCTTCCAGTGTGATCAAGGCTAAAATTGCTTCCCATCCTTCTTACTCTAAGTTGCTTGATGCCTATATTGATTGCCAAAAGGTTTAATCATCGCCGAATTTCTTGGATTTTTGCAAATTTTTAAACTTTTTTTAAAAATTTGATTGTGGGTTTTTTATGCGAGTTGTTGTTGGATGAAAAAAAAGGGGAAATTAGCATGTGGGTATATGTTATATGAGCAGTGGTTTTATAAGTAGTGTTTGTTGAGCAGGTAGGAGCTCCACCCGGGATAGTGTGTTTGTTGGATGAAATCAGGCGAGAAAAGGACTTTTCCAAACAAGACGCAGTTTCCATGTGTTTAGGGGTTGATCCTGAACTCGACGAGTTCATGGTCTCTCTCTCTCTCTCTCTCTCTCTATATATATATATATATATATATATATATATATATATATATATCTCACACACACACACACACATAAATTGATATATGCGCAAGTGTAAACACAGTTCCATACATGATATATCGTGTATGGTGTAGTTGTATTTCATAAAATTCTCTCGTTTTCTCGTGTTGATCTTGACGTTCTCTCTCTCTCTCTCTCTCTCTCTCTCGTTTCTTGCTATTTCTTCTGTATGAAGGAAACCTACTGTGACATACTGGTGAAGTACAAGTCGAATCTGTCTCGGCCTTTTGATGAAGCAACCTCCTTCCTCACCAATATTGAGACCCAACTACTCAATCTTTGCAATGGTACTCTCTCCCTCTCTCTCTCTCTCATGTACAAACACAGTGTGCTGTCTCCTGCTTTCTTTGTTTGACACCTTATCCGTGGCAAACTGTAATTTGTATGATGTGGGGTGTCATGTATCTCACTTTATTAATTATATGTATACTTGTGCGTTAACGAAATAAACCACAAAAACCCTAGAACTGAAAGAGAAATGGGTCTGGGTTTTTTTTCTGTCTCTGAAGTGGAACATATAAAAATCATATGAATGTTGTGTTTTTGTGTGTTGAGAATGTTTTTAAGTATCAACACATGTGTTATCTATTTCCTGTATGCAAAGGAAAGAGCAAACCTTAAACCGAAAGTCAAGGGGGTGTTCTGTAAGAAAAAACACACTTGCAACAATAGTGTTGATGATACTTCTTTCCCCTTTTCAATGAGTTCAGTGCAGTTTTCTTCAGGGCCTTTTTTAACTTCACTCTCTCCCCCGTTTATTTATTTTACTTTTGTCGTAACGCCTTACTTCTTAATATCCTTTTCCCTTTTCTACATTCATCTTCGGTTTTATGTCAGATGTAATTAAAGCTTGAAAATACACCATTCAATTTCCAGGAGAGATTCTGATTTTGACCCATCACTGCTCAGATGACACCATTCACTGTATTTCTTTCTTTTTTCCCACTGTAACTATTTTCTTTTCATTCTAATTGAATCACATTTCTACTTTGCCTTAATTTGCTCCTACCCAATTTTTCAAGATTCACATATAAACATGCCCAACCAAGTGTATCATCATCGTTGATTTGCATATATTCACGCATGTATGAATCCAAGTTATGTATACTCGTGGACTGTTTGTCATGTCGTTGAAGCTTTTCTCCTGGAAGTATTTGGCAAAAAATTATGCATATCCTAATGCACTACACCTTGTATGTCGCTTCTTTGGGTCTATTTTGTTTGCCCTTGACTTCGTATCATAATAGTTGGCCTTCTAAATGCATTATGTATATTTGTATATCATATAGCTTTTGAACATTTACGTTGTATTTTAGGTAGTCCATTGCTTTGTAAATGCCATGTGATCATATTGTTTATTCTTCCTTTTTCCGCGGGTAATGTCTTGGATATATAAAATGGAGGTGATAGTGATCAAGGTAGAGATAAAATAAAATGGATGAGAAAATACTTCATTTGGTTGCTATTTATGTGTATAGTACTAAAACATCAAATTGAAATGAAAGATGTATGCCGACATGCATCTTTTTTCTATGTTATGTGCCTCATGATACATGGTCCGTTTAGGCAAATCTTCATGTTAAACAGTTCGTGTAGTAATATATAAAGATGATTTATCTTTGATCCAGGTTGTGGTGTAAATGCACCAATTTGAATGATCAAATGTAGGCATATGACACATGGCTGTACATATAACAAATGTCTGTCTAATTTGAAAGATGTGTTTCAATTTCCAAAGGATCATGTGTTGGCTGAGTGTGCATGAAAGAGTAAATAATAAACCTAGGAAAACGTCGAGTTGCTTATTGGTTGGCAGTTAAAGCAAATGTCTTTTTTCCTGTGGTAGTTGCTTGCATAATTAAATGATCTCACATGAAGAAATATGTACTTGCACTATATAACAATAATAATGGGTGTACTTACAGCTAAAACCTGCCTTGCTTTTCTAAATATTTTGAATTTATGCTTATCATAAGAAGCTCACATATATGGGAATCATACTGTGCCACATGACGATCTTTACCGACCTCTTTTTCTGTGTTTTAGTTCTTTTTAAGTTGTCGTTGTCTATTACATTAAATTATCAGTTCAAAGTGTACTTAATTTCGGTTAAGTACAATCGGGATCTGTGATCTATCTGAATGCATGCACAAATCTTAATTAGTTTAGATTTTAAATGTTCAAGTGCTTGGAAAAGCTGCAGTATTTTATGCCTCTATCCTAGAAAAGATACTGTATCCCATCTCTAAGGTGTGGAGGTCATGTGTTAGCCATTAGTGTATATGTTCAGAAGCAGCTTTTGAGGTTTATGAATCAAACTATTTATCCAAGTAAAATATCCTTAATGTGCGTTTATGAAGTGGTAAAACTCGTATGGTTGACATTGATTAGTACCTTTTCCAGATGTGTTAATTTCCTTAGGTGGATCGCCTCGTGTGGCCTTTGTCTCTTGAACCCATCTATGCCTCACGGGTTTTCTAGACCCTTTTTCGTATTAAGATGCACTTGAGCACAATTGTATGAGCACATTTTCACGTGCTCTTGTAGGTAGTGTCAAAGGTACTTAGTGTGCCAAGATGCTGTCTCCATTAATTTGAAATTGGCTTGATTTTCATGGTCTTTTCTTTCCAAGAAATTTTATGTTATTTTGATGAATAGGTTCACATGTTTTTTTGGTCATATAGACAAAGTGCATTATCATCCTTTCTTGACCAGATTAACTGATTTGATATAACTTCAAAACATATATGTCATTAGTTCGTGTCACTTTAGTCCTTTTTATGTACCTGAAATTTTGATCATAACTGAATGTAAAAACTTCTGCATACTTGTTGCTAATTGCTAATGAATCGGTGTTGGTGCTCCTTATTATTTACTTCTTTTTGCATGCATTTAATTGTAAACCCCATATAAATAGGTTGATGAGAAAATATTGCATAGTCCTGATCTTGAATATGTGGACATGACAGTAATGTGTGGTAGAAGAGTAGCATCAGATGGGCGGTGGGGTTGGGCTGGTTTCTTTAAAATACTAAGGAATTGAACAGTTGTTGTGCATGAAGAAATACTCGACATCCTTTATTCCAATTACTATTTCATGTCCTCTTTTGTATAATATGAGATGATCTTGTGTCATACATATGTTTGTTTGAAAGTGAACCACACATATATAACATCATGAGACGAAACCCCCGTTGCCTGAAATCCAAACTCATTTTCACAAGTCAATTTTCGATTTTTCATTTACAGTTTGGTCTCACAAGAATCCAATGTTGAATATAGATGGATAGATAATAGGGGGAGCAGGAAAAAAGAAAGAAAAGGGAAGTGGGAAAACCCGGATAGGGCGGGTGGTTGTATATTCACGTGGACGCCCGGGGTTTACGCTGAAGCCCGGCCCACTTGACATTTACGCACACATGCACACACTTCTCCACTCCGCTTGTCTACTCCACATTTATCATTTGGGTGGGGCCCCCCATTTTTAATAATTCACCCCCTTTTTTTATTTTTGTGACATAATAATATCTTTACCTTGTGTCGAAAACCATGTATTTTAAATTATTTTGATGTGGTGTATTTTTGAAGGCTATTTTTCTGTGCCCATTAACCTGACTCACTGAATTATTTGTCCCTATTAATTGACCCAAGGGCCCCATCGCCATTTGTTGGGCCCCGCTGCCTGGAAGCCCATATGGAAGTATGTAGCTATGAACTTGTTGCACGGTTGCTTTTATTTCCTTGTCCTATTGACTGTAATTTTAGGCCACCATTTTGAATTATTAGCGCTTCTTTTCTCCCACATTATCACCACCTCTGATCTAATTCGACAACATTAATGTAGTTGTTCAAGTATTTGAAATAGAAGACCCTAACATATTTTGACAATTTCATAATTGCATAAAATGACATTATTTTTATTATGTTTAACCTCTATTTTCTTTATAATTTATTTAGAAAGGTAAAACAATCCACATCACTATATGAATAAATTGGTTGTCATGTGTTGGTTAGATGATGATGCAGTGTCGTCAGACGAGGAGGTTAGCCGAGGGGAGATAGATGTAGAATCGAAGAGTGAAGATCGGCAACTAAAGGACAAACTATTACGAATGTATGGAAGCCACATTAGTAGTCTAAAGCTCGAATTTTCCAAGAAGAAGAAGAAAGGAAAACTACCCAAGGAAGCAAGACAAACTTTGCTCCAGTGGTGGAATTTGCACTGTAAATGGCCCTACCCAACGGTTAGCATTTAATCACTTGTCTATCAAGAGATTAGCATAATTAATTTATAACATGTTATTGTTATAAAATATGGTGAAAAATGTCTGGTAAGCAGGAAGCAGATAAAATAGAACTGGCGGGATCAACAGGACTTGATCAGAAGCAGATTAACAATTGGTTCATAAATCAAAGGAAAAGGCACTGGAAATCACCTGAGAATATGCAGATGGCTGTTATGGACAATCTTTCTGCCCATTTTCTCCCTCAAGATTGACCTTCACCCCCCATGTATATTTATTCTGCACACTTTACACTTGTCTAATCCTCTAATAATTAGAATTTTAATAAATTTGTTTCTCTTTTATGGAGTTGAAAATAAATATCTATTTTTTTTCTACAATCATAATTGATTTATGGATCTGGACTTCCTTTCTCATTTTCAACATTTACAACTCAAGATATTAGTTTTCACTATTTTACAAATTAATGTTTTTAGTTGTAGTTTTAGTTCAAAAGTAGTGAAAAAGCATGTGATTATTGAGCAATGAAATGAATTAAACCGATGTAAGTAGGAGGTAGTATACACCTGTTACCACTATACTACCGTCGTCTTTTTTGATACTGGTTAACCACTTTGTGTTCAACAAGTAGTGTTAAATATGGTGAGTAATGTTTGGCAACCACTTGTCCGACACCAACTTCAATATATGTTCTGCTAATGTTGTTCCAATAGGATGCATAATATTATCAGTAAGGATATTTTAGTAAATTTAGGGTGCCAATTTTAGTCTTTTCTTTTTGGTGTGCTTATTAAATTTTATGGTTTGAACAAATGCACCCTTAAAAATAATCAATTTTATATCATCTTGTCATTTTATTTTTATCAGCCAACATTACAGTATTACTGCAATTAAACCTTGAAATTGATTTAATAATTGTAAAACAACAAGAGAAAATGTGAAGGGAATTATAAGTGTAAATAACCCATAATTTTGAAAAGAAGTTATTTCAGTTACCAATATAGATTTCTACATGGCCCAAGATTACCAGCTCAAATTCCTTTATACGATTCTTTCACCTGGGATAGAATATACTCTGGGAAATGCTGGCAACAGAAGCTGCAGCATTGCCATAATCGAGGGCTGATGTCGTGTTTCTGCTCGTCTCAGTCAGTTCCATTGTGCTCTCATCCATGAACGGGGGGCTGGTCGGTGGAGGCAGTTCTTCTTCTTTCTTCACCAGCATCTCTAGTGCCTTGGACATAGATGGTCTTAATGAAGGCATTTCTTGGGTGCACAATAATCCTATATGAACCACTCGTACAATCTCGTCTTTAATGCTCATCGTGTTATGGTAGTTATGCAGCATTAGGTTTGGGTCCAAGAGCTCTTCCACACTTGCTTTCTGAAAATGCTTCCATGCCTGTTCCATCCAAAACATATATTAGCTTCAAAGCTGGTTCAAGATCCTTAAAGGGCTGTTAGGACTTTTACCATAGTTACTAAGCTGTCTGAATACTCTGAGGTTTTACTTCTGTTATTCTGTCTACCCATTACAATTTCCAGCAAAAGCACACCAAAACTATACACATCGGCTTTTTCTGTCAACTGGCCATGGGCTAAGTATTCTGGTGCCATATAACCCCTGCAGGTTTGCCATCTAAGTAAAGTTTCCATTAAGATTATATCAGTAGAAAGGGTATAACGGTACTTACAACGTTCCTGCTATGGCCGTGCTGATATGACTCTTATCTTCTTCAAAGGACCTAGCCAACCCGAAATCAGCAATTTTAGGGCGGTGTCTAGAGTCCAAGAGAATATTGCTTGCTTTTATATCTCTGTGAATGATTCGCGTTTCATTGTTCTCATGAAGGTAGACCAATCCCTCTGCTGTTCCGATAATTATCTTCAACCTCTTCTCCCAGTTCAACGCTTTACCTTTGCTCGAATCTGGCAAATGATCCAACATAGATCAGACAAACTATTCTTCAAACCTTAAAGATTCTAAGTAAAATGTGGTACTTACCAAAGATGAAGCGATCGAGACTCTTGTTTGGTAAAAACTCGTAAATAAGTAGGCTTTCTGGTCCGGAGCAACTGCACCCCAATAACCTGGCTAGATTTTTGTGCTCTATGGTGCTGATAATTTTAACTTCGTTGTAGAAATGTGCTGCTCTATGTTTGTTGTTAAAGAATAGCCTCTTTACAGCAATCTCTCTTCCATCTGCCAAAACTCCCTGTAATAAAATTGAAGCATTTCAGTTTTACAAAGTAGATATGCTTCAAGTAGAAAGTACAAAGTATATGACCTTATACACTGTGCCAAAACCACCTTGACCTAGCTTGTTCGCCTCGTCAAAACACCCAGTCGCCTTCTCTAGCATCGAGTATTTGAAGTTCAAGCTGCTATTATTCAGGGTAGTCACATATTTCTCTTCATCACCATAACCTGCAAAGATTCTTAAAAGATTAATCAACTCTTCAAACAGGGCAATTTCATATTTCATTTTAAATGTTGAAAACCACATATTACCTTTTCTCTTCTTTTGGATCATTCTCTGCTTCCACAGATAAACAGCGATGACTGCTCCAATGATAAGAACAACAGCAGCACTAACAATCACAATTACAATAACTACTATTGTCCCTGAATCAAAACAAGAAATAAACATAAACATGATTCCAAAACAAGTAGAAAACTTGAAAGTGATGCTACAAAACTGTATTTTTTTTTTACCTCTGGAAATCCTATTTCCAGGACTAGGATTCAAGAAATTGGTATCCGAGTACCTCAGGAAGCACCCGGTGTTCAGGGCCCGGCCCTCAGATGAAGGCAAGCATCCTAATACAGACACAGATGCATTCTCAAGACAAGCTTTGCAAGAACTTGAATTTATCGTCTTCCAACAATCGGCCAATACATAAGCTGAACCATTGCCTGTTCCTGATACCGCCACATGAGCCCGTGCATAGCCATTACTATTGGGCGCTGCTAAAACTGCCTGTGATAAAGCCCGTTTTACCGATGCCTGAAATGCTGAATCTGTTCGTGTTTTGTTCCCACAGACAGAATGGTCGTTCGGGCCGGTATACTCATGAAAGAAACTGTAATTCTCGGCCCGCATGAAGCAGCCATCAAGGAAGATCCTTCCTCCATTCTCAGGAAAGCATTGAGGCAAGACAGTGCGGGCTTCTGCATAGCACAATACACAATCAATTATAGAGAGATCTCCATAGCATTGTGCTAAACCATAGTTGGTGTCCAATCCTGAGCCCGTGATTGCTACGCCAAATCTTGAGGTTCGCATTTGCACGCTTATGTTTTCCATTGTGGAGACGAAGTTTGGTACGTAAAGAGTCGAGTTGTGCTCGATTTGATTCCCACACATCATCTTGATTGTCTGAGATCTTGGTTCTGCAAATGATGCATCTGGTAATAGCAGAATCACCATTGTAATTATAATAATGTTAACAGATTGACTGGGAAACAGTCTGAGCTCTTCCTTCATTCTTTCCTGCTTTCTGTTAAAGAAGGAGATCAATTTAGAGGATTACTCAAAGTCACACAAGTGAAATTGATCACCAAATTAAGCTTTCATATGAAAATTTGCAAGCATCCAAAAAAGTATAAGGGAATAAGCTTATAAAAAAAAAAAGAAGAAGATACTTTAAGTATGGGAGGAATTAAAGAAGAAATTGAAGAAATACCAATCTGCATAAGCTGTAAAAGTAGAAGTGTGCAAGAAATTATGTTGTCTGTAATAATGATTACAGAACAAGATGAGCTGTTGCATTTTCAATTCCACCTAACTAAACATTTTCACACTGAATTTTTTCCAACTTTGATGCAATGAGTCATTTCGGTTCAGAAACTCAGCATCATACAAATTTTGTCATTAGCATAAAACAGAAAATAATAGGAAGAGAAAATTAATAATAAGTAAAAAAAAAAAAATGGTCCAAAAATGATGGAAATGCAATGAATATAAGCAGGTAAGCACTGTGGGTGGAATAATGAATGACACCTAACAAGAGAGCTGACCACATTAATTTTCCACAAGGAAAAGTTAGTCCCAATCTCACAATTGTCAATCTAAAATTGAAACACACTGACTCGAGAAGTTTTTATAATAGGAATGTTTAGTAATTAGCACCTAACACTTGTATAATCAGGGGTGTTGTTTGTTTATAATTTCTTACCTTAATGCCAATAATTCAAAATATCTTCTTTGGCTGTTGCGAAAAAAAAAAAAAAATGTTGATCTCACAAATAAGGAAGAGCGTGAAACAAAACCCATATATATTATGAAAATAAGCTGATAACTATTATGATTACCTTAAAGAGGGTGATTCTGATATTCCAAGTATCTTCTTCATAATCCTCGACTTAGTTGCAGTGATGAAGCAGAGCCATATCTAAGAAGAAGAAGAAGAAAGGACTCACAAGTCGTAGTCCCCCTCGGATTTCTTTTTTCTAACACATTGGTTGAAAGAGACTTTCAAGTGTTGTGTTGTGTTGTGGAGTCCATTATTTAAGATTATGCAGCATTCACACATATTACAATTGGAAATAGTAAAAGCCGGTCAACAATAGTATTACAAATTAAATAAAGTTCCTCGCGTAAGTAAAATTTGATGCAAAATTCGTAATTTCTTATATAATTAATGGATAAGGTGTAGGGTCCACCATGATTGAACTTATATATTTAATTGCAATTATAATCCAAGAAGAATTTTCTTTCCATATCCTAATTCAAGAAGTACAGGGATTCTGGACATATTATCCTAATCCAAGAAAGATTTATTTTTCACAATATCCTATTTCAACAAGGACAGAGATTTGGATTGTGGTCTATAAAAACATGGGAATAAATCAAAATATCCACATTTATCCCTCCCCAAGAAAAACCAAAAAAGAAGAGACTAAAATTCGCTTGGTAGATTGATAATGGCGATGGCGTTTCCTCCGATCATAATTCGTGAAGTTTGGGAGAAGAATCTCCACGAAGAGTTCATTCTCATTCATCAATGTCTACGTCAATTCTGTTTCATATCCATGGATTCTGAGTTTCCAGGAACAGTCTTCAATCCGACCAACATACCTAAGCACATGTTTTCCTCACTTCATCCATCCCAATTATACTCGATGATGAAGCAGAACGTGGATGCATTGAAGCTCATTCAAGTTGGCCTCACCATTGCAGATGTCCATGGCAATCTTCCCCAATTCAACACCGGATTTCGATATGTGTGGCAATTCAATTTCCGTGAATTTGATAAAGAACATGATCTTCAAAATCAAGATTCGATATCCCTTCTTGAGCGCCAGGGCATTGACTTTTCGAAGAACAAGCTTGAGGGCATCCATTCCTCTGCCTTCGCCGAGTTGTTCAACACCTATGTGAGAGGAAACGTGACATGGATTACTTTTCACGGGCTTTACGATTATGGGTTCTTGATCAAGATTCTGACAGGGAGAGAACTGCCTGATAGTCACTGGGACTTTACGATGCTGGTGAATCACTATTTTGGATTGTCACTTTGTGATGTGAAGCCCGTGGCCCACACTCTCGGCCTGTTTGGAGGACTGGAGAAGATTGCCACGACGTTGAACCTGGAACGGGCCACGGGAAAGAGCCATCAAGCGGGTTCGGATAGTTTGCTCATAATGCAGGTGTTCATGAGTTTAAGGAGGCTTTCCAAATTCCCTTATTTTCGTCCAATTCCCATGGTTATACATACAATGTAACATCTATTTCTTTTCGAGTTGATTGAATTGATTTCAAGTTTTTAATCCAAATAGAGACATAAAAAAATGTAGTTATATTATAAAAGATTTTCAAAATTCAACCTATTTCTTTTCTGGCCAGTTTCAAATTATAGTAACTTTTCTTATGTGTTTCGTATAATTTATGAAAAATATCTTTAATTAATGTTTGTTTGAATTAATTAATTTTTTAAATATTGATGGCTTTTTGTTTGGTCATCAATGTATTTATATATAAATAAGGATATACTATTAAGTTTGCGGAGTAAAATTATTTTTCAAATCGATTAAATATGTTTTTTTAATCCATGTGAAATCTATCTTCAAATGTAGAGGATATTACAAATTATATAAAGGAGTTCCTGATGTAAGTAAAATTTGATGCAAAATTTATAATTTTTTTATATAATTAATGCATAGGTGTACGATCCACCATGGTTGAACACATCAGCTTTTGTCATTAATGGAAGTTTTAGAAGAAAGAAAAAAAATCCTTACACATTCTCGATTTCTCCAACTAATACGAACTAAAACACAACAAAGGAAAAAAGGTAGAAGTACAAACACTCTATAAGCACACCCCAATTAAAAATATACAATTAGTAAAATTAAAAATTTTAAAAAATATCAATTTTACTCTTTTAAAAAAAACGATATCCTCTCCAGTCTCTATCCACCCTTCACTTCCTCTCTCCTTTTCTTCTTTGATGATTTTTTTCTAAATTTATTGAGGATTGAAATATCAACGTGGTGACTAAAATTTTACGAATTAGTTAAATGCATAAAAATCATGTGAAAATCATACGAAAAAACGTAAAAAATCGATCAAATCGACTAACTTCATTCGGCTTTGATTTGCCAAACACATAGAAGTATGTTCGGTCACTCGACACCAATTACATAGAAGTATGTTCGGCTACCAAACTCCGAACAGAGCAAGTCGGAATTGGATCAATTTTTTTTATATTTTTTCGTCACGATTTTTATATGATTTTCATACATTTAACTAATTCGTAAAATGTTTATCATTCTCATTCCATTTCTCAACAAATTCGGAGAAAGCACCTCAAATAAGTGAAATATAAAAAAAGAGAGAGAAAGTGAAGAGTGAAGCGTCACAGTTCACTTAACAAGTTAACAATGTTTCGTGAGACACTAAAACTCTTCTTTCGAAGTTATTATTTTACACAATACTTAATTGGAAGCGAGATTGAATTACTTATCACGAGGAATTGAAATTAGTTAAGTGCATTATTATACATTGTTAAGGAACAAGTCCATGATAAAAAAGAGTAGAATTTGAACCTTTTTTTCTTCTCAAAGGGTAATTTTGATTTTTTTTTTTCTTTTTATCTTCTTTGATGGAAATTTGTATAATTAGAATGTGCTTAGTTGGTGGGGGTGTCTTTTGTTCCATCCAATGAAGAAGTAATGAGAAAGAAGGGTAATTTAGTTGGTTTAAGTTACGGTCAAAGAAATTGAATGTAATCCATATATGGATACTTATTTCGAAAAAAAAAGAAGAATAAGAAACACCCAGAAATCTTGAAAACGAAACCAATATGTGAATTATTATTATTATTATTATATATACACTCATACAATATATAAGGGAATTTCAAAATTTCATGTGGTGACAAATAAAATTTTCCATATACTACAACTAGATTGTTTTTTAACCTATTTAATTTTAAAGTAAATTAAGTTTACTCACATGGTTACCATATTTAATTGCACATTATAATCAAAGAAGATTTTTCTTTCCATATCCAAATACAAGAAGTATAGGGATTTTGGACATATTATCCTAATTCAAGAAAGATTTATTTTTCAAAATCTCCTAATTCAATAAGGACACGGAATTGGATTGCGGCCTTTAAAAACATGGGAAGAAATCAAAATACTCACTTTTATATCTCTGCAAGAAAACACAAGAAAAGAAGAGAGACACTAAATAATAGAGATAAAATAAAAAATAATAACAATAATTTGCTCGATAGATTGGTAATGGCACCGATAGTAGTTCGTGATGTTTGGGAGAAGAATCTTCATGAAGAATTCATTCTCATTCATCAATGTCTACAACAATTCTGTTTCATATCCATGGACACTGAATTTCCAGGCACAGTCTTCAATCCGACCAACATACCTAAGCACATGTTTTCCTCACTTCATCCATCCCAACTGTACTCGATGATGAAGCAGAACGTGGATGCATTGAAGCTCATTCAAGTTGGCCTCACCATTGCAGACCTTCATGGCAATCTTCCCCAATTCAACTCCGGATTTCGATACCTGTGGCAATTCAATTTCCGTGATTTCGATAAAGAACATGATCTTCAGAATCAAGAATCGATATCTCTTCTTGAACGACAAGGCATAGACTTTTCGAAGAACAAGCTTGAGGGTATCGATTCCTCTGCCTTCGCTGAGTTGTTCAACACCTATGTGAGAGGAAACGTGACATGGATTACTTTTCATGGGCTTTACGATTATGGGTTCTTGATCAAGATTCTAACAAGGAGAGACCTGCCCGATAGTCACCGGGACTTTACGATGTTGGTGAATCGCTATTTTGGAGTGTCACTTTGTGATGTGAAGCCCGTGGCCCGAACTCTCGGCCTGTTTGGAGGACTAGAGAAGATCGCCAAGACGTTGAACCTGGAGCGGGCCATGGGGAAGAGCCATCAAGCGGGCTCGGATAGTTTGCTCACAATGCAAGTGTTTATAATTTGCTCACAATGCAAGTGTTCATGAGTTTAAGGAGGCTTTACCAATTCTCTGTACAATTCCCACGTACTTGGTTATATATAAGATGTAGCATTTTTTTATTTTTTTTTAAGTTTATTGAATCGATTTTAAGTTTTTAATCCAAATAGAGACAAAAGATGTGTGTGTATAATAAGAAAAGAGTAGGTCTCTTGCGAGACCGTCTCACGGATCGCCTTCCGTGGACGGATCTATTTGACCCAACCCAAAACAAAGCCCAACCCAAAAATATAAACCAAACTCAATATACTACCCAAGAGCCTAATATACAGCAAGCCAATATACCAATTTCCTGTCGCATGCAGCACATCAAGCCCAATATACATATTTCCCGTCGCACAACAAGCCCAAAGATGACGTGTTCTGAAAAACTTGTTAGATTTGTTAGAAACATTGTCTTTATAATCTGACAATTGAAACTTATTTAATGCATTCATTGACAGTGACTTGATTTGCTATTTATTAATGAATGATTGGATTTTAGCATAAGAGCACTGTAAATTTGCATATGTTCATAATAGGAACAATCACTTGTCTACAAGAATAACTGTTACATCTATAAGTATGTGAATTTTTATCTTATATTTAAGTATATATACAACTGTTACATCTTTAAGTAGGTAATTTCGTGCTTTAAGTATGAGATTTCTTGCTATAATTATGTGAATTTTTGACTTATATTTAAGTATAAATATAAGTATACCTCATCTTTATGTATGAGATTTCATGCTATAATTATAAGATTTCTTACTATAAGTATGTGAATTTTTATCTTATATTTAAGTATATGTACAACTGTTACATCTTTAAGTAAGAGATTTCGTGCTTTAAGTATGAGATTTCTTGCTATAAATATGTGAATTTTTTACTTATATTTAAGTATAAGTATACCTCATCTTTAAGTATGAGATTTCATGCTATAAGTATGAGATTTCTTACTATAAGTATGTGAACTTTTATCTTATATTTAAGTATATGTACAACTGTTACATCTTTAAGTATGAGATTTCGTGCGTTAAGTATGAGATTTCTTTCTATAAGTATGTGAATTTTTATCTTACATTTAAGTATAAATATATGTACAACTGTTACATTTTTAAGAATGAGATTTCGGATTATAAGTATGAGATTAAAAAAATATATTAGAACAAAGTTTCATTATCATTTAAGAATGTAATTTCCTCACATAAGTATGTGATTAAGAAAAGAACAAAGTTTCAGGATGTCAATAACATCTTCTGCACACTCTTGAAGCAAACATGTTGCCTGGAAAAATAAAAAACAACATATCCATCTTTAAGATAGAAATTTAACTTCATCATCTAACTACTTCATTTAATCTCATCACCCACCATGAACAGTGGTCATCTCAATATCTCATTACAAGCACTCAATCCTTGAAAGAACTCTAATATCAAACACATGATACATAGTTAACGGAGCACAAAGACAGAGAGAGGTTTTCTACCCAAACTACGTAAATATGCATGCAGATTCTTCACACAACAAAAACAACCAAAATCAAAAAACAAAACTTATAGAAGCGCAAAAACTCACGATTCGGGAAAATTAACACAATCATTGGGGAAAAATTGAGAGAAATGAATCAATCTGACTGTGCGACGGTGGCTTATGTACTCCGGTGTGCTACGGACTGCGTGCGACGAACCCAAGGACCCGATTCGGGAAAATTAACACAATCATTGGGGAAAAATTGAGAGAAATGAATCAATCTGACTGTGCGACGGTGGCTTATGTACTCCGGTGTGCTACGGACTGCGTGCGACGAACCCAAGGACCTGCGTGCGACGTGCGGTGGAAGATACTGATATTGGGCTTGTGGGTAGTATATTGAGTTTGGTTTATATTTTTGGGTTGGGCTTTGTTTTGGGTTGGGTCAAATAGATCCGTCTCACGAAAGAGGATTCGTGAGACGGTCTCACGTGAGTTTTTGCGATAAGAAAATTTTCAATATTCAACCTATTTTTTTAGACAAAACATTGCTGGCTTTTCTTAAATTAGAAACATCTGTATACACAACAATCCATACATATATCAGTTCTTGTTTTATGATATGCAGTAATTTATAAGTTGACAAAAATATGCGTTATGTTTTGAGCTGAAAGGTGTTGGTAGTGAAAATATGGTTGAATATTTTGTTGGAAATATTCTGATTACTTGGGTTTTTTTTTTCTCCGAATCTTCGTCTTTCTGTTTAGTGTTTTGATGGACTGAAAGCTAGATTAACACAATTTGTAATTTATAATATATATATATATATATATATATATATATAGTAAATTACAATTTTTTTTGCATGACTTTTATAATTTTTTCGTAATTTAATTATGAACTTTTTAAAACTATACTGTGTATCAAATTGAAAAGAAGAAGAAAACTGTTGAAAATAATCCATTGAACACTCCAAAACTATATTCTTTTTGTGGTAAAAATCTGTTGGGAAACCCATTTATTCCATGTACATTGAGAATGTATATCACTATCTAGTCTAAACCTCTATCATCTTGGTTCAAAAATGCTCTCTGTTATTTCATTACCAGACGAGTGTGTGCAAGAATCGAGGCCCGACTGCTTGTACGGACTAATGACTTCTGCACTGTCGGAGTTGAGAAATGGGGGCTGTGTTGGCCGAGGAATCTCTTCATTGCCACTCAGCATCATCACAACCATCTCCATTGATGGCCGAGGCTCTGCATTAGCTTGCACACAGATTAGCCCAACTTGAAGTAGCCTAGTTGCTCCCTCTTCTGGGAAGTTCCCATTTAGTAATGGATCAATTGTTTCGACTAGCTTTCCCGACCCATAGAGGTCCCACACCTACAAAAGAAACGAGGATGAGTATACACGAACATCAGTGGTTCACATTGTAATGAAGTGCCAGAAATAATTACCTTTTGGAGCATTGAGTGAGAATTCTGAGAGAGAGCATTGTTTCTCATGCCAGTGGCTACTTCAATAACTAGGACTCCAAAGCTATAGACGTCTGCTTTTTCTGTTAATTTACCACGAACTATGTATTCTGGTGCCATATATCCCCTGATAGAATTTGACTAGTTAGTTTCAATGAATCTAGTCGTGGAAAATTAGACGAGGAAGTTGTGGGCTTACAGTGTACCAGCAACAGCAGTACTGATATGAGTCCTGTCTTCAGGGAACATTCTTGCAAGACCGAAATCAGCAATTTTTGGTGTGAAATCCTCATCTAGAAGCACATTGCTTGGTTTAATGTCCCTGTGTATTATCCTTGGGTTTGATTTTTCATGAAGAAAGGCCAAACCCTTAGCAGTACCCAATATGATTTTGTACCGTTCTTCCCACCCCAATTTAGGAACATCCTTTCTAGCTGGTCAAGGAAATATTACATTAGCAAAAAGACATTGAAAGGCCACTTTGAAAGGGAACCATGGAGTAAAGAACAACCAAAAAGATAGTCATGAAGGCTTTGATTTGGGATGTATTCGTACACAAGGAGGCTCTCGGGGCCTGTAATGCTGCAACCCAAGAGCTTCACTAAGTTTACATGATCAATATCTTTAATCAAATTAACCTCGTTGAAAAAATGATCAGCCCATTGTGTCGTGTTAAAGAAAAGGCGTTTAACTGCAACGGTCTGTCCACCTGGTAGCACCCCCTTTTGCCAAGAGTTTCAAGAAACAATAGCATTATGAATATCCCAATTGATGCTTTAATTCTAGTACAAGAATCACCACATAAACTAAAACTACCTTGTAAACAGAACCTGATCCTCCTTGTCCTAGTTTATTAGAGCTATCAAAGTAATTAGTGGCCTTCTCTAGAGTTTCATATGGAAGGTTGATCTTCGACTTAGTAACTACAGACAATAAAGCCCCAAATTTCTTCCTCTCTGCCATGAAATCACCAGTTTCAGTTAAATCACGAACCCAAATTAGTAAAGGTAATAAGAAACATGATTGACGACGTGTCATGTACCTCTTCTTCGTTGCACAATCCTCTTCCTCGCAAACAATGCAATGGTAGCGAGAAATAAGAAAGAAGCAAAAGCAGCACAAGTAGAGGCTATAATAGTCGCACGATGATGTGACCCCCCTAACATGTCATAACATTACACAGTCAATAAGAAGAAACAAGGTATTGCTGGTCTGAATCAAACATGGATTCCTATCCCTCCTCACCTTGAGTAGCATCAATGGCGGAATTGTTGTAAAATTTGGTAGTGGAATATCTCAAATAACAACCAGCATTCAAAGCTCTGCCTTCAACCTTAGGAGGGCACAACCCAATTCTTGAAACCCCATTATCCAAACAATTCACACAACCACTCCCATTAACAAACTCCCAACACTGAGCCAATCCATAAACTGTCAAATTCCCATTATTCACTAACCCTGTAAAGAACCCATCATTCTTAACCCCCTCCACTCTCATATTCCTCCCCAATTCCACAACATTCTCTCTCAACAGTGTCCGATTTCCGACATATTCATCGCCCCCACAAACAGTTGTATCCTCGGAACTCAAACTCTCGTTAAAGAACATGTAATCATCGTACCTTAAATAGCATCCATCGCAGAAAAGACGACCACCTTTAGTCAAATTCCCGAAGGGGAGGCACCGAAGAATCTGAGTCTTGCACTGAGCAAAGCAAAGACTGCAATCCCTCTCGGATAAATCTTTCATGCACTCACCAAGAGTATAGACGGTCTCGTTTCCTGTTCCGTTTAATACGGCGCCGTATCTTTGCCGGTTAACCTGCGGAGAGATGGAATCCATGGATGCTAAAAAGTTTGCTACAAACACTTGCCTATCGGATTCTGCAGCTGTTTTATTGCTGCATATTAGCGCAGCTGCTGTTGATCTCGGTTCACTAACTGATTGTTTTACATTGAAAATAATAATTATTAAGATCCACAGATGCATAAAAGACATATCTTTAACATGGGATTGGTGAAAACCTCTGTTTGGGGAAGAAATTTAATGGGAATTTGAGAATAGGAAGGAAGAAGAGAAGAGATAGGCAACCGTTGGTATTTATTTTTATGAAAAATAAACATACACATTGACTAGAATTTTCAAGTTGAAATTATACCTTTCTAATCTTAGAAGATTTTTCTTCACTTTTGCTTATTATCTATGATTAGGGGTGAACATTATTCAATGAAAATCAAAACATCAAACTGAAACAGGATTAAATTAACATTTCGGTTAGACTTTTTAACATTTTAGTTTGGTTTCGGTTTTCATTTTCAAAAAATTCACAATTCTGGTTTTCGATTCACATTTTATAATTGAAAAATAAAAAAATCAAAAATCAAACCGAAATAAGTTATACTAAATTTCAAATGTAGATATTTTAATCCATTTATCAATTTTAGCCCTAGGGTTTTGGGGAATTTCTTAATTTAATTTTTATAGTTTGATTTTGATAGATATTAATTATTTTGATAGATCTAATTTATTGATTTTATTGCCCCAAAGTTTGGTAAAATCGAATATTAACATTGAATAGAATAGCTTAACATTTTTTGAGGTCTCAAGCAAATTATAATAGATGAAACCTTTTAAAAATATTAACAAATCAAACATTAAACATAATTTAAGTTGTCAAGGACTTTGAAACGAGGTATGTGAAGAATTATGGTTAAAAATGTTAAATATATATATTTATTTATTTACTTATTTTAGAAACGTATGGTTCCTATTTTTTAAAAGTATTTAACATAAAATTAAAGATACCTTTATATGTGACCTTAAGAAATATAACTCGAATTTTTTTTTATTATTTTTTTAATTTTCAGTACATGGAACTTTTATTATTGAAGGGTTTAAGGTGATTGCTTACGTTGTCTGTCTAGCTGCCTGAAACGTCCCAATTCATACTCTAGAAATCTAAATTGAAGGTAACCAATTGATTCCAGATTTCTACTCTCTTCAAATCTTCACAATTTAGGAGAAATTCTTACCTTCAAGTGCAATCGCCAGAGATCGTTGCCGGAGATCGTTGCCGGAGGAGATTTGAAAACTGCAACTATAAAATTGTGGGAAGAGATTTCAGGGTTTGAGGTATGACAATCAATTTATATAGTTTCATTCTCACAAAAATTATCGTTGGAAATATTACCGTTTCCTCTTCAATTTGTTTTGAGTTTTTGTTTTGTTTTTTGTTGATTTTTCAGTCAAAAAAAATTTGATTCCTTGACCTTGGGCAATCTCTTTTGCTACCTTTGAGGTGGGCAACCAAAAAAAAAGTTTGGTTTGATGGCTGCATTGGAGTGAAGTTTTTGAAATTGGGCAATCAAATTGGGTTTGGTTGCCCATTTAATTGCTGCGCTGGAGTTGCTCTAAGTCCTCAATCTGCCAAATACTGATTTTGGCGCAAAACAACCCACGCGAGAAACTTTATTTAGAAAACACACACACACACATAAAAGTAGTTGGTTAGATTAAACTTGCCTTTAATTATTAAGTGAAAAAAGTTTCAATTTTGGAAATAGAACCATATTTAGAGAAACCACAAATATCTTATTTGAAGATTTTTCATTCACTTAAAACATAGGCAATATGCCAAGTTCTGCACTGTGACCTCAGTGCAGATTTACATGTTTGTACAATATGGAAAAGATGAAATTTCAATGGAAACATAATACAATGAGGCCACAAATTAAGAAATTCTTACATATTCGGAATAGGGATGGCAACAGGGTGGGTCTGGGACGGGTTTGGCCTGTCCCAGGACCCGCCCTGCCAAAATTTTTTAGACTCGGGACCCGCCCCGCCAAAACCCGCACCGTGAACCCGGCGGGGTAACCCGCCCCGACCCGTTTTAAATTTTTTTTTTTTTTTTTTTCTTTTTTGGTGTTTCTCTTCCTATTTTTCTTTTGTTTTCCCTGAAATAATGTCTATTCGAAACATTATACAATATATATGAATCTTAATCACTTAAACTACATGAAAAAAAATTTCATCCATGTTATAGTCATACAATTCAAATATTTAAACACAATCCCAACATGTCTTAAAATCTTAAAATCATACATATAATGTTCAATGCAAAATTACATAATAGAATTAAAAACATAACACAAATGTCTCATTTTTCAAGTGATACATTCTTCAAGTTCGTCTTCTTCTTCATCAAGTAACGAAGGACAAACGAATGATGTAGATATATATAATTATATATATATATATATATATATATATATTAAATATATATATTCTCAATTCTATTAAATATTAATAATATATATATATATATTTAAACAGGGCGGGCCCGAGGCGGGTTCGACAAATACTAGGACCCACCCCGGACGCAGGTAGACCCGTTTGACCGGGTTTTTACCCGCCCCGAGCGGGGCGGGTTTGTGGCGGGTCCGGGTTTGAACCCGGCCCATTGCCATCCCTAATTCGGAACCACAAATACGTTTAGAAAAAACTAGTTGAATGGATGAAAGAAAATGAGTGATTAGCTCCTACTCTTCTTGTACCGGTTGCATCATTTTCATTGAAGATTGGGATACTCCTTAGATCCAACAACGAACTCACAGTTTGAGTAAGTTGGTTTCTAAAATCTGGATTTTTAAAGTCATAGTCTGTAACTGGAAGTTGGGATGAAGTAACGTCCAACTGTTAAGTAACAAAACTGAATTGGCTGGAGAGATATGATAGAACAATTGAAGAACTAAGTAAAAGAACACAAAATTAGAATTAGATGCTCAAGAAAATGAGTACAAGACTGTTCCATTATTACCTGGGTGAACAAAGAATCATACAGTGCCATAAGACCATTCTGTCCAACCGCTGCACAAGCCTTTCCATCTATTTCAACTTGTGGTTTTTGTAAGTCAGCAAAACTGCAAGAAAAATTGGACTTTTCTGGCAAAAGAATATCCTTCCATTGACAGAAACTAACACAGTGTGCAATGAAGAAAGAATTTGAATGATAACATACTAGTTTTCCCAACAATTATGAGTGACATTTCTATCTATAAACAAAGGAAAACCATTTTACCTGCATCTTAGCAATTTCCTATACTTGAGACTTTGGCAACCAGTTCCAACAGCACCTGAGTGAATTCTGATATGCAATCATTAACATTTTTTGGAGAGAGAGAGAGAGAGAGAGGAGTCCAAAAACAAGAAAATATCAATAAATATATAAAGATCATACCAAAGCGGATCACCACCTTCTATGTCTCGTTATATGCTAACCCATGGAATGGAGTTTTATGAATACAAACATAACAGATGTAGAACTGCTTATTCCTGAGAAGAAAACAAAAAATACTGACAATAAATTAGATTTCAACAATTCTAGATGATTGACACCAAATTTGAAATAATATGTTAAATTAGATTTCATCGATTCTAGATGATTGACACCAATGTGGATTAGTTTACAACCAAGTTATCTCATCTTCTTATCTATTTCAAGATATAAACTACAATCTCAATATTGAAATTACATGTACCAAAGATATAACAACCAAAGTACAATCATATCACCTCAAACATTAGAAACATCTCTATTTGTATTCATGTGTAGACTATCAATCAGACTATTGTAGTCATGTGTAAAATATCAATCAAAGGCATGCATACATCTAACAATCATAACTCAAAGAAAGAACCACAATATTCATCACCTCATCACATTATCACAAAGAACACAAATAAGAACAAGTAACAAGAACTAGAAGCTAACTACTCCAAAATTTAAGAAAACTTTATTAGTTCTCATCATATTGTCGACTCAAATCAAAATTTAACAGTAAAAATCAACATCAATGTTGAAGATTATGCACAGAGAAATAAAACCTGCCTAACCCTCAGCAGCCGGATGAAATAAGTAGTCTATATCTGTCTGCCTGACCCTCACCAGTTCATAGCCAGTAAGCATTCTGTATGTTTTGCAGTCAGAAATTACATCACATTATCATCTAATTCACTCAGTGCTGCGTCCATTCTATACTCTTAATGGCAATGCCCTCCTTATACATCTCATATAGTGGACTCAATTCCTTAACTTCTCCACCTGTTTTACAGTGAGCTCCTCCGCCTTATTGATCTCCTCTTCAGTAGTGAACCTCCCTATCCCATACCTTATCGAAGAGTGGGCCATGTCCTCCTCCACTCCCAATGCCCTCAAAACATACGAGGGCTCCAAACTGGCACCAGTTATACTTTAATTCTGATACAGATCATAATACTGCCTTTTAAATCGGCTACCTGATATACATTACTTTAGTTTGCTGGAAGTTATCTATCTTTCTAACAAGGATCATGGGCTACATATTTTTACTCATCACATCAATAAGAAAATTAGCTGTACATTATTTAGGGGGTGCAATGAGTAAGCTAATTGTTATATTGAGCTCTTCATACATGAATCATTCCACTGCTACTGTTATTCTCCATTTGAAGTTTCTCATTCAACAGAGTCTTGTATTGGGCATCACTGTATTCTAAATCCTGAATGAGTTCAACCTACAGAGCAAATGCACAAAGTTATCTCACATTACTAATAAAATTAGAATGACACAAATGCTTACCAGGATTGTATATTGACAAGAATACTTATCAGTGATCACTAATAGTACTATGGAACTATAGCTACCTGTTTCTGGAACAAGTCAAATTCATCTGAGCTCAGCAAGCCATCACAATTTGAATCAAGCAGTTGCATCATCTCCCGAGCATCTTCTCCTTCAGCACCAAGCTCTTCCATAACTTCCATCAGTTCCTCAATGCTGATTTTACCATCTCCGTTCTTGTCTAGCAGATGGAACACTCGATTTCTCTGATCAAATTCTAGACCTTTATGATTTGTGGATGGGAAATCTTTAAGACGTAATGCTGCTAGTTCAGCTGCAGCCATCATAATAGCCTTAAGCCGCTTTGCCTGAGAAATAAATGAAGATCATCTGACTCAGTCAGTATATAACAGCTCCGTTTCTTGCCTTTACATATTTAACCTGGTCCTCCATAAAACCAACCACCTTGGACAATAGCTATCTTAGTAAAATTTCAAATTGGTTTGACAATTGACAAATGGGAAATCCAAAACTGATGTTGGAGAGTTGCATTTCATTATTCACGATTGATACTTACCTCTTCTGGATCACTGAGACCACCTTTGTACAATGCATGGGATGCAGTTCCACCAGCTGCCAACAAATCCATCTCAGCTGTCCGTATCTGTATCTCCATAGGAGGTCTTTTTCTACCATTGTCACTGATATCCACAGCCATGTGTAAACTCTTGTATCCGTTAAGCTTGGGTCGCATAATATAATCTTTGGACCTGCTAGGCATCTCTTTCCATAGGGATTGGATGATTTCACGTGCTCTGTAACATGCTTTTTCTCCAATCTCTGGTGAATTAACTCCAGATACTGGGGTCAATACTACTCTTAATCCTAAGATGTCATTCACTTCCTCAGGCTTACGTCCATCTCTTAATAGTTTCTTCATTGTACTGTAACGACTCTTATAACGACCTTCCACAGATATGTCTTGTAGCATTTCAGTTAAAGATTGATCACATCTGAGGGACTGAAGCAGCTGCTCCTTGAATACGTCTAACAGAGGTTTGCTTACAGTCTCATGTTTCCTCAACCATGTGTCGACATAAAGGTATGAATAAGGAAACAAGTATTGGAAGGAGAGATCCTCCAATTCAAGGGATAAAAGGTTGGTGCCAACCGCATGTGCTAGTGGGGCATATATCTTCATAACTTGCAGAGAAATCATTTGCTGCTTGTACCGTGGGAGATAATCAAGGTGCCTCATCATGTCAAGCTTTAGAACCAAGTCGAGCATAATAGCCCTTACATCATAGTAGGTGAGGCAGAACTTCCTCAACGCATATGCACTCTCATCATCCAATGCCTCCACCTTTGAAGAAATGTTGTTTAAGCGCAAGCTTTCGTGTAGCAGATGAGCAATGCCAGTGCCAACGCGGTCCTTAACTTCATGCATGGATATACTACCTCCCTCGATAACTTCTCTCAGTATTCCAGCACAAATAGCCTCAGCATCCATCTGCACCCACCATTATCAATAATCAATCCAACTACACCCCCAAAAAGAAACTAGACACATCAATAAAACCGCCCAACTATAAATTCCTAAACATCGCAATTTTCTCTAATAAGACACAAGGATTCATTTACCCTAAATTGGCAATGTCAACAATAATCAAGGGTGAAAAAACCTGGAGATCAGCGAGGAAAATGGCAACAGACAAAGCTTTGGAGAGAGGAGAGCGGCCATCAGGGAGAAGTGGGAGAGAGTGGAGAATAGGAATGGAAAGCTTGAGGGTTTTGAAGAGCAAAAGGGAGGAGCTGCTCGATAATACGCTGCTGCTGTTGCTGCGCCTCATTATTCTCTGTGTCAGCTCATTGAATGCCCCAACCAGCTCCACCACCATCTTCCCTCCCGGTTGCTCTAATCCCATCCTCCTTGCCCATACCGATGCCGATTCCGATTCCGATGCCGATGATGATACTTTGAACTGATTCCGATTCTGTTTCCGGTTCACAAATGAAATTAAGATAGTGGTTGAAGGGAATTCAATCAATCGACTGCTCTTGGGTTTCCGATTTAATGAAGTTGGGGAGATCACGAGAGGAACCTCCATCTCTCTCTCGACTTGAAAACACAAGGTCTTGAATCCAGCAAAAACACAGCAGGAATTTTGCTTAAAAGCATGTGTCTATGAAATTTGGCTTAATTGAGAAGGAAAAAAAATTCCAAAACTTTACATAATTTTTCAATTTTATCCATTTGTTTAAAATTATCAATTTTGATCATAGTTAGATTTAATGTAACTAATTTATGATTTTGGTCAAAACTAATTATTGTATGATGGTGTGGATAGCATGTAAATAATAAATAAATGATATATTACTTAAAATTAACGAAGATTGATTAGTCGTAGATTAATCTATTTTAACTTAAATAAAAAAATTTAAAAACAATGATGAAAACAATGCAATACCACAAAAATTTATATACGTATAATCGATTTTTGTTCTCTAATCTTATTTCTACTTACATGCACATCATTTAATCTTACTTTTTGATTTATGACTTTTTGCTGTTGTTTTCATCATTTCTTGTATTTTTTAGGTTAAAGTGAGTTAATCCATGATTAATTATCCTTGATTAATTTTATGTGATATACGACTTACCTACTATTTATATGGCATCCACATCATTATATCATAATCAAAATTAGAAAATGATTACAGTTAAAATTAATTGATCAAATTATGGTTAAAATTGATAATTTTATAAAATAGGAAACTTTTGCAAAGTTTTGATTTTTTTTTCAATGAAGCCTTATGAAATATTTTGGGAATTAATTAGATTACAATAATATAGCCAGATAGGCCGTGCTTAACTACTCACACAAGTTGAGGCCCAATAGGAGTTGGATATCTCAAAAACACTAACAAGAGACCAGTTTTGGATTGCGCAAAACAATTTAAATAAATTCTGCTATATCAGCAGCACACAAAATATTCAATCTTAGACGGTGAAATCAAATTAAACAGCATAAAATGGTTGATTTAGAGAAATGTATTTGGAGTCCCTTGGGTGGGAGAAGGTGCTGACCCAACCCTTTGACCTCTTTCACTTTTGCAGTTCTCTGAGAACTTCAAGCTAGCCCTGTGAAAATCTTTCTCTTTCTCCACTGAACTCCATTCCGACAAGTAGTAGTCTTCCTCTGTTGCGCCTTTGGATGAGGGCCCACACAACATTCCACCCCACTGTGGGAAGTGTATCAACATTATTACCAATGTGCAGCATACAATCATCACCCCCATCAGTGTTATCCCTGTTTCTGTCGAGTATCTTGACCCTCGAAAGAATATGACTTGTGTTAGAACTGCCCCCACGTTTCCTCCACCTCCTGTCATCCCAGATATAATCCCTAATGACCTGGTAATCAAGAACCCAGAAAAGTTTAATCTCTTTCAAATTTAGGATAGAATATAGATATGATCATACCTTCTTGAGACAAAAGGAACGACACCAAAGGTAAGGCCACATGCAGCTTGAACGAAGATGGAAAATATGAGCATGACAGCAACTGAAATGCTTAATGAGTTTACTTTCCCTAAAAGAATGCAGAAAACTCCTCCTAAAGTCTGCACTATCCAAAGGATCCAAAGCCTTCCTCTCATTCCATACCTGCTTGCCACGAAATCTGACAGCATCCCTCCTCCAGGCCTGGAGAACAGATTCGCCAATCCAAAACTGGCTGCTATAATTCCAGCAGTTTTAAGGTTGACATTGAATCTGTCGTAAAAGTACTGCGCAATAATGTTGTCTATAGTAAGCTCAACACCAAAACAGTAGCCATAAGTCAAAGCCAAGATCCACCCTCTGTAGTTCTTCACTGCATGGAGCAAAACCTGTCCGAAATTATCCTTGTGCTTGTCTCCAGATTTATGAAGCTTAGAGTAGTTCCCATCTGGCAAATCTTGACACAGAAAGAAAATCCCGTATGCTGACATGGTTTGAAAGAATCCAGGGATGAAGAACGCGATTCTCCAGGCTATGAACTTGGTTGCACCGATGTTCTTGATGATGTCGAAGACCAGAGGCATGATCAGCTGCGTCGCGCCTCCACCGAGATTCCCCCACCCCCCTGCCACGCCGTTGGCCGTGCCGACGACCCTGGCGGAGAACAAGGAGCTCATCCAGAACTGAGTCGACACGAAGGTGGCCAGCGAGAAGCCGGTGAAGAAGCGGACGAGGAGGAATGACGTGGCGGAAGTGGTGATGGAGGTGCAGTAAACTGCAGGTGCAGTTAGCAGGGTTAGAGCTGAGGAGGCGAGACGAGGGCCGAATAAGTCGCAGGCTGTCCCCATGGCTATTCGAGCAAACACTGCACCGGAAACTGCTGCAATTCCTGCATTTCCAATGTCGGTTGCTGTGAGATTGAGGTTGTCGCGGATGATGGGCAACAGAGGTGGGGCCGCGAAGGTGGAGACGAAACAGGCGAAGAAGGAAATCCATGATAGATGGAATGCTCTCATGTGGGGTGCTGCTATTGAGAACAGCCTGAACTCGGTGGCCTTGTGTTCTGAATCCACTGGAAGCGCGAATTTCTTTGGATAAGAGTCGACATGAGAGATCTCCATGTTTGCTTGTTTTAGTACTATTCTGTCTGGTTTATATAGCGTTCAAGTCTCAGTTATGGTTGTTTAAAAACACTAGTGGTTGTTTTTATAAAACTGAGGTTTGAGATTTTGATACATATCGGAACTCCAAAGGCCAAACTGTTGTTACTATCATCGAGTCTCATTGCTCACTTGTTCTTTGATGTGTAGGAAACAAGTACGATTGAAGATTTCCACATGTGGATCGGATTTTGGGGGGTTTGATTGGCTTAAGTTTGGTTATTAAAAGCTAGTGGTGTGAAGTCTCAAGTTTACGATTGGTCCGTCCATTGACTTTGGAGCTTAAGACAGCTTACCAGAAGTTTAAGGTATTGAAGAGAATATGCAATTCTTGACTTTGTATAAAATTCCTATTAGACCTTTTTTTTTTTTTTTTTTCTTTTTCATGTGTGTAATCGCAGTTATGTCCTCTTCCACCATTCATTGCATTTTCCATGCTTTTTGATGAAGCTTTTGTCAAGAAAAAGAAAAAACAGAACATTAAAGATGTTAACAGAACAGTAAAAATCTTACACAAAGCTGAACTAAACAACCTGCCTTACATAGCCAAAGGAAATTAACATTTTTATCATCCAATTTTTCTACATGTAAGTAGTTATAGAAGAATTAATCAACATTTCCCCGCGGTCATTCTGGTCATTTTAGAACTGCACCATGTTAGTTAATTGTATTGGCAGGTTGTCTGTATAGAATCTTGCAACTATCTTAATAAACAATTAAGTTGTCAACATTGTCTACGTGCGTAGTTTTAGTTTTTGTTTCATCATAAGCAAGTTGACTTGTACTACATGCTACATACTAACAAAACCAGCCATAAAATTATTGTTTTTTTTTTTTTAAATGTTGGATTAGGGAGCAAGTTGCTCATCGTATACAACTAGTGTAGTTTATTCATACCAACTAATGACACCGGCCCATAGGGACCCATTAAATCTATCGATGTCCCAATTAAACATTTAAAACTTACTGTAACATCACCACAGTTAAATTTCTTGACAATTAGTCAAACCAACAACTGAAAAATCTTGAAAATGATAAGAACAGTTTGGAATCAAAACAAATGAAAAATTTACCTAATCACATCAACTATGCTAATGAGCATTTGGGGACACAAGGCTCTCCACAAAACTATCTACTCTAGAGTAAAACATGCACGATGTCAAAACATTGCAATATTTCTTCTCCTTCAAATCAAAACTGCAAACTTTGTTGTCGCCAATTCGGAGTATCATTTCCCCATCAGGCTTCAAGAAACACAGGGGCTGAAAGTAGAGGGAGTCTTCATAGTTGGGCATGCAATCTATCGCGACCTTGATCCTCGTCCAAGACTCTGCTTTACCATACTCTTTAAGAATCCATATCTCAGCATTACAATTCCATGTTTCAGAGCAGAAGATGACAAGATTCTCTTCCGAGGTTCCAAGGTCGAAGTACGATTTTTCCCTTCCAAACTCAGGTGGTTGGATTAGCTTATAGCTTTCTTTCGCCACATTGAGTGCAGAAATCTTGCGGACTTTCACTTCATTTTCCCACAGAGAAACTATCCAATGCAAACATCCACTCACAAACACACCAGGGCGCCCAAAGGGATAATCATAGGGAAAATCCCCTATTCTTTTCCATGCATTGGTGTTTCTTGAATACATTTTCACTTCTGTCTGAAGCTCTTGGCTGTTAAACATGGAGATTCTCACCAGTTTGTAATCATTGATATCAGAATGGTGGCCGAGTCCGAAGAAGACAAGAACCCTTGTGGGGGAATCGGAATCACTAACTGGAAACTCGATGGTCGAACTTGGAATCCTTCTTGTCTCTCTGATTGATGGGTTCCATAAGAAGAGGTCATCTTCAGTATTGCTGATGCAGAACAATCCATTGCAAGAAGCTACCAAGTCTATTTCGTCGTTGGATTCGCAGACTTGTCTTGGCCTATCGGTTTCTGATGTCCCATGTGGTGGAGCTTCGTACCCTAGAGTGGGGTGGCAATGGTCATTTGAGAAGATGAACCATCTGCGGTTATGATCCACTGATTGTTTGTGATGCAACTTGTGAAAATATTGGTTGGAAATGAGAGAGTTCCATGATTTGGAAACGCTTTTGAATCTCGTGAGGGATTTTGCAGGGAGCCTTGGAAGTATTTCTTGAAATATCAAGTCTTCTGCTAGATTCGGAACTTTGGATTCCATTCTCACCTTTCGTTTCTTCATTGCTGCTGGCAAAGAAAGAAACACAAGAACAAGAAATTATCAAGAATTATGTTGATATATATGTGTGTGTATATATTGACAATTACAGGATATATTAATGATATTTGATGATGTTGTGATAACTGATAAGGAGCAAATATATACTTGGACATGAGGAAAATATGCAAGTCCTTGTATTCAGTCAAAAGCAAAATCTTTCCTTTTTAGCAAGTACAACTTTAGGCATCTAAAAGTACTACAGAAAAAAGGTTTATAAATTTCTTTACAAAAAATTAATTATATGGTTTCAAAAAAAAAAAAAGGATCGATGGTGATGTGTAAAATTTATTTTATTCTTTAAATATCATTGCACACTACCATAACATCTCCAATGTATAAACCTGATATATATTAAAAACATTGAACAACAAATCGAATTAAACATGCAGTATTCGTCATCTAATAATATTGTACTAATCAAGGTCTAGTTTTCTTGTTAATGATAATAAAATATGGTAAAACCATGAAATAGTTTTTTGTAAATTCTAGCAGTCTTGAATAGCTTTGAACTCAGTATATACACAGAATACAATAATTAATAAAGTGCAAAACTAATCGAAATATGTAGTCAAACAAGACATTAAATTCATACTTACCAGCTTAGTATGTTAATTTGAACTTCAAAAGCGAATCAATTTGCTAGTTTTGTCGAAACTCAGAGACAATATAGAATTAGGCGCAAAGTGATTAATGTAGACAATTTCGAAGCAATATATAGAAGAGGTTTCCTTGTCACATGAAATAGGAGTTCCGAATAATATGGTAATAATATCCAATAGATTTCCTTTCCTAACATGAATTGGACTCCTTTTCAATAACTAAGTCCTTTCCTTTGAAGAGATACCTTTCCTTGATGAGGAAGGTTCCTCTTTTATTTTTATTATTCCTCTCTCTCTCTCTCTCTATTTAAGGAATTTACTATTTTTAAAATTCATACTCATTTGCTTCTGATTGGTTATTTAAAATCCGTATTGAAGACATATTCGTCTCCAAAAGGAATATCGCAGCTTTTAATATTCCTATCAAAACTTACATTTTTTAAATTTCCATATCAAAAAATCTCAAACTATCTTATTATTATTATTTTATTGAATATCATCCAATAATGGATACCTAAAATTTGATAATTTACCGATGATTACAACTTTTGTGAGACCGTAATATTGATTTAATTCAATAAAATGGGTTAACTAAAATTCACAATCCACGATAAATAAATGAAAATAAGTTTGATTATAAATTGTGGGCTCCATCTTACAAAATTGTGTGGGCGTGAAACTATATTATATGAGTATTTTTAATGTATTTATAAATACCTAGTGGTAAACATCGCACTAATTTCGGACTCCGCAATTAGTTGAGTAGTTTGTGAATTCGTGGTTACAAATTTCGTGAATATAGTGCATTGTAAAAACTTGATTAATATCCGAAACAAAAACCCGAGGCGAAAAATATTGAGTCGTATTTGTTTTTAACCAATAAAAATTAATAATCCAAAAATAACAAACATCTCGGACTCCTCTACAACAAAGGCGAACCCTTCACATAAGCATCAAAAAACGAAAATTCCGAAATAAAAGAAAAACCACCAACAGATAAAAATCAAACAATAAATAACCAAAAGATTTCAAGCCTCCCTCCTCCTTTTATCGTATCCGTGACTCTGGACTCGAAACACATTTGAGAAAGAGAAAATCAGAAAAGAGAGATAGAAGAACTGAATTTCAAGAGCCCAAAAAAAAAAAAAAAAAAAAAGAGAAACAAAAAAAAAAAAAAAATGGCTGAAACAAAGTTCAACTATCTCTTTGCCGTGGCTTCTCTTCTTCTTCTTCTTCTATTCGTCTCCCAGAGTCCATCCGCCGAGGCCCGCCAGTACATCGGCGTCAACGAGTGGTGCCGGACGTCGTTCCACCGCCGCCTGTGCACCAGAATGGTCAACGGCGGCGTCACCCAGAACGAAGCCTCCATCAATGCCCTCAAAACGACGCTGGAATACGCGAAGCGCCTGCAGGGCATGGTTGATATGGTGAAGCCCGCCATAGAGGATCTCGATGCCAAGACACAGGAGTCGATCCTGAAAACATGCACCGATGATTTCGAGAAGAATGTCGATGACTTGGAAAAGAGCATCGCCGCCTTTGAAGTCAACGACCTCGGCACCGTCCTCGCGCGCCTCAGCGCCACTTTGACCAGCGAGTGCGACAACGCGCTCACCGAGCGCCGCCTCAAGTCGCCGCTCGAGAAGTACACCAAGCTTATGTACAAGGAGGTCGATAACTGCTTGGCTGTTATCATGCAGAATTAATTCATCATAATCCAATATTAATTGCATTCGAAAAACATTTCATACAATGTCGATCTATATATACTCCATTTGCTAACGAGTATATGAGTTTCTATGCAAGGGATAAATTATTTGGATACTGTGTGTGAATCTTATCTACCTTTTTTGAAGTGTATTTTTTTGGAATTTTAAATTTCTAGCAAAATCTAATTTTAAAAAAAAAAATTCATTTTCTATTAATGTTGTCCGTTTTAGACTTTTAGTTAGTTGTGTCGAGGAAGGTCTGTTGAGTGTTGTTGTTGAACTATTGTGTCTGTTTGGTTTGTGAGTGTTGAGTGTTGAGGGTTTTTCAAGAGTGGTGTTTTTATAATGGTTGTCTTGCTGATGGGATGCGTAGAATCCCATTGGGTTATGTTTTTGTAGCTGTAATGAATTACCTTTTGTATTGAAGTTGTAATATATACCATAACTTTGGTGGATGTTTTCATTTAATTATAAATTCCCAATGCATGTAAATTTACATGCTTGTGAGGAAAATATGAGATTCATGTCCTGAACCATGCTCTTTATCAATTGTAGATAAGGAATGAGAAATAGTTAAAAAAAAAAAAAAAAAAAAAAGGTTCTAAAGGCAAAGTCTATATCACAATGTTAGCTGGTTGTAGGATGAAGCTGTCTAGTACTAGTTGTTTTGCATCACAATAACAAATAGACAACAATAAAGAAAATAACAATAAGCTTATGTTTTAGATGAGAGAAAAATTCCACTGAAATAGAAAACAACATAAAAAAGAAAACGATTTAAAAAAAGTTCCCCTAATTGAATCCAACATCTCACGAAAATAACCTCTTCACTTGCGATACATTTCCACAGCCTCACTGAGCAAATTCCCATTAGAAAAAGGTGCTTAGATTTTTTCCGTACAAATAACAATTAACAACCGTGTCCAATCAATTAAAAATCATTGACCAATATTCTTCTAAAATATATATTGTATTATGTACTATACATATTTATTATGAATGAGTCTTTTGTGAGACCGTCTCACAAATTTTTATTGCAGTGTGTTAGACGAATTGACCCACAACTCAATCACCTACAATCCAAACCTTACGATTCACATGTTGTTTGTAGGTAATTGAGCTCCATCTCACGATAACTATCCGTGAGACCGTCTCACATAAGTTTGTGATATATTATTTTGTTTAATTAATCAATCAATCAAAAATCCTTTTTAATAAAATTTAAAATAGTATAAATTAGTACAACACAAATTCACAGAGATTTGTTATTTCATTGAGCCACAAATCAGATTTACTGTACCAAATATCCATGTACCATGCGTGTACTACATCCCAAAACACGTTATATTGATTTTCAAATTATAAGTGGTTACAAATTATAAGTTTTTTCCAATATCAAAACTACGTAGTTTTAATGTGGCATACAAATGAGACAGAGATTTTGATACAGAGAATCCGGTCTGATTGAGCCATTAGTTTATAATTAATTGTATCTTCTTCTTCCTTTATTTTTTTTCTCATCCTATTAAGTGAAAACAAATTCAAAGTTTTCAAGCATTTATTTTTAATTCAAAATTCAAGTATTTTATTAGCACTACGAAAATATTTACGATTCTCTTAATTCAAATAAAGTGTGCAAAATCAGAATCATAATAATTCCTAAATTTGTCAACTTATACATTAATTAACTTTTACATGGAAAAGTGAAGTCCCTTAATTAAAATTTTCCTAAGTTAAGTAACTCCCAAATAATTAATTGCACAATTAAGGGATCATATAGTATATAATCGTTAGTAGTTCCTTACAGGGGGTTTCACTAAGTTCAAGTCTCATACGCCTCCGCAAAATATCCAATTGCAAAGAAATGACTAAATTATGGATTCTTCTGAAAGAAAATTGAAAATAAAAAAAAGGTTACTTACTATGGGCAATGTTGGAAGTTCGAACATGAGATCGTGTATTTTTTTTTTCTTCAAAAAAAAAAAAAAGAATCAACAGATTTCACCCTTACCCTCCGGTGATTCGAACTCAGTACCTATGCTTAGGTAACAGACGTTTTTTACCATTAGGTTATCAATACTTCGTCAGATCGTCTACATTAATCTAACAGTGTTTCAAGTTATTTCCTATTTTATTTTCTCCAAATATACTATATATTTCAATATTCCGATCATATTGGAATATTGTTTCCCTTTTACACAAAAATTAAGAATATTACTGAAAATATTAAGTTACCCTTGTTTAAAGACGTCGTGTATCAGTAATGGTATATAACAAAAGAGTAAATTGCAATATTCACCCAGTAAGTTAGACCTTATCAACTTTTTTTACCATAAATTTTATGTATTTCAATTTTGGTTTTCTAATTATAAATTTTTGTTCCAATTTATTCGAAATTTCGATTTTGCTCATGTGGATGTCGAAATCGCTAACATGAAATTTTCAATTATAACATCCATATAGATAGAAATTGATATTTTGAGTAGAATCAAGTTGATTTTAGAAAGTTGATTGTTAGATAATCGAAATTGAAATAACTAATAAAATTAACGGTAAATAAATGAAAAGACCTAAGTTATAGGATAAAAATTGAGATTTTCCCTTATAACAAAATTATATTAGTAAAAGAAAATATATTAACAAAATAACGGATGAAATATTATTGGATCTAGAACAAGCCTACATACTTGAGACATTTAAAAAAAACAAAATTATATTAGTAAAAAAAAAAAATTAGCAAAATAACGGATGAAATATTATTGGATCTAGAACAAGCCTACATACTTGAGACATTTAAAAATGTGGAGCTTATATGCATATATGACGAGGGGAGTATGTTTAATAACAATGTCACTTAAAATATAAAACAAGATTCTAACAAGTGTTGGGAGCGCCTCCCCTTAACGGGCCGCTGAGTACCTGATTTACAACCTCTCACAACTCCTGTCGGACCGGGATGTGGAGGGGCCTTGGGGTTGGGGATTCAATATTTTTGCTCCAAGATTCTAACAAGTGTCACTTTTTATTATTATATCATCTCTCTGTACTGAGTATTAACTTAAATAATTGATATTTCTACTGAGTATTAACTTAAATAATTGATATTTCTATCAAAACGTAATGTAAATATTACAATATAAGTTAATATTGATCTCTCACGATACATTGTCTAATTAAAATATTAAGTCAAAAGTCAATAGTTAGCGATCAATTTTTTCACTTGATTTGTTTTATCAATTTTATAATGATCTTGTATTTGTCAAATGATCAAGCCCAATATGTTATTAGACTCACCATCGAACCCATATAATATAACAATCTCCAAGAGTTGGCGTTCATCTTTAAATAGTTTAACATGATAAGAGAATAAAAGTCGAATTCTTATAAGGTGTGTGATGTTGAAGAAGCATCAAACCATGTTATTTTCCCAATTATTCATCTTCCTGGGTCATCAACTATATATGCAACTAACGTTTTGTGCCTCCTTTACCACATCTTTCGAATTAGTCTGTAATATTGTGTCAATTTGGAAATCACAAAATTATTATGGGTGGGATTATACTCATCCCAAGAATGTTAAACACATCTCAAAAATTGTGATTTTATATCTTTCATTTTTTCAAAAAATAGAGTTATTGAAAAATGGAACGTGTTTAGTAAATATTGAGATGTGTATAGTCTCACTCAATTACTATTTGGTCAATAACAATATGACATACAAGATTTGATGTTTATTAAATATAAATCTTAGACATTGTGACTTTTAAATGATTAAATGACAAGTCCTAAATGCACTGGAATTATTTTTTTATTATGATTTTTTTTTTTTATAATAGTTTAGCAAAACTATACAATTAATACACACACAAGAGATATTCTTTGATGGCCCGATTTGAATTCTACTCTCTTTATATATATATATATATATATATATATATATATATATATATATATATATATATTTGAGAGTAACCTGAGTTCTGCTTAATAAAATACTTATACATAGCACAAGTTTTGCATTGTCAATAAGTATAAAACATTAAATACAATATTATAATATTTAAAAAGTAAAAAGAATTATAGCCAAAAAACTGATTTTATTAACCAATTATTTTATGAATACCCAATGCATAAACATCGCACAAAATCGAGAGAAATTAGCATTGTCTCACATACTACAACTGATCCCTTCCATCCATTATATTAATGGATAAACAAAATGTAAGGGGTAATCTGCCCTGAAGAAACGCAGATTTGAAACTGAGCCTATTTTAAGAAAATCAATTAAAAAGCCGGAATAAAATAAATACTTACCACGTCTGTTTTATGCCTTCACACAGAATGGTGAGAATTATTTGATTTCATCGCAATTTTAAAATCATTTTTAAAGCCATAAATTCTCATCATTTCTTCCCAAAACAGAAAAACCGTTTGACGCGAGAAAAAGTTCAAAAAAAAAAACAAAAAACCAAAAAACTTCCCCAAAAACGATGGCCTTTTCAATGAAAACCGCTATCTGTTTCTCGTTGGCCGTCCTCGCCGTCGCCTTCGTGGTCCCCACCACCGCCGGCGGCAACCAATTCTGCGCCGGCGCCGACGAAAAGGCTCTCTGCGCACAATTGACCGGTGGAGCCAAAGCCTGGGAAGCAGCCATGACGAACGCGCTGAACAACGTGTTGTCGAAGGCGAAGGCCGGAAAATCCATCGCCGACGTCATCGGATCGAAGCTGCCGCGAAATTTGAAGCCGCAGACGAAGCAATCGATCACCAGCACTTGCCGCGAAGCTCATGAGAACATGGTTGACAACCTTCAGCAATGCCTAGGGTTCGTGAAGAAGGATCCAGATGGTTCGCTCGCGACCTACCTCTCCGCGGTGTCCTTCTCGGACTGCACCGATGGGCTCGATGAGTTCGAAATCAGCGTGCCCGAGGCGACTCAGTTCGCTGATCAGGTGCTCAAGCAAGTTAGCACCCTATTGGCCCTCGCAGAGAAGAAGAAGAAATGAGCTGAGCTTCCTAAAGAAGGTCATGTTTAAACATTTATATATATCATTAATTTCTCATTATTAACCCTGTTTCAATTGTTAATTTCTTACTTGTAGAATTAATCTGGATTATAATATTATTTATTTGTATCAACTTGTTTGTTTGAGTAGTAGGTGCACGTATCAGCTTGAGATATGTCTCATTACTCGTGCTCAATTGTAACCAAAAAAAATTTAATTGAGTATGTTATTTTATTTATTATTATGATTATATTAACTTTATTATTGCGGATGCAGTTTGAGATTTCTGTCAAGTTTTTGAATGGTGACCTCTTTTTTGCCAGGGAAATTTATTTATCAGCCATCAATTTTTCTTAAAAGAAAAAAAGGTTTTGGTTTTTTTTTGTTTTTAATCAAAGCCTATTATTATGCATATAATGTGAAATTATCACAATGTATGTTTACAATAATGAGATATGACAGGAATAAATTAAATGTGCGTGATTTGATAAAGGCCTGATGGAGATCATGAAAATGTAGGGCATTAGCACTCAATTTTATATTTAAGATGAGGTTTTACACATTATTGATGTTTTCTATCCTTTTGTTATTGCTTTTGAACAAAATTTTGGAGAATTAATAAATCAACCTGTTATTTTTATATTTTATTGCCAGCAGCCAGATACTACCGGAAGAAAACCAGCTTAATTTTCTATTTTAGAAAGTATTTTACATTGTTTGTGAACATTTCAAATATTAGAAGAAAATTAAGCGTATGACTTGCACACACAAGATTTTCTATTACATTTGATGTTACATCTTATATTTTAAAATAATCACAACACGATACGTGTATTCAATGACATCACTATTTAACACATATCATATATTAAATATTACGAAACATGAGATGTAATAGGGAAGGGATAAAATCACATTTGGTCCCATAACTATCACCTTTTTCGCAAATAATCCCATAACTATTTACTTTTTCAATTTAGTCCCGTAACTCAAATAATTATTCGATTTTGGTCCTAATATCGCCGGAAATTTCAAAATTGGCTGGAAAATTATCACGAGTTGTAAATGACATCCAATTTGAAGGTTTTCAGGCAATGACTAATGTGTGACGTGACTTGTAAAGATTATATTGGTCGAAACATTAAAACTAATTCTAATTACAGGGCACCTCATGTCATTAGTCATCGTTGGAAATCCCAAATTGGATGTCATGTGCAACTCCCGTAATGATTTTTTTGGTCGATTTTGAAATTTTCGGCAACATTGAGACCAAAATCAAACAATTATTTAAGTTACGGGACTAAATTGAAAAAACCAAATAATTATGGGACTATTTACAAAAAAAGTGATAGTTATGTGGTCGAAATTAATTTTATCCCTAACATTAAATGTAACAGAAGATCCAATTCATTGACTTGCATGGTTAGGATGTAACCATGTATACATGGTTTAATCAATACATGATATTGACACATAATGATTTCTTAACTCTTAGTAGGTAAAAAGAAAAGAGTGAATGATATTTACTACCCTCAAGATTTGGAAAAATAATTAAATCCATCTTGAGATTTATAAAAATTACAATTAGATTTCTTAAATAATTAACTTTTCAACATATGATCTTATTAAAACTTAATATGTAATAACATAGTATGATATCGATAAAAATAAGTGAATTAATTAGATCAAATTATTCATAGAAATTGATTGAAACAATATTGTGTAAGGGATTTAATTTTCCGATCATAGCTAGTTAATGGGTTTGCTTATAATTTTCTCAAACCTTGGAGTCCACATTTGATAATCTGACCGAAAACTTCAAGAATAATGCATAGATTTAATAAAAAAAAAACATTTTTCCTAAACAAAATAAATAAATAACACCTCTATTTTGATTTTTGAAATTAAATCTCTCCTCTATCATTTTCATTAAAATGCTATTTAATTTGATGAAATTTAATTATTTTGTCATTATTATTACTATTGTTTTTTTGGTCGTTTTTTTACTTGTCATTCCTTTAAGATTTTGATAAGTTTATGTAGTTTGATTTAAAAAAAAAAAATTGTAAAAAAATGAATATGGTTTTGGGCAGGGTATGATAGCTAATCTACTGTGGATGATAGATGTAATTATATATGATATGGGGAATATAAAATCCTACCGAAATCTGACTTGTTATCATCCTTAGCATTAGAATTTTTTTAATGACTGATTTAGTTTTATTGAAAAAACACCATTCGACTCCAATGAGAATGTCTTTAGACGATTTCTTATTAAAAATACATATTTAAATATATTTTCAAATTTTATACGAAAATCAATAAATACTCGTATTCTCATTTAGTGGATACGAAGGGGTGAAGACTTTTGTAATTAAAAGGGAGAGATAATAAAAATAAAAAAAGTTTATAGAATGGAGTGATGAGATGGGAATTATATAATAGCGGCTAAACATGCAGTGAGGAAAATAATTTGTGTGGCCATAGGTATGAGATCAAAATTGAATGATACAATATGATAATTAGTTGAAAAACTATGAACATACCAATAAGTTTGGTTTTAAATTATGTAACAGCTAAAAGCACTAGATCGAGGAATACATGCATTCACCATAGACCTATCAATATTGGAAAAGAAAATGCTACATTAATAGCAAATATCAACTTACTTAATTGGGGTGAAAAAGCAAATCAAGGACCTAAAGAAAAGAAAAGAGTAGAAAACCAGGTCATCATAAATAGAAAGTTGTTCCATGGATGCAAGGAAAGTGAAAAAAGTAGGCACAAATATCTCAAACATGCCCATTAGTCTCCTTTAAAGATGGCTTCAATTGTTAGGCAAGTATTTTGTGAAATATTGTCTCAACTTGAATGCTATTTGAATTATATTTGAATTGAGTAATTTGAAATATAGAAATTGAAATTATTTTAAATTAGAGAGTATTTAAAATTCATCTAAATTTCTAAGAAAATACTTCAAGGTTTTGAAATGAAAATCGTTAATTTTATTGAATTTATATCAATCCAAACACCATCAGTGAATTTCCTATTATGAATTCCAATTAGCGGCCTTATCTTTTAATCCAAACTCAACGTGTGATCGAAGAAAATTAGTGCTATTTTATTGAGAATGACTTGCACCGTATTCACATTAAGCCATGTGATTCTTAAATTCCATCAATATTATAAGAATATTGCCAAGCTATTTTAATTCAGATCGATAACTAATAAACTGAGACATGTAATAATATTTTTATTTTTACATTGTCAAATCCGCATGTTTTGATTGCTTATCTATCCAAAAAGGTATTATTATGGTAAATCCTATATATGACATGGCATGCTTAATAGCATGCATATACGAGGTAAAGGACACTAACAACATTTTGTGAGTTGTATTATGGATATACTTATGTATTATATATAGATAAATTCAAAAAATCAAATACTAATTTGTGAAAGTTTTCGATTCGAGTTGTGGGGTGGTGAAACTTTATCTTGCAGATATAATTTTATTGCAAGATGATCTGGTATAAAGTTTTGTGTGAGTACAAATATAATTTTGTTATTAATGATGAAAGTTTAATAGTTTTAAGAAATATTCATAGAAAAGATTAATTCCCACAATAAATTAGGAGTAATCCATGATTATTAATCATGTGAACACACTGCCGACTTCACGCTCGTTTTCTCCCTCCAAAAGGTAAAAGTGTTGTACGGCCAAAATTGGGCCACAAATTGCATCAAAATATCATTCCCAAAAAGTTGAGCTAAGTATCACCATTCACCAATAACAACAAAACGATGTCAACCGCTCAACCTAACATATTTCACTAGTCGCTACAACTTTTACATATATTTATTTATAAAATTGTTTACATTATTATACGGAAATATTGATTTTTTTGACGCAAATATGGAAACATTAACTATTATTAATTAACAACGTTAAATAGTCATACACTAAAAGTATGCCATAGATAATTGAAAATATTTATTCTTTTACAACTATGAAAATGATTAAATGTCCATACACTTTTCAATTGATTTATATTAAATCTGTATATTAGACATTCAATGATTAACATATATCTTAACACTTTACTCGCTCATCTATATAATCATTTATGTTTAGAACCTAGAGAAAGATAATTCATTATTATAAAATTCCCCTTCACATTTTTATGAGACTTAAAATTCAAAATCTTTAAATTTGAAATTTCAATTTTATAACTTCGTTTGTTCCATATAAGTGCACTCACCACCACATAAAAATTGAATTATCTATAAAGAACTAAACTCATAAAAAAAAAAAAAAAAAACCCAACAAAACCCCACAAGGCAGCCGGTGGGATATTTCATATATATAATTATGAGTGCATAATAATTATGAACATTAGTCTACACAAAATTTTATGTGATATCATCTTACAAGTTAATATCCATAATACAACTGTTTATAAATCAAATATATATTCGCAAAAACTTTTTTTATATTGTGGTTGACTCACTTCATAAATCTAATTTGGTGTTATTTCACAAAAAAATCATACTCATTACTTAATGCTACCAAATCAGGAATATTGAATTTCGATTGACTAAAACATGTCATATTTTCTTAAACAAAAGAAAGACGAAATATTTCTCTCATGGCTGAAAATGTTAGTACTCATAATAAGTAAATGAGATTGAAACCTAAAAGTTAAATTTCCTCAACTAAAAAAATATCCAAAGGAAACTTAACATGAGCCAGTGGTCACGGACCCCACGCCCCATGCAGTGGGCACGTGACTAATCCCCGAAGTCTGAACCCCAAACGCCTAAATTTTCGTGCGCCTCTTAATCTCGCCACGTGTCCCGTTACTTGCTGATAATATAATCACTAGTACCGTATTAACTCCGCTCCTCTTTCTTCATCTTCCACTTTCCACTTTTAATCACAGTTTCATAATCTCGAAGCTTCATTTTACCCCCTAGATTTAATTCATAATTTGCTCGATTTTCCTCATACCTGAGGTAATTTTGGTTGCTGAAGTTATTCTAGTTGAATGAAATGCTAACACTTTTTCGTGGAATTGGGATTGATTTTACTTCTTCTGTGTGGTGGTTTGAAGCTATATTGGAGTGCATGTTAACTGTATGATGAAATGATTGAATAACATACTTAATTCTTTTGTAATTTATTAAGTGCATTCTTCCGGATTCTGACTGTGATCTTGGTTGAGTTAATCTTTGAACAACTGGTTAAGTTCAAATTCAACTGTACATTTGTTGGTTTTTCGCACCGCAGTGTGAATTTTGTGTCTCTGTGTATGTACTTGATTGTCCGTGTGTATACTATGTATAAGTGGTGTTGTTTGGAAAATGGCGTCTTTTTGTATGATCCTTAAAATAGTGAATTTATATTTCTTTTTCCGAGTATAAATCAAGAACTAAAGATACATGATTATGTATCTAGATGTAATATTGTATCTGTATATGTGTTATGTGTTTCAAAACTTATATACTCCTACGTATGAAATGCAGTTGTCTATTTTTGTGATTGGTAATTTTGTTCTTTTTGGCAGCGTAAATATTGATTTGAAAGTTGTGAATTTTAGAGTTAATCTTACAATTGATAAAGCATGAGCAACACGATAGGCAATACCTTGCTGCATCAAAGTTTGCTTTCTCCAACAGTATTAGAGCATCAGAGTCGAAGCAATTCTTCGACTTGCATTCGGGGAAATACCTTTATCCAGCCTCAAGCGAATTCAATAACACACTGGTCCTCTATATCAACTGAGTTCCATGGTAAAAGATTCACACTGCAGAAAAGAAAATCACAGATGGGAAAGCAGCGTGCAATTTTTAGATCAACCAAGGCTGTTTTGGCTGCCAACCCATCTTCTTCGGTAATAGAACGAAACATTTTAGATAGGTTTTATTTTGTTTTACTTTTTTCATGTCCGTTTTTGTAAGATATGTGTATTTAAGAAGTTAGTATATGGAAACACTAGTTGATCCAAAATCAAGATGGTGAATCAGGTTTTAGTTTGAACTTCTCATTAAGAAAGGAGGGTTCTTCTCCTGATCTGATAATCTGTTAATTATTTTTAATGGAATATCCTATTGGCCTTTATTCGCTAGGTAATAGTCATCTCTGTTTTTTTTCCCTCTAAACTTTTGGTTCTTCAGCCTCTTAACATTTCTTTCTAAGAAAGATCCATTAATCTCTGCTAAAAGGCTGGAATGATTGTTAAAATATTAATTTACAGATGGCAATAGCATGGCGAGTTTCTTTGAGCTTCTGTCGGCTTTCTATGGTGTATGTGATAGAGATAGTTGCTTGAAATTTCATTGATTTGATTGTTATTTGTTCTCTAGCAGGTTACAGAGAAATACAGCCTTGATGACAAGGTCGAAATGCAGGTATTCATAGTAACACCAATCGTTGAGAATGTGGAATACAAGTTAGATCTCTATCAATATACATAATCCTGAGATGGACACAAACCTATTGACATTAGGATATTGGATGTGATTAAACAGGTTGATGTTGGCCCTCCCACATCAGGTTCTCCTTCAGTAGTAAATATTCAAATTACAAGTAGCAGTGACAGCCTACGTCTACACTGGGGAGCAATAAAAAATCGACAAGGGTAAGAGTTATTCAATAGGAAGATATATACTTAATGTAAAATGACATCCTTTCCAAAATTGCAAAACTTTATCATCATCATCACTGCCACTGCTACTGTTACTATTGTTGTCGTCGTCATCATTATCATCATTACTACCATTATTATTATTATTCTTGTTATCATCACCATCATCGTCGTCAATATCTTCTTCTTGGATCAGAAAATGGATACTTCCTCATCGCTACCCGGATGGAACTACGGTGTATAAGAACCAAGCACTAAGGAGTCCTTTTGTCAAAGTAAGTTTGGGTTGCCACTTGAGAGTTTAGCTCATCTAGTAAATTGTTATATTATAGCAGATTTGCTTCTTGACATGTTCTGTATGTTGTCTCTTCTTAGTCTGGTTCTAATGCTGCACTGAGAATAGAGATTGATGATCCGGCAATACATGCTCTAGAGTTTCTTATTTACGATGAAGCCCAAAATAGATGGTAAAGTGATGTTGTCTTCAAGAACTTATGAGCCTATGCATTGAAATATGTCATCAGCAATGTCTTGCTCATGTCCTTAGGTACAAGTACAATGGGGGGAATTTTCGAGTCGAGCTGCCTAAGACAGATTCTAAAACTCCAAACATTTCAGTTCCTGAGGATCTTGTGCAACTTCATGCTTATTTGAGGTGGGAGAGGAAAGGGAAACAGATCTATACCCCAGAAAAGGAAAAGGTATGTGATCGCTTGCTACTTGATTTTGGGTTAACAGCATATTTGGTGCCATTCTGTGATGACCCCTTATACTTTCTAGGATTTGTTTGATAAAGTTGAGTTCGAACCCCTTTTTCCATTAGAATCAGTTATATCTGTTTTTTTTTTTTTTTTTTTTTTTCTGGTTTCACTCACTCTCACACATGAGTTTGGAGTACTTTTACTTTAAGGTACCTTGACTGACTTTTCTGCTTTCTCAATCATGAGGAAAAATGCTTTGATGTTTAAATGTTTTGAATTAATTTAATTATGAGGTAATCAAATATGTTTGTGATCAATGTGTGGAAACTATTAAATGTTTGTGGATACTCAAATGTTGATTCAATTGATCACCTTTTGGTTAGTTCAAGGACACCCCTTGGTTATATGATAAATTAATTATAACGTGATTGATGTTGAGATTTTTGCTTCAACAATTGTGCATTATCATTGCTGCAAAATATCTTGTTTGCTCTTGGTAAGTTACTTATATGCTTCTCGTAATTGATTATGTCTTTTAAACAGGAGGAGTATGAGGCAGCTCGAAGGGAGCTGTTGGAAGAAATGGCTAGGGGTGCTTCCACACAGGACCTCAGAATGAAAATAACAAGCAAAAATGATACAAGTGAGAGTAAGGAGCAACTTGTTTCTGGATCGAACAGTGATATACCCGATGATCTTGTTCAAATACAAGCATATTTAAGATGGGAGAAAGCTGGAAAGCCAAACTATTCCACCGAACAGCAGCTTGTAAATATCAAACCTTCCATATGCTTTGTGGGGTTTAGTAGCTTGAAATTGTATTCCATATGTTCACATAGTGTAGAAGTGTACTTTTTTCATTGTACTTTTTGATCTAAATGTCGCTGCTTGCACAGAAAGAATTTGAAGAAGCGAGAAAAGAGTTGCAAGTTGAACTGAAGAAGGGTTCTTCGCTTGACGAAATGCGGAAGAAGATAACCAAAGGAGAGATACAAACCAAGGTTTCCAAGCAACTGGGAAAGAAAAGGTTTTTCTCTGCAGATAGGATTCAGCGGAGGAAAAGGGACATCATGTCACTTCTCTCTAAGTTTGCTTCGGAGCACATAGAGGAAAATATCTCCCCTGCTCCAGAAGTGCTCTCTGCAATTCAACAGTTCTCCAGGGCAAAAGAAGATGATATCAGTGGCCCTATAATGAGCAAAAAAATTTATAAGCTTGCTGATAAGGAACTCTTGGTAAGTGTGTAACTTCTCATCAATTTTCAATTGAATTTTTTTACCATTTGAGTGAATCTTTGATGATCTTTTATTTCTGAAGGTACTTGTAGCAAAGCCCTCTGGCAAGATAAAAGTTTGTCTTGCTACAGATCTTCCAGAGCCTGCTGTTCTTCACTGGGCTTTGTCCGAAAGAGCTGGAGAATGGGCAGTATGTATAAGAACGTTTCAATAGATTTTAACTATAGCAAGTTAGGAAGTTAATGGGGAAACAAGTACTCTTCAGATATTATTGTGCTTTATATTATTCTGTTAATGATGGCTGCATATCATACAGGCACCTCCCTCTGCCGTGTTGCCCCCTGATTCAGTTTCTTTAGACAAGGCTGCTGAAACAAAATTCATAATCAGTTCTTTAGATAATCAGCCACACAAGGTTTGTCAAATGAAATTTCATGTGTTCTCTATATGCCAGGATGCTACAAGACTGTATGGACTCAATGTGCATGGTGAAATAATTTTTTCCTGAACTACTTTCAGGTCCAATCATTAGAAATCATAATTGAAGATGACAACTTTGTGGGGATGCCATTTGTTCTTTTGTCTGGTGGAAATTGGATAAAGAATGGAGGGTCAGACTTTTATGTTGAGTTTAACACTCGCTCTGTGGAAGTTCAAAAGGTTGTGTCATTTCTCTACTTCTATTGTGCATCAGTAAATATCAGGTATTGACTACTCCTTGTGCTTTTTTTATGTGCAGAAGGATGCAGGAGATGGGGAAGGAACATCAAAGTCTTTGTTAGATAAGATAGCAGATTTGGAAAGTGAAGCCCAGAAGTCCTTTATGCATCGGTGATAAATCTATTTGTCTTTTTTTTTCTCCAAAACTCAGCCTGCCTTTTTACATTCCAAACTCATGATACCTTTTTATTTATTTATTTATTTTTTACCATTTTTGCATTCTCTTTCTCTGGGCTTCCAAAGATTATTAGAATCACTTTAGGGACTGCGGGTATGATATTACATAGCTTCTAAAGCTCCTGTCTCAGCATTTTAGCTTAATGACTTCTAACATTCTTGATTATTTTCAAGCATATAACTGAGACATAGAACCTATGACAGCTTTCTGAATTATGGGGCTTGGAATTTTCAACTTGAGCTAAGATGTGAATGCACTGGATTTAAAAGATCTTTAAAGTGACACCTACATACCCCTTGACAAAAAACCAATGCATTGAGTCGGAAAAAAAATTGGTCATGAAGGCTGCTAATGAAAGAGTAGCTAATGAGCGAACAAAGAATGATTTGCATCTGTAGTTAACATTTGTCTCATTTCACATAAATTCACATTAAATTTTATTTTGACACAATATTGTGTGATACTTTCTAATAAAATTGATACATGATATTTCACTAACTAAAAACAATGTGTTACATAGGGCATGCCAAGAGTGAATACAGTCAATGTGCCACAAGAGGCCATGACAAAAGAAATGGGACCAAAAACAGAAGATCACTATGCTAGCTATAAATCAAAACCATACATAAGAAAACCACAGTGAGGGATTCAAAGAAAGAGATTCTCGTATACATTACTCAAAAAATGAACATCAAGTATAAGTCTCAGGACCTCATTCATTAGATCAGATAATGAATACTAGTTTGCTGCATATTCCTGAGGGAAATAGTTTATTTATTATTGTTGTTAAGTTGAGTGTTGAGTCTCATTTTATATGCTTTTGTGCTCACTATATATTTCAAATCTTTAAGAACATGATTTAGTGTGTTATATTAACATGTGATATTGTTTCCTTTAGATTCAACATTGCTGCAGACTTGATGGAGCAAGCAGCTAATGCTGGTGAACTGGGTCTTGCTGCAATTTTTGTGTGGATGAGATTTATGGCTACAAGACAACTGATTTGGAACAAAAATTACAATGTAAAACCACGGTAGGATGCCTATACAGTTACTCTTATTGCTTTAATGGGTATTTTAACCCTGGATATTTGCATCCTCTTTTTTCTATTGTCCATACTCCACAGATTTTTATATCCATAGTTCATTATGGATCCTCAGAATTTTCTGCACTCTTAATTTCTTGAAAATATTTGGTTTCTCTTATGCTTTTTAAAGAGGAAAGCTTCTCAGTGTGTTCTTTTAGTGTCCCTCTTCTACTGACTGTGATTTCTTTATTCAGAATGGGAATTTTCTAATCTTGTATTTATGCAGAGAGATAAGTAAAGCTCAAGACAGACTTACAGATTTGCTACAGAATGTCTACAAACGTTGTCCGCAGTATCGTGAAATTTTGCGAATGATTATGTCAACTGTTGGTCGTGGAGGTGAAGGAGATGTGGGGCAACGAATCAGGGATGAAATATTAGTCATTCAGGTATATTTCTGTAGTATTAAATTCTTTTTCTTTTGGTGGATCTTTGGCTTTGATAATGTTGCTTAATTTATTATTCAACTGCAGAGAAACAATGCGTGCAAAGGTGGAATGATGGAGGAATGGCATCAAAAGCTGCATAATAACACCAGTCCTGATGATGTTATAATCTGTCAGGTATTAAGATATCAGTGAACAATCATTTTGCTGATTTTAGTATGTATGTATATGAAAATATGTTTAAATGTTCTTACAAACTATATACATATATGTATTTATTTCAATATATGATTCTAATCGCATACCATCTGTTGTAGGCATTGATTGACTATATCAGCAGTGACTTTGACATCAGTGTTTACTGGAAGACTTTAAATGATAATGGAATAACAAAAGAGCGTCTTCTTAGTTATGACCGTGCGATACACTCTGAACCCAATTTTAGACGGGATCAAAAGGATGGACTTTTGCGTGATCTTGGAAATTACATGCGGACCTTGAAGGTTAGAGCTTTGATCCAGAGTTACATTCCTTATTGAATTCTGGTACCTATGGTTTCATTTTGATATCTGCATAACTATATGCAGTAAATTTCCAAAAGTGAATGCCTGCAAAATAGTATTTGGAATATGTCTGTTAATATGGCATTTTTCCTAAATAACTTATGAGAAGTGCCACAAAAAAATGTTGAAATTTAGAGAATCTTTGCTTTCTCACTAATGATTGAGCAGCCTGGGATTATTGCTAGATTTCATTTTCCAACTTAGTCACGTGGACTCCTTTCTTTCAAAAATTTAATCCCGCCAGTATATGGATGCAGGCAGTTCATTCAGGTGCAGATCTTGAGTCTGCCATCACAAATTGCTTGGGGTACAGAACTCAGGTAATTCCATTCAAAGTAATTCATTATCAAGTTGTTTTCATCCCTTTTGCAATGCATCTAAGTGGACAATAATTCCCATCAGGGACAAGGTTTCATGGTCGGAGTGCAGATAAATCCAGTGTCTGGCTTGCCATCAGGATTTTCGGTAGTGCATATTCTTTAAATATTTTGGATCCTCTGAATAAAGACATTTTCTGTGTTTTGCTTATTTGTTCTGATTATGAGATCAGGAACTACTTCAATTTGTTATGGCACACATTGAAGATAAAAATGTGGAACCCCTTCTTGAGGTATACTTAATTTTTTTGTGGTAGTTCCTCCTTTTGATCTTCCCAAGATGTTGTTCTTTGACAATTTGTAGAAGCATTTTGAATTTGTCTGGGTTACATTTTTTTGTGACAACGTTTCTACTTCCAGGCATTGCTTGAGGCTCGTCAAGAGCTTAGACCGTTGCTTTCCCAGCCAAATGACCGTCTCAAGGATCTTATATTTCTTGATATTGCCCTAGACTCTGCAGTTAGAACAGCTGTAGAACGTGGATATGAGGAATTGAGTGATGCTAGTCCTGAGGTATGGTATAAATTTTTATTTTTTTTAAAACTGTTTCATCACCATATATTCCTTTTCATGTGAATACTCATCCTATTTTGTATAGTATTTACAGAAACATACCTTTTACATTCTATCCCTGAATTTTACAGAAAATCATGTACTTCATCTCCCTAGTGATTGAAAACCTTGCTCTCTCAGTGGACAACAATGAAGATCTCATTTATTGCTTAAAGGTGAGCCTCAATGAAACACTACTGCCACTATTTTGTTCATATTTCTGATGCCTTAAAGGCCTTAACATTTTAAGTCCTTACAATTCACATCTAGAGGCCCCATGGAATTAAGTCGTCTTTGCTAAGGTTTCATTATAAATTTGGGAACCTGTAAAACTGCTTTGTATAGTAAGGTAATTGTGATAATACTCAGGAAGGAGGAACTACATCAAATAATTATAACCCCAACTACAGCAAATCTCTAACCTCCTAAAGAAGTATCTAGTAATTACTAAATCAAAGCTAAGAATTGAAGGTGGTCCCAGATGGCATGCATACCTTAATTTAATTGACACACATTAGAAAGTATTACAACAACAATTAAGCCTTTATCCACTATGTGGGGTTTGCTATGCGGGTTATATGTCGCCATCATGTTTAGAAAGGAGTTTGCCTTTTCATATTTTGCTGTCATGACCAGTTTAAGCTTGTATATGGCCGTTTTATATGGTTGGGCATGTTCTTTCTTCTACAGGTGTATTGTCTAGTAAATGAAAGATCTTTTAATATACTAATAGCACTTTCTTGTTCACTCTAAGGGTTGGAATGTAGCTCAGAGCATGCTGGAGAGCAAGGATGATCAATGGGCATTGTTTGCTAAATCTGTCCTTGACAGATCTCGACTTTTGCTTGCAAGCAAGGCCGAGTCATACCATCAACTACTGCAACCATCGGCAGAGTATCTAGGTGCACAGCTTGGAGTGGATCAGTGGGCGGTACATCATCATAGAGATCTCATGTAGTTCTTTTAGCACCTCTCAATACTTTTCATAGGTAACTTTGTATTTACTATATGCAGGTCAATATATTTACTGAAGAAGTAATTCGGGCAGGATCAGCTGCTTCATTATCATCACTTCTTAATCGACTCGATCCAATTCTTCGTCAGACTGCTAATCTTGGAAGGTTCATATAAATTTTGTTAGATGCATCAATCCCAGTACTTTATGAACACTTTGATTCTTTGAAACTTTTGCTCCATTGTGCATTTTTTCTTGATCAGATGAGGATTTCTAGTTACGAGATTGCATAAATATATGAAAACATAGTTGTTGAACTCTAATTAATATGAGTAGCTTATTAATGATGTTTACTGTTCTGTAACAGTTGGCAGGTCATCAGTCCAGTTGAAGCTGTTGGATATGTTGTTGTAGTCGATCAGTTGCTTTCTGTTCAGAATAAGTCTTACTCCAAACCAACAATATTGGTTGCAAAGTCTGTTAGAGGAGAAGAAGAAATTCCTGATGGTGTTGTGGCAGTGCTGACCCCTGATATGCCTGATGTTCTATCACATGTTTCTGTTCGAGCAAGGAATAGTAAGGTTGTAAATCTTTCACCTTTTCTAGTTGTTGGTAAAGAAACTGCCTTTATATTCAATAACTTCACTAATGAGTTCTCACTTTCTTGTAGGTTTGTTTTGCCACATGCTTTGATTCCAATATATTGAAGAACATTGAGGCACAGGAAGGAAAGTTATTGCGGTTAAAACCTACATCTGCAGATGTGGTATACAGGTAATTTATAGATGGAAATAGTTAACCGATCTTGTGCATTAATTTCAAAGAAATCAATGATATTTCAGTTTTTTTTCTGCTTGTTTACTTTTTTCACGTTCTTTACAGAAATGTAAACTGAAAAGATTACGATTGATGATCATACAAGGTGCAAATTGATGTGTTTCTTTTGCTTTTTAACTGTAGTGAGATGAAAGATGATGAGCTAGTTAGTTCAACAAACTCAGAAGATATTTCATCTGCTCCATCTTTGACTTTGGAGAGAAAGCAGTTCTCTGGAAGATATGCTATATCATCGGAGGAATTTACAAGCCAAGTGGTTAGCCTCTTACATGCATCTTATATTTGAGAAATTTTCTCCTTTTTTCATCATCTTATTTCATAGTCCCCTAACTATTAAATTCACTGGAGAACAATTGAAAATTTAGTTTTTGTACATGTTCAACTAATATTAAATGCATTATTTGAAACTGTACAGGTTGGAGCCAAATCTCGCAATATTGCACACCTAAAAGGAAAAGTTCCATCTTGGGTGAATATTCCAACTTCTGTTGCCTTGCCATTTGGTGTATTCGAAACAGTACTTTCAGATAATCTAAATCAGGTATACTCTTTTTAGACTTACATGCTCACACATCTATATATTTGTCCACATTGCACATCAGCTGACACCCTTTATTTTGATTTATTTTATTTATTTTCACGACTTTCAAGGAGAATACAGTTATTCCCATTCCATACATTTGTCCTGAGTTGATTCCATGAATGTGTTCATGCTTTTAACATAAATGTCCTTGCTAAATTTAAATGTTGGAATTAGACTTGACAATGTGGTCTTGGTTAATGAATTAGTTGATCTGCAAAATAATTCTACATATTTTGCAGGTTGTGGCAAATAAGTTGCAAGTTCTGAAGAGAAAGTTGGATGAAGAAGATTTGAGTGCCCTTGCGGAAATCCGAAACACAGTCTTAGAGCTTTCAGCTCCACCACAATTGGTATGTCGCCTTCATGCTTCTGTTTCACTCCTTGCTGGAAATATTCTTCAGTAAATATGGGTCCTATTACTCGATGCTTAAAATATATATCCGGTGGATTGAAATCCCAATGCAGCTATTTTCACTTTGTTAAACCCTGTCTCAGGTTAAAGAGCTTAAAGAGAAGATGCAAGGTTCTGGCATGCCTTGGCCTGGTGATGAAGGTGCACAGAGATGGGAGCAAGCATGGCTAGCCATAAAGAGGGTAAGAATGTAAATACCCAGAAGGCATCACATATCATGTATTATGCATTTACAATATTTTGGACTCCCATGATTTCTATAACAAGTTCTTAATAGTCGAAAACTTAAATTTCTGCATTTCCTAGGTATGGGCCTCAAAATGGAATGAGAGGGCATACTTCAGCACAAGAAAAGTGAAGCTTGATCATGACTATCTTTGCATGGCTGTCCTTGTCCAAGAAATAATAAATGCTGATTATGCATTTGTTATCCACACCACCAATCCATCGTCTGGGGATTCTTCAGAAATATATGCTGAGGTAATTTGTACATCCTTGTTTCACTTCAGTGTTAACATTTAAAGTATTGATGAAAGAGAGGCACATAATGTTCATCAACTGGCTATTTGTCAGTCAAGAAATACACAAATCACATCAAACACCCTATAGCTGTTTAATTAGTTTTGATGAAATCAGTTAATCTAAATGGTCTCCTGCTGTCTATCATACTACTTTTCTACGATGCTTCTTGCTTCCTAATAAAAAAGGTAATGCATGATTATGATTATGTATGTCCCCTGAATAGGTTGTCAAGGGACTTGGAGAGACACTGGTGGGAGCTTATCCTGGTCGTGCATTGAGCTTTATTTGCAAGAAAAATGACCTCAAGTCTCCTCGGGTAAGTTATCGATCTCTGTATTGAAGCACATCCTGAATGTCTCCTTAGCTTTATTGAACATATCCTCTTCTTTAGATAACACGACTATATGAATTTCGAACAATTTAATTGGCTAAATTGTAATTCAGTTCCGTATTAACCTACCTATATCTTACCACTTTGTCATTCATTTAGCTCACACTGCTGCATTTTTATGTTCTTATGTTGGGATCTCCTACATTCTTCTAATTATTACTGCTGCAAAGTAATATGGATATATACCATTAAAGATGTTACCTATTGATATGCCATGAGATTTCATCTGTGTTATGATTTGTTTTAAACATTTTAACTGTTGACTGCTGCTAACTGTGATCATATCCTCAACCCTTTCAGGTTATGGGTTACCCAAGCAAACCTATTGGCCTTTTTATAAGGCGTTCTATAATTTTCCGATCAGATTCAAATGGCGAAGATCTAGAAGGTTACGCTGGTGCTGGGCTCTATGATAGGTAAAGTTTTAGCACAAATTATTCAAGTTGATAAGCTTTATGTTTTTTCATCGATGTTATACTACTTGTGAATTGAAAGTTATTTGGACCCATTTGTTTTTATTTCTCCACACTGCAAATTCTTTGTTGATAGTGCACATTGAGTGATCAATAGTTCAGACTATGAGTAACAGCGCTCTCTCTATTGGCATGGGATCATTAGAATATAACTCATGTTGCTGTTTCCATTTGCAGTGTTCCTATGGACGAAGAGGAGAAAGTTGTGCTTGATTACTCATCAGATGCATTAATCACTGATAGTAACTTTCGCAAATCAATCCTCTCCAGCATAGCCCTCGCAGGAAGTGCAATCGAGGAGCTATATGGATCTGCTCAAGATATCGAAGGAGTTGTGAAAGACGGAAAGATTTATGTTGTCCAAACAAGACCTCAAGTGTGACCTAATACATTGGCCTATCAAAAAATTTGCTGGAATGAAAATTTGTACACGATTCAACGTGATGGAACCCAATCAGCAATATCTACTACAAGGGGCATTGTATAAATGTATTGTGAGATAGATGCCTGAAAAAGAGTCAGGCTGTGATAGTTTATATAAAGTATCAACATAAAGGAATTCATCAAATAGGGCATTGATATGCCTACTTATATTCAAGTCATTGGTGCTAGTACAAGCGCTATATATTGTATACAAATTTCATTTATAATAATTGGCTCATTATAATCGTCCAGGGGGAAATTTCTTTCCTAATTCTTATTATCTCTACCTATTTATTTTTGAGGAAGGAAAATCTAAAGAATTTCGGATATGATAAATAATTTTTTGACGATGATGGGATGGTGTTGGAGTTGTATTTGGAATTTGTGATGGTAAAGAATAATAAGGGAGTTGAAATGGTAAGTAGAGAATTTAGATGGGGGTTTTTCATCTTATTTAAAAATAGTGGTTACAATAAAGTAATTTTTTATTGTGTACAGAATCACTCATTTCACATCTAGAATTTCATAATTTTTAGTAATATATCATGAATAATTTTAAGTAAACCTAAATAGAATCATTAACCACAAAAAAAGTGCTCAATATATCCATCATCAAACTATAACTAACAACCGTGTTTAGGAAAAAAATCTTTTAGTTTGAAGCACTCAACTTGAGGAATATATATAACAGGCAATTAAAGAAGGAAGGTTGGTTTACAGTCTCATGTACAAATGGGAGGAAATTGAGTTGTATATTCAATAGACCTCTATGTGTGTGTATGTAAGGAAGAAAAAGCTCAAGTAGCAGCTGCAACCACAATGATTGCTCGACACTACATTCATTCTTTAATTCATGCAACATTCCCTTTGAAAGAGTCGGTTTCTATTAGAAAAACATTAAAATTGTGCTGGGTTGTAAATCTCTCAAAGATAGCAATCATGAACAAACAAATTAAAACCATGCAAAAATTTGTCTAAAATCATCTCATTTAACTTATAAACATAAGGCAGAATGCTTTAAATACTACCAAACCAAATTTAAAAAAAAAAAAAAGATTTTTTTTACCGGATAGTATATTTTTCTTACTTTTCTATTCCAATTTTATCGAATTGTCAAAAATTGTCTTGCACTCACATGCGGAATAATGCAACAATGTCTGATGTGATGATAAATTTGTCTTATCACCACCACATTTATATTTTATCAACAAAGATAAATTTATCATTTTAAGAAAACTAAATTATTTATCTTGTGTTGTAGAAGAGTAAATCACTGTCTTAATTGTGGTAGAAAATGGTCATATCTCTAAATATAACAAGTGAAAATTATAAGATCTTTAAATAAGTTTGGCCCAAAATCCTTTTTAGTACGAAGGCAAACAATGCACAATTATTTCAAAATAGTGTAGTGGATGGAATTAAATATAAAACAATCAAACAAATTTAAGTATAAAAACCTTAAACATTCAAGGATTTCAACCTTTTTACAATATTGTATATAAATTAAGGTTTGTTGGCATCATTACTCAGTGAGGTTGCTTCATGACTAGAAGCTCTGACCAAATTAAGAATTAGTTTAAATATTAAAAGTATTGGAATTATACACATAATAAAATTCATATAGAGAAAACTTCCAACCATACTGTAATTTAAATCCTCTAATATTATTTTTCTAAATCAATTAGGCAGACATTATTATGACAGAAACATGGGCATGAGAAACAAGACTTCTGGATATATGGAAAGGGTGTCCATAGTCAAATTCAGCTCCCATGTTTTTTTTCCATAATTAGGGCCCAGTATGGTCCCTTCAAATTTATTGGGCCCTTTTACCACCCCTTTTTTTTGGTTTTTTTTTTAATGGTTTTTTAAATCCAACGCAGTGCCAAGGAAAATTCAGATTTGAGTCAAAATTCAATAAGTTTGAAAAATTATATAAAGATGGAATGGATTATAAATGATGATGGAATGCGGATGGACAACACAAAAAGCTGAAAAACTAGGGTCTTTCATAATAGATTTGAGTAAAATATGACTATGAATAGTAAAAAGACGTAAAATAGTTTACCAAAAAAAAAAAAAGTATGATAACTAATAAATGAGTAACAACTTTCAACTTTATAGTCTCTTAAGTAATTAGCCATTAGGCCACTAATTAAAATGCAGCGTTAAGTTTCTTTTTTGTTATATTTCATAATCAGCAATTCATTTATCTTTTAGTTACAAAAATAAAACTTCTCTAAAATAGATAAATAGATTACATCACCTTTAAATCATTTAATTTACATACACACTCAAATAATGAGAATTCAAAATTTCGAGAAATTCACCACAAGTCATGCAGTTCAATTGGTATTCTCACCTTCATAAAAAACAAACAATTAATTATCTTTAAAAATGCATTTCAGTTCTACTATGTCAACAATATTTATCAAACCAAATTAAATTAAATGTTTATATTTTTTAAAGAATTAATTCTTACAGTTGAGCTTAAATGAACCTGCTGGGTTTTTTCTCAATCTTTTTTTTATTCATCTAGTTCATATACTTGGGATGGAGAAGAAGCTAGATTGACGACCCAAAAGACAAAGCTATTATATCCTTGTAAAATGAAAACTTTTATTTAGTGGACATCCTTTAATCTCATAAAATCTAACCTCTCATCTTGGGGACACTTTGATTACCAATGAGTCACACCCCAATTTAAAATCATTAAACCAAATAATTGTATTTGGATTCAAAGATTTAAAATTTATAATAGAAATTTCATCAATGATGTTTTGGATTGATATTAATTCAAAATCCAACGTCATTTTCATTTTAAATTGATATTTAAGCAATTTGGATAGATTTTAAAAATTTTGATGAATTTGAAAGACATTATAACCACTCACTTCAAACACAACCTAAATTATAACCAAACACGTTTGCTTTAGTTAAGATTCTATTCAATGTATATATATAGTTAAATTTTTTGGAAGTTGTATAGAGAACGGACCAATCTATATATCCGCTTTAACTAATATGAGAAGCATTTATACCCTTGTATTTCATATAGGCATGGAACAGGAAATCAATGATGCTTATGTATATATACCTCTTATTTTTGGCATATATATATATATATATATATATATATATATATATATATATATATATATATATATAGGGGGACCATATATATGTCTATGTGCTCAACAAATGCTGTTTCTATGTGTCACATTTGAAGACATATATCCCTGAAATTTCAGCTTTTCTTCTCACACCATTTGCTATTGAAAGAGGGAGACAACATAGTTTGCGACAACCTTCACTTCCATGTCAACCTCTAAACAATGGCACTACCAATTTTACCCTTTACGTCCATTTCAACTTTGAAACATATATACAAATGTATTTACTTTTCACTATGATATCATCAAATATAAAATATAGGGAATATATTCAAGAAACTTTTGTCTATTTTCCCATGCAAATATCCTTTTATATTGCCAATAATTGTATCGACAATTAAATTAAACAAAATGCAAAAAAAAAAAAATATATATTTATTTGGGTAGACTACGATCAAGAAATGTATAGGCATGGGAATCACAATTCCAAAGTCATGCACACGCATGCATGATTGGGTAGGTCACCTTACAACAAATAACATTTAGAAATCGATCAATTATAAAATTATAATCATGTGGTCTAATAATTCTATACTGGTCCTTTACATAAAAAAGATAATTAATTTTATATATTTATGTATAATGTCCCCTCTACCTAAAGCAACCCAAGCCTTTTGCAGCTTTTCTATCAACAGCTTTTCAAGGAAATTTAATTTGTCTAAGTAGATCGATCCCTTTAATTAATTTCTCTATGGTTTAATGATGAAGCATCTTTTTCTATATATATTGGATAGATATATATATATATATATATATATATATATATATAAAAGTTTGTACAGTCACTGATTATTAGGAAATCTAAAATATAGATAGAATATGAAATAGTATTTAAGCTGTTAATTTTTAATACGTGTTACAATTGTACCATCGATCAATAAGAAAAACAAAAATTGTAATTAAGTATATCAAAATTAAATAATGAAATCAATGGAAAAATGATGAGAATTGCGGAGTAGGTAGCCATGTTTAAAGACAAAAACTTTTATACACCTGGTGCACGGACCCTATATCCGTGCATTCGGGTTGGGTCGATCCATCACGCGCCCGTACGCGTCTTTAGATCGCGGACAAAATCCACCCAAATATGTTTTCAGGTGCTGACCTTTCTGTTATGTTAGCTATACCTTTTAGTAGTGTTAGACATACCTTTTAGTTATATTAGTCATATCTTTTATGTTATATTAACTATACATTTTAGTAGTTTTAGAAATACCTTTTACTTATGTTGGTCATACCTTTTATATTATATTAACTATACCAAAAACCTTTTAGTAGTGTTAGACGTACTTTTTAGTTATGTTAGTCATACCTTTTGTAAAACTAACCACTTTAGCATTTTTTTTAAGATTTAGTTAAATATACATTTATGCGTTCATAAGATGACCATTATGTATTTTTAAGTATACTTTTATAAGTCAACCATTTAAGACACATGTATAAATTCCAAGACATTTATGTTAAGTTACTTATACCTTCTGTTTCAATAACATGACCTTTATATATTATTAAAATGACCTTTAGATTCAAAAATTGTATCAATTGCATCGGCAAATTCATCTTCCCCACAGATGGCACCTCAACAAATAAACGCAAACCAAACATCGAATTCTCATCAGAATTCATACCATGAACATCATCATCAAGCTTACCATCACACCCCGTCTTCCTCGTCTCTTCGCCATTCTCAGAACCCTCTCCACAAAAGTCTACAGTATTATTAATATCCAAAGTGAGCAAGTCTCTGAAGGTTGGAATCACAGGCATCTATGGAGATGATCGATTGAAGAGGTGAAGACGCGATGGTGAATTGGCCTCTTAATTAGAGCATCTATAATGAAAAAAAAAAGATATATATATATATATATATATATATATATATATATATATATATTTATCTGACTGGCTGGGTCGGGTCTGAGTTGCACGGATCTAAGTTCACGCCAGCGCTACTCATGTGTAAAATAAATATCATTAAATATATAAGGCATTGTAAAATGTGAATCTTAAAAAAAAAAAAAAAATCTAACTATACCAAATTATACTTTTTTTTGGAGTATATGTACTCTTCAATTTGTGATGATTCGTGCTTCCTATTAGATGATATAGGTGTAAATTTTAGTGTACGTCAAGTTAAATAATTGATTTATTGACATGATAATTCATTAACAAAAAAAAAAAAAAAAATCATCCTTCATTAATATCTATTGATTGTGACGCTAATAGATAGATACTCAATATATTAAAGCCCATTAGGCATTAGATGAAACAATTCTCAACAATAATGGAACTACTACTTAATAAAGTGAGACGTGGCACAGAGAAACAGTAACTTTGTCTTTGCTGATTACGCAATTTAATACTACTTATTATACAACTTCTTACATTAATTAATCCGTTAACGTTAGACAAGAATTTAATGATCAGTTATATGACTTACTCTCAAAGACTTAAACGCTAGTTGCTGGAAAGCACAATATAATGCAGAATGAGAGAAGTATAAATATTTAATTCTCTTCTCCAAAATACTAGAGTTAATCCAAATATATATGTTATACAATTAGCTTATTTGATTTGTTTATATTAATATAAAAAAATGTCATATTTTACCAAAATACAACTTTTAATTTTGAAAATGCACAATCTTTTGTAATACATGAACTAGTTTCACTTATATCTTTCAATTTATTCATTAAGTTCATCTTTCGAAGTTTGATATAACTAGAAACAGATCTAGGATTTTATTTCAAGGGGTAAATTTTTTCCAAATAAAAACATAAAGTAGATTGGAGGCTAAAATTTATATAGTAGACAAATTTTTATAATGTAAGGGAGGCGAACCCTTATAAACTAATGATAAAAATGAAAAATATAAGAAAAAAAATACGTATAGAAAGAATAATTTTGAAAATTCAAGGGGGACTACCGCACCCCGCGCAGAGTCTGGATCTTCTATTACATTTGGTGTTACATCTTGTATTATATAACATTTAATACATGCCACCTATTAATTAGTGATGTCATTGAATACACGTGGTGTGTGGTGATTGATTTGAAATATGAGATGTAACACCAAGTGTAATAGAATATCTCACTTCCCCGCGCAACCCCTAAATCCGTCTCTGGCTATAACTAATCACAAGTTAGTTATAAGGGTATTATAGAATTTTTCACTTAAAAACATAACTATTTTTTTGTAATATGATTCTTTTTTTAGGACGAAATATTCTCTTTAAATTATGATAGTACTCTCTTTATTGATATTTCGTCCATATCAGTGCATGTTATAAAACTGATTTATTAGATATGTGGTATAGGATGTTGATGTAATAAAACAAAATTTTATAATAAACCATTCAATCTTAATATAAAGATAGAATGACTCTAAATCTAAGTTTTAAAAATGCATTTGGTGTTTCAAAAAAAACTTCAACTTCAATAGTAGTATAGTACCAATGTTAAGCCAAAAAAAGCCCAAAGTACCTCTACGCATGCTTTTTCAGCTTCCAGGCTTTTGGTAAACAATATGAAGTTTGTTGTGACATTTTCATCATCAATTGTTCTATGCTTTTGGTAAATTATTTGAAGTTTGTTGTGACATTTTCATCCTCGATTAACTGTATTAATCCAAAAATGCCCTTTGAAGTAAATGTAGAAAACACGTGGATGCAATGAGGGAATTTATGTTATTTCAGTTATAATTAAAGTGATTTTTTTTCAACACTTCAATTTCTAATTTTCTATTACAATAAAATTGCAATTTCAAACACTTCCAACTATTACTTGAAGCTACTTTTTCACAATCTCAAAATAAATTTTTTTTTTTTTTAAGTAGATGCAATTACAATGAACCATCTTCAAGAGACATACAAAAAAGTATACATGCATAACATATCAGAACTGATATCCTACCTATGGTGGGTACATATTAATGTTTCTATCTTTAATGTGTCATAAATCCAACGCAATCAATAATTACAAATTACAATATTTAAAATGATGTGATCTTTATACATGAACTGTGAACACATTAAAAATTGCCCAAAGTAGGGGAACATTATATTATATCATATCTTATTCTTATTTATGCAAATTACTACTCCCTACGTTTGGCAATACCAATTGTTTTAACAAGATTTTATTGTTACGCAATAATTGCTCTACAATTTTAACAATAAGTTGTGCTTCTTTAGCAATATTAACCTTAATTATTAACTCCCCATATAGTTCTCCACATACTTATCAATTAATTATAGCCATTAAGATAGTAATATAAACATTTAGCTTCATTTTTCAATTCATGTGTACAAACATTGAACAATAACTATTCTGAAAAAAAAAAAAAAACTATTTAAATAGCAATTAATTATGAAGAGTGAAATAATGAGGTTATTTCCTTAAATTAAGAGGGATTTGGAGGAGCCCCAAATAATGAGAAATCCAAAAAATGCGCATGCACATGCATGAGTGCTTGCATAGGCACGCAGTGCAAATAACCATGCGCATGCCCAACTACAACTATTTTATCTAACTAATTTTATTATTTTTTTGCTTCTCAATGCAATATGCCAGCTTCACTATTATTCCATTTTATTTTATCTCCTCAATAATAAAATAATATGTATGAAGTATCAAATACCTTATTTTTCGTGTAAAATAATAAAAACGTTGGAAATGTTAATTCTAGAGAAGTATTTTTCTTGATAAAAATGGAAAAGAGAAAAAAAAAAAAAAAAAGGTAAATTGGAATAGGTGACAGAAAGAACATCTAGGGAAGTGTGAAAGAGAAACATCAAAGGTAGGAACTTTGGAAACCCAGAAACAATTGTAATTCCTCTCTGTCTTCACTCACAGCCAAAGTAAATTATTGTAATAACACAAACCACCACTCAATATTACTACACCTTATAATTAATATTCACACATAAAGTTAAAGTTTTCAGTCTTTGTATTGGAGACTGGAAACCAAATCCCACCCCACCCCACCCCACCCCCTCATTCTTTTAGTCTTTCTTTTCTGTTCACATTCTTCTTTCAAACAATTAAATTAAATTAATTGTTGAAAGCACTAGCAACCCCATATTTATACACCCACAACTCCACATGGGCAAAACTCTAAAATTTCATTCACTTCAGCCTAGAAATTAGGGAAACCAGCTACAAGAAGAGTCCCATTATTTTTTATTTATTTTAGTTTAAAAGATTTGGAAATGCTGAGAGAATGAGGTGCTTGGTTAGAAGGGGTGTTGTGTGGTGGATGGATTTAGAATTCAGAAATTCTTGTCAGAATTGTTTATGGTTAGATGAGAGAAGCAGACAAGGCCAATGCACACAAAAACAAACAGTTTTATTACAAGGAAGAAGATACAAAAACCCCTCAAAAATGGGCAATAATATTTCCCCAATCATATCGGCTTTTGTTTTCTTCTTCTTCTTCTTTGTCGCCTCCGTTTCTCCGGTTGGATCAGTGAATTTCAACGACACGGATCAGGTTTTCCGGCCAAGAGACGAGTCGAGGAGGATGAAGTTCATCAGAAACCATCTCAAAAAAATCAATAAACCCCCTGTTAAGACAATCCAGGTTAGTTGCTTTAACTTTGGTGTGATTCCATGCAAGAATCTGATGTTCCTTCCACTCGTGTTTTGTCCTGTTATGCCTTCTGCTTTTTTGTCCTGTTTCTCCTCTGTTTTTGTCCTCTTTTATTATTATTATTTTTATTACTCAAATTTTTATACCAACAAACTGTTTCTTGTTTGCACAGAGCCCTGATGGTGATATCATAGATTGCGTATTATCCCATAAACAACCAGCTTTTGATCATCCCAAATTAAAAGGACAAACCCCATTGGTAATAACATAACTCTTCTTTATTACACTACCTTATAAATTATATTCCAAAAAAATAAATTATAATTTTGATTGCATTTTCTTGAATTTGCAGGACCCACCTGAAAGGCCAAAAGGGCAGTCATCAAGAACAAACATGTTTCAAGAAAATTTTCAGGCATGGAGCATGTCTAATGAATTTTGCCCAGAAGGCACTATTCCAATCAGAAGAACTTCAGAGAAAGATGTTCTAAGAGCTAGCTCGATTCGACGGTTCGGAAAAAAAATAAGGACTTTTAGGAGAGATACTTCTAGCAATGGTCATGAGGTTAGAGATTGAAATTGAAGAAGAAATTTGTACAAATATTTGTTCTATTTATTTATTGTTGTTACAATTTTGAATTTGCAGCATGCTGTTGGATATGTGAATGGAGATGAATACTACGGAGCAAAAGCCAGTATAAATGTGTGGGCCCCTGTAGTTGCAAATCAAGATGAATTTAGCTTATCACAAATGTGGGTTATCGCAGGTTCATTTGGAGATGATCTCAACACCATTGAAGCTGGTTGGCAGGCATGTGATGATCTCTATAGTTTTTATTTATTTATTTAAGTCAATTCTTTTTATTTTTAGAATTTTCTTCAAAATAGTTATGCTTCACTAATTCAAAGTCAAAATGGGTTCTGAATAATTTTAATAAATAATTCTGGCAGTGAATTTCAGACCATGGAAATTAATTTTTTGAAAGCTCATTAAAGCAGCTATTACATCTTCAACTACTGCATGTCAATATATTTATTAATGTTTTCTAATTTAATTAATTGTTGTCCAACAGGTTAGCCCAGAGCTTTATGGGGACAACTATCCAAGGTTCTTCACATACTGGACTGTAAGTGTTGATTAGTCTTCTCTGCTTGCTTGTTAAGGAAAATTGCCTGTTTGATAATTACTTTATAATTATTATAAAATTCCACTTTGATTAATTAATTAATTAATTTGAATACAGAGTGATGCATATCAAGCAACAGGCTGTTACAATTTGCTATGCTCCGGATTTGTTCAGACCAACAATAGAATAGCAATTGGAGCTGCAATTTCACCGACTTCATCTTATAATGGTGGTCAATTTGACATTAGCTTATTAGTTTGGAAGGTAACCAATTTCATTTTAACTTTAATATTATGTTTTTATTTTTTGTCAAAATTCTCTCTTTTATTTCATCTGAAGGTGATTAAAAAAAAAAAGATGAAAACAATAATTTCAAATTAAATAGGTATCATGTAGGTAAAAAAAGGGGGGGGGGGGGGGTTGGATAGTTTATTATTTATCTTTTCTTTTTTGGGATGGAAATTGGGACAAGTGAAGGAAAAGCGAGTGTGGAGGTTAACTTTCATAATGCATGTCCACCATCTAGCTAACATGCGCATGTTGCGAGATACACCATACAGGATTGCAATCACCTTAGAATTTTATACACTCCATGGACACCATTATTTTGCTTTCTGCCTTTTTATGCTTTCTATGATTCTTCCCACTCTTCTTTTCCAAGCAAAGATAAAGATATATAAATATTTATCATTTGGCCCTTTTACTTTGCTCTTTTATCAATTTAGTATAATCATAGTTTTTTGTTATGCAACACAATTAACAGGATCCAAAGCACGGAAATTGGTGGCTAGAGTTTGGAAATGGAGTATTGGTTGGCTATTGGCCATCGTTTTTATTTACACATCTTAAGGATCATGCAAGTATGGTCCAATTTGGGGGTGAAATTGTAAATAGCCAAAATTCAGGGACCCACACGTCAACACAAATGGGGAGTGGACATTTTGCAGGAGAAGGGTTTGGAAAAGCATCTTATTTCCGAAATCTCCAAGTTGTTGATTGGGATAACAGTTTAATCCCTTTATCAAATCTTCGAGTTTTGGCTGATCATCCTAATTGTTATGATATACAAGGGGGAATTAATAAAGTTTGGGGGAATTATTTCTACTATGGAGGACCAGGAAAAAATCCCAAGTGTCCTTAGAACATGGTTTTTTTTTTTTTGGATGGGGTTGGTTTTAGGTTATTTTGTCTCAAGATGGTCAATCAGCTTGGGTTATTCTTTCTATTTTTCTTTTTTATCTAACAAGTCATCCATTAATTATACCAGCTCTAGGGGTTTGTAAATTGGTAAATGGAAATATTATAAATATACTATGATTTTATTGTGTTCCTCTCTTCTCTCTCTTAAATTTATTTTATCATTAAGTTTTACTTAGTACCTCTGTAACTTTTATGAGTAACTAAAAAGGATTATTAACCTACCAAAATAAAAACTAGGTTGAAAAATTTGCTCTTTGGATTTTCTACAATGAGCAATGCTATATTTCATATTCTATTTTATGTGTATATATGTTGAATATGCGCTTGATTCACATTATCATTTTATAATATACACTAATAATAAAGTTAAAAATAAAATTAAAACGTATACTCAAGCTAAACAAGATACTAAAAAGAACACGAACTATATGGAAATAGCTCCTAAATTGAACACAACATCAAGTTAAAAAGGGATCGAAAAGAAAATAAAATGTGACAACAAGCAACTGGCAGCTTTGGTGTCAAGGGACGTCGAATTAGGATTGGGGACAAAGGAGTGTTAGATCATAATGCATGATGATAATTAAGAAATGGAGTATAAGTCATAAATAACTTTGCAAAATGTTTCAAGTCTGATAAATGAGTCTTAGAAATAGGAAAGCAAGCAAATCGAAAATGAGTTCATGTAAGATGTATTTTTATAGTTTTTCAAAACAGATCCAAATAAAAGTACATGGGTAAATCTTTTTATATCATATATCTTTTGTACATTAGCAATAAATTTAAGAGAAGACCTTTCTCTTCAGAAATTAAGCAAAATACAATATTATTAAAAGAAATTTTTTTAAGTCAAACTCGTACATTTTTTTTTTTTTTTTTTTGACTTGATAAACAAGGGAACGCATAATTTATTTGACATCGATTAGTCAATGTGACGGACAAAAAAAAAACCAGAGCAAATCATTTTATGGCAATCATTTTCCTTTTTTTTTTCTTTTTTTTTTTTCAACTTTTAATATATATTTGTGAAGTGTGTGTTGTTGACTTTGGTTGAGCTTCGAAAAAACTAATTCAAATAGTTTACATTTATAATTGTGTTCTGCAATCTTCTTCATGACGCCACCGACCCACCGCACTTGACAAAAAATGTAATTAAATTAATATGTTCTAATAATAATAATAAGAGTTGGTCTCCCATACACCAGTTGCACGGATCTAGATCCATGCAACTGGGTCGCCTGACCCGACCCGGATAAATAATATATATAGTTTTTTTTTAAAACCCTAAGCTCCTCTTCTCTTTCAGCTTCTCGTTTCTCTCTTCTCTCACGCGCCACCTCTTCTCTCAGCCAGCTTCTCGCGTCTCTCCTCTCTCACGCGTCACCTCCTCTCAGCTTCTCGCGCCTGCGTCACCTCCTCTCTCAGCTTCTCGCGCCTCTCCTCTCTCACGCGTCTCTCTCGTCTCAGTTTCACCCTTTCTCAGATTCTTCTCCTTCTCCATCTTCATCTTAATTCTTCTTCTTCCATCTGAAAACCTTTATGAAATATATTATTGATCACTTAATTGCAGACAAAAAACATGGAAAATGAAGGTAAAAATTCAGAAATTTGTTATAAAAAATACCACATTTATCAGTTCGAAATTATGTCTAATGTTGCGTTTATACTTTTGTATGATAGGTGATCATTCAAGTACAAATGAAATAGTTGAATTATCAACCGATGAAGAACAATTTGTTGATGCGCCTGACACTATTTCTGAATTAGATGTGGGTAAGTAATATTTTTTTATAAAGGTGTTATACATGTAACATAAAGGTCAATATTATCTAACATAAAGGTAACTGAAGAGATTTTATATGGTTTACAATTCTTGTTTTGGTGGTTAGAGTGAATCATAAATGTGCAACCAAAAAAACGTAAAGGTCAGCCCATAATGGTAAAAAGGTATTATTGAACACATATAAAGGTCTGAAGAAATTTTGTATGGTTTACAAGTCTTGTGGTTAGAGTGAATCATAAAGGTGCCACTAAAAAAACATAAATGTCATCCCATAATGGTATAAAGGTATTATTGAACACATATAAAGGTATGAAGAAAATTTATATGGTTTACAAGTCGTGGTTAGAATGAATCATAAAGGTGCCACTAAAAAAACGTAAAGGTCATCCCATAATGGTATAAAGGTATTATTGAACACACATAAAGGTTTTCATATGTTTTTATACTTCATATATTATTTTAATTTTAGCTCAACTCATAATAAATTATACAATAAAATAAATTTATTTTTAACTTAGATACAGATTTTAACTAGACATAATAAGTTTAAGTAACACTTGTTCTGTCATAAAAGGTGTCTTAAATAATACATAAAAGTAACAATATTAATATGTAAAGGTTACAATTGTTATACATAAAGGTATTATCTCTCTAATTAAAAAGTGCTTTTATTTTGCAGATATAAGTGGTTCTCTTCTTGGAATAACAAGGAAAACAATTGATGAAATGTATGATCTCTACCGTAAGCATGCTCGTCTCTTGGGATTTAGTGTTCGTAAGTCTACTAGTAGATTCTCTAGAGATGAACCGCCTATTGAGTTGGCCAAACTTTTTGTATGCTCAAATGCTGGACTAAGGGTACCACAAAACTTGAGTACAACAACATATAAGAGGAAAAAAACTGGACTTACAAGAACAGATTGTAAAGCTTTAATGAGAGTAAAGATGAATGATGAGGGATTATATGAAGTTGTTAACCATATTTTGTTGCATAACCATATACTTACCAGAACTGAATTGAACCACCTACACCGGTCGGAAAGAGAGATCAGTACTGAAAAAGGTAAAACTATAGGAAACATGATCTCTTCTGGAATGAGTGCAACACATTCTTTTCGTTACATGGTTCAAGAAGCAGGAGGTGAAGAGATTATAGGTCACACTATCAAAGACCACTTGAATTTTGTTAATCGTTTGAAGATGAAGGTCATTGAGGGTGGAGATGCACAAAAGGTAATTGATATGATTCAACAAGAGCATGAAGAGAATGATGGTTTTTACTACAAAGTAAGATTAGATGATGAAGGGAGATTGAATAAACTTTTTTGGAGAGATTCGATGATGAAAGAAGATTATGAGATTTATGGAGATGTAATGGTATTTGACACAACATATAGAACAAATAGGTACAATTTAATATGTGCACCATTTGTTGGAATAAATAATCATGGGAGAAATGTCATGTTCGGATGTTCATTCTTAGCTGATGAGAAAACAGAATCATTTGAATGGCTTCTTGAAGTTTTTAAGAAGTCAATGGGAGGAAAGTGTCCGATAACATTGTTCACTGACCAAGATTTGGCCATTGCAAATGCAATAGAAAAGGTATTGTTTCAATGTTACATGTATCTAATAACATACATGTCTTTATGTGGTAAATACTCAGACATTTATGCTGCAAAAAACAACATATGACCTGCAAAAACAGGATATTACCTTTATGTATTATGTTTAATACCTTTATGTAGTATGTTTAGTACCTTTATATATTATGTTTAGTACCTTTATGTACTCTGTTTAAAAACTTTATGTATACACAATTGTAGGTTTTTCCTCAAACAAGACATCGCTTGTGTTTATGGCACCTGCAACAAAATGCAGTGAGCAGGTTTGCGCAACTGAAAAGCGATAACTCATTCAAGGATACATTCAACAAATGTTTGTCGGGTTGTGTTGATAAAAATGAGTTTGAGAATATGTGGCAAAACATGATATCAAAGTATGGTTTGACGGATCATCCATGGTTTACAAGGTTGTATAATTTAAAAGAAAAGTGGTGCACTGCATTGAGCAAAGATTTTTTTTCAGCTGGGATACGATCATCGCAAAGGAGTGAGAGCACAAACCACGCGATTGGATTTAATGTTAAGAAAAGCACTAGCTTGACAGATTTCTATTGTGTCTTCAAGGAAACAGTCAACCATTGGAGAAGCAAAGAACGACATGATGAATTTCAATCTTCAAGGTCGATTCCTGAATCAGTGCTACCCTTGATTGGCTTATTAAAGCACGCTTCTGAGGTATATACCCTGCCTATTTTTAGAGATTTTGAAGAAGAGTTTCTTCAATGCATTTCAGCTAGTTCTATTGTCATAGGAGTTCAAGATAACACAATGATTTATGATGTTTCACCTATTGGTGGTAATGGACGTGTGAGCCGGGTAATATTTGACAATCAGATGAACCTAGTTGCTTGCACTTGCAAGAAATTTGAAGAGTACGGAATGTTATGCTACCATTCCTTGAGGATACTTCATATAAATTCTATACAAAGTATACCCGATGCTTATATAAAGAAACGGTGGACAAAACAAGCGAAATCACAAATATGGGATGGTTTCAAGCATGTTGTTCCCCAAGGCACAAACATACTTGACAATGGTGTTCTTTGGAGACATGAAATGGCCAGGAAGTTTTACAATCTGATTTTGAAATGTGAAAACAACAAAGATGCAAGGAGAATACTTGAAGAAACATATATTAGAGATTCTTCGGATATTCATGAAATCACTTCAACAGATTCAACAGCTCCTACTCATTCCAGTTCATCTAATATTGTCCTTGATCCTGCTCATTCCATTACAAAGGGACGAAGACAAAGGATAAAAAGTCATTTTCAGAAGAAAAACAAGCAAAAGGAAAAATCTGTGGCAAAGGAATTCGGTTGTAAAACTCCAAATGTTCACATGTTTTAATTAATTTCGCATGTTTCAATCTTTATGTTGATTTGTAAAAACTTTTATGTACTTTGTTTAATACCTTTATGTTATATTAATATCACATTCATGTTATAGGTAGTATACCTTTATGTTATTCCTATGTAACAAGGTTTAAACATTTATGTTATCTAAAAATCAGTTTTCTGTATGAGGGTACATTTATACATTTATAGTATTTTTTATAAAGGTATTATATATGTAATATAAAGGTCAATATTATATAACATAAAGGTATAAAGAAATTTTTTATGGTTTACAATTCTTGTGTTGGTGGTTAGAGTGAATCATAAAGGTTCCACTAAAAAAACATAAAGGTCATCCCATGATAATATAAAGGTATTATTGAAAACATATAAAAGTATAAAAAAAATTTATATGGTTTACAATTCGTGTTAGTGGTTAGAGTGAATCATAAAGGTTCTACTAAAAAAACATAAAGGTCAGACCATAATTATATAAAGGTATTATTGAACACATAAAGGTATTCTTCAAGTACTAACATTTATACCTTTATGGTCTAAATTATGTACCTTTATATAATAATATTAATACCTTTATGCAACAAAATTCATACCTTCAAGTCAAAATATTCATACCTTCAAAACATAATATTCAGACCATGTCATCAAACATATACACCAAACAAAAAAAAATTAAAACCAACTGTTTCTAAAAACTTATAGCCAAATTGTTTACAAAATCATCAAATGCAACAATTGTTTTTCTTCATTCTCTTCTCCTTCTCTTGCGTGTTTCTGTAACTAGTATACACTTTGTCTTCTTCTTCTTTGCCACATTAGCATTCTTCTTTCTTTCCATGATCAGAGACTTCAATTCAGGTTTCTTTACATAGAATTCATACACTTTCTTCAGAACATCGCCCCTCAAGTCATTCAAATTGTCAAGAACAATGCTTGCACATATCTTAGCTCTAAGAACACGTCTCACAACAGCCTTGACAAAAAACAGATAAAGAAAATTATATGCAACTCATCTAGGTCCAATAATAACTAATACACTAAATAAAAAGGGGAACAATACAATACCTTAGTCATATCTGGAATGTCATATGGAGCACCATTGAAATTTTGAACATGATGCATCAAATATACACCACAATCCAGATCTTTGTTCGTAGTTTGCCACTTGAACAATACGTTCTCAGCATCATAATCAATGATATTTCGTGCTTTTTTGACATTCCAACTCTCGAGAAACATTGATATTTGATTTTTCTACAAAATCAACAGAAAAAGTATTATAATTATGTCACATAAACAAATATAGAAAATATTTAAACTATATTAAAACTTACCAAGATTCCTGCACATTTGATAAAATTGTTTCCAATCCCATATTTTCGGTTATCCAAATACTGAAATTTTTTATCGACAAAGTTCACAACAACGGCAACATAATGACAATCCAGACAAAATGGAACAAAAATCTGTAATATAAAAATATATATATATATAATCAGTTGACATCAAATAATATAAAGGTATTACTAATATATATTAAAGATATCACCAATAAAATAATAATGGTCTTAAACTTTATCATTAATAAAAGGTTTCACTTAAGTATACTAAAAAATACATATTAACCATACCAAATCAACTGTATTCAATGTATTCTTATCATTTGAAGCCATCCATAACCCCCAACTTGATCTGATTTCCCTTTTATTCTCCTCAACGTCACCTTTTGAATAAATGATGTTGCTCAAAGGTGTCTGATATGGAAACAAATATTAAATGAATTAAACATTTCAATATTATATACACTAAATAGTAGATTTATAACTTACACTGAGTTCTAGATTAAAAACAAATCGAGTTCGTCTCTCTGTAGTCTCATCAGCAGCATTTACCATCAAAAACCATGTTGTAAGAACAGATTGGATAATCAGATGCTTTGGATACAAAGACATCATATCTTCCTTAGTGATAAAATTGAAATATCCTTTTTGGAACAACCTCTCTTCTTCTCCCCTGTAAAAAAATTACACATAACAAACACATAAATTAATAAATAATTATAATAAAAAAAATTTAAAAGGTCAGACAAATAAAGATAAAAAGTCTTACTTATATAGCATAAAGGTCAAACATATATAAAGCAAATGTCACAGTTCATATCATAAAAAAATAAAGGTCTCAAGAATATAACATAAAGGTCTTATAAATTTAATATAAAGGTCATACAAATAAAGAAAAAAGGTAGTAACCAGTTTCTTACCCTTCATTGTTTACTGAATCTTCAGTAAAAAAACAATAATCCACAATCTGTTTATGTCTCAAATCCATATCACTTAAAAACTTATTAGAGAATGTCATGAAATTAGAAACATAACCCACATCATCTTGAATCCCCCAAAATTCCTCATTATCATTATCTCCAGTATTTCTATTCTTTGGTCCAATAGATGTAATAGCATCATTGAGTTCCTCATGTGTTGCAGCTCCCTCATCCAAAACTTCTTCCTCAAAAACTTTATCTCCAACATTAGGTTGTGAATGCTCTGGTGTAAGGAGCTTCTCCAAAACTTCTTCCTCAAAAACTTTATCTCCAACATTAGGTTGTGAATGCTCTGGTGTAAGGAGCTTCTCCAAAACTTCTTCCTCAAAAACTTTATCTCCAACATTAGGTTGTGAATGCTCTGGTGTAAGGAGCTCAAATGAAGGCATATCTGATACAATTTTATTCATCCTCAAGAAATTCTCAACCACGCTGTCAATGTAGTTGTGTACCTTTTCATCAGAAAAGAACTGAGATTCAGATACTTCTGGAGGAGAACTTGATGGTTTTTTAGAAATCTTCTCTTTCAGGTTAAGCAGCTTCTTCATATAATAATTCGACACAACCGAAATATCTCTTCTGAAGCAGAGAAAAGTTTCATGAATGTCCTACAAAAAATATAAAAAGGTCTCAAAAAATTATCATAAAAGTCAATAACATATATAGTAAAGGTTTGACATTCATAACATAAAGGTATAAAATCTAAAGATCTCACTAATAATGGATGAAAGATACTTACATCTTTGGCCAACTTCTTTATTTCCAAATCGTCGGGCTCCCCATCAGGCAATTGAAACTTTATCAATCTTCCAGATTGTTTCACCTCCTCATCAGGCTCCACCTCAGTAGGCTTCTCTTCAGCACGCTTCTCTTTAGATTGTTTTTTCTCTCCACTGCATTCTTTTGCAGAGATAGGATATAAGTTCACGACCAACTCTCCATCGCCATAACGCCCAGCTGCTGCCTCTTCCATGCATCTTTTCTCAACTTTCTCATCTGACCAATGTTTAATCAAAGGTAACTCACAAGGTGCTGCAACACCATGCCATTTCACCCTATGAAAATATGCGATTTGCAACAATATAACACAACCGTTCACATATTTCACCTTATCTGACTTCTGCACAGCCTCACACAACCAAGATAAGATATATCCACACCAATTCAACTTTGAAATGTTATCAACATCAACCAAGGACTTCAATAGACCCATTGTTAACAGCCGATTTGCAGACGGCGTAAAGAAAGATGACATAATATATAAAACAAACACTCTTTTAAAGTCACACCCACCATCCACTAAGCGTTTAGTCATCACATCAAACAAGAAATGTACAGGCGATCTTGCTTGAATATTATATCTCTCCTTAAACCAAACTAACAATTCATGTTCTTCTTTTTTCCCAAATTTCAAAACAGGAGATCCTCTACGTGGAAGCATGAAGATATCATGCACATCATCATCAGTTAATACGAAACTACGATATCTATCAAGAGATAACATTCTGCTCCCACCATTAAATCTCCTAACAAGCCAGGATAACATACCTAAATGACATTTTCTTAAAGACATATCCAATAAACCCCCAAAACCTATACTAATAACATCAGCTCTCTGCTTCTCAGTCAACAATTCAATAAGATCAACAATTCCAGCAGGTCTGCAAGTGGTACTAATCAAACTGCAAACAAAACAAATAGTAAAGGTCTCATTAAAATAACAGAAAGGTCAAACAAAAATATAGTAAAGGTCTCACAAATAAAACATAAAGGTATAAGACCTTAACAGTTTAAAAAAAAAAGACATATCATAGAATAATAGCATTCAAACCAATTCATATAGAATATGACATAAAGTCAAACAAAAACAATTAAACACATGTACAATTCATACCATAAAACTAAAAAGGTCTCATTAAACTAACATAAAGGTCAAACAAAAATATAGTAAAGGTCTCATACATAAAATATAAAGGTATAATATATTACTTTTAATACATACAAACAACATAACATATAATAATAGCATTCAACCATGCAGAAACCTTTTAATACATACAATAATACCTTTTCCACACAATATCAGTACCTTTGATAAAGTCCTAACAACAATACACATATTCAAACATGCATGAAGCAAATATCAAAAAACGTGCAGAAACACAAAACATTTTACTGTCAAATTTTAAAAAATCAAATAAATTACCTCTTCGTATCAACACCTTTTTGTTTCATCGTCGAAGTCCCCTTACTCAGAACTATTCTCCTATCTGAACTCAACTTAGAAGCCATCACCAAGAAGTTTATAGGCTTTAGGGTTCCGATTACAAAAAAAAAAAACAGAGAAATTAATAAAATAAAAAAAAACGAAAACAAAATCAACAAAAACAACACACAAACTAAAAGAAATCGTAACAAAACCATCAGATTAACTAATAAAAACAAAAAAATAAGAAAAAAACATACCTAGAAGGGTTTCCGCGAGTGAACTGACAGAGAGAGGGAGAGAACGCAGAGAAGAGAGAGAACGCAGAGAGAGAACCGCCTAAAATGAATTGAAAAAAAAAAATATTTATATTTTATGTCCGGTTCGGGTCGGGTCAAAAGCGGGTCGGGGATTGCACAGTTTTGGGATCCATACACCTGGTGTATGGAAGTGTTTGCGTAATAATAATAGTAATAATAAGATACGTTACGAAAACTATGGATTGTGATATAAAAGTTTCGTGGGTTAGAACTTAGAAGCAAGTTGTACCAAGTTGTTTGAGGTGGATAGCCATATCTTTGGTGTATAAACTATGTTAAATTTGACAATTCAATGTTGTTTTTTTATTGATTATTAGATACTGCAACGTTATACTAATATTAGATACTTAGTTGGGTTTTTTGTGGTTACAAATAAATGACTCTAAATTACTAACACTCGTAACTACCTAGATTGGACTTAGACAATTAACAGACCTTCCCAAATTAGGTAATGTGGGTTGTGTGCTTAGGCAAGAATGGGTGTGTTCAATCTTGGATATTGGTTTAGCATAGGGCTTAGATATTTACCCAATTGTACCAATAATAACCAACTACAAAGTATCGAAAGTAGAAAATATATGTTGATTGTCTAATTTCTCAACCAACTCATTTTTTTGGTATGATTCTTGAATTGAAATCAGTGTTTATCCATACCAAGAACCCACTGAATCATATCAAACCATGTTAATTAATCAAATAATTAACAAATATGCACAATCATGGGGAAAATGAAGAAAAAAGTAATATGCATGATACCACCGATTCAAAGCAAATGTTGTTTTAGAGTTTTGATCATATATTAAAAAACATAAAAATTAAATAAAAAAGTCCTTGGACAAAATCATTCTCTCTTCACCATTCCTAAATTAACATGAGATGAAATAATACTCTCTCCATTTCAAATTTAAGAAAGTCCCCCAAGAAGGCTTAGTTGATCCATGATTTATATTACATCTTTCGTTTCCTTTTCGTTTGTTTCGAGAAATCTATCGATCAATTTCAATTCTTTCTTTTTCTCTTGATTCTTTTCCAATCGAGATGTATAGATCATGTTCATGGATTAACGAAAATGTGCAACACTTTTTTTAATAAATTTGGGGGGATTGGAATGGAGGGGAACAATAAAGATTAGAAAACTTATGTGATCCAGGTTGGAACCCTAGTCATCATACAATCTGCACCATTATAAAGATAAGATAGCACTTAAACTACAAGATTCGTGGTACAAAACGATAGTTAATTTGACAAAATTTAGATTCCAAAATGACACTTATTATGAAACGCATGAAGTGTAAAAGAAAGAATTAAAGAAATTTTGAGATAAGGAAAGATGGCAGAATCTTGTGGGAATAAATTAGAAAGAGAGATTAAATAGGTAAGTTCATAATTAAGAAATATTAGGGGTGTTTGGATTCGACTTTGCAGTTAGCCCATCCAGATTTTGGATGAGTTCAATACATGTTTGGACAAGAATTATCAAAATTCTACCATTCTATCTTATTTTTCCTATAATTTTCAATAAAAAATATTTATTTTTTCTACAACTCCCAACAAAAAATCATTTACTTTTTCTACAATTGTCAATATGTAAATGTTATCTCAACTATAATCCAACTCTACAAAATCTCAAAATACACATTTTTCAAATTCATACTAACAAAATCCTTTTCAAGCCCAAATCCAAAGTTGATAATGCCACCTTAAGTTTAGAATAAATTATCCTTAAGGATTGAGATTAAGAGAAATTTGGAAAAAATAAAGGTAAAATAGTTAAAACAACATTTGGATGAAAAATTAACCTTTAAAATGCGATTTATTTGGAGTCGGAGGTAGTACGCGTACTTTCCAATTTATAAAAAAAAAAAAAGTCTTTCATCCTATAACCGTAGTCAAATACTAATACTTTGCCTCACGATTGTGTCAGACGTCCAGCATTTTAGAATGGGCCTGCCCTGTTATTTCTCATAAGTTTTCATAAGCTTGGTCAGCCCAATTAATTTGGGCTTAACTTTTTTACATTAATAATATACTTTTTTTTCCCTTTCCTTTTAAGTCGTTCTCCACTCAATTTTTTGATTAAAATAAGTATTTTATCATTTCTTCAAAAAGAAAAGTATTTTATCATTCAAATACATTCCTTAAATTAAACCCTCGGTCAAAGACAACATTTGTGGATATAGTACATGCAATTAATGTCAACTACAATGTTCACCTGACATCTTTATGTGTTCAAAGTTATTGATCTTCTTAAATAATTATGTGTTCTATTGCTGCTACATTAGGCTCCAAAATTAATTCAAGTTTTGTCGTTGCCTCGACTGACAGGGGCGGTTTTAGCTGAGTTTGGGGACGCCTCCACTGACAGGGGCGGTTCTTTGTGGGGGCAGCCGTGGGCTCTAGCCCAATACAAATCCAAGATTTTTTTTTTAATATATAGAGGTCTAAAGTTATATTTAAAGTAAACTCAATTTAAAAATTACACTAGTTCACTAAATAGGAAAACATGTATCTAAATTTAAAATCCTTATAAATTATATTCATATATATTTTTTTTGTTTTCCAAACATAAAATATAAATATTGGAAGACAAAAAGAATATTCACCAACAACAAAAATCAACTTAAAATTTTAGATTTGAGTTTCTTAAAATCTCTCACCACGTTATTAAAGGTATTTTTTTTTATTAAATTCATTTAATATTTTTATGATTTTTGTTTAAATAATATAGATTTCCATATATTTGTGTCTTGAAATATGTATGGATAATATAATTTTTATTTGTTATACCTTTTTAATTCAGTAGTATTTTAGTTAGTTATTCAATTAAGATTTAGTTTGGACTTTGAATTCAATTTAATAATTCATTTAATTAATTAGTTATTAAATCAACATATCCGCACCACTTCATTAAATTTAAGTTGTAAAAAATTAAATTTGACACATTAGTTTGAATTAGTAGTTAGTTATCAAATTTCTATTTTTATTTGGTTATAGTCTTGCAAAAACTTAAATTTAAACCTTCATTGTAATTCTCATAAGGCATAACTTAAGTGAACACCGAAATATTTTATTATGTATAAATTTTAATGTATCGAAGTGTTAACTTTTCAACCCACCCCACTATTAAATCCTGGATCCGCCTCTGCGGCTTGACACATGCATTATTAAATAGCACATGGACATGTGTAATCATAGGTTGCACATGATACTGCATATTCATCTTCTTCTTTTTTGCATATTCTTTATATCTAAACATCTTGATTGTTTTACTTCCTTAAACATCTTAAATGTTTTGTGTGACACTCGCCGAAAATTAGTCAGAAGATACAAATTCCGATGAAAAAAGAACTGAAATTGGATAAAATTCTCAATTGTAAGACTAAAATTGATGATCGGAAAATAATATGACCAAAATCAGATAACGCCTCTAGGGTAGGACCAAAAATGAATTTTTTCTATTGAATTATTGTTTGGTAACATATGTACATTGAAAATAATGTATTTGAAAATGTTAACAATGATGTTAATATGCAATGATTTCAAAATATGAAAGATAGAACAAAAATTTTGTACTCGTGTTTAAATTATTTATTCTCTTATATTGATTTGGCATGTTGCAATGTAGTAAAACCATTAATTTTGAATGTTGTTATTTTATAATGATATATTGTTTTTAATGAATTATTACCAATTTATTATGCTTTTTTTGCAATTATTATGTATTATTTTTTAATTAGTTGGACCTCTCAATAAAAATCTTGATTATACATCTGCATATTATAACACTACAAGTTGTAACTTTATTTCCACATTTATAGATTCTAAGTTAAAGACACCGAACATGCATTCCAACGGTTCTCAAAATTTAGAGATATATAATATTAGTTCAATTAGTTTAAGATTCTTTCATAATCCTGCCTTTTATATTCAATTACTCTAAATTAGATTGGCTTATAAAATACAATTTTGTTGTTTTTAATAATGTTCAGTGCTCGCAATAATAAAAAGATTACTCTCCGGCCACCACTATAAAATAAAATATTAGCGAAGAAAGAGTATGTCTTATATGAGACAATCTCACATGAAATTTTATGTAATACGGAGTTCATATAAATTAGTAATTCAACACGGTCAATAATCTCACATAAAATTATATTAAAATTCGTCTCACGTAAAATCTTATGTAAGACAGTTCATATGAGTTTTTGCAGTGAAATAGTAATAACTAAAAGTTAAAGAAAATTTTGTCAAATTTACATATATTTATGTTTATTCAATATCAATCGATAAATATATATAGGCACACACAATTTAGTTTTAATCAAAATTCCATAGTTTTACCCTAAAAAGAAAATCCTTATCCCTAAAACAACCCATATCCTCAACCCGATAGCTATCAGGATAAACTTTCAATCCATCAATTATCGAATAAGAACAATGGTTCTTAACGAAGCTTTAATTAATCTGATTTTAATCTTTTTTTTTAACGAAAAAATGTATCCAAGTTTCGCCAATTCCAATGGAAAAAAAAACTGTTTTATCAAATTAATTCGTTAAAAATACTAATTTATTAGAAGACAAATCTAATAAGGATCATAATTTATACACACTTGATATGGATATTTAAAATTGCCTCAATAAAAATCCAATCTTGGAAGATCTTGCTCTCCCAATGGCTGATTTGCTTTAATTTTTCCTATGTGGATACTCAAGATCCTCCATTTTCTTTTCTTATTTTGAGGTTTCATGATGAATATTGCATTTCATCATTTCATGGAGATCTCAGCCTTTTAGAATATAATATAATTAACCTATAACCGATTAATTACTTAATTCTCCCTTTTGATAATTATTATACATTCCATTTACTATGCCTTTTCCAATCTATCAATGAATGCCCTCCTCACTATATTGGTATTTTGTTAAATAGAATTTTACAATTTGATTCTTTACCTAATAAGTATATTAGGGATTAATATTTTTTTTTGAAAAAAAAAATCAAAACAGTATATATAATATTTACATATATAATTAGTCATAAATAAAAGCGTTTGAATATATCCTACCTAAATATCAAGATTCGAGTAAAATAAATTACAAAATCTATTGGTCCAAAATACTATCATCATCGCTAATTTATGAAATAATTAAAGATAATGTGTAGAAAATACAATGGAAATTTTAGGAGGTTGAAACTTATTTATTTATTTTGTTCTTCATAATTTTTGGTTAGTAGACCGAAAAAATAGTGTTACATAGTCAATGGAAAAAAGTGAATATTCCTAAAAAATGCTTTTACTATATTTTAGATATATATTGATGATGTCATTTAATAGAAATCCATATTGTTTGATAGTATTATGGGGTGAAGATCTTTGGAAGATCAGAGTGGTGATTATGTAAATTAATTCCGATTATTCGTTTTGAAAAGAAAGGAAAATAATATTCAAATAATTGACGTAGTAATGGAGTGATATAGTCCTATAAATACAGAAGCAAAAGAGAGATCATTGGAGGGCAAAAACAAGATTGAGAATTATTTAGGTTTCAAGAGAAGAAGAGAGAAAAGAATGTGTGGAAAGTACAAGGTTGTTCCCACCAATCACCATGACGCCATCATCAATCTTGATCAGTATGTCTTTATTACAACTCTTTTGTTTTTGTTATTCTTTCAATGGAGATTAAGATTTATAAACATTTTCTTGATTTTTTTGTAATGTGACAGTGGTGATCCAACAATGTACGAATCGTATTGGAAAGAAGTGGGGCAAAAGTATAACATGACAATCCCTGTAATTCAATCTCTCAGTTATTTTGCCAATGCTAAAAATCTGTGCTGGTTTTTGGAGCCAAAACTTGAGGAAGAAATACACAAGCTTCACAGTATTGTTGGTAACGCCGTTACAGAAAACCGCCACGTTGTCGTCGGAACGGGGTCCAGTCAGCTTGTTCTAGCTGCCATTTATGCCCTTTCTCAACCCTTAAACCGTCCAAATCCAGTCAACGTTGTGGCTGCTACTCCATACTACTCGGTAAAGCCATGTTGATTAGTGATATTCTTGCTTTTTAATTGGGTTTTGACTTGTCAATTAGTTTAAGATTAGATCTTGGAATATTAAAGTGAAGTCAACTTTGTAGAGAAATTGGACAAATCCTGTCTTGTGCTGAGTTTTGTGTTGGTTGGATGTCTGAGATCTCCTAACATGACAACATAGTAACATGAGCATGTCGAATTAATAATTATGTTATGCAAAAGTATAATCAATCATATTGAGGCGTGACAGATGGATGATTAAGTGGTTAGTAGTTAGTGTTTGCCACGTCAGCAATTCGGGGTCGTAATTCTTGGTTTGTTGTTATTCTTGCAGTCATATCCTGAGATGGTGGATTTTCTGAGATCCCAACTGTTCAAATGGTGGGGCAATGCAAGGTGCTTTGATGAAGAAGGGCCCTACATTGAACTTGTGACATCTCCTAACAATCCAGATGGCGTTACGAGAGAGGCTGTGGTGAATCGAGGCGAAGGGATGCTGGTTCACGATTTCGCTTATTATTGGCCTCAATACACAGCCATTACTGCTCCTGCAGATCATGATATCATGCTTTTCACTGTTTCTAAATGCACTGGACATGCTGGATCAAGAATTGGGTACTTTTTTAGGACTGATGTTGCAAAAGTTTGGAGTTTGATTCATCTTTTGTTTGCTAATCCATTGTGTTTTTGTTTATGGATGTGAAGATGGGCACTTGTGAAAGATGAAAAGGTGGCTAGAAAGATGGTGAAATTCATAGAGCTGAACACAATTGGAGTGTCAAAAGAAGCACAACTGAGAGCTGCAAATATAATGGACATCATTTCTCTTAGCTGCCAAAAACACAGGCCTCGCGAGCTCAAGAATTTCTTTGAGTACAGCCACCGTGTCATGGCTGAAAGGTGGAAGAAACTGAGAGAAGCTGTCAAGAACAACCACCTCTTTCATGTCACAAAGTTTCCAAATCAGTACTGCAATTTCACCAGAGAGAGCACTCAGACATATCCTGGTATTCGATGTTTCTTCTGGTTTGATTGATCCTTCATTTAAAATCGAAGTGTTTGATTCATTTTCTGATAATATTTTTGACAGCTTTTGCATGGATGAAGTGCAAAGAGGGAATTGACTGTGAGGAGCTGTTGAGAGAGCACAAGATTTTGTCGAGAAACGGGAGGCGGTTTGGGAGTGATGCAGAGTATGTGAGAATAAGCATGCTGAGTAGGGATGATGAGTTTGATCTCTTTGTGCAGAGGCTTTCAACCATTCAAGTGGACTAGAAATCAACATTAATTTAGAGCTTTTAAGTAATAGTCTTTTATAGCACCCAGCATCACTTGTGGTGTTTAACATTTATATGCTTTGTTTTTTTTTTTTTGGGTGCTCTTTTGTTAGATCCATTTCATTTGTTATGGTAGTTTAATTGGTTTCTTCAGATGTGATAGTTGAAGTCTTGCTGATATTGTGAATGAGTACTTCGACACATGTTTTTGAAAACTTTGATTGTTGTGATGCTGTTGATTCTCTAAGATATACTGCAGCAGCAGTTGATCGATTAAGTTAAGTTGTGATTATTTGTTATTGAAAGTTATTCAATTATATAGTTGAAATTTTTTATGCTCTCAAAAAAAGAAACGATTTTGTGTCAATATGGCCTTCAGATTAGTTCTTGTTTCTGAATTCTGGGTGAGTTCTGTATTTAAGTTAGATAAAATAATAATAATATTAAAAAAAGCTCCCTAAAGCGATACAACTACGTCTTTTTCTGGATTCAAGCAATAAGTTACAATTGAAGTTTTTTTTTTTTTTTTAAATTTATAAGAAAATTGTGCATCTAAGCTTTTAGATCCTATAAATTAATCAATGCAAATATTTTAAATCAAATCTTATTTTAAAAATAAGTTGTTTAAGATTTTTGAGATGTTAATAGTGACAATTTTATAATAAATTGAATAGAAATCGTTCAAATCAGATCTTATTTTAAAATGAATTATCAATGACTCGTTCCTTAACTTTTCTGAAAACAAGTCTCAAAAGCTCGTAAAATTTTCTCAAAAATCTAATTAACTGTTTTAAAGAAGTTATAATCTTAGCCAAACAATTAGTGAGAAAATATACACTTAGAATGCGCAATCATCAGCTGAAAAGTAAATATACACCAGAACGGGAAGTTGCTTCAGAAATATATACATCAAAAGGTCGGAATGATAAATTCAAACTAGTCCACCTTTTTTTTTTTTTTTTTTGAGAGTAAAATATTTAGAATTTGTACAAGCCAATCACATATTGATCTCAATCCAAAACTTGCATTTTCGGAAAAAAAAAAAAAAAAAAAAAAAAAAGGAAACACATAAATTCCGTGCCTATCGACTATCTCAAATTGTCATGATAGCAGCGCAATAGGAAGAAGCAGTTGGACCAAAACTTCTATGATGATGATGATGATGATTTTCATTACAGACAGTCTACCTCTTGAAGCAGGGCGAGACGATATCCCATGGTTGTAGATCTCCCTGTGCATTAATTGAGGTAGCAGGCATATTATACGGTACAGAAAACTCCATAGAAGCGGCAGCAATCAAACGAGTCTCAGCTCATATTCACCAGCCATTGTAATATATCTCACCCATGGAAGAGCCTGATACCCACTTTTTTCAATGATCTTCAAGTAACGAACCTACAAACCCACATCTTCAATCAGCATGATGAAAACATTAACCATGATAAAGAAGCTGCATAGTATGTGAATGGCAGAAAAAAGATCTCCCAACAGTGACTAATAAGAAAAGGGCAGACACCAATGGTAGCTTGAGAGAATATATTGACAAATGGGGAGGACCGTGGTTTTTGTAAACATGTTCGAGGAGCTTTAAAAAGGTGAAAATCTATAATCACCAACTGCTTAAATAAAGTTGGTGCCATTTTATAATATAATTATAATTTTTTTAACAAATTCTCTTAAACTTTTTGACCTTCAATGAATATGTTATCTTGGTTTGACAAACCCTTCATGACAGAGCAGACTGCAGAAAGGTCTGGCATTTCCTACATGCAATATTAAATAAAGATTTTGGTGCTTGTTATTGTATCTTTCACATTAAAAAAAAAAAAAATTTAAAAATCAAGAGGGTCACATTAAAAACATAAAAAAGGAAATCATTGGTATTTATATCCATTGAGGACTTTTACCTGTATTCCAGAAACAGTAAAATATGGTATTTCAAACTTCACTCGTATAGGAGCCTTTCTCTCGGGGCCTGATTCCTCAGACATTATACTAGGAAGACTAAACTCTGCCCTCAACATGTATTCCTGAAAATAAATATGCCCAGTTACATAGTAATTTAAGAGTCCGTAAATCTAACAGACCAACACTACAGCCCATAGATAGAAAAGCAAGCCAATCAAGTCATACCTTACCACCCGGAAAAGATTTTATTTTCCAAACTAATGCATCATTTTCTGGGGCATAAGAAGCAGATCCCATTGATGAACGAACGTTCGGATTTGTAGCATCAGATGGCACAGGCAACTCAATTTCAACATTAGTTGCAGTGCTGAAATAGAGGTCAACTAGGAATGAACTTCAAGATCAATGAAACATAACCCAGAAAAATGGTATGTAAAGTTGCAACATACCTACGCTCCTTGAACTGGCTCCTGGCTTTTACCATAAATTCAATGCGGCTCCGGGAATGTCTTTCTATCTGAGCTTCTACCCATATTAGAGGCTTTACCTGAGAAAACAATAGGTCTGTGCTCTCAATGACTCATTTTCCACAGAGCAGTACACAAATTACACAAGAAAGCTCAACTATAATTGTATGATCCTCATTCTCAAAATTGGGTAATTAGAAGATTTTGAAAATTTGAGACTTAATTGACCACTTTTGTTTTTTAATATATTTTATACTTGAATAAAGAAAAGCACAAATGGAATGTACACTCTAAATAGCCATTTTGGAGAAATGGTCAGATAAAATACGAGAAAGGGAGGGGACATGTTGTGAGCCCCAACTTTTTTGTAAACCTACCTGAGTGCTGAGCCTGTAAGTCATGAGATCAAAAGATCCATCAGGAGGTATGAAGGATATTGTACGATCATTTTCAAATCGAGCCAATCGCACACACCTGTAACAATATTCAGAAGTCATAATAAATATAATCTGTGATGGCAAGCTTTTCCAGATATTGAGCTCAATCAAGGAGATCAATTACATACTGGTGAAACTTGATGTCATCCAGATCAATAGCTTTTCCTTTAGTAGAGCGTCCTTGTGCCTCCAGCAGAACTCTATCGTTCAGCCCAAGCTTACACTCAGGCATACCACTGTGAAAAAATAGTATTAGTGCTCAATCCTGAAGGAAAAAATACCATATTTATAAATTCATTTCAGTCCAATCTGGAAATTCAAAACTGTATTCCCATTAACCAGGCCTTGTTTGAACGTGATACAAAAACATGCAAGGAAAATCAAAATGTGGATAAGACATTCTCATGAAACACATGGGAAAGGCGACTGGTGAGCATCTCATATCAAAGTTACTTAATCACTCAACCATATGAATATGAGAGAGAACAAAATGACCTACCATGAAAATTTTGCATATGTCCCTTGGTTATGACTAATTAGGAACATCCCAAATGTTAGACCAAGATGTAAGATGAGATTATATCACTTAATCTAATTACTAAAGCATGACACTTCATGCATAAGCTTTTTTAGGTTAAAACAAGAAACACATGATTTTCATGTGACACAAAATCATGTGTAGTAGTACTGAGTTTGTAGCTGAGAAAACTCATTTTGAGAATTATACTAAATTCTAGGGTTAAATGCAAAAAACAACCTAAACTATTGGTTTTTTTCATTTTGCAACCTAAACTATTTTCTTTATCAGATTGCAACCTGAACTATTAAAATTTATCAAATTGCAACTTTTGAACAATTTTTCGGCAAAAACGTGAACACGTGACACACACGCTAACTTCATATAAGGGTCACATTTAATTAAAAGATTACAAAAATACCCTTATGTTTTTTATGTGCTGGTTACGTGTTCTCGTTTTCATCGAAAAATAGTTCAAAAGCTGCAATTTGATAAATTATAATAGTTCAGGTTGCAATCATATAAAAAAAAAGGTTTAGGTTGCAAAATGAAAAAAGTCAATAGTTTAGGTTGTTTTTTGCATTTAACCCTAAATTCTAATTACTACAACCCAATGCTCAGCAACAAATTGATGTTATCTAGAATTCAATATTTCTACAATCAGAGAAGGAAGATATGCAATGGTGAGAATCATGATTCCACGTTCAATTTAAAAAAAAAAAAAAAAAAGGTTATAACAATGGCTTTTTTTTTTTTTTTGCTTTGCCACCTTTAAAATAATGAGAATAAAACAAAGAGAAACTTTACATAATTTCCTTTTTTTTAAGAACATAATGCAGGAATTGCCTAAGTATAACAAACCTTAAGTACGTCCGCATCTTCAAGGCACCGACAACGTCTGACCGAATTATTTGGCCATTACTGTTAACCAGTATATTGACACTTTCCACAACATCAAGAAAGACCTGGACAACCAACAAAAGCTCACAAACCAGTGCCTAAGAAACTCATCAAGGGACAGCTGAGAAAAACTTACTTCATTCTTCTTGTACCGTATGCCTTCACTACGCCATGACACTGCATTTGTGACAGCCATTGGAGGCCTCTGTGTAACTTCCATTCTATAGGCATCAGTCTTTATGAACTCACTAAGAATCTTCGCTTCAGTATATTGTGGGTAGCCAAAGTCCATAATTTCGTCAAGTAACTCATACTGAAGAGGTAAAAGAGATCGGTTTTTTAGTATCCTGATTTGATCAGAGCTATTACAAAAGGACCAAAAGAAAAGATGTGTACAGAATTCCCATACCACAACAACAAAATTATCTCTAAGTGATTCTTCTTCTAACTCTTCAAAGTAGTGTTTAAAGACCTGTGAGAAAATTTCCAGTAACAATAACATTAGGGAAGCACGTTAATGATTCACTGGATCATTAATCACTAATGTGAAAGCATAAGTTTTTGAATGCCAATAATACTTACATCAACTAAGCGGTGTAGAAACAGAATAAGGCTAGCAGCATTACAGTTCTGCCGGGATGCAGTCATGAGATACACATTATTATGTTGTATAAACATATATGTGACACCATTATCATATACAATAGGGTCCTGCGATTCTGCATCACCCTACATCATTGTAAGATGCAAAAGCTGTTATTCATCTGATTTACCTTAAACATGCTAAGAAAAGAAGAACCATCATTTGGACAAAAGAAAGAATACAGAAAGCTCAGAAAATTATGTAATTTAGAAACAAGTACTGATGGTCAAGGTTCTAATGAATTATAATCAATAACCAATTATTGGTAGAATGCACTTCTTGAAACAGAAGTTTCTGCAGAAACATGGCATCTTGAGAAGGGCAAAATGGAGCGATAAATACATACATACATACACATATACATTATCATTTTCTCAAAAACATCCTTTACAACTAGCACTAAGCAGTTAAAAATATGTTATTCTGTACAAGTTAAACAGCACTGGAGTCTAGACCACTTCATAATCATAAATCAGGAAGGAAATTTAAATGTGCAAAAGCATGCATAACCCAAACAATTGGTCTAATGGTCACTTTTACCCTAATGGCTATTATAATACCCAAACTTACCTTAACCCATTAATCTACCCCCATTAAAACACTGTATAAAATTTAAGTGAATTAAAAATTGTAATTCTGCCCTTGCTAAAATCAGTTACTAGGCATAGCTGAATAGTATTTGTGTTCAGATTATTTCATTATATAATGATAGATTAGGGCCAACTTGGGTATTAAATTTTCTTTTAGGATAAAATTGTACATTTGACCTGAACTTTCAGCCAAAAATGTCCCTTTCCCTTTAAAATCAGCAGTGGTAACTTGTGTTCACAATAGTTTTCATGCCATTAACCGTATTTTATCATTCAAGGGAAAAAGGATTACCAGAACTACAAAGTGACCAATTTGGATGTAACACAACACTGTAAATAATGCACATTATAATCAAGGCCATCAATAGCATTCAACACAAAATATATCCTTTCATCCAGCTCAATAAACTGACATCTTCATCTCTGTACTCAAAAATCTCAATCCTAAACAAGCTAATCAAAAGCTAAACTAACAATCTAATCCAGCCAAAAAGCAAATGATCAATCGAGCTCAATTATTCAGAAATGCCTCGGTTACCTCACCAACATCTATTAAAAGAAAACACTAACGTCAAGTTCGACTTTCATAGCAGCTTCTATAGATCAATGCATCTCTACTAATACAGCCAGATAATGATAGTTAGAAAAAAAAAAAAAAAAAAAAAAAGAAGTAACAAGAAACAGTTAATAACTCTCATATGAAATTATAAAGAAATTTAACCTCTTTCTCAATTAGTTTGGAGAAGAAGCGTTCAGCTTGTACGGCGGTGACGTCTCCACGGTAATCACGCCACACCAAAACCCTACCTTTTATATCCAGTAGGAACAGCGCCGAAGCTGCTCCTGCCATATTTTCCCCCCACAATCAATTGATTTCTTCTCTCTCGATTCAATTGGATGCCGAGATCACAGATCGCGGGTGGATGCAAAATTAACGGGCGAATGAGATCTACTAGAGGTTTGGTGAGTAAGAGTTCAATTTAGTGGTACACGGGCTTCACCTCCATCATTCTGCCTCTGCAAATTTCGTGCGTTTCTGTAAATTTGTACGAGTGAAAGATAGACGAGATCGAGAGTGCTTGCTTTGCCGTTGAAGAAAAAATTGCAGTCGTTTCTCAGAATAGAAAGCTCAGATTTTTTGTTATGGGCCCGCTTCATTATATCATCTATTGGGCTCTTCTCTTCGGCCCAATACTTGCATATAGATTTATAAAGATATGATCTCTCAAAATTCGACACAAAATAAGTTTATCAAATATTTAAAAAATTTGTAAATAAACGTTTGTACACAAAATTAATCCCAAATGTGTTACCAAATTTGTTTTGTTTCTCGCTTTTAACACTCGTCCACCCCAAACAGACTAAAATATTGGGGAGAGAGTAAGGTTGATGTGTTCCTGGGTATGGATTTAGAATTCATGTTTTCATCAGTTTGATCCGACATGTTATATATATATATTTATTTATTTATTTATTTTTTCATCTTTGTTTTTGGAGCACAGCCATAGCACATCATTTCTTCTTCCTTTTCCTCCTCATTTCTTTTTCCTCTTCCTCCTCTCATTTTATTCTTTCTCTTCCTACTGGTCAAGTTAAAATATGAAAGAGAAAACCCAAAAAATACATGAAATTTTCGTGTAACCTCTAATTTTGTAAAATTTTCTGTAAAACCCTAATTACACCAATTTTACACGAAAATCTCATTTTATTCTTCCTCTTCCTACTGGTCAAGTTAAAATATGAAAGAGAAAACCCAAAAAATACATGAAATTTTTGTGTAACCTCTAATTTTGTAAAATTTTCTGTAAAACCCTAATTACATCAATTTTACACGAAAATCTCATTTTATTCTTCCTCTTCCTACTGGTCAAGTTAAAATATGAAAGAGAAAACCCAAAAAATACATGAAATTTTCGTGTAACCTCTAATTTTGTAAAATTTTCTGTAAAACCCTAATTACACCAATTTTACATGAAATTTTCGTGTAAGTCCTAATTACACAAATTTTTTTTGTATGAACTAATTTTGTAGAATTTTCTTATAAAATTCTATTTACACGAATATTTCGTGTAAGCACCAATAATATCAATTTTACATGAATTTTTCGTGTAAAACCTAAATTACACCAATTTTACATGAAATTTACGTGTAAACCCTAATTTTACACATTTTTCATGTAAAATCCTAACTGCATAAAATTTACATGAAATTTTGGTGTAAGCCATAGTTTTTATAGAATTTTCGTATAAAGCCTAATTACACCAATTTTGCACGAAATTTTTGTGTAAGCTCTAATTTTGAAGAATTTTGAAGAATTTTGAAGCTCTAAGCACACAAAATTTACTTGAAATTATCATATAAACCCTATAATTTTACCGTTTTTTTGTAAAATTTTAATTACACTAATTTTACACGAAATTTTCTTGTAAATCCTAATTACACTAATTTTATATGAAATTTTTCGTGTTTTCCTGTAAACTGTAACTACACCAATTTCAAACAAAATTTTCAATTAACCCTTGTTTTTAAGAATTTTCATGTAAAACCCTATTTACACCAATTTAACACGAAATTTGGTGTAATCAAGGTTTATACAAAAATTCTATAAAATTAGAGCTTACATGAAAATTTCATGTAAAATTGTTATAATTAGGGTTTTACGTGAAATTTCTTTAAAATTATGGCTTGAACGAAAATTTCATGTAAAATTAGGGTAATTAGAATTTACACCAAAATTTTGTAAAATTAGTCCTTATGCGAAAATTTCGTGTAAAATTGATGTAATTAGAGTTTACACAAAAAGTTCGTGTAATTAGGATTTTACATGAAAATTCTGCAAAATTAGGACATACACAAAAATTTCATGTAAAATTAGTGTAATTATGGGTTACACTTAAATTTCATGTAAAATTGGTGTAATTATGGTTTTACAGAAAATTTTACAAAGTTAGGACATATATGAAAATTTCGTGTAAATTTCATGTAATTAGAGTTTACACGAAAATTCTGCAAAAATATTTCTTACATGAAAATTCCGTGTAAAATTTGGGTAATTAGTGTTTATACGAAAATTCTATAAAATTAGTGCTTACACGAAAATTTCATGTAAAATTGATGTAATGAGAGCTTACACGAAAATTCTGAAAAATTAAGGCTTACACAAAATTTCGTGTTAAATTGGTATAATTAGTTCTTACACAAAAATTAGAGTTTTACATGAAAATTCAGTAGAATAAGGGCTTAAACAAAACTTTCGTGTAAAATTGGTTTAATTAGGGTTTACATGAAAATTCTATAAAATTAGGGTTTACACAAAAATTTCATGCAAAATTGATGTAATTAGGGTTTACATGAAAATTCTTCAAAATTAGGTCATACACGAATATTTCGTTTAAATTTAATATGTTTAGGGTTTACACAAAAATTTCAGTAAGATTAGGGCTAACACGAAAATTTCGTGTAAAATTGGTGTGATTAAGGTTTCACACAAAAATTTTGTAAAATTAAGGTTTACATGAAAATTCTGCAAAATTAGGGTTTAAAAGAAAATTTAGTGTAAAATTGGTGTAATTAGGGATTACACGAAAATTCTGTAAAATTAGAGCTTACATGAAAATTTATTGTAAAATTGGTGTAATTTGGGTATAACATGAAAATTATGTAAAGTTAGGGCTTAAAAAAATTCGTGTAAAATTAGTGTAATTAGAGTTTTACACGAAAATTTTCCAAAATTAGGGTATAAAAGAAAATTTCTGGTAAAATTTGTAAAATTAAAGTTTTACACGAAAATTCTGCAAAATTAGGATTTAAACAAAAAATTCGTGTAAATTGGTGTAATAAAGTTTTGCATGAGAATTCTGTAAAATCAGGTCTTACACGAAAATTTCATGTAAAATAGGTGCAATTTGTGCTCACATGAAAATATCATGTGAAATTCGTGTAATTAGGAATTTACACAAAAATTTTACAAAATTAGAGCTCACACAAAAATTTCGTGTAAAATTGGTGTATTAGGGTTTACACAAAAATTCTATAAAAATAGAGCTTATACGGAAATTTCGTGTAAAGTTTCTGTAATTTGATTTACATGAAAATGTTGTAGAATTAGGTGGGCTAACACGAAAATTTCATGTAGAATTGTGTAATAAGAGTTTCACACGAAAATTCTGCAAATTTAAGGTTTACACGAAATTTTTATGTTAAATTGATGTAATTAGGATTTATACGAAAATTATGTAAAATTAGGGCTTACATGAAAATTTTATGTAAAATTGGTGTAATTAGGGTTTTACGCAAATATTCTTCAAAATTAATGTTTACATGAAAATTTGTGTAATTAGGGGTTTTCATGAACATTCTGCAAAATTAGGTTTTAAAAAAAAATTCGTGTAAAATTGGTGTAATTAGGATTTTATATGAAAATTCTGCAAAATTAAGGTTTAAACGAAAGTTTCTTGTAAAATCGGTGTAATTAGAGTTTATACGAAAATTCTGTAAGATTATGTCTTACACGAAAATTTCGTGTAAAGTTAGTGTAACTATGGTTTTAAACAAAAATTCTGTGAAATTAAGATTTATACGAAAATTTCGTGTAAATTTGGTGTAATTAGGGTTTCACACGAAAATTCTACAAAATTAAGGTTTACACGAAAATTTCTGTGTAAAATTGGTGTAATTAGGATTTACACAAAAATTCTGTAAAATTAGAGTTTAGATGAAAATTTCATGTAAAATTGGTGTAATTAGGATTTACACAAAAATTCTGTAAAATTAGAGTTTAGATGAAAATTTCATGTAAAATTGGTGTAATTAGGGTTTACACGAAAATTCTGCAAAATTAAGGTTTAGACGAAATTTTCGTGTAAAATTGGTGTAATTAGGGGTTTTACATGAAAATTCTACGAAATTAGAGGTTATACAAAAATTTCATGTAATTAGGGTTTTACATGAATATTCAATAAAATTAGAGCTTGTATGAGAATTTTGTGTAAAATTGGTGTAATTAGGAATTTAATTGGTGAAATTAGGGTTTATACGAAAATGCTGCGAAATTAGGGTTTACATGAAAATCTCATGTAAAATTAGTGTAATTAAGGTTATACACGAAAATTCTATAAAATTATGGCTTATACGTATAAAATTGGTGTAATTAGGATTTTTACATGAAAAAATTTCAAAATTGTGGTTCACAATAAAATTTCGTGTAAAATTGTTGTAATTAAGGTTTTAGACGAAATTTCTACAAAATTAAGGTTTATATAAAAATTTCGTATAAAATTATTATAATTAAGATTTACAATTAAACGAAAATTTCATGGTAAATTATTGAAATTAAGGGTTTTTTTTATTATATATATAAAAATGTGGTTTGGTTATCTCAAGTGAGACACTTGGAGCTCTACAATGTTGTCAAATGTCTTCCCTAAAAAACATTTTATTTATGAAATATCAAAAAATTAATACCAATTAAATACATATCCCATTACTCTACACAAAATAAGTGCTTTGAAAAAACTAAATATGTACGTTACAAATGCTAAGAAAAGATTGCTAATGTTGTATAGTTTTTTTATATATGAAATATTTGGTTTCAAACTTTAATAATTGTTTTTGTTCAACATTTCAAATTGAAAAAAAAAAAAAAAAAAGTAAACAACAATGCTCTTGCTAAAATAATGACATTAACAAAAAATAGGTGTTAAAAAAACCTTAGGATATGTTTACATTGTGACGTAGATAGATTTACAAGTTTGAAAGTGGATCATATCGGGAATTGTAGAAAAAATAAATGATATTCTATTATTTTATAAATAATGTTTATAAATAAAATCATTATGTAAACCTAATAAAAAGAGCACTCAAAGGAAAAATTGGAACAGAATAAATGTATTCGAGCTATAAAAATGAGATTTATTCTATTTTTTTTTTTAAAAATATATGAAAATGTCAAATCCAAAAGTTAAAATACCTATAAAACTCGCTATTAATAATTTTATATTAAAGATCAAATGAAAAAAAATAAAAAAACCAAAAACAATGATAAGATAAGTTAGGAAGCTTTGATGTGTTTCAAAAGATGGCTGTTCGAGAATGTCAAGTTGGAGTTGTTCGTTTTCCGATGGCTTTCAATATTTGTGGTGGCTATGGTGGGCTTGAGCTGGAGAGGCATATAATTTGGAGAAGGGTGGCAGAAATATTTTGGGATTATTATGAGGGGCAATGGAGGGAGAATTTGCAGGATGGGCAGGGGAGGTATCTATGGAGGAATGGGAATGAGTACGTTGGAGAGTGGAGGAGTGGGATGATTCATGGTAGAGGTGTTTTGGTGTGGAACAATGGGAATAGATATGATGGAATTGGGAGGATGGAACTCCGAAAGGGCAAGGCGTTTTCACTTGGCCTGATTCAATTTGGGATAGCAGTAGAACCCAAATATTGAATGGGACTTTCTACCCTGCTCACAATGCCAAGAATGGTAGTGGGAATCGAAAAATCGAAGGTTTCAATGGGAATTTCGGTCATAAGTTGTGTGGATTTGCTGGTCGGGGGAAGAAGAGGTAGTCGGTTGGGGTGGATAGGGCTTTTCCGAGGATTTGTGTATGGGAATCGGATGGGGAGGAGGGTGGTTTAACTTGTGATATTATCGATAATGATGAGGCGTCGATGCTTTATAGGGATGGGTTCGTGTTTGATCGTTATGGGATTAAGCAATTTAGGAGAATCATTGTTTTCTCTCAGTGGGGAAGAGAATGGGAATCGGAATGCTTTGATCGATACGTATGGGAAATGTGGGAGCTTGAACGATGCAGAGAAGGTGCTCGATAATATGCTCGAACGAGACTGTGTTTCTTGGAACTCAATGGTTACTGCTTGTGCTGCTAATGGGAGGGCGTTTGAAGCATTGGAGTTTTTGGTGAAGATGTTGGGAGAGGATGATTTGAAGCCGAAGTTCGTTTCTTGGAGCGCTTTGATCGGTGGATTTGCTCAAACCCAATGTGCGAATATTAGCTACTTACGAGGCACGGGTTTATATCGAGCCCTTACGTTGTCAACGGATTGATAGATCTTTATCGAAGGTGTGGTGTTATGGAAAATGCTTTCAAGGTGTTCACTAGATTTTCAGTGAGAGATGAGGTGTCTTTCAACACCATGATCACATGGTATTGCGAAAACGGGGAGATAGAAAAGGCGAAGGAGCTTTTCAAAATGATGGAGTGTGAGGGGAAATTGAGGGACTTGATATCATGGAACTTGATGATCTCAGGCTATGCGGATAACTCCATGTTCAACGAGGCATTGAGAGTGTTTATAGTTAAAGGTCTTGAGACGAACCTAATTGTTGGTGGGGCGTTGGACGATATGTACTATCAAAGTCAAGATCTGTTTTATATTTTGTTGAAGAACTGAACCTACCAATCACAATGCTTGCTTTGAAATTCTGTCTGTGCTTGCAACTGCTGCATAATGTAAAACACTAATGCGTGACTTTATTTGGCAGTCACGCATTAGTGTTGCTAAATATCAGGAGGCAAATCCTGCAGTTTATACAATTGTTATGTTTCCGTTTCTTTTCACAGTGATGTTTGGGGATTGGGGTCATGGTTATGCTTGCTATTGGGAGCAGTATTCTTAATTTATCATGAAAAAAAGCTTGGTTCTCAGGCACGCCATCTCATCTCCTGATTTGTAATATAATTAACTGAATGTTCTGTACATGTGGTTGTTGATGCAATTTTGCTACTTGTATGATTGTATTACCTTCTGATAAACCTTAATTTTTAGGCTCGGTTATGATTTTTCTTTTCCTTCTCAGTATTCATCGACAATTAACGTACTTTAAAACTGACTGTTGTTCTTTTGTTGGATTCTGAAATTGGTGTAGTGTGTGTATGATAACAGGAATATCTTACTGTATTTAGGGAACTGCCCTTATTACTGTATCTAGTTATTTTACTGTATTTCGTTAATTAATTATAGCCTTTTCTTTTGAAAGTTGATGTGTGAAGGACTTGAGTCAAGCTCGGGGAGAAAATATTAGAATGCACTTGTTGGATCATTTCCTGGATTAATAAAACTTTGTCTAATACAGTGATGAACAAAAAGGAAGACCTATTGTCCGTAATGGAACAGCTGGCTGCCAATTTACATATATATATTTTTTTAAATATATGACCCCAGACAACAGGCTTTTGGTAGAGTTAAAAGTTAGGATCAGACCATTATCCCTGAATGTATACTGGAAATTTGGTGATATATTTAGTGCTATAATTTTTGGTTACTTGGCTACCAATGAAGCTTAATGAAAATCAGAAGGTGACATGAGTAAAGAGAGTTTGAAAAACAACCAAATTAGGCATGCTGAACTCTTTGGAGTGTAAAATGTTTTTGTATGCCCGCAGAAGTACTTTTATGTTTTTGTTATATTTTGTAAGATGGTCTCTGATTTGATATGTTGGGCTCGTTCTGAAGTCAAAAGTATGTTGTACAAGAACAAGTAAAAAGAAAAAAAGCCAAGTTAGCTTCAATTGTTGATTATTTCTTATCGTGGCTAACAATGGAACAAAGCACCCAAGTTAGCTTCAATTGTTGATTATTTCTTATTCTCAAAATTGTCAAAAGCCAATACTGTTTCCTACTGTAAGAGTAAAATATAATATATAATATGCAATAATACAGATTACAAGACCTTTCAGGCTGCAGATAGAAAGGTTAGGTGAGGTAATTAATAAAGCTAACCATCACAGTTTTATTTTATTTAAGACTTCATGGTGGTGATACTAAACTTCCACTTTGTTTACTTATTTTTTTTCATGTGACAAATACAATTTTCTTACTATTGTTTATGTTTTACGTATTATTCATTCCTTATAAATGTTTATGTTTTACTATTTGGTGGCCGATATGTTCTCCTTATGCTATTTCGATTTGGTGGCGCATGGGCGCACACTAACTATAATGTAGGCGGCACGTGGGGGCGTGTGGACGCATGTGGAGGCGGTCCACGCACCGGGGCGGGTTGGGGGTACAAAAGTTTTTGTGTTGTGGAAATAGAAATTCCCCCACAAAGATATGTGTTTTTTCTCTTAAATAAAGTGTGTGATACCAAAATTAGATAATTGAAAAAATAATTAAAAATATAGGAAAAAATCGCAAAATCCTGTGCAACGCCGGCGCACATGTTATCGTGTGTTATTTTGGTGATTCATATAGAAGAAAGGGACGAGTGGTGCAACTAACGGAATTAAGTGTTAATTTCTATGAGATGAAGTTTCCAATCTCTGTTTAGTGAATTATGGATTGTGAGGTGAATGGTGATTAATGCCTGAGAGAGTGAGCTGCTTATGAGCACTTTGCACTTCAGTTTCGTTGAGGTTTGTGAAAATTATTCCTTGTTTCTCTAATTGGATTCTAATATTGCTTCATTTTGCTGCAAGTTATTGGGAAAATTAGGATAAGAATGCATCACCTGACTATGATATCACATTCTGATATTTTCTTTATGCAGAATCAGCTCTGGCATTCAGGCAAAGCTACTTACTTTTAATTATTCTCATCTGGTATGTGGATTCTGATTGAATTTCTTCGACTTGTTTGTTGTCGTTCAACTTAAATTGGAATAATCCCTGAATTTCAAAGTTATATGAAGATGAGAGCTCTTGATAATGAGGATGGTAAATTACTTTCCTTTCATGCTATAGCAGTCAAAGGGCAACTCAAAGATTAAACCATCTTTATATCCATACAAGCCAGGAATATTATACAACTGCAGCAGTGTATGAATAAATAAGTACTGCTTTTAGACTTAACTGCCCTAAATTCAAAGTATGAAAGAAGAAAAGATTGTAGTTTCTTATATTGCATATTAAGATGTAAATTTGTTTGAAGTCACTCACAAATACAGTAGACTTGTTTTTTCTTCTATGTGCATAATCATAAATCACGTAATTGTAAAAAAAAAAAAAAGCTACCATAAGGAATCTAGATTCTCATCTGCCGTTGAAAACTCCACTGAAAACCTGGCTGCTCCCTCCTAGTGATGCCTCCCATTCTATTGATGACATTCTGATTCGTGATAATGCAATGACTACCTCTCGCATTTCTGGCCTGTCTATTGCCTCTTCACTTAGACACCATTGTGCAATATCGGCCATCTGCAGATTATGTCATAATTATAAGTATATATCTTGTAAATTCCATTTTTGCACGTGGTTCGTACGTAGTGAAATACTTCATGCAATTGTGGCAGTTAGTCTACAACTCAATGTGAATAAAATGGCAGCTTACTTAATATTTTGTTGTATAAAAAATTTAAGGCCCTTGATAACTATAGTTTTTTCGGGTTGTATTAGGATAGAATGAATGATGATCTGCATGAAGGAGAAGAAAATAGTAATCACATCAACCTTGTATATGTCTTCCGGAGGATAATTGCCTTTTAGGTGTCCATCTATGACGAGTTCCAATGCTGACTCAGGAACTTCTGCATTGAAGATATTGTTTACCTGAAAACATCATAGGAAATTTCAGCCACCTCATCATAGAGAAGCTTAAATGATATTAAAAACGTTGCTCACTTTAGTTCTTACTTGCTAGAATAGGGACATCATTATTTCTGAAGCCTGCTTACATTTTGGCTTTCATATAGTATTACTCAATTTTCAATGTACAGACATGTGCAGTTAAGTTTAAATTGATCTCTACCAAAAACCAATATGCATGCATTATTGATTATGCCTTACAATTTTTACATCTTTTCATTGTGGACAAAGTTCTCAGTTTCAGCTAAGTTTGTTCACTTACTACTGTGATGAGTGACTTCATCCTATTTGGCTCCTGGTTGTCACGAATGAGTGCGCGTTTGCCAGTTAATAGTTCTGCAAGAACTACTCCAAATGCAAACACATCAGTCTTAGGTGTCACCTGCAGCTCTTTTACTGACCTGCAAAAAGCCATTTACTTTGATATGTTAACATGTGAATCTCATGATGCATCCAACCAACATGGAGATCATCGTTCAGATTTAATGAAATGGTTCACCCATTCATGATTTAAGAAACTGATCTAAACTAGATTGATGCTTACTCGGGAGGAAGATATCCTGGGGTTCCAACCAGTCGTGTTGCTAATAGCTCATCTTCGTTGGTTCCACCAACAAGCTTTGCCAAACCAAAATCTGCAACCTACGGAAATTCTTCATAAATTGTTCTGTTGACCAATTTTGCATCCATCTCAAATAAAAAGGGTAAAGTGTAACTTCCTGATGAGTTCTGTGTTTTAATTTAAAAACCCCACAATCCTCTTTCAAGATATCAATCTGAATCTGTTTAATGCCTGAAAGTTGGTTCTTACTAAACACCATAAAGGAATGCCATATTTCACTAAAATATGAGTGAGATGTATCAGCCTCTTTAGTTTTTTCTGCATAATGGAATATTAGCATTTTGTTGATATTAGATTGAGTTTCATGTAGGTAGGTACCTTTGCTCTAAGTCCATTGTCAAGCAGGATGTTGGTTGTTTTTATATCACGATGCACATATCGAGCTTTTGTGTGGTCATGAATGTACTCAATACCCCTTGCAGCATCAAGTGCAACTTGTGTTCTTGCACTCCAAGAGAGAGGTTGATGACCTAATTCATAAAAATTAAGATAAGCATTTTCTCCTGCTTTATAGATTCGAAATATAAATAAGGAAGAAACATCCTGTGAAGAACTTGAAGCATATGTATTGTCATCGAACTTAGAAAGACAGGCAAGTTGGTTTGAAAGATTCAGTAGGTATTTCTCCAATATTTACTAGAAAAGTAATCATGAAGCTCAACCAGAATCATGTCAAAATGTCGGAAATAAAAAGGTTTCAGCTATAGTTGTACTTACTAGTATGTGTCAGACATGAATGGTTATGTCATTTATTCAGTAAACTCTAAGTATGAGACTTGGGCAGAAACTGTGCCTTAGGGGTAGGGCTCAATACATGGTTAGTTAATTCGACCTTTGATAGCCTTGAATCTCTCTGCCTAAGCTATGTGGAAATAATTGGTTGTTTTTAACTGAACTAATTGAAAGTTTTTTTCTTATAGAAGTACAAGCACAATGTATTTGAATACCTTTCAACAATGGATCATGAAGGTGATCACTGAGAGAACCTTTTGAAATATACTCATAAACCAAGTAGAGGTGGTCGTCTCCACTGGCATAACCCAACAGCTCCACCTATATTGTGGGCTCGACTTGATAAATAATGGAGCCTCTCCACATTACATCAAAACTCAGGTGATGGAAATTATTACTTACCACATTGATATGATGTATCTTGCATAGCACCTTGAGCTCAGCAAGAAACTCCTTAGACTTGTTAGATCTCATTTTCTTGATTGCAACTTCCTGATTTTATTATGTCAACATTCAACAATAACCAGTAACTATTCAGAAATCTTGATGAGTCCACTCAGATATAGAATAATAAATGAGGAGCCCATTAGCATACCTGCTCTCCAAGTACCCCATAGTATACACTTCCATATCCCCCTTGCCCAATTATTCTAGTTTCATCAAAGTTACTTGTGGCCTCTGCAATCTCTTCGATACTGTATAGTAATGGTTTCTCCGACTCAAAATTTGTGATATCTGTCAGAGATCTAAAGGAATCAATTTCTTATTTGTTTCTCTGTTTTCTATGTAATGGATAATGTAGACATATCATTACTAGTGAATATTTCAATGAAAAAGAACTTTGTTTGTTGACTTTTTTGAGAAAAATATTATAGACCTACAAAACTTCTATAGTTATTCTAACCTTCCATCCTTTCACTCTGTGTGTACTGTTTCTTCAATGAACGAGTTTTAGTACCGGAGTTTTTGGAGAGAGATTTTGGATCTTCCTCAATGTGTCCTCGGCTTGTGTTTTTCCTTAGGATAATTATAGCCAAGGTGCACATGGAAAGTAGGGTCACAGCTGATAATAACCCAATGATTATCATCCATTTGTGCACCTTCTTTATCCCTGAAATGAAAAGAAAAAAAAAAAAAAAAAAAAAAAGAGTTATTAGCCATCTGGACCAAGATCATCAAGAACACAGGTCAACCTCACCATAATCTGATGGTTTAATTTTCTATCGGTTAGTCAACTGCAGGCTCTTTATTGCCTACATTTGAATGAGCCTATTTTTTCTGTATTCAAAGATCAGCCCCCTGGCTCTGATCATAGTGTTGAATTAGCTATCAAGGTGCAACTAGAAATTACATGTTTATTAGCTACATGACAAAGCAACCGTAGAAAATCCCAGTAAAACATTGGGAAAAACCATAGATTTCTGGGTAGCAGCATATTCAGCAGAAGAGACAAATACTCTGCACAAACCTGTCATGACTGAAGTTAAAAATCAGCTTTAGAACCTTAATTATTCGATCATTTTATGCACTGTCTAACATCAAATGTCAGATGAGTTTCAAATGATGTTGAAATTACCAGGACTGAAATGCAAAATTTCAGAGAGAGATCCTGCTCACCTTTCTTTGGATCACGTATTCCATTTTTCTCCATGGGCACATATAAGATCCACCCGGCTTCTATATAATTCGGCTTTGGAGTCAGATACGGGTTCATATTCTCAATTTCATCAACTTCAGCAGAAAGTTGATTTCCAATAGTGGAGAGAGTATCCTGTGGCTGAACCGTGTAAGTCACCACAACTTGAGAGTCGTCATCTTCACAGCCACACAAAAGATGCAGAGTCTTATTTACTCCAGTAGTTAAATTTGTATCTACTCCTCCATCCCAGGCTTGCCCGCTAAAATTCTGAGCCGATACATCATAAAATGTATCATTTTGTTTTGGCTTGTAATTTACATCATAGAAGTATCCAACTGTATTACCAACTGTTTTGCAGGAGCAGTTCACCTTGACCAGGTAATCTTGTTTATCATCATACATAATGGACTTGATTTCTGATGCGTCGACAGAGTACAAGAAGGCTACTTCATCTTTCTGAAAACCATTGTGCTGGTAAAGAAGAGCATTACATGATTGGATCTTCTCTAAACAAGTAAAAGGGTGCACCTGTGTGTCGGAAACAGAAGTTGTCATGAAGAAGATTGGTAGCAAGAGAAAGAACAGAGGATTACATTTTGGAGAGGCCATGAAATCTTCACATGTAACGAGGCTTGTGAATGGAAGGCAAAGCACAATAAAGGAGTGAAGAAATATTGGTAATAGCCTCTTCCATTTGTCATTGCATACTTGTTGCTTTGTTTTTTTTTCCATACTAGTTTGTCTCTCTGATAGTGATTATAATAACTGCAAATAGTTTATCGGATAGTGGTACATCTTGTTGCTGTCATCTAAGCCTCTCTCTAACATTGGACAAGTTGCAAACTTATTCTAGTAACAAAAGTTGTCGATGTTTACGACATGTAACCTGTTCCTTTATCCACGGCAAGGTCCTAGTGAATCCAGGAGATTACCTGCTGTAAACCCTGTCCATCACAATTTAGTAGATGAGTTCAATGTTGATCAGGTAACAAATATTTGTCATTCACCATTATATTCTAACTTGTTAGTTTAATATTACCAAGTGAATATAAAAATGTGGCTTTGACAAGGCACTTGCTCCTAGTTCATAACCTTGTAGAAACAGTCTGGTAAAATAGTGTCGTGTAAGCTCAAAATAGTCAATATAGATAGATGTCAATTGGAATGCCCATCAATTTTTTCTTTTTTTGAGGATGTCCATGATAATACATTTAACAATATTGTTGATTTTGTGTTGTTTTGTATTGACTTATAGCTACTACATAGTTATAATGGAAAAAGGCATATTTAGTCCCTTGTATTTTAATTTTTTTAACTTGCACCTCCTGATTTGCATGGTTATTTGAGATGTTTGATAAGCGTGTGATCAATCGGCATATTTTCCTCGTCTTGGGATACTCAACAATTGATTCTTGGTTTGGCAAAGAGGAATTATTCCTCAACTGAAAAGGTTTTTAGAGATGTTAGTGCATTATTCTAATTATTTCATTGCATTATTCTAATTCTTGTAAAGTTATTATTTATTGCTATGGAGAAAAGTAGAGTTTAGCTATCAGCCGGCTGAGGATCTAGAAACAACGGACAAGTTGAGACGGTTATGATTCTTTCACGCCTCTCTTTCTTGCATCACCATCACTACTCTTTTCCTTATTTATTTATCAGGATTTTTCCTCTAACATTGTCTTATGAATTAAATCTAATTAAATAATAGAGATTCACATAAGTTTTTAATACATTAAGGTTTGCCCAAATTTACAGTTTTTTTTCCCCAATATCAACGTTTTGTATCTTCTCAAGAATTGGCGAATTAAGATGGTCGCGTTCGATAAAAGTCTTGATTACAAGTGTACGTGTCTCACGTGAAAAATAAGATGATTGGATACAAACTTAGGATTAAAATAATCAAAATAATTGGAACCATCCATTAGTTAACAATTAAAACAAAGACATGAGAGCTAAAATTGTCATACCAACTAATTCCCTCAAATAGTTATTATGTTGCTTTGAAGATGAAGATTTAATCAGGTCAGCTCATTTCTTGAATCTGAATTGAAATCCTAACAAACAGAGCATTATTTTGGATAACTTTGTTCCAAGTTCTAAACATAACTTGGTGAAGATGGTGGGTCTGCCAGGATCTCTTTATTCCTTCACCTTCCAAACATTATTTAAAAACATAAAATAAAGAAAATTCAGAATGATTTATTCCTAAAATTTATAAATTCGAAAACCATCAATTAAGTGCTAAGGCGAATTCGAAATTCATTTCCAAATCCTCCAACCAACTCCAACTTTTATTTTCAAAAGTTAAATACCTTACAAGACCCAATGCAGGACTTCCTTAAATAACCAGCTAATATGGAAACAAGAACAAACGAATAAGGCATATATAAGTTAAACAAAACAAAAAATTGATGCCCTTCTAATGATAGACCTTCAAATAACCAAATTTAGTACAATTGTTTACATTGGCATGTAACTTATACTTTGAGGAAGTCCAACATACAGCTGCCTTATTGCTCTGATTTGGAAATATCAACTTAATTATTCTCTGTAGTTGTTTAGCATTACCTGTGTTTTAGTTAATTATAAACAAAGTTGAAAAAATAAAAAAGGCACAGGATAGCAGGGAATCAATCAAAAGTAGTGGGAGTTGTATATAGCTTTTACTTTTGACTCACACAAAGAATTTCTAACAGTTCAATATCTGCACTGGCTTGCAAGAAGCGTAAAGATCTACTACCAAATAAAGCCACCAACCGTTGTACATGAAATTGTTTAAAAAGTGATGACTTTCAATTTTTTCAGAAACAACTATATATTCATTTTATCACATTTATTAATGGCAAATGTATATTCTAGTCGGCTACTAAACTGATCTAAGTATTAGGAGATTTTCTAATTTTTCTTAATGGAAGTCACAAGTATATATAACGCTATTAACTTAAGAATATTAATTTAAATATATAAAAGAAAAATTTGTGAACTTGAATGAAATTGCAAAATAAAATTAAAGAAAGCATAAACTACATATCGATAGTCATCAATTTGTCGAATTGTTGGGAAAATATTAAATGATCTTGGTACCAAAAATGGCCCAACAAAGTTCATGTTGGCGCATGCATAGACACCTCCACTTAAGGTGATTTTGTCTTCCATTTTTGGCTTTTTGCCCACCAAAATAAGTGGCACTCAAAATATTTCTTAGTACAATCATGTTGATGTGTGTTATCTCTTTAGTTATAACATTAATTAGGTGTTATTAACACCTTAATAATCAATCAATGAAGGTGTTATTGGGGCTCGTGTGATTGTGTGAATGAAATTAATTGATCAAGTAATACTAGTTCATAACTGATTAATGTGAGCCTTGGTACCTTATTCTCAAAGTGCATGACAAACTTCCCACTAATTTAGCCTGGATTATGTCATACTATAGCCCACAGGTCCTAACTTATTAATCTACCCATCCAAACAAAGCTAAATTTAATGACATAATCAATTAATAGTGGAATCTTATCACATTCCATAAATCTTATAAATCTCATCCATACAACCTTGTATGGATACTACTAGTATCAACTTGTTCAAGCATAGAGCCCTTCAAAGAAATCCAAGGAGAAAAAGTGATGAGGACAAAAATGGAAATAAAAAATAAATATGACGGCTGAAAGGAAGCATATCGAGTCCAAGGGTGAAAAATAAAAAGTCAATATGAATAATTAATTACTCTGCTGCCCCCATCAGTAATTTTCACGGGCTCAATACCTTGTTCCTTTAAGCTACTCTTTGCTTAGGTCACGATTTCCTCGGGTTCTTCTTTCTACCTAAAAATAATAATAAAATACTCATTTTTCCACCACTATAAATACACTAAACAATATTCTCAATCACTCTTCCTCCTTTTTATCTCCAAATTTTTTTTGGAATCAATCCTTAATTAAGAATATATTCCCTCTTCCCCACAGCCCAAAAAACATAGAAAAAGCAAAGAAAAAAAAAAAAAGCATGTATTTTTGCTGCATATAGTATATATACACTTAACCCTCCAAAACCTTGATCATGAAAATGGGTGTTTCTAAAAGGCTTCATCAAATGGATAGAAGCAGTGTGGATTCAGAAAAGTGGGTCATTGGTGGAATTGAGTTGAGAAGTCCAATGAAGCCGATTTTCACAAAGGCAATGGAGAAAAGTGATGATGATGAAGAGTTTTCAACTACACCTACTTGTGCAGAATCAAGAATTCCAAGCAGATTGCCATGTCCACCTGCTCCTAAGAAACGAAAATCGGCTTCTTCAAGATGCCATTATCGTGCAGTTAGAGAGTTCTTCGTGCATCCTGATCTTGAAACTATCTTTATACGACATCTTCAAGGGGCCTAATTACTATCATCTTGTTTGCCCTAGTATTGTTTCAACTTGATTATAACCCTAGTTTTATTAGTCGAATGGATTCTCTATTGCAGATGGTGTTTTTTTTTTCCCTTTTTTTTTGTTCATTTAGTTTCTTCGTCTTTCTTTCCTTTGGTTTTTTCAATAACTTTCTATTTAGTTTAGGGTTCTGATGTAAATCAATGAACTACGGCTAGTTTTCTCTATATGAATGGTTGGCATTTTGACTTTGTTATTACCTAGGGTTTTCTCATTCATATTGATGATTTTCTTGAGTTTTGACATGCATTAATTAATTTCAATGTTTGTTATTGTTTGGTTTTGATGATGAAACTGATCGGTTATGGCTTCTCTGTAAGGAGAAATAATTAAAAGAAATGAAAAAAAAAAAAAAAAAAACCAAGAAATGGAAACTTTGGTTTAGAGCTAATTTATCTATATATGTTTTTAATTAGTTACCATGTTATGCTCCTTTTTAAATGGAAAATTTCGTGATTCTTTAATCATCTTTACATATAAAAATTATGAAACTTTAATGGAAAACAGTTTTTCCATATTTACATGAAGACAAACATTTATGGGAAGCTTTTCAAAATTCAAAAAGATATCATTATCCTCTGTCTCCTTTCCATCATCTTTCTCTTTCCTTCTTGGTGTTACTATGAAGATTCCAGAGTACTTACTCTACTGTAAGAGTAAATATATGCACACAAAGTGAACTACTCTATATATACACACACATAATATATATTAAACAATAATAATATTTGTTTTAAATATGTTATATCAGCAAATATGGTATATATGCTTCTTTCAATGCCACTTATATTTAGTACATTATTTTACATGATATATATTCTTCACTTTTTTTAAGAGTGTTTGAAAATGTCCCACAAAAAACAATGAGTTGCAATTTGCAACCCACTTAGGACGGGACACCCTTTAAGGTTTCTGCAGTAAATGCTTTGGTGATAAGAGTAGGGGCAAAAGACAAAAAAAACACACAAGTGAATAGTGATGATAGATTTCCTTAAATTTTAGGATCCTATGCATTTATATATTAATATACAACCTAGCTAGCTAGTGGCATATACTGTTGAAGCTCATTGTTTAGGATTATGTGATCATTTAATTTACCTTTTAGACTCTTGTCTTTTTTGTCAGCTGGTTTTATTCGGAAAAATTTCTTTCATATCTTTTCAGTATATCATTTCAGGGGTTTTTCTTTATGCATATCCATTATGTTGGAATAAAGGGTAAAATATCAATAAAATACAAACTCTCACGGACATAAAAAAATATAGAGTTTAATCAGTATATATAAAATCAATTTTTAATATTTTTACTATACAAAATATAAGGATATTGCAAATTTTCAAAGAATTTGAGGGGAACAGAAGCCCCTTTAAAACAAAGTGAGGATACTCTCTTGAACCTCTTGCATTATATATATAAGGGTTAAATGCAAAAAACAAACCAAACTATCGATTTTTTTCAATTTGCAATCTAATTTTTTTTTTTTTCCGATTGCAACCTAGTCTTCTGTAATTTATCCAGTTGCAACCTCCGTCCATTTTTTGAGCATTTTTCCAGCGAAAGACCCTAATTTTTTATTTAGGGAAAAATCATTTTTATTTTTTATTTTGTGAGATACATAATGTAAAAGACGATTTTACTTTTGAAATGATAAATGTGTTAGTCACCTGATGATATTTTCGCCGGAAAAATGCTCAAAAAGTGGACGGAGGTTGCAATTGGATAAATTATAGAAGACTAGGTTGCAATCAGAAGAAAAACAAAAATTAGGTTGCAAATTGAAAAAAGTCGATAGTTTTGATTATTTTTTGCATTTAACCCTATATATAAACACAATATATATTAGTCAGGTCTCTATGTTATGTGATTTATTAAAATAAGATAATATAAAAGAGTAATATAAATATATAATAGTAAGAAATATAATTGGGAAAATCTTTTAAATTTTTATAATAAGGGAATGGTCTTACGGTAATCAAACATGTTGTTTTAGGAAATAGTTTTTTAGGAAGATTTTTTTAGAAAAATTTGTTATATATCTATATATTGACCATATATTATATTAAAATTGAAATAGTTGGACTTAAAATCTGAATTAACATAAAGTAAGATCATATGTATTTATTAGTGTTAACTTTTATAAGTTATTATTAGCAAGCCACAATTAAATCAACCATAATAATTCTTGAAAATTATCTTGAAATATAGGGAGTAAAACGTTATTATTATAATTTTTTTAAAGACTCAAACATTCACACGGCCCGCGACCCGGATCCACCGACATCTTTTGCAGGATTATTCCGCCAAATCGCCGCCTGTTCCGCCGCATTCACAGAACCTCCGATGAAGCGAAGAACAAGGTCGAGCAAATCAAACAGCTCTCACTTTAGGGCTATACCCCTAACCAAGAAGCACAATAATTCCTCTGGTTTTACCAAAACCTCGAAACCACGACACTCAAATTTCAATCCCGCCCCTAAACAACCTTCATCTTCATCTTCCTCATTTAATCTCGATCTGTCCGCCCTCCCCTATGATGTGTTAGTTAAAATCACGGTGTCATTCACGGTGCCAAATTTGAGGGCAGCGTCGCTGGTGTGCAGGGCGTGGAGGGACGCGCTGAAACCCTTGGGCGAGGCGATGGTATTGTACAAGTGGGGAAAGAGATTCAAGCATGGGCGTGGTGGAGTGAAGGCTAATTTGAGTAAGGCTTTGGATTCCTTCTTGAAGGCGGCGGCGCGTGGGTCAACCCTGGCGATGGTGGATGCGGGTTTGATGTATTGGGGAATGGGGAAAAGAGAGGAGGCCATTGTCTGGTATAGGAGGGCGGCTGAGCTTGGTGATCCAGCTGGGCAATGTAATTTGGCCATCTCCTTCTTGCAAGGTATGTTTTAATTGTGCTGATTTTGTGTATTCATGAATTTCGAATAATTAGCAGATTAGACACCTCTTGAAGATATGGAATTTATTTGCTTTCATTTTGTTTGCTTATTGATGTGGCTTATGCTTGGTATTATGGTTTAGGACTGTCATTGATGATTATAGGAGAAATCTTAATCAGTCTATTTTGTAGTGTTCTTTGTGTTGTTCAAAATATTCATTTAAGACATGCTACTGAAACCTCATTTGTCAATATGACATTAAGAAAGAGCTCTGTGCGAAACAGATTTTACTCCTTTAATCATGTCTTGTAAATATGTATATTTTGCAGCTACTCCGCCAAATACCAAAGAGGCAATTGAGTGGCTGTACAAGGCTTCCGCTGCTGGCCATGCTCGTGCCCAGTACCAACTTGCTCTCTGTTTGCATCGAGCTCAAGGGGTGGAACAAAGTGTACAAGAAGCGGTAATAATGTTATCCAGCTTTTCTTCTTCATTCTGATCTTTGTATACATTGTTCCGGCCTTCTAAGTGTAGATTGTTAGTTTAAACTTGACGTTTCTTTTCTATAGAAACCAAAGCACTCTCTTAGTTACATGATCATGACCTGAATGATAGTTAGATGGCTGTGATACATGGCAGGAACCCATGGCTGAACACTTGTTGTAACTAGATGATTTTCCTTCTCATGGTTTTCTAATTTCGATAGGCTCACTGGTATGTAAAAGCTGCAGAGGGGGGATATGCGCGAGCTATGTATAATACATATGTATGCTATTCACTGGGTGAAGGTTTACAGCAGTCTGATAGATTAGCAAGAATATGGATGAGGAGGGCAGCCGACCATGGTCACAGCAAAGCTCAGTTTGAGCATGGATTAGCTCTCTTTTCGGTACGTCGCTGAAGCTTATTTTGCATTTTGTCAATGGATTAGTGGCCTATAAGCAAGGATTGTAATTCAGATGTTAGTAAAGCAGCAGAGTGCAATATAGTTCGATTCTTTAAGAATCAGGGACTGGTGGGAGAGACTGATTTGAATCTTGTGGTCTTACTTGGATAGGAAGGGGACACGATGAAGGCTGTGGTGTACCTGGAGCTGGCCAGCAGGGCTGGTGAAGTGGCTGCTACGAGTGTAAGAGACGGTATACTCGAGCAATTATCAGCTACTTCTCGTGATAGAGCAATGCTTCTTGCTGATAGGTGGCGCCTTCTGCCTTCCTCCACTTGACTGAGGTTTTCAATCCTCTCTTTTCCATAAGCTGAAGCTTCTCTCTGATGTAAATAGGACATGCGGAACATTTCTTTCATTTCCCAATTCAATGGAGTTTTTATATTATCAAACTTTAATTTGTAATTAAGATGGTTGGCATCAACTGAAGGCGTTTAGTACTGCCGATTCTTGATGATAATTGATGAGAATATGTTGGAAGATAAAGGATCGAATGATTCAGATTATAAAGTAGATTTCAGATATAGAATTATCATGATGATATCCACATGCAGAAACTATGGACACATTCATTTTCACTAAAAGTTGTAAGAGACAACAATGACAAGCGCCTATAAATAAATCCTTGTACAGATCTAACTGAAGCTCGTATCTACGCTGTGAATCACAAAAGAAGTAACAGAAAATTAAAAAGATTAAACAAATCCACTAAATACTCACAAAAGAAGTAACAGAAAATTAAAAGATTAAACAAATCCACTAAATGCAACAGCTAACACTTGAGTTCCTCTACCTGCATGGTGACAATGCATCACCTTTTTTCTCCACTCTGTTATCAAATATTAAACAATTTTACAAATCTGGCCCTTTTCAATTTACAGACACCATCAGCAAATACATGTCATAACTTGCTAGATACCTAAATTTCAACTCCAAGTCATATCAATGGGGGTAAAAAGAGACTATCATATTCACATACACAATATGAATTTATCGTACACGATTTGAGTCTATTGCGTATGAGTATATGATATAAATCTATGATGCACATGATTTACATGTAAACAATATGACTATTGTATTCACACGCACATTATGAATTAATCGTGTACACGATATACATATATATGGTGGGCATAGCCGAGTTTACTTTAATTGAGCAAATTCAGTTTCCTACTAATCTTCACACAATAACTTCTCTGGGATTCTAAGATTATATGAAACATTATCAACCTTTTGTTTCAGCTAACATCCAAAATGCAACCATACTAAAAAAATATTCATAATGCCTACAATTAGGACAAGAAATCTCTTAAACTATCTCAACTGATCGAGCTACAAGAACAAATGAGTTCTACAATCTTTGTGTAAAGCTCAATAAACTCATTAAATGCATATCATTCAAAATTTTAGGACAAATTTCGAATCCGAAGACTAATGGATGAAGAGTGTGATCTTAGTTTCACCACAGATAACTTAGCAAGATATATGCACACACAAAAAAAAAAAGGAAAGTAGGTCTGGCTACTGATGTGGTTACAAATGCATAACTTAATGAGCTTCTTGTGTAGACTATAAGTTCCAATGAAAATTTGCTTTCAATCTTACTTGTAGAACCAACAACTAAATTGAATACATTTATGTGTATGAACCCCTTACAACTGCATATATATTATTACTGAGTAGCAAAGGTTTCAAAACCACTCAGCCAGTCACAAAAAGTCGACGAAACTTGTAAACAATGTCACAATGACAACAATCACTCAATCAATACTGAGAAATAATAAACCAAAATTATTATGTAATCAGTAAAGTAACGGTAGCAGAATCAAAGACATACCAGTGCATAAGAATTTATATCCTGATATTTAAACTAATTAGCAACTACTAAACTGGTGACCAATCAAACCCAAAAACTGAGTCCTTGATTAAAGGAAATTAAGTTTATTCAATAGCCTTAGGTACCACAGTTGATTGGTTCTCCAACGATGATCCATTTATCTGTTGCTCCTTCTCCGTCGCCCAAATATTTTCCAAATCTTTCCACTTGTTAATGGCGGCGGTGCACACAACTTAACCAAAACAGAGTTAGATTAAGCGCCCGGAAAAGGTGAGAATGAATTGAAGAAATAAACAGAGATTGTAAAGCTACCTCCGGCGCCGACGAAGTAGAGAAGTCGAACGAGCTTGGGACCCACTTCTTCACCCGCCGGTGGCGGGATTGGTTTCATTTCCCTCTCCCTCAAAGCTGCATCTATTGAAACGGGAAAGGGAAATTAGGGCTTTTGGAACTTATTTTTTTAAAAGACCGGCTATCCACGACCCACCAATTACTACACACACCCCTAGCATTAGGATTGAGGGTGTGTTTAGTAAATTCTATCCGCACCCTTTTTGAAAAGGGTAATAAGTAGTGTTATTAATTATATTATTTTAAATATCAATATGTATATATAGTTAATTCTGGCGTCCCCATATTTGGTGGAATCTCCTCCCACTCCCAAGCTTATGCTTCTTGCTGCACTTATCAGATGTAAATAGGATATTTCATTTCCCATTTTGATAGAGTTATTAGGTTATCAAACTTGATTTGTTATTAAGATGGCTGGCACCAACTGACGACGTTTAGTGATTCTAATTGATGAGAATATGTTGGAAGATGATGTAGATCATATGATTCATAATTAAGTAGATTTAGATTTAGAATATTAACACATATGGACACATTCATATTCACTCAAAGTTGTACGAGGCAACCATGGCAAGCGCCTATACATAAATCCTTGTACAAATCTAACTGAAGCTCGTCTCTACGCTGTGAATCACAACACAAGTTACAAAGATAAAACAAATCCATAATAAACACAGCTAACACTTAAGTTGATCTACCTGTACGGCGACAATGCATCACCTTTTTTCTCCACTCTGTCATCAAAGATTAAACAAATTTCTCACAAATCCGACCCGTTTTCAATTTACAGACACCATCTGGAAATACATGTCATAACATGCCAGATTCTCTTACATCAATAGTAGCTGGCTAAATCTCAACTCCAAGTCATATCGATGGGGCTAAAAACGGGCGTTGAGCAAGCATACCAGAGTGGGATTGATGAAACACACTGAGATGGTAAAGCGCCTGGGTAATCAATTCCTTCAATTCAGGATGTTGAGCAACGAAAGCACGGTCCACCCCCTCAAACGCATTCACCACTCCAGCTCGTTCCAAATCGTCACTCTTCCCAGCATGAATGGCAAGATAACAAATCAGAATCAATCCATGCAACTGTGCCCTCTCGTTCCCCCTCGACAATCTCAAAAGAGGTGGAACGCCCCTAAGCTCAATAATACTCTTCGAATGTTCCACACACAGAAAATTCTCAGGACAAGCAAACTTACCAAGCGAAATAGCAGCTTCTGTCGCCACATCCTGGTTTCTGTGGCTAAGCTGTTCGACTAAGGGATGTATAACCCTAGTCTCCCTAGCAGGAAACGTTCTGGCCAAGGAACCTATCGCCCTTAGAGCCGCTATTCTCAACCTGGGGTCATCGGAATCTTTAATAACCCTAAGCAGCTGATCCACCACCGCCTTAGCAGCTGGAGAATTAGTCTTGAAAGTCGCTCGCCTGAGGTCAGCATTAGATTCAGCTGCAGCAGTTATCTCCATTATCGTCATCAGACAGTTATACTGCAACTCCCCGTCTCCCGTCTCTACAAGCTTAGCTAAGCAAATCAACCCTTTAGTCTCAGTGATTCTCCTACTATTAGGTACACTCCCTTTAGCCAACATCCACAATGCTTCACCACAACTAACCTTCAGCTGAAGTTTCACCTCCGGCTTCTCATTCTCTCTCTCCTTCCTGTGATTCCCTCCCTTCCCACTTCCCTCCGTGTAATGCATCGACAAAGATGGCCCAAATCCTGGCTTATACAAATTCTTCTTGTCCATCTCCTTATTGATCTGAACTAAGGAATGGATGCTTTGTTTCCCTAGTTTGAGCTTCGAATCGTCCGTTAACAGTTCAAATGACAACAACGTCACGAGTGGCCTAATCACATTCTCCCTAGCAAAATCCTCTTGTGCTAGAGGACAGTGCTCTGCCATTTTAGCTACAAGATTTGCAACCTTGATTTGGACCTTCATTGGTGAATCGCCTAAAACGTGTACGATAATTGGAATCCCTAATTCATCGATGATCACTCGCACCCTTTCGGAATCATTAGCTAAATTGTAAAGCGCAGAAGCAGCTGCAATTTGGCCCTCTGAAGAAGAACTATCTTTCAACAATTTTAATAAAGGAGAAACACCACCCTCTTCAACTATAATTTGCTTGTTCCTATCATTATCCTTAGCTAACGAAGCTAACTCATTCGCTGCCTCGATTTTATCTTGCAATTGGCCCATATGCAGGGAAGAAATAAAGGACCAAACCCAAGAAATCATAGGATCATTACTAGCAATGGGGGGCAAAGTAAGGACAATACCTCCAGCGCCACCTGCTTCGTAGATACTCAAAACCCATTTCATATCCGCCTCGGAGGAGTCGAGGAGGTTGAGCAACTTCTTGAAATCGGCGGTTGAGACGATGGTGACGACGCGGCGGAGGGGGTTGCGCCGGCGGCATTTCTTCACTAGGGTTAAGGATTTTTCGAGATTCTTCGAAACCTCGGCGGCGATGCGACGGATGGGGGGGTCGTAAAAGGTGGCGCCGGGGGAAGTCGACGTGGCCAGGCGGACGGCGGATCGGAGCATCTGGCAGAGGCGCTCGACATGCTTGCGAACCTCGGAGCAGTCGGATTTGAAGATGTCTGCTTCCTTAACTGCTTCGTTGATTTGGTCGGATAACAGGATGGGGTAAGATAAGACCTCTTCGATTCGCTTCTCTTCTTGCGCGATTGTTGCCTGCTTTTGCGGTTGAAGCTTTGGGGATATTGATGGCGCCGTTGTTGCAGTTGATGATGGCTTTGCCGCCATGGTCAATGGATCAAGAAACTGTGAGGAGATTTTAGGAAAGTTGTGAGACGTTTGGACAAGTAATTAGTTTAACCTTTGATTAGATTTTCATTTTGTGTGTCACATGTTTCGAAATTCGAACAAACAATTGTACCGTGTTGAATTTGGTCTGATATCTGACACGAGTTTATTATTTTTTGTTTTGAATTCATTGTTGTTTTTTTTTATATGAGTATAAGGTCAATTTAAAAAAAAAGAAAAATAAAAGGCTTAATTTTGGTTAGAGATATATGAACAAACAACAACGGTGACCACTTCTTTTTTCTTTTTCTTTTTTCCTTTTCTTTTAGGAGACAAGATGATTTTATCTTTTTTACTACAAGTGCATCCAAAATACTTCATTTAAAAAAAAAAAAAATAGATATTACTCATTTCTTCATTTGGTTTATCAAATTTATCACAAAAGGCTTGGTATAAGACTATAACTAATTATAAATTTGATTTAAATACATTAGATAAAAATTCAACGTTTATCTCTTTCTGAAAAAAATCCTTGGGAAGCAAACCCAGTAGAGAAGAAGTGTTGAGGGATGGAAGCATGTTTTCTTTATCGTGGAGATCTCATCTAATCTTAGATTGAGATTTTGTAGTACGTATATAAAATGTAATAAAAAAAAAATTAAGTAGTATTTCATTATGATATGCTATCTATTTTAATTAAAAAGGAATATACAAAAATTTAAATAAGATTGTCTCGCATAAAATCTCACGTGAGACGAATTTTTATATAATTTTATGCGAGATCAATATTGATCTTGATGAATGAGTTGAACCATTTATATTGATTCATATAAACTTCATTTTACAAAGGGTTTTACGTAAAACCGTCTTACATAAAACTTACTCAAAAAGATATATTTTAGTGAAGAAAAAAGGGACTGCAAATTGATTTTTGTTTTCCGTTAGAATTGAATTATTGAGCATTGTAGCCACTTATTTCCTTTTGTTTTGATGTTTATCTTTATTGAATAATCTTGAATGTGTGGCGAGCGAATCTATTTTTCATATTGCCATTGATTAAAGTGTAGGTATCATATCATAAATTTTAAATGAAGTGTTTTATTATCTCAAGTAAGCTTTTTTTTTTTTAGTTGTATGTAATCTGATTGAAAAAGATTACATAATTAGAAGAAAAAAAAAAGGAAGGTAGCACTTACTTAGAAACCAGAATAATATACTTTTTATAGCTTTGTAACAAAGGGGTCAATTATCTGAAATAACAAGACATGTTAAGTGTTTACTGAATGTATACTTATCACATTTTCCTTTTTGTTTTTTTTCTTCTCTTATTTTTGCCTCTGACCAGACCTTTCCTTTTTTTTAGACGTGTACATTTACGTGTCATTCCAGAAGTGTGTACTGTCCTTCCATTCAGTACACTGCTACATAAATTAAACATATCTTTTTTCAATGAAAATTTATATATTCATAATTCATCCCCCAACACTTAGGAGGATTTTCAACCAACCATACTATAATGATACACAAAACCTAGAAAATTCTTATGCAATATCACAAATCTAAATTAAGGAATCTCCATTCTTCAGCCCCCCCCCCCCCCCCCCCTCTCTAAATATATTAATGGAGAACAACACTACAACGAATCAGCCCCTTCTTTCGGACAGAGACAACGAAGAAGAAACCTACCACCGCTCATTCACTTCTTCCTTCGTTATCGACAGCGATGACATTCCTCCGATCGTCGGAATCCGCCATTTTTTCCGGGAATTCATTATCGAGTCGAAGAAGCTATGGTACTTGGCGCTCCCCGCCATCTTCACCTCCCTCTGCCAGTACTCTCTCGGCGCATTCACCCAAACCTTCGCCGGCCACGTCAGCACCCTCAACCTCGCCGCCTTCTCCATCGAGAACTCCGTCATCGCCGGCCTATCTCTCGGCATCTTGGTACGTATTTAACCTCCATTATTTTCTCTCTCTAACCCCCACCACTTTTAATTAATTTCCAATCAATTTGCTTTTCAATAATTCGAGCAGTTGGGAATGGGAAGCGCGGTGGAGACGCTCTGCGGCCAAGCCTACGGCGCCGGACAGCTGGACATGCTGGGCGTATATTTGCAGAGGTCGTGGGTGATCCTCCTCGCCACGTCATCTCTGCTGCTGCTGCTCTACGTCTTCGCATTGCCGTTCCTGCAACTGATCGGACAGACGGAGAGCATATCTCAGGCGGCGGGGAAATTGGCGGTGTGGATGATCCCTCAGCTATTTGCGTACGCCATTAATTTCCCGATGGCCAAGTTTTTGCAGGCGCAGAGTAAGATCGTGGCCATGGCGCTGATCTCCGCCGTGGCATTGGGACTGCACATAGTCTTCAGCTGGCTGCTGATGCTGAGACTGGGGTGGGGGATGGCCGGCGGCGCCGCCGTGCTGGACGCGTCGTGGTGGTTCATAGTGGTGGCGCAGCTGGTTTATATACTTAGCGGGACGTGTGGCAAAGCTTGGACCGGGTTTACCTTTGGGGCTTTTCAAAATCTTTGGGGTTTTGTCAGGCTTTCTCTTGCATCTGCCGTGATGATGTGGTGAGTCATCTTATGCTTCATTTAACATAATTTTTATCATGTTATATTGGGATCATTTTTTTTTAAACCATTTTCATAAGGTGATTAAATTTTTATACTTATGGTTATAAAAATTAACTTAGAGTTATTTAAAATTAAAATATTTTATAAATACCAAAACAAAAACAAAAAAATAATTCGGTCCAGTGATCAGTGGTCTCAAAATTTGAATTTTGTAGCAAAACAAATAAGGTTGCAAACACTGTCACCGTTTAAAATTTTCTTTTTTATTTATTTTTATTTTAGATGATTATAATTCCCTATCAAAACTGTACGTGTATTATACATATATAGAGAAACACACGAGTCCACTGACACTGTGACACACAGGTACACATATATTATTGTGCTATATTAAGACAGTAGGCGTTTATTTCTTACACAACTACACGATGATTTTAAGACGTTATGCAATGATGTTTTAATTACTGCTCAAATAATGATGAAGTAAATATGGGGTTGATGATGGTACTCCCATAAAGATAGGCCCCACAAAGATAGTCCCATAAGGATAGATTCACAAAGATAGTCATGTATATTATTTTTGTCTATCCCACAAAGATAAATCTGTTACTATATTAATATGGTTTTTAACTTGTAATTTTATATATGCCCTTATTTATTCTTTAGGGAAGAAAAAAAGTTGCATTGAATGTGTGGTTTTCATTTGTTCATATTTGACAAATTCTCATAATCATTTCGTATTTCCAAATTTTCATTAATGATTAAATTGAATTACCACTACACTAATCAATAAATGCTCATTTTAATTCATGTTCATTGTTAAAATGTGAAAAAAAAAAAAAAAAAAAAACTAATACTCCATGAATTATTTAGCTCAAAATATGCGAAAATTTAAATTGGAATAGAATTTGAGTTTCAAATTTTGTTGAAAAAATTTAGTTGCCTCTCTTCTAAATTTGAGTTGCAATTTTTGTTTAAGTTTTTTAGTTTCCCCTCTTCTAAATTTTTTTAGTTGTCTCTTTTCCTTGAAAGTAGAAAAATGTATCTTAAGACAAACAATATCATTAATGCAATATTATAAGTATGAAAAAATTTTGTTTCAATTAATGAAACTTTAAAATTGGAGTAGAATTAATTCTTTGAACAATTAATGTATGATAAGGGTATAATTGAAATTTCAAAAAATTTCTTAATTTGTGTAAAAATAGAACTAGATCTATTTTTGTGGGACGGAGGGAGTATATAACTTTTCATTACGAGGAATCAAGCAGACAACAAAGTCGTTAAAGTTGGTGAACTTTGTACTCATTAAATTAAATTAATGCACTGCTTCATATTTAATGAGAAATTAATGTATGTAACGACAAAAGATTTCAAGAATTTTCAAGTGTACATAACTAAAATTAATGAACACATACATATAATTTGTAACATATAGTTTTTATTTGATATGATGATGACAGCTTAGAAACGTGGTACTTTATGGCATTGGTCCTGTTTGCTGGATATTTGAAGAATGCAGAAGTTGCAGTGGCTGCTTTATCAGTGTGGTGAGTTGCTGTCATTGTTACATTTTTTTACTACAGTGAAATCTAATGTTGTGTTTTAATCGAGTGGTTTGGAATATAAGATTGGCGGGATTTTAATTTAATCAAGTTATAGTGTATTAAAAATGGTCAAACTAAAGTTAGAGTTTTAAAAATTGAATAATACTTCAATGAGAGACATTTTACTAATGCTTTTTTTCTCGTTAAAAGTTCCATCTCATGCCTGAGCATAACCTCCGGAACACATTAAAACACGTTCTTTAAGAATTATATTTTAAACAATGCTAAGATATTATCATATTGAATGTTTTGTTTTGTTTAAGACTTTCTTATATTCAATATGCTATATTTAAATATATTAAAGTTATGATTAGAAAATTTATGATGATATAACTAAATATGGCTTATTTGAGCTTACTTTAAAATAATTACTTAGCTTATTCAATGAACTAAAATAGATATACCAATAATATGTTTCGATCATGGGTTGGAATATATATAAATTTGGATTTTGGTGGTAGAAGGAGAAGGCTCAGATTGGGTCGGTGTAGTAAGTTGGGACAAAATGTGGGTTTAGGAGGGTTTGGATAAGGGTTGAAGCAACCCACACCCGTTGATGGGTTTATTAAACATCTCATATCATCTACTGTAACACAAATGAATTGTGCAATATATCCTCAAAAATTTCACTGAAATTAAAAAACAAAATTTACATAGTGAGGGTATTGATATTGCTCCGATCCGACGCTCTTGTTCCTCAATCCAAAAACTCAAAATCTCGAACCCGAAGACTTGCAAAACAAACACCGAGAGGGGTTCCCGGCGGTGGGACACCGACGCTCAAGTCAATAGGGTTGCTAAGCAGAAAACTCTCAAGCAATATGCGTGTGTGTTTTTGATATAATTGTGCTTCAAACATAAAAGAATGAATATAATAAATATATATACTCTCTGGACTTTGTGACAGTTAGGATAATCCGGAAAATAGGGGAAGTGGGTAACTGGTCCGCGAAAATAGCGGTCAGTTGAATTCAAATCTGCTCGACCTTTTTCATTGTTAATTAGTTCGTCAACATATCTCGGGGCTAAAACAGTTCGCCCCTTTTAGTTCGCACATAAGGTCGTAGAACAGTTCACTTCTTTAAGTTGTTCATGCATGTTGACTTTGACTTTAGTTCGGTTTAAGGGAAAAAAGTCCAGTTCGTTTTAGTTCGACCATATCAGGTATTATAATAATTTATCGATCAAGAACAAATAAACATACAAACCAAACATACTTGGGTAGTTATGTAGAGTTTATTGATACAAACTGCTAATGTTTTATTAACCTCTGTAGCACAAACATACTGGGGTGGACAAACACCATAGCAGTTGGATTCAATGCAGCAATAAGGTAATATTCCACTCATACAAGCTCTTACAACTTTGTTTTAATTTTATGAATGGCATCATATACACATGTAGATCTAATCTTCACAAACATATATATATATATATATATATGTATATATATATATATAAATATGTGTACTGTGCAGTGTAAGAGTGTCAAATGAATTGGGAGCATGTCATCCAAGAACAGCAAAATTCTCCATAATGGTGATGGTGGTATCAGCCTTCTCGATTGGCCTCACTGTTTCCATCCTTCTTCTCATCTTCCAATTCCAGTATCCTTCCTTGTTTTCGGAAAGTACAGCTGTCAAAGAAGTCGTATATGATCTCACACCATTGCTCGCTTTCTGCATTCTTGTAAACAGCATTCAACCCGCTTTATCAGGTTTTTTATTCATTCCATCTACGATTTAATATTTGACCTTGATTACATGACAAATTAAGTAGTTCTATATCACATGAGATCTTCTATTACATCTCATGTCACATCTTCTATTTCAATATATTCAGCACATGTCTGGCGTGTAACACCAAATGTAATACAGGACTGATATGGTTCTGTATATGTTTGATAATCGGAAGTTTTGGTAATTATGCAGGAGTGGCGATTGGGGCCGGATGGCAAGCTTTGATTGCCAATGTTAACATTGTGTGCTACTATGTATTTGGTGTTCCTTTGGGTCTAACTTTGGGGTATGCACTCAACATGGGTGTTAAAGTAAGTATATATATGTTTTCTATTTTCCAATTATTTGAATCTTGAATTTCTCTACCTACTTAGTTAAACTTGCTACATTGTTATTTTTAGGGAATATGGTATGGAATGGTATCAGGAACAGTTGTGCAGACTCTCATACTTTTTTGGATTGTTTACAGAACTGATTGGAATAAAGAGGTTGGAATTAAGACTTGTTTAATTCAGAATCTTATTTGTTTTTGGGTATATATATATATATATATATATATATGATTGATAGTATGGATTTGAGTGAATGCAGGCTTCAATTGCAGCTCAAAGGATTAGGCACTGGAGAGGAGAAGCAGATGTTAAAACAAAAGACCTGGAGAAACCAATTTACTAGATCCCACAAATGTTTATAAACATATATTCAGATCAGGGAAATAATAAGCAAAGCTCTCAGGAATTTTATTAGTAGACAACATGTATATATGTAAATTAATCCATCAAATTTTTCTGGGCTGAATCACATTTACAGTTTTTGTTTTTATTTTTTATAAATGTAATCTTACTGATCTTTAGTTATCTTCTTCTTTAATATACGATAAGACAATTCACCCGAATGATAGGAGTATAGGTACTGCCAATTGCATTTCTTCTCCATGAATTGTACACTAGCTAGTTCATCCACCTATGAAGTTATAACCATTTATATCATAAAATCAAATAAAACTAATTTTTTTAGTACAACATATAATTTTGTTATTCTTTTACTATAATTTGTAAGAAAAGGCGAAAATAACCTTGATATTCACATGTCTCTAGTGCAGGTGCAAGGTTGTTGACTGATTTGATTAGAGATGTTATTTATGTCTTATCAATAAAGATAAAATTGTCTTTTTTTTTTATATTTGTGGTGTATATATACATATATATATATATATAAAAGTAATTTAATATTCTAATTTTGATAGAAAGGGGTGTTAATATAATTGACATTATATGATACACCTATTGATGGAAATGTTAAAATCATTTTTAATCTCATAATTTTTAACTTTTCTGCCTGAGGATGAGGTTTCGTACTACATGTTTTAATTTCCATTTCACCATATAACTTGATTAATTGTTCGATTTTGATCCAATTTTCGTCGAAAATATGTTGTGTAAGTGGAATATGACATCAAATTTGAGGAGTTTTCCGGCAAATCATTAGTCATGTACAAAAATTGGTGGATTTTTTTTTTTTTAACAAAATACATGAAAGAAAAGGTCAAAACACTACTCATCTCAAATCAAACAAAACCCCCTTTTTTTCCATTCGATTCAAAAGTTCAAATTACACAAACATCGAATGAAAACTTTGGTTTTAGTCGGAAAAATTAAATAAAAAATAGACTTAAGTTGCAAATTATCGAAAAAAAACTGAAGAATCTTGAGTTACAATTGAAGAAAAAAAAAATTATGTTGCAAAAATGCAGAAGATGGGTACCCAGAATGCAAACACCACACTGGATTTAATGATAATTAATGTTTGGTGTTTGATGCATAATATTAATAATATGTGCAATCAAATGCCAAGTCAGCAAAAGGGAAATGAATAACCCGTTTGATGAGCTGACTCCGAAACTTGGGTTCCACCGTCCACGCCCTACGCTGCAGAATGTGTGTGAATTTATTTATTTTTTCCCACATTTTCTGGACAGATTTCTTTTTTAACAAAATCTTGGGTAAAATGGTTTCACGAATCACATTCTGTGAGATGGGTCGGGTTTGACCCGATCAATGGTCAAAGGTCAATCGATCAAAGTCAAATGTAATACTTTTATATACATCAGGTGATATTTTTTGAAAATATCACATGATATAAGTAAAAGTACTACATAAAAGTATCACAAGACTTACTCTTCTTTTTTTGCTACAATTTTGACGAAAATTTCATCCTTTTTTTCTTCTTTGCATAATATTTTTTTTTCGTTATCCACTTTTCCTAATTTTTTTCTAACCGACAGTTTTTTTTAGTATTTTTTTGATTGACACTTCACACAAACATATTTTGCTACATTATGAATTTAATGCACACAATTCTAAATAAAATTAATGTTAACATTTTCGTGCCTTTTGAATAAAATTTTCTATTTGCTTTAAATATGACAAATAAAATTTATGGCAATCCAAAATTTAGAATCTAAATATTAAAAAAAAATGGGAGAGATAATCTTTTTTAGACAATGAGATCGAGATCCATAAATAATTGATTAAATATTTCATGAATGTGAATGTGCATTTGAATAAATGAAAGGTTGACGTGGAGGAGAGACAATATAGTAAATGATTAAATGAATGCAGTTTGAGGATAATCTAAACCCTAAAATTCTATACAATAGCCAAATGAAGATCCCCCAATCTTCTTTTCTTGGAGGTACTATACTTGTCCTGATAATGAGGGATTATCTCTCTGTAGATGGTTACCAAGTTCTTGAAGTAAGGTAATTTTCAACTACTGTCGTATTGATTGCCCTTAGAATGAAAATTGGCTATAAAAAAGATTATGTTATGAGTTTGACATAAATTAGAGGATCGAAATATATGATAAATATTGGGTTTGAATAAAAATCACCAAATTTTTATTGAATGTATGATAAATAGTGAGTTTGAATAGAAATCACCAAATTTTTTATTGACTTTCAAAATGTAGTTAAATGAATGATAATATAGTTTTTGGACCCTAGTATAATAGTTGTCTTCTTTTACAACTATAAAGATTGAGCCATAATTATTGGACCAAGTTGCCAACCATGGACGAGCTCATAAATCTATTACAAGGGCCAATCTGGACTAGGTTCATTCTCTCTTAATTACGCCAGGATTTGAACACTGCCCTCTATTATTGAAATGGTGATTCTATATACAGTCATTATAGAAATAAAATTTTATGTTTTATCTTTACAACTTATTATTGATATTTTACAGTTAATTCTCTCCTATTATCTTCACACATACATTGGTATTCTTTACAGCTGTTCCCTTTATTTTCGTCTTCTTTCCACAGCTATGAGATATTTCTAATTTATTTTTTTTAAGGCTAAGTTTTATACATTTTTTATTTGAATTTCTCTGAGAGGCCAACTTTAATATTGTGATGATTTACTTTATTCGGGGTGTAATATCAAGTCATTTTCAAGACATCCGAAAGTATAGATTCGTATCCAAATCTTATGCTATGTATTTTCGGTAAAATTTGGAATTATTATACAATTTGTTTTTATTTTCAAATAATTGAAATATTTGAAATATGCATCAACTTCAGATTACATTAGTAGGACTATTACAAGATATAAGATGATATACAATCATATAGATGGTTCTGAAGGATCTTTTGATCCGTATGTCAGAAAAAAAGTTTTATGTCATTACAAAATCTTTCATAAACTGGAAAATCAAAACAAAAAATTCATATTTATTAAAAAAATACAAAAGTCATTAAATATGATACTTTAACTCTACTTCAAAAACTGACCTTTTATTTTATTTTATTTAAGAATAGGGTTGAAAGTTAATTGAATACACAATGACTATGTAAAAGGGAAAAAAACAATGGGGCTGTAAAAATTACTTTAGAGAAAATTAAGGGTAAAAATGAAATTTTATTTTTATGGTGGCTTTCACTGGTTGTATATAGAATCACTCTGATAGAAATTAGGGTGTTCATTTTAACATAATAATATTATATGTGTTATATATGTGTGTGTGCACTTTTTTTTGTTTGTAATGTTCAAAATATATAGTTTACTTCCATATAAAGTAATACTCCGTTTCAAAAGAAAGAGTGAGTCTTTTGTGAGATCATTTCACGGATTTTTATTACATTATATGAGACGGGTCAACCCACAACTCAAACCCTACAATTCACATGTTATTTGTGTGTAATGGGGCTCCATTTCACTGTAATTATCTCCGAGGCCGTCTCACATGAATTTTTATGAAATTAATTTCAAATTCATACCAATCCAAACACCACCAATACATTTATCACAATAAATTTGAAATTTTTCATCAAATCTCTCAATGCAAACACATCCTAGAATAATTAAATGAGAACATCTTTGGTATAAAATGAACAAATGTATAATGACACCTATTTCGAGCTTTTTTTTTCTTTTTCTTTTTTTTTTTTTTCTAAAACCACAATTATTTTGGTATTGATGAAGTGGTTGTGTAGCTCAGTTCATCATTAATATATCCCTATCAATTTCATTTTTTTAATCTTGAGAATATAACAAATATTAAACATTAAATAATATATTAAAGAATCCCAAAATGAATATAAAACTATAGGGTTAATTGCCAAAAAAATCACAACATTTACTCAAATTGTCATTTTAACCAAACTTTTCAATATTGGTCAAAATAACACAAACTTATATATGTAGTATGTTTTTTTAACTAAGATAGTGAAAAAATAAATCATTATCTATCGATATACAATTTTGCACCCAAGTTTTTTAGTTTTTTTTTGTCTCTCTCCCTTCCACTCCACTCCTCTCAAGCTTATTTTAAAAAAAATACAACTTTTCGAAAATTGATTTTAGTCGGAAAACTTACTAAATATATAAAGTTATGTTATTTTGATCAATATTAAAAAATTTGGTTAAAATGACAATTTGAGTAAAGGTTGTGATTTTTTTGGTAATTAACCCAAAACTATATAAACATGTGAGTTGTATATTTTTTGAGAGAGCATGCTATTTATATTTATTGTTGATGACAGGCAAGTGGTCTTAAGATCGTACGACAGAACGTGTGATTGAGAGTGTCCTTAAGGTAAGGGTACCCATAAATATGTTATTAATATAAGGCCCACACTGGACTAGGACCACTCTGGACTAGGACCACTCTTTCTTAATTGCTCCAGAGTCCAGGATTTGAACACTGCCCTCTATTATTGAAATGGTGATTCTATATACAGTCATTATAGAAATAAAATTTTATGTTTTTTCTTTACAACTTATTATTGATATTTTACAGTTAATTCTCTCTTATTTTATTCACACATTCATTGGTATTCTTTTCAGCTATTCCCTTTCTTTTCGTCTTATTTCCACAGCTATGAGATATTTTTGTAATTTTTTAAAAATGGCTAATGTTTAAAAAATTTTTATTTGAATTTCTTTGAGAGGCCAACTTTAATATTGTGATAATTTTAATTTATTCGGAGTATAATATCAAGTTAGTTTCAAGACATCCAAAAGTCACTACAAGAAGATAAGAAAATAGCGACAAATTGAAGTTTCATGGCTAAATTATCATTTGCAGTAAAAAATAAACTTTCATCGCTAACTTTTCCGATGAAACAATATATATTAGGCAAACTTTTGAATTATTATACAATTTGTTCTTATTTTCAAATAATTGAAATATTTGAAATATGCATCAGCTTCGGATTATATTAGGACTACTACAAGATATAAGAAGGTATACAATCATATAGATGGTCCTGACTCCGTATGTCAAAAAAAAAAAAAAATTATGTCATTACAAAATCTTTCATAAACTCGAAAATTAAAATAAATTTTTCATATTTATTAAAAAAATACAAAAGTCATTAAATATGATACTTTAAATCTACTTCAAAAAAGTAACCTTTTTTTTTTTTAAACAATAGGGTTGAAAGTTAATTGTATACAAAATGACTATGTAAAACGAAAAAAAAAAAAAACATTTGGGCTGTAAAAATTACTTTAGAGAAAATTAAGGGTAAAAATTATTTTTTATTTTTATGGTGGCTTTATAACCTTCTTCACTGGTTGTATATAGAATCACTCTGATTGAAATCAAATTGTTCATTTTAACATAATAATAATATGTATTATATATATATATATGTGTGTGTGTGTTTTTTTTTTTTAATGTTCAAAATATATAGTTTACTCTCCATATAAAGTAATACTCCCTCTCAAAAGAAATGTTGTATTAGAATTTTGCACACATATAAAAAAAAGTTTAATTTATCTCATTTAAATGCTATTACCATAGACAAATATAAAGCAATCACTTTACATCACATTTAATCTGAGATTATTTTTTGATTGAAGGATTTAAAATATAAGATTTAAAATAAGTTGATCTCAAATCAACTCAAATTAAAGTGGATTTAAAATTCACTCGCATTATTCAAAAAGTAGTTCAAAATGAAAATGATCGATTTCAAATACATATTAATTCAAACACCACTGATGGATTTACCACATTAAATTTGAAATCTCTTCTCAAATTACTAAATCAAACACAACTTGAGAAAATTAAATGAGGTAAGTTAATTTCAAATCCATACCAATCCAAACACAACATGAGATATTTAAATGTGGACAATTTTGATAGAAAATGAACAAATATCTCTTAAAATGCTATAATGACACATATTTTGAGATTTTTTGTTTTGTTTTTAAAACCATATTTATTTTGGTAGGAAAGAAGTATTTATATAGCTTAATCCATCATTAATATATCCCTATTCAATTTAATATCTTTAATCTTGAGAATATAACAAATATTAAGCATTAAATAATATATTAAAGAATCTAATACTTCCTATCTAATTTAATTGATTTTCCTATAAAAGTTTTTGTATACGTTAAATGAGGTAAGTTAATTTCAAATCCATATCAATCCAAACACAATATGAGATATTTATATGTGGACAATTTTGGTAGAAAATGAACAAATATCTCTTAAAATGCTATAATGACACATATTTTGAGATTTTTTTTTTATTTTTTCAAATTCATATCAATCCAAACACAACATGAGATATTTAAATGTGGACAATTTTGGTAGAAAAATGAACAAATATCTATTAAAATGTTATAATGACACATATTTTTAGATTTTTTTTTTTGTTTTTAAAGCCATATTTATTTTGGTACGAAAGAAGTATTTATATAGCTTAATCCATCATTAATATATCCTAATCAATTTAATTTCTTTAATCTTGAGAATATAACAAATATTAAGCATTAAATAATATATTAAAGAATCTAATACTTACTTCCTATCTAATTTAATTGATTTTCCTATAAAAGTTTTTGTATACATATCTAAGTCCAACAAATCTGTCTATATAGGCCCAAAATGAACATAAAACTATTTAGACATGTGAGAGCATGTTAGTTGTATTTATTGTTGATGACAGGCGAGTGGTCCTATGACAGGACGTCTGATTGAAAGTGTGGGGATTACGTACAGCAATATAACAAGCAAATTAATATATACTCAATTAATTATATATATAGACTTATATTTTTAGTGGATATCTCAAATATTTATTTAGCTAAATTCACTAATATATCCGGATATAATTTAATCTTTTCTTAGTTTTGACATCATAAAAATCACTAAATTAGAGAATACATCTAAGATTTGAGACCTTATCTATCCATTTTTTTATTCTTATAATATAATTCAAAAAACACCATCAATATAGAGATGACATTTGTTGAAAATATTAGTATAATATAAGCTTAAAACTTTTTTTTTTTTTAAAGGTGAATTACTTTAGTGTAGATAATGAATGAGGATGACATCAGGAACAGCAGCTTCCAAGACTGTCTGAAATGGGTTACTCATACTGGTTTTCTCATTCACATCTGTCGCAAGTTAATGGGCCTATATCATCTATGTCGTGGACAATAATGGGACAACTCAACTCAATTAATTCATTACATTTACATCATCTTTCATTACAACTGACATACCAAACGCATGTTAATTCTTGCTCATCGCACTCACGTGCTAGATAATGCCAATATAAGTGGTCTTTCAACTCCTTGCTTCTACTCCCCCACCCCCCTTTTATAAATATTTTAATACAAATTAAATATGTGGTAATAAGTCAATATTTTTTTGGGTTAATATCCTTTTATACCCATTTCCAAATAACAAAATCCTTTATTACCCCTAAATATAAGGAAATATCCCAAAATACCCATTTCTCTTTATTCCGTGGACCCCACTTGTTTTAATCAAGGATAAAGACTAATTCCAAACATCTTTTTACTAACTCCAATCTATGTTTTTTTTAATTTAAGTTTAACTCCAAATTTTGATATAATCTGAGCAATCAAATGGGTATATTTTCTTTCAGAAAAGTATATAGGCTGGAATACTTTTCTCGTGCCAATACTGTCTAAAAAACAGTGGTCTGGAATGAGTAACAACGCCACGTACAATTTCTTTAAGAAAATTAACCCGAAGAGAATACGGACCCGAAATGGTATCAGAGCCTAGGTTTATTATGAACTTGGATTTTATATTTATTATTTTTAAAGTAATTAACAATTGGTGAGGAGAAATTCTCGAGAAAATATGGATCTGGACGAATGTCCAAGATGTTTACCATACAGGAGATATCGCCAAATTTTGGCGATGTATAAACAAGAACACCTACACAAGATGACATATTGGGAAGACCAATATGTTGAAAGAAGGAATGCAGAAGCTTGCTAAGAGGCCCTAAGGCAATGCAATGTACAAGCAACATATCATTTGGATTACCTCCAAGTTAACCAAATGTTATATGCCAGTCTGATGGAATTACAAGAAGAAGCCCATCAGAATAATGGTTCCTAGAGGCGAACCAGAGTGGAACGAAATTCTTCCAGATACATCTAAGATCTCTATAGATCTTAGAGAAATCCAGAAGACGGTGCAGAATTATGGCAACCGCCATAATCATCTACCAACACAAGTCCATCAGATCCAGAGCCAGATGGAGACGATGATAAAATACCAGAAGGAAACTATTGAAATCCTTCATGATATTCAAAAATGAGTAAAAGCCCTGGAGGATAGACCAAGTCTTGCCGGAGGAAGAAAACGTATTGATTTCGGAACAGTACCCTATTTACACCAAAAGGGGATACCAACTGAGGTCATACGTCCAATGACCAGAGATGAAAAGCTTATCGCTATCATCAAAGGAAAATCCATCATAAACTAATAAGTGATGGATATGGAAAAGATCAATCTTGAAGATCTACACGAACTTGCCGAGTCCTTTGCAGGATTAGGTATCGTTGATCTAAAGATGAACACAGGAGATGGTTCAGCTTTGGTCACACGTGACCAACACCAAAGACCACCTCCACCTGTAGATCCCAACGTGGCAGAAAGCTCAGGTTCACATCATGTGGACGAACCAATACCACACGCTGGAGATTTTACAACAAGAGGAGATCCTATTGTTTCAGGAACTCGACAACGTCCCAGAAGGCCAAATATTATGAATACGCCTTATGGAAAGACACAGCTTGAACCTATACATCCGTATGGGTTGATGTTAAATCTGGACATTCCAGATTTCAAGAATCGAGAAGTCCTAATCGATAAATGAGCATCAGGAATGAGGGTTGCAGCAGGAACCCTTGATCTTACAAAAGAAAGATTCATCTTACTCCTAGAGATGAGTCTTGAAGGATCTGCAAAGATCGCATGGGAAATGACGGCACCAGGAATGAGAAATGATGTTACGGCTGGTGAGTCATTAAAAAGGATTGTCGATAATATGGCAAAATTATTCAAAATCCATTTTATCGGCATAGGCTATTTCGAGGGAATAGAAGAGGAGAAAAGAAAAAGATACAAACAAGCCCTCTACTGCCTCGAGTTACGAGATATTTGTCATATTGATGAATATATCAAGTTATTCACCGAGTACCGATGGAAGTCAAAAGTGGATGATAAAGATGCTTCGCAACTTTTCTTTGCGAAGATACCAAGCCCCTGGAGAGAAATGCTCATCAGGGAATACAAGAGTGCAGACGATTTGGATACTGTGGCCAGAAGAATGTCTTTCTTAAAGGCCAAGTTAGCCGAATGGTGCCACCAGGCAGCACTCTACAAGAACTACAAGAGACTCCGAGGAATCAATAAGATGGTTCCCCTGTGTTGCAAAGATAATGACATCCCAACAGTCGTGGGAGGTCAACCACAGAGGCATAAAGGGAAAAAGCTGAGAATCCATCCATACCGCCATGGAGATAGCAACCAAAGAGGAAGTCGTAGGTCTTCATGGAGACCTAGAAAAGTGTGGTCAAAACAAAAGGCCCGAAGTTATAAATCAGGGCAAAGACCAGCACCAAGCAGGAGTAGAACCTTTTTATCAAATTCTAACCAAGGAAGTTCCAGCAGAAATCCAGGAAGGAGAACTTTCAGGCGAGCTCAAACAAGAGCTAATGAAAGTTTCAAAGACTGTAATTGCTGGACTTGCAGAGCAAGAGGGCACATCTCAACAGATTGCCCGGACAACCAGAAGAGAGGTATAAGGCAGTTCGAATCAACGCCAGAATTCGAAGAAGCTGTCTATTACCAAGATCTTATACAGGTGTATCAATTTGAGGATCTACCCTCAGATGAAATCATCTATGAAGAAGAGATCTATTCAGATGATGAAAGTGAATCCACATCAGAATCGGAGTGAAGAAGAAATTCTTCAAACAACAAGAGAGGATATGTCAGGTTTTCTCTCTCACACAACAGTTTCTCATAAAACTCTAATGAAGATTATGAGAGAAGATTCAAAGCTCCAAATGTATGATGGTTTTACTATCGGAGCCATGGAAAAGACATTGGATAAGTTTGGGTTCCGTAATAGGAAACACCAAATTATTCATAGAGTTACTACTGGTGAATTTGTTATTCCAATGGAATTCACTAGTAACTTGATCGAGATGCAGTTGATCCCTTACAAAGAAGTACAGGAGATCAGAAGCAAAGTCAAAAGAGAAGTTGCAAATACACTCTCATGGATTCATATCGGAGCTATAGGAGTTGTAATTAAAGCAACCTTCAAAGAAGGAATTGATTCGCCACTAAATCTTGTGATTTTTGACAAGCGAATCTCCAATCTCAAGGATTCATGCCTTGGAGCGGTTACAGGAAACTTGTGTGCAGGTAAACTGGCATTCAATGTCTATCCCAGAATGGCATACAATTTGGGAGATCGAGACTTCAATAGAGTCTTAACCCTGCATCAAGATTTCAAAAGAAAAGATTTGCTGAAAGAAGGGAATAGACCATACTCGATCACCTACAAGATTTCCTATGCTCTCTCGAATACACATCATTCAGAGGTATTCTTGAGAAAGAAATTTATCGAAGTCCCAAGAATATTTGAGGATTTCGCTTCGGTGGTTCTTCCAGAAATGATCGAGTCTCCAACTATAAAGGAGATCGACATGAAGATCCAAGATCAACCTGTCTTCAACAAGAGTCAGAGCCTTAGAATGGAGACCAGGAGGATTTCTTTCCAACAAGACAGACTAATGAGTAGCAGTCGTTGGGAAGAGAAAAGGCCTAGTACAGTTCAGCGAATCCCAGGTGTATTCAAAACACAAGGAGAGCTGAAATGTCCAGAAGGCTGGAGAGAAGTTGAAGTAATATTCGACATCACTCAAAAGGATAATATCTTTCCTTGTGATGTTCTATATTATCTCCAACAACCGATAGTCGGAAGATTTCAAGGAAGCCTAAAAATGGGTGAAATTGAACTGATTATCACAGGTGTTGCAGGGAGAATTCCAGAACAATTAGTGCTGGGTGTCGACTTTCTTGAGGATCATAAGCCTTGGGAAAGATTACAAGATGGAATGGAGTTCACAGTGGCTGATAAAAGATACAGAATCAGATGACCACTAGTCCATTCTCCATATACATTTCTATTGGAATGATATATTGTGAGTACAAGGCTGAGTATTTCGCAGCCTATGTTGACTCAGGAGCAGGAATTTGCACTGCAAAGCAATGAGTCTTTCCTAAAGATTTTGGAGAAGATCTACCAGCTATTGCAGGAAGAGATTTCTCAAAAAGGATTCTTATCCTTAATAGAGGAATCAAACAAGCAGAAATCATGATCGGAGGCGCTGGCGGTACCCCATGGTACAAAGTAAAGACGCCACCAATCTATTTCCATGATACTGGAGCAGATGTTTTGCTAGGAAACAACTTCCTACAAACATTCAAGCATTTTACACAAGAAAATGAGACAAGTAGGCTTATTTTCACAACATTATGTGATCATAAGATTATTGTCCAGAGACTGCGAGAGGCCTTCTACAGAAAAATACCTATTAATTTTCGCAGCAAGCGTGGTGATGAAGCTAAACTTCGACATCCAAATATGGCGGATAAAAGAAGATTTGGCGATGCCCTATTATCTTTTCGACAATTTGGTTCGAAACAAAAAGATACCAAGAGATGGGATAATACTTTGTATTCATTCAGAATACAAGGAGAAGAACGAGTTCCACCAGAGGCTATTGCAGAATTGCGAAAAGCCATATTGGAGAATCCAACAAGTGATGTTACAATTGAAGAACAGATATCACTTGAGGATTTCAAGAAAAGAATCCAAAGAAATTACAATGAAGATCCTTTGGCATGGTGGGATAGGAACGAGCTCAAAGCATCCTTAAAAGTTAAACCTGGAAAGGAACATGAGTTCGTAAGGCTCAAACCAATCCTTATGAATCAGAAGGATCGTGAGGATATACAGAAGATACTTAAGGAACATCTGAACCTTAAGTTGATTTCACCAGGAGTTTCTCCATACAGCAGCCCTGGATTTCTAGTAAGAAATCATGGAGAAATCAAAAGAGGTAAACCTAGACTTGTTATTAATTATAAAGGGATTAATGACATTCTAGAGTTTGATGGGTACTACATCCCGAGTAGAGAACACTTGGTTAACTGCATTAAAGGTGCCAAGATATTCTCAAAGTTCGATTGCAAGTCTGGATTCTACCAGATTAAGATGAAGGAAGAAAGTAAGAAGTTCACAGCTTTCTCCACACCACAAGGACACTATGTCTGGAACGTGATGCCTATGGGATTGGCAAACGCACCCCAGATATATCAGAGGAAGATGGATAATCTATTCAAAGATTATTTCAACTTTATGTTCGTTTACATCGATGATATCCTCATCGCATCGAAGGACATAAAAGAGCATCTCAAACATTTGGAAATATTTTCAGATGTTTGTCATAAAGACATTAGTGCTTTCGGAAAAGAAGGCAGTAATTGCTACAAGACAGATTGAATTCCTCATAATTGAAATCGATGAATCTGGGATCATCCTACAAAAACACATTGTGGAAAAGATACAGGGATTTCTAGATGATCTCAAGGACAAGAAGCAACTTCAAAGTTTTCTTGGAGTTGTTAATTTTACCGGAATGTTCATCAACAATCTAGCACATCACAGGAAGGTGTTCAGCCCATTACTCAAGAAAGATGTTATATTCAAATGGGAAGATGAACATCGAGAAGGGATTAAGCGACTCAAGGAAGTCTGTAGCAAACTTCCGAAACTTGTTATTCCTCAGGACGAGGATGAACTGGTTCTGTATACAGATGCCAGCGAATTTTGGTGGGCAGCAGTTCTTCTGAAAGCCGCACCAAACGGAGAAATGCCATGTAGATATTGCAGCGGTTTATTTTCAGATGCAGAAACAATTAGATGGCATATCAACGAGAAAGAATTCTTCGCAGTCAGAAAGGCTTTCAAAAAATGGCCTCTCTTTTTACTGGCTAAGAAGTTTACCTTAAAAATTGATAATTCTAGTGTCAAAGCATTTCTGAAAAATAAAATGGAATCAAAACCAGAAAATGCTAGGAAACTTAGATGGCAAGCTGAATGTCAATATTATGATTATGATATTGTCATTGTGAAATCTTATGAGAATGTTCTTGCAGATTTCCTAACACGAGATGGAAGGACGCGTCGCTGACGAGGTCCTCAAACGAGTGAGACATGTCCGGGAAAACCTGGAAAGTCTCGAACGAGCTTTTGGGACATTATGTCTCAATGCAGAAGTCGCTGGACGACTTCAACGAGTTGATCAGGAATCTGTTTCTGATCTAATACGAGCATGCTTTTGTGTACATGGACAACTGTTCTCTGTGTTGCATGGGCCTATCCTCCAAGCTGCATCTTCTACGGTGCAAAAGGAAGCACTTCAAGATCGGGACTCTAACCCGAAGGCTATGGATTCAAATACCATGCCTACGAGTGTTATAGGGAATCCATTCCTTGAGAATGAACAACCTGTAACGAATGTTGAAGCTCCGATGTCAAAACCCGAGCCTTCAAGTCAACCCAGTACCTCTAGGGTTAAAGAGGTCGAGTTGAACCTGAGGCCACAGACAGGCAAAACGAAGGTTCAAGCTCACACTAACGAGATTTCTCCTATGCAGGTTTACCAAAGGCAATGGGAGAAACTGGCAACGAGGCGAGGGATAAACCCGGAAAAATCAATCATTGATGTATCCGGGAAATACCCAAGAGTTTGGATGAAACCGGGAAGTCATCCAAACGAGGTACAAGAATGGTATAACTTTGGAGCCTTGGCTTCAGTATATACCATTTCACCTGGTTTCCCAGAAATCTCAAAACTACCGAGATGGATTGGGGAAGCAGTCCACGAGACCTGGGCAAACAATCAACATTTGTCCAGAGGAGACATCTTGGAGCTCTACTTCATTAGTGTCGCTCCAGAACCAGCTAAGAAAGGCTTCCATGAAGTCTTTCACTTTATCAAGCTTCGGAGACCAGACGGGAACGCCTTAAAATACATAAAGGCAACCTCCCCAGAAGATGTCCCGATACTGGTGGGAGCCTTCAATGAAGACGACGCTTCTACAAGACGAGCTTGGGGGCTTTGGACTTGTCTGACATAAATGGACAAGGTCAAATACCCATTTAAAGTCTTCAAGAATTCAGCTAATGGATCTTTCATGCTGAATACCATGACTGGATCGACGACAGGATTTGCAGAGGAAATTTTTGAAACTAAAAGAAAAATCCTCTGGGAAAACAAGATTCCGGCAAGTAAAGAAACTTACCGGAAATTCTGTAACATGGCACACATTGGACGATGGATCGAAAGAACCCAAGTTTGGGAAAGGATTCCGACCCAAACCCGATCGACAAGGAGCTGGAGCCACTAAAGACAAGGGTCCAGCACAGAAGAAATGCTATCCCCGGGGACCACAACGAAATTATTAAAGGATTCCCCGACAAAGGTAAATGGGATAGGACACGAGAAAATGACTCTCCAACTACTTCCACAGGATGGGCTGAATCAAAAGCAAGAGATTCCCCGACAAACCTCACATGGGCTGAGTCACGGGGCATCAAAAGAAAGAAGCACCAACTAGCTGAAAGCAACTCCTCAACAACCGCACTAATGGAGTAAGCCAGCTGGTGGTAAATGAAGTTTGAAGTCCGTCTTTCAGATCCGGATTTCAATCTATAAATAAGAGTTCAGAAGGAAGCTGAAGACATCGACCATTCCCCTCAGTTTTCTTCAAAAACATCTATCCTTAGTTTTGTAATAGATATCTTAGTATTCTTAGAATAGTTTCAAGTTTATGTGTTTAGGTTTTCAAGCCTTCTCTATGAGAGGCTAAACAGGTTTTCTCCTCCCAACAGGAGATTACTTATGTAATAAATATATTTCCAATTTCTTAATAAAAAGAAGGCTTTTGCTTCAACATGTGTTCTTAGTACGATTTGTTCGTCCCCTGAAAGGAATACCTTGTACACCTGGTGTAGGAAACGAACCAAGGTTGTGATGTACAGTTGCTGAAGGAGCTAGATAACTTGCAGATCATCTTCCTCAAGGAGTTGAAGTTGGACAGTGAGGAGCTGTTCGTAAAAAGGTCTGGGGGCAGTGATTTTCTAGCTGGTGGCTTTGCAAACCATCTCACCCGGTGCTGTTGCGGTCAAAAAGAGGTATGAATTTTAGGGGATTAATTAATTTTACGGAAGCATGTTGGGCCTGATTTTTTCTATGTATTCTTAAGGCGGATATAATCACTGTTTGGAGTGGAAATAGAGTATATTTTGCATAAAAGACAAATTTTGGAAGTTGGTATAAGATAATTAATGAGCAATGATTGACTTTTGAGTGGAAATGAATATAATATAAGAAGAATGGGTATATTAGGATAATATGTTATATTTGGGAGTAAAATTGTATGTTGTTATATGAAAAGGGGTAGAGAGGGATGGGTACCCATATTTTTTTGGTCATATTATGTGAACACTGAAGGGCTTTCAGACGTTTCCATTTGGGGGATAATTCACTTTTTTCTTAATTTGGTCATATGATCTTGTAAGCTTATGCAATTGGTTAATTAAATGAGGAAATGACATGTGACATACAACATGTGTAAAAGAAGTCAATGGTCGATTTTTTTATAGCGTTTTTTTTTTGTATTCGCTGACTTTTTTTTTTTTTTTTTTTTAAATTTAGAGAGACAATGTATTACTCCCTCCATCTCATATTAATTGTCATTTTATCATTTGAAATTTGTCTTAAATTATTTGTCATTATAGAAATTTAAAAAACATTTTTCTTAATTTTTCCAAAATTGCCCTAATTTATTCTTCCTTATTTAATGTTTTATTATTTCATAGTAAGTATTGAAAATATAAAAAAGGAAGAAAAAAAACTATAGGTAGATCGGTCATTTTGTAGGTTTCCTTAATTTCTGTGAAAAATGTTAAAACGCCAATTAATTTGGGACGGATGGAGTATATGATAAAGAAAATATATCATATTTATATTTAGCTATTTCTACATTCCTTAACCATTTTTTTTTCATTATAAATATATAATATATGAAAATCTGAAATTTCATTTTATCTACTACTCATCCATCTTAAAGTTTAATTTAAACATCTAATAATGATATTGGTGAGAAGGAATTGAATATGTAGTACGGGTGTTGTAGCTTCACTTGAATTCCAAAGACTGGTAGATAGTTAAGAGCTGATAGTAATAATGGTTTTAATACGAACTTATCACTATTGAATTATGCAACCAATACAGGGGGGAAAAGTCCAAGTAAGAAGACTTCTCTTTACCTACCTTCTATGATCATTAATGCTAGCATTCTTCTTTATCTTTCATCCTCCAATTTTCAGAATTTTTCATATTAGTCCCAAACAATAGATAGTTGGAAACCCCATCCCCTTTTAAGATTGGTCTATTCAAACTCGAATAATATTCTAATTACATAAAAATGAATCAGCTTTTCGTTGGAAAGTTTGGCCAAAAAGTACACTTTCCAAATTACAATGTATTGGACGCTTGAAATATTAATTTTTTAATCGTAATCAGACCTCTTATCCTCATCAGTCATTACTCATTAGGTATCTTCCACATTAAATTTTCATATGAACTCTTCCTCCAAAAATAAAATAAATAAATAAAAGCATGACTTAATTGAGGGGTGTAAAGCCTTTTCATGTTTCGAAATTACTTGATGTTGTTAACTTTTTCTTTTTTTTCCTTTAATAATCCAGTTCTAAATTTATGATGGATTAATTTGAAAAAAACAATCCTGTATTTCATCCCATGCTATCCCAATGGGAGAAAGTTTTTCTTCCCTTAGAATTCGGGCCTACATGAGCTACTAGTTTCTAGTAGGTGGAAAAAAGTACTGAAATATTGGACCTGCCGTATTAAAAAACATTGAAAATTTTGGTATATATCAAAAATTTCAGTATTTCGAACGAAAATATTAATATTAATTAAAAAAATATATTAATTCCATATTAATAAATTTAAAAAATATATAATTTTTTTTCATTTTGGTATAACAATAGTTTCGGTATGAAATGGTATGGATGCATAATTATAATTCTCA